>CM067376.1:1647788-1724473 GCA_034510155.1 Eucriotettix oculatus | reverse complement strand
ATTATTATACTAATTTTTAGTAGGTTAAAAATGAATATTTTGTGTTATATGTGTTAAATTTATATTTTTTAATTATTTTTGTTTTAAATAATTATTTATTTATATTAGATTTTTATTTAGCTCCTCAATATTTTATATATTAATTTATGTTTATATAATATAATTATTTATGAATATTATAAAAATTTTTTGGAGCCAATAGTTATTCATATATAAATGTATACATGGTGTAGAAGGGAAGAAAAATACAATGAATATTTAATTTTTTTTTATTTTTGATTTTTATATGCTGAAAAGCAGCTTCAAAGAACAGGCGCTGGTTGTTGTTATTATTGTTGCTTGATTTCTGTAGTAGTAATATAAAACTATATTACTAAACAACTTTTCATTTTTCATGTATCTATAGCACAGTAGCGTGATGCTGAGTTTGACATTTTCAGGAACCTTTCCTCCTCGTTACGTGGTTATTAGTTCTTGTTTATGGACATTATGCGTCGTGCACAAAGGGGGGAAAACATTCAACTTGACATAAACAATATATCGACTCTATGCAACGTCATCAACATTCCAACCGGTCGTAGTTGCCAAAAAATAGCAGAGAAGTGTAAACATGCATCAGAGTTCTCTGCCCGTTCTGTAATAAGTTGTCTGTGAAGAAGTGGACAGTTATCTGCCCAAGATGTGTAAACGGTAGGCAGTGCACAGGCAAACCCAACTTTAGTCAGCTTTAGCCATTTATAGTTTCTTTCGTTCAGCTACGTTGGCACGCCTTAACGATTCGAAAAGCGTGATTGCTGTTATTAAATGCACTTTGAGTTGAAGAATTTTAAAATTATTCCTTCACAGGTTAGTTTGTACAGCTACGAAAATGTTTATACATAAGTGACTTTAATATAATAAAGCACGTTCGTCCGATTCTTTCTAGATTCAAGTTTAACTGCATGCATATTTTTAAATTCTTATTATTATTGCTGCTTAGAATCTAAAGTAAACTACAGGAAACACCGATGTGAAGTAATTGCAAATGTTATTGAATGAATTTTTCAATGATTAATTTTTAATTAAGGTTATTTTCTGTTTCAGTGGCAAGCGAATTGAAGGGGAATTTCGAGTAAAGTGAAGTAAAAGTGAAGCAAAGGTTGAGAAAAGGTGAGGAATAATAAACCAACATCGTTCACATTTTAAAAACCATGTATAGTATTTCTTAAAATAATTAAATTATCGCCAAAGTAATTCTGAGCTATTAATCTATTTAGAAATCACAAAATATTGTATTCTAACTTCATGTAGCTTAACCACACCAGTAATAATTTAGTTGTTACATTGAAATTACTATTACTATACAATATTACACATTGTACTATAAATATGGAGCCTTAAAAATGTATTCATTTTATTTTTTGGTGTTGATGTTAACCATCTTCTTATTGAACGATACTTTTAAACCACTTTCCGTTTCCAACGAGACACAAATTCACATAACAACTCCCTTCGACTCCCAACGCCCTTAAAACTTCTGGCTTAGCGTTTTGTCCCCCTATTTGTTTGATCAGGATTTGGCTTTCTCTTGTTCCTATGCTGTTTCAGCCATCATTTCTATCATCGTTGTTAACTGCAGAAGAAATTTAATGATGGCAAATTAATTTTAAGTTTAAGATAGCCTGTTTTGCCTTTCCTTTTTTACTTTATTATTATTATCGCTGCCCTCCCCTTGTATTCAATCCATGACCTGGAAATGTGAACAATCTGTTCAACTGACATATTTTGTCTCGAGGAACATTGGTTTCCTGTTGCTGTCCGTCAAAATATCCCTTCCCAATCTAAAAGCAAAGGCTGAGAAAAGGTGAGGAATACTAAACTGTTTAAACCACAGAATGTTGTTGTTTTCTGAAATACATTGCAATGTCACTGGAGTAGTTAATGGAACATCTTTCTCGCTTTCTTTTTTAAAAGGAAAAGACTAAATTTCGATTCAATCCAGACGCAGCTTAACCTGTGTACAACAATTTTGTACTTTCTTATGAGATTCTGACCTGAAAAAGGAAAAGAGAAGTCAGGAGTCGCACAGAAACCGCTTCACTATTTTAATGCTTTGTTTAGGAAGTAATTTAGCGCTTCGCTGATTCTAAAAACTGCTCCCTTTACTTTCCTTAGCCTATTCCTAAACTGATTTACGCTACCTGGAAAAGTATTTCTGCAGCCAAGGAATTTCAATCACATGTTGATCCATTTAGAAATGAAAATTTTCCATCTTCTGTGCACCTTTTATTATCAGCCTGGCCTTAAATATTTCAACTGATCCTTCAGCTTCGGTCTTTATTCCATGTACCCATTTTTGTTTGTAGTTTCCCTTCTTAATGGAGGTAAATCTACCAACTCCCACGTTTCATTTTCTTGGAGTGATTTCACCACGGCCTCCTCCTTCCACACAGATCCTTCTCTTCTTAAGTCATGGCATGATTGTGGGTGGCTGGTTCCTCAGGGGTAGGTAGAGAAATACGTTGACGGTCATTATTGTTTTTATTCTGAGATTAAGGATACCTTATAATTTATTACAGGCATAAAATGATTTCTCATGGTAATATTAATTTCAGAATTTGCAAATATTAAATTAATTTTATCAAAAGCTAAGGGTTTTGCTTTTAAACTTAATTTTCCTTAATTATCCATCTCAATGAACACAGTCTCATTCTCGCCCTTCACTGTTATGACTCCTGTTTTTGGAGCCGCAAACATTTTGGTGTAACTGGAACCATAATGTTTTATTAATTGACCTATTTTAATATGCCGTATAGTAGGAAACTTCAGCGTAGAGGTTTTTATAAAGTGATGGTGGAATTGGTACATTATATGTTTCCCACTTGGTAGATGTTTGGGATGTTGACAGTGAGAAGCTACGGCAACACAATATTCCCGGGCCATAATTTTCAGAAATATTGCCCGGCAATGTGAAATTTTTGTTGCTATTTCTTCAGGATCCCCCTTAACAGACCTCTTGTGCTCTGACTCTCTCTTTTTCCGTAACAGCGTCACATTGACAAACATTCTGCACCTATAACAGAATCTAGACGAAAATTTGGTTTACAGGCTGCGGTGACTCTACATAATGTTGTGATGTTGCTGGTTGTTGAGTGATTACTTCGTTGAGTCTTAATTAATTGACTTTCAGGAAGTTTAACTGCATCATCCATATTTTAATTGCAGCTGAGGATCAAACGGAAATGTCAATGTATTGGATCACCGTTGTTGTTGTCGTTGCCGAAGCAGCAGCTGTATGGAGTATTTCAATGCTTAATCAATTATAATTAAGGATATTGACACTTGCTCACAAGTTTTGTATTGTATTTCAGTTGCAAGTGATTCAAAGAGGAATTTGAGTGAAGCGAGCAAAGGCTGAGAAAAGGTGAGGAATACCAAACTATTTAAACCGCGGAATGTTGAGGTTTCCTGAAATATATTTCTATATCACCCAAGTGTAATTAATTGAATACCTTTCCCGTTTTCTCTATTCGAAGGGAAAGATTTAAATTATAGTAACCATTTCCAGAAATAATTAATTTTTTACATTGATGTGGAAAGAGCATATTTATTGGGTTTAGTTTACCGAAAAATAACAATAAAATTTAATATTTAGCTTATTTAAAAATTTGATGTGTTGTAAATTACACATTGCTTTTTGTAGGTGTAATCAAAATATTTGTGTTTTTAATTTTCTGTTGAAAATAACGATTCTGTGATTGAATGAAATATTTTAGAACCTGTTGTGGTATTCAGTCGTAATTATGGTCTCATGCTCAACCCACCATGCTAACTTATCATACGCAAGCCTTTTCATTCCATAGTAAGTCGCCAACCAACCTCCTCTCTAATCTGCTTAGCACATTCCATCATTTTGCCTCCCTCTTCTGGTTCTTACCCTGCCACACACACACACACTTCCCTCTAATTCTAATTTCACAAGACCCTCGTGTCTCTAAACGTGGCCTGTTAATCTATCCCTCCTCTTAGTCAGCATCCTCCATATTGTTCACTTTTCCCCCTATTCTGGTTAGAACTTCCTCGTGTGTGATTCTATCCACCTCATCTGATTTTCAGTACTACATTTCAAAAGCTTCTTATTCTGTCCCTTTCCCCAACTCCTATCGTCCACGTTTCGCACCCCATATATACAGCCACGTCCATACAAACATGGTAAGGAAATCCCTCTTTTTCGCTCATCTCTAGTTATTACGCTTCCCAAGTAGCAGAATGAGACATAATGTACATAAAATTCAACCCTACTAACTCTGGCCCTACAGTTTTATCATGATTGTTTCCGTCATCCACAATTTATTCATGTCTTTTGCTTTGTTTTCTGTACCCTCTTTGCCCGACTGGGCTGTTTCAGTCGTCATTTCTTCTGTCATCATTAACTCTTGACAAGGTTCAACGAGTCCCAAGATAGTCTATTGTGCCTTTCTATTTTTTTCCCCTTTCTAAAATTATTGCTGTCCCACCTGTATTCTATCCATGACCTGGAAAGGAACAATCTTCTTTGACTGACACCCGTGTATACATATTCTTCTTCAGCCCATTGGAGGGCCTGTCCCACTAGAGCACAGGAGGTTGTAATATATATAATGCATTAGGTCATTGTAACCAGTGCACTGACATAGACACTGCTGCTGACACAATAACAATGAGTAAACTGAACAGAAAATAAAATAAAATCATAAAAATTATGTGGAGGAGGAATAAGGAAAAACAGAAAAGTATGGATCAAAAAGTCATAATAAATCAACTACAAACTGAGAAAACCTAATTTTTCCAGTTTTCGTCAAAAAAATATTCTTTGTATATTGGTTAATTTTGGTATTTTCACATTCAACATTACCTGGAGCTCAATAAATAGAAATTCATAAATATATGGTAGTGTTTAGCTGAATCAATCCAGAATGGAACATAAATCATTAAAGTTTCACTTCTGCCACCATAATTTTCATATAATAATAATTGTCTAGGGTGAAATCTTCACGGTTATTCAACCGGGTCAGGAATTTAAAAGAACACAACGTTTCTGCGGCCTTCTTCTGCCGCCGTCTTCAGGCCATATGGCCGCAGAAACGTTGTGTTCTCTTATATACCTGGCCCGATTGGTTAACCGTGAAGAATTCATCCGAATTATCACCGGGAAAGTTTACGTTCATTAATAATTGTCTATTTCATATCTGGTCTAATGGCTCGTTTACTATCAGATTTTATTATTATCACCACCATGTTTGATTGATTCAGCTTACTTTGTTTCATAATTGCTTTCCTCATCCGCTAACTCAGTTCTAAATTTTCCATAATATGACTTGTTATTATGGTGTATGTCGTTGATAATATGAATTTAATACCATTCAACTAATACACTTATGATATCAAGTATGTAAAAACAAAAGTAGTTGAATTATGCCAACCAGTATCTTATGTAATTTCATTTTCCAGGAATTTGTTTATGTTAAAAGCTGCGCGTGACTTAAGTATTTCAATTGCGTGTTTGACGAACTCTTAGATTTCACATTGTTGGTTATACAGCTTTTCACTTTTGTATCAATGGCTGTCGAGTATTTAACCTTATGTCTATATATGTTCTACTTTTTTGGACTGTAGCTATGCACATCTTCCTTCCTTTGATATTCATTATCATTTGGTTCCGTAAATTGTACTCGGGACCTATTGGTAATTGGGCAAATACCTCGACTAGAAATTAAGTCCCGACTCAAGGACACAATGTGAACTTCCCCTGCTTCCACAACTGCAATTTACTAGTGTGTAGGGCAAACGTCCTTTTTTACATTCTATTCTCATATATTGATAAATGACATAACCGTAAATGAATTTTGTAACATTAAGTATTTAGCTGAACATAATAAATGTTAAATCAATTTGGTTACTAATATAGTTTTAAATTTTCTATTTAGTATCTCGTCTCAATGTTTTTTTTACAGATTTTATTTTTATCATAACCTAGGTTTATATACCAAATATATAAAAATGTATTGTGTCATAACTTGTTTGGGACAAAATATTATCTCTGATCTTTGAAAAATCTTATTGATATTAGATACATCATTGCCACAAAGGCATAAGGTGAACTCTGGTGGACGAACAAAAAAAAATAAAGAGCCTGACATTGCACCTGCCCAGTCTTCAAACTTAGCAAGGACTATGAAGGTACGCAAGGAAAGGAAACAACACAAATGTGTCGAGTGTGATAAAACATTCTCAACTTCCTCACTCTTGAAAAGACACATGAGAATTCACACTGGCGAGCAACCATACGAATGTCATCACTGTGCTAAAGCATTCTCACAATCTTCAAAGTTAGGAGAGCATATGAGGACTCACACCGGTGAGAAACCACACAAATGTGTTGAGTGTCACAAAACATTCTCGACATCCACACAATTAACACGTCACATGAGGATTCACACAGGTGAGAAACCATACAAATGTGTTGAGTGTGACCAAACATTCTCTTTATCCACAAAATTAAGACTTCACATGAGGATTCACACTGGTGAGAAACCATACAAATGTGTTGAATGTGATAATACATTTAGAAATAACTCAAGCTTAAAATGCCATATGAGGATTCACACTGGTGAAAAACCATACAAATGTGTTGAATGTGATAAAACGTTTTCAGTTCGCTCAAGCTTAACATGCCATATGAGGATTCACACTGGTGAGAAGCCATACAAATGTGTTGAATGTGATAATACATTTAGAGAGATCTCAAGTTTAACATGCCATATGAGGATTCACACTGGTGAGAAACCATACAAATGTGTTGAATGTGATAAAACATTTTCAGTTCGCTCAAGCTTAACATGCCATATGAGGATTCACACTGGTGTGAAACCATTTAAATGTGTTGAATGTGATAAATCATTCTCAACTTCCTCGCACTTGATAAGACACATGAGAATTCACACTGCTGAGAAACCATAGAAATGTCATGGGTGTGATAAAACATTTACTAACATCCATGGTACTTACACAATGAGAATCACACTGCAAGACCTTACAAGTGTTTAGTGATAAACAATCTAACTACAATTCACATTTATAAGCATATCAATTGTGTTGAAATTTTGTAAATGATTTGTATGTTTTAACAGGTATTTTTTCTATAAATAAACTTGTTCATTTTGTCTGTCATGAATAAAAAATATTTCAGAAATGTTTTGAAGTCTTATTTAAATAATTTTTTCTTTGTTTGGTATACAATAATTTTTTACTACATCAATATTTTAACTTATGTTCTAATGATCCTTGATTATTTCTGTGGTTGGAAAATAATCTTATTTTTTACGGATAGTGCTTATAAGGTTGGTCTGTTTCTGACCTAAGTCATTATTGTTAATCCTTTTATGTGTAAACTTGGCACATGTTCTTTTGTTATAACATTTATGCCATACAAGTACTAAGGGTTTCTTGATAAAGCTTCTTTATACTTGTTTATTGTGTGGCTATGGAAAGACAGTTTTGTATCACGTCTTTAATAGGGTTCTAAGTACTATAAAATATAGAACCTAAGCTACTTTTGAATTATGTTGATTGTATTTTTGCCATTTTTAAAATGGACGAGACTGAACTCTTTGATAAAGCTCTAAATGTGGTTCACAATAAAAGTAAGCCCTGTTGTAAATAAAGCATGGAAGGAAAGCATGTATTGAATTAAATATAAAAGGGGGAAAGGTGATACTGAAAGTGATATTATGTAATCATACTTGGAAATTGTAAGTCTTGATGTAATAAAGAAAATTGCGTTATATAAGTATTTCAAGGTAACAGAAAACAATTTAAGGTTAATTTGAATGTCGCTCAGGTTTGCCAGCATGAAGTCAATCAAAAATCTATTCTTATAGTGTGCATGGAATATTTAGCCAAAGGTATATATGTGTATCAGTTATTTATTTTAAAAATGTAAGCACCTGTATAAGATGTACAATAATTAGCTAAAAATGGTGATAAATAATCTGCCAATTTTAATATTGGTTTTTCGCTTTTAACGGGTGATTCTAAATCTCGCAGACCGTGTGACCAACTCAGAATCTCTTAATTACAGCATGAATGAAGTATTTTCTGTTTCCAGTGGTACGGGGAGAAGGTAAAATAGAAATCCTAATACAGTATTTAATTACGAATCTATTTTTAGTGGAGTTTTGATATTGATCACAGCAAGCTGCAACCATAGACCAGTTTTCATAAAAAAAAATATAGTTTTCAACAGCAAAAGCACTTTGTCAGTTCAACCGCGCCATGTTTGCAACTAAAGAGTCTCTCGTAAACGAGCAACATAAAAACATCATTCTTTAGTTACTTTTGCTCCGCTACGTTGGCGCTCCTTGCCGTGTCGAAACTTGTAACAGCTGTTACCGACGTTTTTTGATAGAGATTATACTTGCCCGAATTTTCCAATAATTAACCTTGGAAAGATCAGTTTGTAAGAACACGAGAATCGTTTTTACTGAAGCAGCATCCGAAAAAGTGCAGTGACTTAATTATAATAATAAAAATAATTTTTTATCACAGAGCCTCACATGTAATCAACTTGATTCAAGTTATCTGCATCCTTATTTCAATTTGTACTCTTGCAGCTACTGGAAATATCATCTATATATATGATGTTGTTGTTGTTGTTTTTACTTCTGCTGCTGTAGGAATATTTCAACGCTTAACCTTTAATCGAGGCTGTTGACACTTGCTCACAAGCTGTGTTGTGTTTTAGGGGAATTTTGAGTGAAGTGAACAAAGGTGAGAAATGCCGAGCAACACCATTCGAATATTTTAAAAACAGCATTTGTTGAAAGTTTTTCATTATTCCCAAGGTAATTGATAAGGTTACTGGGGTATTTTAACCTATTTTTTAAAAAAATACAAAATTTTGGGTTCTAACCTGATGTAGACACATACTAGAAATAATGGGGAGGCTTTTTTCCCCCCACTGAAATTGAAATGTCGAATTTATTGGCTCAGTTTACCTAAAAGTGAAAATGAATTTTTTAAAATATATATATATATTCAACTTTTATTATATTTGACCTGTAGTATATTGCATATGGCTTCTGTTGGTGTAATATAAATAAGGGAGCCATGAAACTGTTATTTTCATTAAAATATATATATAATGAAAATAACAATTTCCTCAGTGAATGATACATTTTAAAACAGTTTTCCATTTTTTCAAAAGGGACATAAATGTATATAACATTGATAACTTTAATTGTTTCTGTTACCAACAAATTCTGTCCTGTGTGGGTTGTGTTTTTCTTGACTGTGATGCGGGTATGGGGTTCGCATCCTTTTGTTTAGTTCCATCTGTGACTTTTGTATCTTTATCATCATCATCATCATTATTAACTCTTGAATAAGTTGCAGAGGCCCCTTCATCAGAAAGTTAGGAAGACATTTCCAGTGATCTGATAGCCGATCGGTGCTTCCAAAAATTCAAGTACCCTGAACCTCACAAGGTGTCTACCGTCTATGAACCTCAGGTAAGTCACCTACTACTTTCTATCTCTCTGTCCTTTCCCCATTAATTGTTTTAATTGACATGACATTGTCATTTCCTGACTCATATTTTTTAAGGCAACACCAATGAAATTTATTGTCATTTTAATAAGTTTAGAGCACATTGTCAGGCATTTTAATAATAATGATATTCCATAGATCCTGTAAAGAAGCTGAGCTTCAAGGATGTGTGGATGAGTCAGGCTGTGTACATTTATTACATTATTTTATTATATAAAAAATAGATAAAAATACTTAATTTTAGTAACCAAATGAGAAAGGCGATTCCAACATTATATAAACTAATTACTTGTCTCCGATTCTTCTATAAACTCCTTTACTGAAGAGAAGGACTGGCTAAGCAAAAAATGAGGATAATTCAGACTTAAATTATGATCACAAAAGCATGAAGTTAAAAAAAAAATTAAAATACAAACACAACCATGTTATTGAAAAGTCTCATTTGTTGCAATAGAAATAAGTCTATTAAATAATAACGGTAATTTAAAAAAAACTTGGCTTTGTTTGTTAAGTTTGTCTGCGGCAAATATGGTTACTTGACATGTGGGGAAAACTTTTATGATTTAACAAATATAAAAATAGTATATTGCATTCAGGTCCGGGTGCTTCAAAAGGAACCACCAACAGAGACGGCGCTGACCTTGGAGTCGCTAATATCATTAAAATATTTATATACAACACCCTATTTCATATCAATGTCTAAATGGTGATTGACTGTCAGATTTTATTGTCATCATTCCTACCATACTGTATATATATATATATATATATGTTACAATTATTATGTTAAAAAATATTTTACATATTAATTTTGTATAGAAGTATATATAGTAAATATGTGAAAATATAGTCTGTCATAACTTGTTAGGGACAATATATTTTCTAAGGTCATCAAAAATCCTTTTGATTTCAGATACGTCAGTCTCAAAAATACTTTATTTGCCAGAAACCAACAAAATAATTGCGAATCACTTCAACATTTATGCTTCTTCCATAAAGATGTACTCTGGTGGACAGACTTATGTAAGTGAAGAGCTTGGTATCACAGACCCTCAATATCCAAACTTGACAAACTGTGTGAAGATTCACGCAGACAGGAAACCACGCAAATGTGTTGAGTGTGATAAAACATTCCCATCTCCCTCAAGCTTAACAAATCACATGAGAATTCACACTGGCGAGAAACCATATGAATGTCTTGAATGTGCTAAAGCATTCTCACAATCCTCAAACTTAAACGTCCATATGAGGATTCATTCTGGTGAGAAACCATACAAATGTGTTGAGTGCGATAAAACATTTGCAAGTTTCTTGCACCTAAGAAACCACATCAGGATTCACACTGGTGAGAAACCATACAAATGTGTTGAGTGCGATAAAACATTTTCAGAACCTTCTAACTTACGAAGGCACTTCAGGATTCACACTGGCGAGAAACCATATAAATGTGATGAGTGCGATAAATCATTCTCAAGTTCCTCTTACCTGATTAAACACACGAGATTTCACAATGGTGAGAAACCATACAATTGTGTCGAGTGTGATAAAGCATTCTTGACTTCGTCACAGTTAACAATACACATGAGAATCCACACTCGTGAGAAACCTCACAAATGTGTCGAGTGTGATATATCATTTTCAGATACTTCTAGCTTAACAAGACACATGAGGATTCACACTGGTGAGAAACCATACAAATGTGTCGAGTGTGATAAATATTTTTCAACATCTTCTACCTTAACAAGACACTTGAGGATTCACACCGGCGAGAAACCATACAAATGTGTTGAGTGTGATAAAACATTCTCATGTTCCTCAGTTTTAACAAAACACACGAGGTTTCACTCTGGTCAGAAACCATACAAATGTGTTGAGTGTGATAAAACGTTCTCAAGTTCCTCACACCTAACACACCACCTGAGGATTCACACTGGTGAGAAACCATACAAATGTGTTGAATGTGATAAATCGTTTACGGAATCTTTTAGCTTTAAAAGACACTTAAGGATTCATGTTGGTGAAAACCTAAAAAATATTTTTTAGAAGCAAATGAACATGCAAAAGCACAAAGGAATGGGACAAAGAAGTTATTCTTCGCGCAGCCCTTCACACTTAATTATTCATCAATGTAAAGACCTATTTATTTTGTGAAGCTGATTAATAAATTAACTGAAATACTCAATACATTTTTATATTAGTAAGTAAATTTCCTTCTCTGCAAAAGCCTTCCTTGTCTCTGCTATGCTACTCCGTTTATTGCTTTGTCCAAGTAGCATATTTCCTTGTGCGTCAGTTACGTGGACAGGCGAGGTCAGGAAAGAAATCCGTATCGGTCCTCTTAGATTGCTTTTTAACCATATTGTTCTGTGGCCTGCTACAGGGTGTGGAGGTGGAAGGACGGTGCAAACGCACTTATGTGATGGCATTTCCTATAAAAACCATTTTATTCCCTTTACAACATCCCTATAGATAATATAACCTGTAATAAAGATTTTTCTGTCATGAACGTTTACCGATCCAAATCAATGGATGACAATTCACAGCAATTGAGGATCAAAATAAAGCAAAATTTTAAAAAAGATGCTTTAAGTATTATTTAAAAAAGAAATTAGAATGTCACAATAGACTAAGGTCGAAAAAAGAGCCAACAATGTAGCAAAAGTAACTAAATTTTAAAGTTAGAAAAAAAAATTAAGGTTAAAATAATTAATTTCTATATTTTGAAATACTGACTTATTGTTAATAAACTTAAAGAAGCTAAAACATTCAGGGAAATTTCTTACTTACGAACGCGTATAACGTCATTATTATATGCGGCGTAGTGAAACAGTCATTCACTTCAGTTACTTTTATCCCGCTACGTTGGCCAACCTTCCTGTAAGACTTGTAGCAGCTGTTAACGACGCCTGGTGTATAATGAAGGTCGTCTGAATTTTAAAATTAATGTTATGAAGGTCAGTTTGCAACCAAAACGAGAATTGGTTTTGCAGAAACAATATCGAAAGGCGCAGTGAATTAACAATAATAATAATAATTGTTGTTGTTGTCGCAGATTGTTTAGTTATTCCGTCAAAGGTAAATAAATAACCTGGAACTCTACAACAGACGAAAATTGTTCCAGCAGGAACATATGATTCCCAATTTTTTTTGGAGTGAAGTGAAATAGGAGTGGACAAAGGCTGAGGAAGGTGAGGAATACTTAACTATTTAAACAACAGAATGTTTTTTTTTTAATTTATTGCAATGTCACTGAAGTTATTAATGGAATATTTTCTCTTTAAAAAACAAAAAAAAAGACATAATTTTGGATTCTAACCAGATGCAGTTTAACCAATGTAGAACACTTTTGTAGTTTGACCTGAAAAAAAGAAAAGTCAGGAGTCAAACAGAAATCACTTCACTATTTTAAAGCTATGTTTAGTTAACTTTTTAGCACTTCACTGATTCTAAAAACTGCTCACTTCGATTTCCTTAATATATAATAATGTTCAAAGTTTGATACTGTTAACTTGGCAATCGTAGAACCAACATTAAAAAAAACAAAAACAGACTGAACTAGCTTTAGAAAAATGAATACAGTCACTAGAAAACAGCAATTTGGTATTACCAACTTAAGTTACTAAATAATACAGATGAAATATAATTTATATCAACAGAGTATTTTTCCTGTCTGTATTCTATCCATGATCTCGAAAGGAACGATCTGTTCAACTGACATGTTTTGACTCTAGGTACATGGGCTTCCTTTTACTATGTGTGTGTGTATATATATAAGAGGATAATTTAGACTTAAATTATGATCATGAAAGCATGAAATATTTTTTTTTTTAAAAAAAACATCATAAAATTTAAAATACAAATACAGTCATGTTATCAAAAACTCTCATTTGTTGCAATAGAGATAATTCTATTAAACAATGACAGTAATTAAAAAAACTTGGCTTTGTTGGTTAAGATTGTCTGAGGCAAATGTGGTTGATTTGAATTTATTAATACCGCAATTGAGTAGCACTCGGTGGCAGTTACAAAAAATAAACTTAAAAATAAAATATGTTACAAATAATAATTACACTAATATAATATAAATTAAATCCTAACCAAAAAGATAAAAAGTACCCATTATTCATACATTGTTTCGTCGCACTTCACTTACACTTCCTAATTCTTCCCTGAAACACGTTGCTATTGGCAGGGAATTTTTCGAATACTTCTGCAGGTAAATTGTTCCAATCCATTACAGTCCGATTTAAAAATGAAAATTTCCCAATGGCATGTGGAGAAAACTATTAAGATTTAAGAAATATAAAAATAGTATAATGCATTCGGGTCCAGGTGCTTCAAAAGGAACCACCAACAGAGACGGCGCTGACCTTGGAGTCGCTGATACCATTAAAATATTTATATACAACACCCTATTTCATATCAATGTCTAAATGGTGATTGACTGTCAGATTTTATTCCAATCATTCCCTACATCCTGTAAATACATGATAGAATTAATTTTTTGTAAAAATTATTTGCATATTTTTTTATTTTATTTAAGTATATAACTTGTTAATGACAATATATTTTGTAACGTCCTCACATATGTTTTTGATTTCAGATACATCAGTCCCAAAAATACATTATTTACCTATAAGCTTGAAAAACAACTGAGAATTGCTTAAACATTTACGGTTCAGACATAAGGATGTACTCCGGTGGACAAACGTACAAAAGTGAAGAGCTTGATACTGCAGACGCTCAAGCTTCAAACTTGACAAATCACGCTTCTGAGAAACCGTTTAAATGTGTTGAGTGTGATAAAACATTCTCAAGTTTCTCATACCTGAGAAATCACATAAGGATTCACACTGGCAAGAAACCATACAAATGCGTTGAATGTGATAAAACATTCTGTACTACTTCAGACTTAACAAAACACATAAGGATTCACACTGGTCAGAAACCATACAAGTGTGTTGAGTGTGATAAAACATTTTCACAATCTTCTAACTTAACAATCCATTTGAGGATTCACACTGGTGAGAAACCTTACAAATGTGTTGAATGTGATAAAACATTTTCAGATTACTCGAGCTTAATATGCCACAGGAGGATACACACTGGTGAGAAACCATATAAATGTGATGAGTGTGATAAATCATTCTCAAGTTCCTCTTACTTGACAAAACACATGAGATTTCACACTGGAGAGAAACCTTACAAATGTGTTGTGTGCAATAAAATGTTTTCAGAATCTTCTAACTTACGAAGGCACTTCAAGATTCACACTGCTGAGAAACCATATAAATGTGATGAGTGTGATAAATCATTCTCAACTTCCTCATGCTTGATAAAACACATGAGATTTCACAATGGTCAGAAACCATACAATTGTGTTGAGTGTGATAAAGCATTCTTGACTTTGTCACAGTTAACAATACACATGAGAATACACACTGGTGAGAAACCATACAAATGTGTCGAGTGTGACATATCATTTTCAGATACTTCTAGCTTAACAAGACACATGAGGATTCACACTGGTGAGAAACCATACAAATGTGTCGAGTGTGATATATCATTTTCAGATACTTCAGTCTTAACAAGACACATGAGGATTCACACCGGTGAGAAACCATACAAATGTGTTGAATGTGATAAATTGTTTACAGAATCTTTTAGCTTAAGAAGACACTTGAGGATTCATATTGGTGAAAACCTCACAAATGTTTTTAGAAACAAATTAACGTGCAAAAGAATACCAATGTGTTGAAACATTGTATTAATTTTAAATTGTATGTTATGAACAGCTATTTTTCTGTATATAAAGTTGAGTGATGTTTTTTCTTGAATAATAAAAATGTTTGATTTATTATTTGGAAATTTTTTTTTCTTATTGACCAATTCGAAATTTTAAAATATTTTATTATTTTCCTTGAATATTTCGGTGGCTGTAAAAGATTTTATTTTTTTTTAAGAATAGGCTGTTTTTGACAAAAGTCAATCTTATTATTCTGTTTATTCAGTGTAAACAACATTTTCTCTTGTTATAACATTTGTGCAACACAAATACTAAGAAATTTCTTGATAAAGCTTCTCTAAACTGGTTTACGGTGTAGATAGTTTCGTATCATGACTTTGATGGGTTCTCGGCATTACAAATATAAAATATGAGCTACGTTTGAAAAATATTGATGATATTTTTTGCTATTGTCATATAATCATATTCCGTAGATCCTGTAAAGAAGCTAAGCTTCAAGTATGTGGAATGAGTCTCTTATTACATTATACAGAAATCAAGCAATAATAAAAACATCCAGCGCCTGTTCTTTGAAGCTGGTTTTCAGTGTTTAATTGGGTCGGTTTCTATTACTTGTTGCTTTATTCCTCTTAAAGGTGTCAATTACTGAACAAAACAAAATGAATTATTGTCCATCACGTGTGATAGTAAGTAGTATGTTTATAGCCATACATCATTCTTTTGCGTAATTTTTTTTCCAGCTTGTGCCGTTGGACAAAAATGCTTTTGGATAGTTAATCTAAAAATTTATAGGCTCATACACAGGTGCAACAAACGAACTCTATCCCAAATGCTTGATGAACCAAACTACTCGCCGCTGTTCACACCAAAGATCCACTTAGTCCAATCGCACACTAAACCAAACTCCACGCGTATTGAAAATGCAAAATACAACAAACTGTTTAGCATGGCGCAATCGATAGTCAGCCCCTGACACACTGATGTTGTTGTTTACAATCGATAATTGACAACCGTAACTGCCACTAACTGTGGCGGAGGGGGAAGGGAACACGTGGCCAGTCATGACTGACACACTGTCCACACGCTCCAAGAAAAGTGAGGCAGTGCTCCTGCAGTCGTGTCAGCGATGGACTGGGCAGTTGTCAGTGCAGCACTGACGTATGTTGACACACGCCACTGACATCACTGCCCCCTCGCGTGTAAACCTAGCCGAAGAATTGAAGGACAAAAAAAGGAAATATAAAATTCAATTTTCAGTCGACGGAGGAGGAGGAAGACAGCAGAAGATCGTGCGTTAGGTTCCTCGTCCAACATGAAAAAGAAAATAAGTCAGCAGTTAAATTCTAGTAGAGCATAGTTCTAAAAATAATAGGAGAATTTGATGGGACACCAGCTTTATGGGGGTACGGGAGAGACCTGAGTGGCCCTTTACAGATTCTGAGTTGTGCCAATTTCGATATAGTATATACAGTATGAAGAGAAAAAATTCATGAAAATAAAATATTGTATATAATTAACATGGTTAGGTGAGTGAGTGGGGTTAGGTTAATCCGTTTGATTAACCAACTTTAGCCGAACAGGTTTAGGTTTAATTGTGAGTATCTGAGAGACGTGGCTGTGGCTGTGAGGATTGACAAGCAGTGAACCGATTTTTTGGAGGAGGATTTGATGAGGATGTGTGGCCATGATGATGGTTAGGGTGATTATTAGGGGGAAGGAAGGAAGGATGAGGTCAATTTAGGCTAGTGGAGGATGTGGAAGAGGATTGTCATGAGGGTTTTGGGTGGTTGAGTTGCACTGTTGATTAGGTTTTTGCGGATTTGGAGATTTCTGGCTTTACATTGGGAATTTTGATGTTTATGGTGGATGACGGAACATCTCAGGCACCAGGGAGAGTTAATAATGAATGTATTGGAATTATGTTTGGTTTGGTTGAATGGGTTTTTGGCTGTTGTTCCCCCATGTGGAGGAGGCAGAGGACCAACCAGGTGGGTTGTGTTATGGAGGAGAGCTACATGAGGTGTTTCGTTGTGCTGACAGGGGATGGTGGATTTTCTGTTCAGGAGGTGAATTTTTGGGTTTACTTTGGAGAGGAGAAAATGAATGTGAGGTTTCCAGGATAGTTTTGAGACAAACAGGATTATTCCTAGGTAAGTGGTTTCCGTTTTTTGTAGGGATTAATGAATTGTTTAGATATAGGTGAATTTAGGGAGGAGGGAGGGTTTTTTGTTAGTGTGAATGGGACGGTTATTGATTTGGTGGTGGGGGTTGATGCAGATTCGCCATTGTTTGGACCGTTGTTCTAGGTTGTTGAACGTTGATTGGAGTGAGTAGTTGGTGACTGAGAGAGAGAGGGAGGGAAGTGGGGTATAATTTAATTTAATTATGATATTATAGTAAGGGGGAAATATAAAAAAATAGGAATAAATGTTTATGTTTAATTGCAAACTTTCCGACATTTCTTCCCCTGTTATACTTTTGAAGTGTAGCCATTTGACCTTCAGTTCGATCTACTATATCAACTTCGACAATTAATTTATATATTTTTTAATATACTGACTAATTGTTAATAAACTTAAACAAATTGAAAACATTCAGGGTAAATTTCTTCCTTACGAACGCGTATAACGTTATTATTATACGCGGCGTTGTAAAACAGTCAGTCACTTCAGTCTCTTTTATTCCGCTACGTTGGCTCATCTTCCTGTAAAAACACGCAACAAACGCTCTTACATGATGGTATTTCCTATCAAAATTATTTTATTCCCTTTGTAATATCCCTATAGATAACATAACCTGTAATAAAGATTTTTCTGACATGAACGTTACGTCACTTTTAATTTCTTACCGATCCGAATCAGTGGATGACAATTCACAGCAATTGTAGATCGAAATAAAGCCAAATTTTTTTTTAAAAAAAAAAGAGGCTTTAAGTATTATTTAAAAGAGAAATTAGAATGTCACAATAATACTAAGGTCGAAAAAAGAGACAAAACGATATAGCAAAAGTAATTAAATTTTAAAGTTAGAAAAATAAATTTAAGGTTAAAATAATAAATTTATATTTTTTTAAATAAACTAACCTACTGTCAATTAACTAAAACATTCAGGGGAATTTCACTCTCTCGAACGCGTATGACGTCATTATTATTCGCGGCGTTGTGAAACAGTCATTCACTTTAGTTACTTTTATCCCGCTACGTTGGCCAACCTTCCTGTAAGACTTGTAGCAGCTGTTAACGACGCCTGGTGTATAATGAAGGTCGTCTGAATTTTAAAATTAATGCTATGAAGGTCAGTTTGCAACCAAAACGAGAATTGGTTTTGCAGAAACAATATCGAAAGGCGCAGTGAATTAACAATAATAATAATAATAATTGTTGTTGTCGCAGATTGTTTAGTTATTCAGGCGAAGGTAAATAAATAACCTGGAACTCTACAGCAGACGAAAATTGTTCCAGCAGGAACATATGATTCCCAATTTTTTTGGAGTGAAGTGAAATAGGAGTGGACAAAGGCTGAGGAAGGTGAGGAATACTTAACTATTTAAACAACAGAATATTGTTGTTTTTCTAAAATTTATTGCAATGCCACTGAAGTTATTAATGGAATATTTTCTCTTTCAAAAACAAAAAAAAAAGACATAATTTTGGATTCTAACCAGATGCAGTTTAACCAATGTAGAACACTTTTGTAGTTTGACCTGAAAAAAAGAAAAGTCAGGAGTCAAACAGAAATCACTTCACTACTTTAAAGCTATGTTTAGGAAACTTTTTAGCACTTCACTGATTCTAAAAACTGCTCACTTCGATTTCCTTAATATATAATAATATTCAAAGTTTGATACTGTTAACTTGGCAATCGTAGAACCAACATTAAAAAAAACAAAAACAGACTGAACTATCTTTAGAAAAATGAATACAGTCACTAGAAAACAGCAATTTGGTATTACCAACTTAAGTTATTAGATAATATAGATGAAATATAATTTATATCAACAGAGTATTTTTCCTGTCTGTATTCTATCCATGATCTCGAAAGGAACGATCTGTTCAACTGACATGTTTTTGTCTCGAAGCACATGGTTGGCTTCCTTTTACTATTGGTGTGTGTTTGTGTGAGTGTGTATATATATATATATATATATATATATATATATATATACAAACATACTAGCTTTAAGGCAACACAATTGAAATTTAATGTCATCTAATAAGTTTAGAGCACATTTTAATAATATTAATCATATTCCGTAGATCCTGTAAAAAAGCTGAGCTTCAAGGATGTGGAATAAGTCAGGATGTACATTTATTACAATATTTTATTCTATAAAAAATAGATAAAAATACTTAATTTTTGTAACCTAATAGAAAGGCTATGCCAACATTATAAACTAATTCTCCGATTGTTCTATAAATTTCTTTTCTGAATAGAAGGAGTGGCTAAGCAAAAATGAGGATAATGACCTTAAAGCATGAAAATAAAATACAAAAGGAACCACCAACAGAGACGGCGCTGACCTTGTAGTCGCTGATACCATTAAAATATTTATGTGCAACAACAACCTACATCATATCTAGTCTAAATGGTGAATGACTGTCAGATTTTATTGTAATCATTCCTTACATCCTGTTACAATTATGTTAAAAAATATTTTAACTATTAATATTGTATAGAAGTATATATAGTAAATATGTAAAAATATAGTCTGACATAACATGTTACGGACAATATATTTTGTAAGGTCTTCACAAATGTTTTTGATTTCAGATACATCAGTCACAAAAATACATTATTTACCTAAAAGCTTAAAAATCAACTGAGAATCGCTTAAACATTTACGGTTCACACATAAAGATGAACTCTGGTGGACAGACTTACAAATGTGAAGAGCTTGATACTGCAGACGCTCAAACTTCAAACTTAACAAATCATGAGAAACCGTATAAATGTGTTGAGTGTGATAAAACATTCTCAAGTTTCTCATACCTGAGAAACCACATAAGGATTCACTCAGGCAAGAAACCATATAAATGTGTTGAGTGTGATAAAACATTCTGTACTACTTCAGACTTAAAAAAACACATGAGGATTCACACTGGTGAGAAACCATACAAGTGTGTTGAGTGTGATAAAACATTTTCACAATCTTCTAACTTAACAAGCCACTTGATGATTCACACTGGTGAAAAACCATACAAATGTGTTGAATGTGATAAAACATTTTCATATTACTCAAAATTAACAAAACACATGAGGATTCACACAGGTGAGAAACCATACATATGTGTGGAGTGTGATAAAACATTTTCAGAATCTTCTAGCTTAACGACACACATGAGGATTCACACTGGTGAGAAACCATACAAATGTGTTGAATGTGATAAAACATTTTCAGATTACTCGAGCTTAATATGCCACAGGAGGATTCACACTGGTGAGAAACCATATAAATGTGACGAGTGTGATAAATCATTCTCAGAACCTTCTAACTTACGAAGGCACTTCAGGATTCACACTGGCGAGAAACCATATAAATGTGATGAGTGCGATAAATCATTCTCAAGTTCCTCTTACCTGATTAAACACACGAGATTTCACAATGGTGAGAAACCCTACAATTGTGTCGAGTGTGATAAAGCATTCTTGACTTCGTCACAGTTAACAATACACATGAGAATCCACACTCGTGAGAAACCTCACAAATGTGTCGAGTGTGATACATCATTTTCAGATACTTCTAGCTTAACAAGACACATGAGGATTCACACTGGTGAGAAACCATACAAATGTGTCGAGTGTGATAAATATTTTTCAACATCTTCTACCTTAACAAGACACTTGAGGATTCACACCGGCGAGAAACCATACAAATGTGTTGAGTGTGATACATCATTTTCAGTTACTTCTAGCTTAACAAGACACATGAGGATTCACACTGGTGAGAAACCATACAAATGTGTTGAGTGTGATAAAACGTTCTCAAGTTCCTCACACCTAACACACCACCTGAGGATTCACACTGGTGAGAAACCATACAAATGTGTTGAATGTGATAAATCGTTTACGGAATCTTTTAGCTTTAAAAGACACTTGAGGATTCATGTTGATGAAAACCTAAAAATATTTTTTAGAAACAAATGAACATGCAAAAGCACAAAGGAATGGGACAAAGAAGTTATTCTTCGCGGAGCCCTTCACACTTAATTATTCATCAATGTAAAGACCTATTTATTTTGTGAAGCTGATTAATAAATTAACTGAAATACTCAATTCATTTTTATATTAGTAAGTAAATTTCCTTCTCTTTAAAAGCCTTCCTTTTCCCTGCTATGCTACTCCATTTATAGGCTTTGCCCAAGTAGCATATTTCCTTGTGCGTCAGTTACGTGGACAGGCGAGGTCAGGAAAGAAATCCGTATCGGTCCTCTTAGATTGCTTTTTAACCATATTGTTCTGTGGCCTGCTACGGGGTGTGGAGGTGTAAGGACGGTGAGAACGCACTTATGTGATGGCATTTCCTATAAAAACCATTTTATTCCCTTTACAACATCCCTATAGATAATATAACCTGTAATAAAGATTTTTCTGTCATGAACGTTTACCGATCCAAATCAATGGATGACAATTCACAGCAATTGAGGATCAAAATAAAGCAAAATTTTAAAAAAGATGCTTTAAGTATTATTTAAAAAAGAAATTAGAATGTCACAATAGACTAAGGTCGAAAAAAGAGCCAACAATGTAGCAAAAGTAACTAAATTTTAAAGTTAGAAAAAAAAATTAAGGTTAAAATAATAAATTTATATTTTTTTAAATAACTGACCTATTGTCTAACTTAAGACTAAAACATTCAGGGAAATTTCTCTACTTCGAACGCGTATTACGTCATTATTATACGCGGCGTTGTGAAACAGTCATTCACTTTAGTTACTTTTATCCCGCTACGTTGGCCAACCTTCCTGTAAGACTTGTAGCAGCTGTTAACGACGCCTGGTGTATAATGAAGGTCGTCTGAATTTTAAAATTAATGTTATGAAGGTCAGTTTGCAACCAAAACGAGAATTGGTTTTGCAGAAACAATATCGAAAGGCGCAGTGAATTAACAATAATAATAATAATAATTGTTGTTGTTGTCGCAGATTGTTTAGTTATTCCGTCAAAGGTAAATAAATAACCTGGAACTCTACAACAGACGAAAATTGTTCCAGCAGGAACATATGATTCCCAATTTTTTTGGAGTGAAGTGAAATAGGAGTGGACAAAGGCTGAGGAAGGTGAGGAATACTTAACTATTTAAACAACAGAATATTGTTTTTTTTTAATTTATTGCAATGTCACTGAAGTTATTAATGGAATATTTTCTCTTTAAAAAACAAAAAAAAGACATAATTTTGGATTCTAACCAGATGCAGTTTAACCAATGTAGAACACTTTTGTAGTTTGACCTGAAAAAAAGAAAAGTCAGGAGTCAAACAGAAATCACTTCACTATTTTAAAGCTATGTTTAGTTAACTTTTTAGCACTTCACTGATTCTAAAAACTGCTCACTTCGATTTCCTTAATATATAATAATGTTCAAAGTTTGATACTGTTAACTTGGCAATCGTAGAACCAACATTAAAAAAAAACAAAAACAGACTGAACTAGCTTTAGAAAAATGAATACAGTCACTAGAAAACAGCAATTTGGTATTACCAACTTAAGTTATTAGATAATATAGATGAAATATAATTTATATCAACAGAGTATTTTTCCTGTCTGTATTCTATCCATGATCTCGAAAGGAACGATCTGTTCAACTGACATGTTTTTGTCTCGAAGCACATGGTTGGCTTCCTTTTACTATTGGTGTGTGTTTGTGTGAGTGTATATATATATACAAACATACTAGCTTTAAGGCAACACAATTGAAATTTAATGTCATCTAATAAGTTTAGAGCACATTTTAATAATATTAATCATAATCATCATATTCCGTAGATCCTGTAAAAAAGCTGAGCTTCAAGGATGTGGAATAAGTCAGGATGTACATTTATTACAATATTTTATTCTATAAAAAATAGATAAAAATACTTAATTTTTGTAACCTAATAGAAAGGCTATGCCAACATTATAAACTAATTACTTGTCTCCGATTGTTCTATAAATTTCTTTACTGAATAGAAGGAGTGGCTAAGCAAAAATGAGGATAATGACCTTAAAGCATGAAATTTAAAATACAAAAGGAACCACCAACAGAGACGGCGCTGACCTTGTAGTCGCTGATACCATTAAAATATTTATGTGCAACAACAACCTACATCATATCTAGTCTAAATGGTGAATGACTGTCAGATTTTATTGTAATCATTCCTTACATCCTGTATATATATGTTACAATTATCATGTTAAAAAATATTTTAACTATTAATATTGTATAGAAGTATATATAGTAAATATGTAAAAATATAGTCTGACATAACATGTTACGGACAATATATTTTGTAAGGTCTTCACAAATGTTTTTGATTTCAGATACATCAGTCACAAAAATACATTATTTACCTAAAAGCTTAAAAAACAACTGAGAATCGCTTAAACATTTACGGTTCACACATAAAGATGAACTCTGGTGGACAGACTTACAAATGTGAAGAGCTTGATACTGCAGACGCTCAAACTTCAAACTTAACAAATCATGAGAAACCGTATAAATGTGTTGAGTGTGATAAAACATTCTCAAGTTTCTCATACCTGAGAAACCACATAAGGATTCACACAGGCAAGAAACCATACAAATGCGTTGAGTGTGATAAAACATTCTGTACTACTTCAGACTTAAAAAAACACATGAGGATTCACACTGGTGAGAAACCATACAAGTGTGTTGAGTGTGATAAAACATTTTCACAATCTTCTAACTTAACAAGCCACTTGATGATTCACACTGGTGAGAAACCATACAAATGTGTTGAATGTGACAAAACATTTTCATATTACTCAAAATTAACAAAACACATGAGGATTCACACAGGTGAGAAACCATACATATGTGTGGAGTGTGATAAAACATTTTCAGAATCTTCTAGCTTAACGACACACATGAGGATTCACACTGGTGAGAAACCATACAAATGTGTTGAATGTGATAAAACATTTTCAGATTACTCGAGCTTAATATGCCACAGGAGGATTCACACTGGTGAGAAACCATATAAATGTGACAAGTGTGATAAATCATTCTCAACTTCCTCTTACTTGACAAAACACATGAGGATTCACACCGGTGAGAAACCATACAATTGTGTTGAGTGTGATAAAACATTTTCAATGCCCACTTATTTGAGAACGCACATGAGAACTCACACTGGTGAGAAACCATACATATGTGTCGAGTGTGATAAAACATTCTCTATTTCCTCCGACTTTACAAAACACATGAGGATTCACACTGGTGAGAAACCATACAAATGCGTTGTGTGTTATAAAACATTTTCTAGGTCCTCTTACTTGACAGCACACATGAGGAGACACACTGGTGAGAAATCATATAAATGTGTTAAGTGATAAAAACAACTCCGAACATAACAAATGACACATAGGAATATGTTTTGATATACTTTTTAAATATGAATTGTATGTTTTCGAAAGTATTTATTTTTGTAAATAATAAAATATTTCAGAAATGTTTTATTTGCCATTTCGAAAATTTTTTTCCCTTGTTTTGTATCCATTAATTTTTTACTAATATGGAATTTTAACTCAAGTCGGGAAGTTCCTTGATTATTTCTGTGGTTTGAAAACATGATATGCAATATAAATACTAAGGCTTTCTTGATAAAGCTTTTTTATACTTGGTGTGACTACGGAAGGACAGTTTCGTATCACATCTTTAAAACGGTTCCAGGCACTATTAATATAAAACCGAACCTACTTTCGAATTATGTTGAAGATATTTCTGGCATTATTAAAATAGATGAGGTTGACATGTTTAATAAAGCTGTAAATGTGGTTCAGTGAAGGGTTAGTATTTATGAATGAAAAAGAGGATAAGAGTGTAACATCATTCTAATATACAAAATTTAAGTGGAAATGAAATTGTGTAAATATGCATTGGTATAAAAGACAATCCATCTGTGGTAGGGACATTTCAGATAAGAACACCAAGTTTATATGAGGGGTAATGTAGTTGTACATTTGATTAATGGAGTTATTTGTTTAACAAAAAAAAGGTTTAAATTCGAAGGGCTTTAAGATAAAGGTAATATGGATAAAAAGTATAAGTAGAATAACAAATAAAATGGGAATAGGCATATTTGAAAGTGATATTAATGTAACCATACTATATGAAGTTGTAAATCTTGATGTAATAAAGAAAGTTTTGTTATATATAAGTATTTCAATGTAACAGAAAATTATTCAAGTTTTATTTGAATGACGCTCAGCTTTGCCCAGGCTAAGAACTTAAGCTCGCCTAAATTTTCAGCTTGAAGGCAATCTACTTCATATCTGTTCTAATAGTTTGCATGGAATATTTATATGTATATATATATATATATATATATAATTTCCTTTTAAAAATATAAGCTATTATCAAGAGATTCTAAATCGCGCAGACTGTGAGATGAACTCAGAATCTCTTAATTACAGCATGAATGAAACATCTGCTGTTTTCAGTGATATGGGGAGAAGGTAATATAGAAATACAAATACAGTATTTAATTGAGGAGGTTGAAATGTGTAGGTAGCCATTACAAGTATAGAAAAGAAAAACAGGGCAACTGGGAAGTGAGCTTGATAAGCCAATGAATTTCATAGGCTGGCCAAATAATTACAATATATATATATATAATAAACAATTTTCTTCCATGTATACATTATTTAAGGGGGGGATAAAGTTACACACACACATTTAGTGGAGTTAATTGCTTACCATTTTAAATCCTGCTCGCTTAAAGATAAATAAATGATTGTTCACATGTGTTAGTACGTATCACAAAGCAGATGATGGAAACACATGGAAACAATTGTCACGTGTTGGCCTGAGACTGCAGGTCCTCGGGGAGCCGTAAACAAGGAAAGTAGGGATCCTTTACAGCTTCTCAGAGTTGAAGAGTGTGGCCACAGCTGGATAATGGTTTTGGAATCTGGAAAGGAAACAAGATGTAAAGGATTGCCTGGAAGGGTTGAACAGGTGCAAGGAGATTGGGTAAAGTTTTGGTATGCCACAAACAATTGCTCACTTTGGTGTAATGGGATCCAAAATGGCGTTTTTAATTGACTCATTTTAATATGACATGTGGTAGGAATCTTGAATGTAGAGAATGCAGAAAACATGAAAATGCATCCTGTAGATCCTGCGAATGTGTAAAATTGGAAATCTGACCGCTACACGAGTATTTTTGGTTAGTTAACATGTAAAAATCCATTAGTTGGCTGTGAGTGATAAGGTTATAGATGTGATAAGTGCTATATGTGAAAAAAGAATGGTTTCTTAATTAAATCATTTTAAATGATTCTTTCACAGGAAAAGAGAGAGGTTTAAATATTCTATGTTCTGAGGTGTTAATGAAGTGACGATGGAATCGGTATACAATATGTTTCCCACTTGATAGATGTTTGGGATGTTGACAGTGAGAAGATGATGAAAACATAATAATAATCATATTCTGTAGATCCTGTAAAGAAGCTAAGTTTCAAGGATGTGGAATGAATCAGGCTGTACATTTTTATTACATTATTTTATTATATTAAAGATAGATAAATATACTTGCTCTTACAGCATCACATGTAACTGAACTGAGTTTCTTAAGTAACTGATTAATCTGATCAGTCCAATTTAATTTATTACTTACTAAGAGACCTAAGAATTTAACAGAGGAAGTTTCATTTACATTTTTGTTGTCGCATTTAAGTGTTATAGATTGTAAAGTTGTGTTGTGTGTGTGAAATTGCATGAAATGTGTTTTGTCACAGTTATTTGTTACTCCGTTCACATTAAACCATGTTACTTGCCTCTTCTAGTGTGTCTTTGTTACTTTTTACTATTGATGAATTTGAAGAAGGATCACACATGTTGCCCTTTGTGTCACGTCAACTGCAGATGCAAATAATCTTCCTTACTTTTTTTTTAATTGTATTAAGTCAGTTTCACCGTCCTCGAGACTGAGCATTTTCACGAGTGATGATGATGCTGCAGTGTTTAAAAATGCGTGGATAAATGTTTTTTTGGTCCTTGTGACAAATGCTTGGCATGTGGACAGATCTTGGGGGGAAAAATAATCTTAAATGAGGACGGATTTGTAATCAAACTTTAAAGACATTGATGTACGAATTAGATGAAGTGAAATTTAAAGAATTGTTGTTAAATTTTTAGCGGAAATGCCGCAGGATGTTGAGAATACTAATAGGTTTCAGGATTATTTCTTTTTTTTTACACGTTATTTTTACAGACCTTAGATGTGGGGCTACTGTTTCAGGAAGGCGATGAAAATTAATACTAATATGCATATTTGACAGTTTTCACAGGTCATTGAAACACATTTATCTGGAAGGGGCAGGGGGGAACCAAAGGGAGTTGATAAGGTTTTAAATAAATTGCTGAAATTGGTAATGAAATGTGTTTTTGTCACAGTTATTTGTTACTCCATTCACATTAAACCGTTACTCGCCTCTTCTAGTGTGTCTTTGTTACTTTTTACTATTACACTAGTATCGTCAAGCTTTACAAGTTGAATCTATGGTATTAGGAAGATCATTTACATATATAAGGAATAATAATAGCCCTAATACTGATCCCTGTGGGACCCCAGTTTTAATAATTCCCCAATCTTGATTTATGTATTTCACCTGTGCACGAGTCTTTTAATACTACTCTTTGCATTCTATTTTGTAAGTATAAATTAAACCAAGAAAATAAAGTTCCTGTTATTCCTCAGTTTTTCTAAAAAATATGCTATGGTCTACACAATCAAATGCTTTACTTAAGTCACAGAATATACCTAATGGCTGATTTTTTTTATTTAATTCTCCTACTGTGTCGTCTAAAAGAGTATAGATCGCTTTCTCGGTTGAATATCCTTTTCTAAACCCAAACTGCGAATCGGTGAGTAAATTATGTTTGTTCAGATGTTTTATAACTCTGTTGTATACTACTCTTTCAAAAAAAAATTGATAATACTGGCAACAGTGATAATTTTATATATCTTCTTTATTGCCTTGTTTGTAAAGTGGCGTGACTATAGCACATTTGAGCTTATCTGGGAAGACTCCAGAAAGATTACTAATGCTACCTGTTAATTATTTGAGTATTATTTCATGCCCCTGATAAATGTTTGTTTTTTTAAAGTGTTTATTATTATTTTTATTCCTGTTGGAGATATCAAAGAAAAGTTCAGATTCCTTTACTGGTCTGGATAGTTTTCATAATAAATACGGTCCATCATGACCAATTACATCCGAGCTTTTCCAATATTGGTCTAGAATTTGCTAATAGTGGATTAACTATTTCCATTTTTTTAAATGTGTAAAATATATCATTAGTTACATTTTTAACCTTATAGTAATTTAAAGTATAATATATTAATGCGTTACGAAATAGCCAGTTTTTCTTTAGTCACTTTCATTCCGCTACGTTGGCTCACCTTTCCTCGTGTCGAAACTTTGTAACAGCTGTTAACTAATCTTTGTGATTGAGATTGTATTCGTCTGGAATTTAAAACTAATTCTACACAGGTCAGTTTGAACAACTTCGAAAATCGTTTTACAAAAGTAATAAAGGATGTTGCAGTGATTAGTTATTAACATATAACGTCATGTTGCGGATTGTTTAGTAATTGCTTCATCAGAGTATTTGCACGTGATTAATGTGATCGAAGTTTAACTGCATCCATATTTTGATTCTTACCTCTTGCAGCTTACGATCTAAAGTAATATATTAAGTAACGACCTATGTTGTTGTTGCTGCTGCTGTAGGAATATTTCAAAGCTTAATGTTTAATTAAGGCTGTCGACACTTGCTCACAAGTTACGTTTTGTTTCAGTGGACCTGAGGAATTTTGAGTGAAGTTAAAAAAGGAAGTGAGAGCAAAGGCTGAGAAAAGGTGAGAAATACTAACTCAACAATATCATTAGTGTTTTTAAAAACTACATATATAATATTACTAAAAAATATTGACAGTGTTTCTGAGTTTATCTATTTTTTTTAAAAAAAAATACAAACTTTTGGATTCTAACCATGATGTAGCTTAACCTGTTGTAGAACCATTCCAGAAATAATTTAGTTTTTTATTGAAATTCAATATTGATCGGCTCAGTTTAACGAAAAGTATTCGGCTTTTGTTATATTTGATGTGTAGTTTATTACACATTGCTCCTGTAGGTGTCCTATGAACAATGTATGTTTTTATTTTAAAACATAGGTGTTCTTTTATTGAATGATACATTTTAAAACAATTTCTGTTTGCAATGAGACATTCAACACAAATAACTTCTGGGTTGTGTTATATTTTTTAAATCGAGGGTAGGGGAAAATCTTCCAAAGGTGCCGTGAAACCCGAGTTACACGGTGTGTGGGATTTTTACCCACTAAAAACCACCTCCCTTTACAAAGTACCTCCTCGTGGAACCGCCGTTAGGCATTACTTCACGAGGAGTGGATTCTGGGTTGTGTGTTGTTCCTTCTTTGCTCCACTGTGTTGTGGACCTTAGGTTTTTCTTGTTCATTTCCATTGCTCTTTTTTTGTCATCTCTTGGTATTGTCATTATTAACTCTGAAAGAAGTTGAATGAATACAAGTTTTTCCTTTTTCAATGATTGCTTTCCTGCCTGCGTTCAGTCCATGACTTGGAAAGGAACAATCTGTTCCACTGACATATTTTGTCTCTCGAGGCACACTGGCTAGGGGCCCGGGTGCTTATTTTTACTAGCCCGGTACAGTCAACACGAATGAAATTTAATGTGATTTATAAGCACGAGCATGATGGCGAAAGCATGCAATTGAAAGAAATATTAAATACACACACAAAGCAACACAACTTTGTCGAAAATTCTCATCTATGCGATCGACTTAAATCTATTGATTATAATAATTAAAAAATTTTAGCATCATTTAAGAAGTTTGCATTAGGCAAATGTAGTTTGAAATCTGCCGTGGTTTCGTGAAATGTGGGGGGGAAATTTTAAGGGTTTAAGAAAATCTTTGGTAATTATCATCTTTTGATGGTTTTGAGTTTTCAATTCATAAAATAGTGTAATTTATAGAGGTATAAAAATTATTAAAGCAGATACAAAACTAAGTAACTACTTCCATGTCTAAGCAAAAGCCGAAGCGAACCTGAAACATAACACGAGTGCAACATACGGCTTAAACGTCTGAATAAATCGGCAGTAGCAGAATGTACTTTGATAAGACCAGGATACTTTACCCAGTTAACAATTTCTAGGATAGTATCATTGTGGATATTAGGACTTCCCATTCCGAAACAACTATTTCCAGCATAGGAAAATCAGGGACCCCGCCTCGGCCATGTTACACAGGACAGGTACGACACCCCGGACAGCCTGGGAAGGTCGCAGGGGCAGAAGAGCCAGGATCCTTGATAGGAAGACAAACAGCGGGACTGATCAGAAGAGTGAGCGGGGTACAAGTCGAACCCCACCACTGCCACCTATGGACCAGGGCCAATGAGAAAGGTTTGGACTCTCATATATGAGAGAGAGACACAATTTGATGATCGCGGTACTGCACCCGAAGGAGATGGCGGTGCCAGTCATCGAAACGTTGTGGGAAACAATGGTCGATACCCGGATGGAATCCCGTGGACACCCCCTCCGTACCTATAGCGTTTTAAGCCTTTAGGGCAGGGGTCCCCAACCTTACGCCCGCAGGCGCCTTCGGCACCTGAAACCCGCTTTGGACGTGCCCGCCTCTGCGCCATGCAACTGCTACATTTCGGCCTCAATACGAGTGGTGTGAGTTGCTGATGCGAGTTTGTGTTGTGTTGTGTAAGTTAAACATGCATTCAACGTATCTAGTTCATCATTTACTCCTGGTTATGTGCTTATATTTGGTGTCTCTCCTTCTACATTGTTTTCAAGTACTTTTGTTATTTTAACCCCCAATTTTTGTGAGGTCCAAGTAAAAGAAAACACACCTGTGATTTTAACACTGGGAGAAATCATATTATTTCATCAACGTTAAGGATAAATGTTTGTTTGCTGTGCAGCTTCAGTGCTGCCACACCACTTTTAATACCAATTGTCCAGTTAAAATCTGAATTAAGAAAGAAGATAATAGCTAAACTAAAATTGAATCAGTTCTCCCAACAACTAAAAATGCACTTTGTTTCTTTTAAAATTTGTCATATGTCCGCAAAGAAGAAATTGACCCTACCGTGATGGTGTATTGTTAAAAGAAGCTTTTCTGACTGGCACAAAATGTTTATTTGAACGAAATTCACCAACAAACATGAAATTTTGTCGTCAGTACGAGACTTGACAGATGATACCGTCACAAGAAGCGACATTACAAAGGAGATGCAAACTAAATTACAGTGTGATTTGGAAATACGTGGCTATTTCTCATTACAGTTTGATCAGTCTATTGATGTAACAGATGCAGCATGGTTAGCTGTTGTAGTGAGAATTGTATTTAGCAACTTTACTGTAAAAGAAGACCTATTGTAAGTTATTACCCAGCACAACAGGAGAGGATATCTACGACATTATTATTTATTGTTATTACTTACTTAGCCGTGAGGCTGTGGCTGCAGCAGCTATATACAAAGAAAACACAAATACAATTACGAAAAGTTTACACTAAGGAACAATTTTGAAGTGTTTTTTTTTATCTGAAAAAGAAAACAAAGGAGCCACACAAAAATCACTTCACTATTCCTAAAAAAAATAAAAAAAACTACTCACTTAAGTTTCCTTAGCCTATTCCTAAACTGATTTACGCTGCCCGGAAAAGTCATCCTACGTCTGGACGTCGCCCTTCTCCTTTAATTTTGAATGAGTGGCCATTTTTAGAAATATAATTTGGCGCCTTAGTAAGATGGTTTGTTATTTCTTTCCAGGCCCTGTGTGGTTCACCCTTATAAGCTTTATATATTGCCTCGCAGGTTTCCTTCTATTACTCAGACCTTCTAAATTCTTGTGAGGATTCATGGCGAATCACCTGACCATCCCCAAACATTTTTTCAGCCCGTTTCTGTACTTTTTTCCAATGCTAGAGTGCAATATTTATAGATATGCCTTTGCGCAAGCTTCCTGTAATAACCACGGATGGAGCTGCAGCAATGGATTTATCGCTCTCTGGAAGAAAGATAAATCATTTCCAAATTACCTTTCATATCTACCATGAAATTGTGCATGGTATCCCTTTCAACATGTCATAAAAATAATAAAAAATGGTCATCTTTATTCAAGTAGCTCCCTTTGCAACACCGCCTTTCAAAGCCCTATTAGAAAATTATGAAGAACCTGATCTTATTCTCCATAGTGAAGTTTGTTAGCTTGGTAAGGACATTACTCAGGGCTATTATACGTAGGGGGTTATAAAAGTTTTCGGCCTGACAAATAAAAACCACGATTTTCAAAAAAAAAGAAAATTTACTTTTGAACATAGTCTCCTTTCAAATTAATACCCTTTGTCCAATGACTTTCCAACCTTTTGATACCCTCAGTAAAAAATTATTTATCCAACCCTGCAAAATAAGCATATGTCTCAGCTTCAACTCCATCATTTGATGTGAATTTTCATCCAGCAAGCCATTTTTTCAAATTTGGGAACGGGAAATAATCGCCGGGTGCCAAATCAGGGCGAATATGGTGGATGTAGAAGGACTTCAAAGAGAAGTTCATGAAGTTTTGCAGCAACAATGTTAGACATGTGTGAAGGTGCATTATCGTCATGATCTTTGCAAGATGTGAGCGGCTTTCAGTTGGTCCAGAATTGAAGCGTAGCACTCTCTGGTGATAGTTTTGCCCTGCTACAAGTATGACTCCATGAGCATTCCAAAACATTGTAGCCCTGACTTTCCCTGCCGACGGAGTCGGTTTCGCTTTCTGTGGTGCTCTTTCCGCTGGACCCATCCACTGTTTTGACTGTTCCTTTTTCTCTGGCATGCGATGATGAATTCATGTTTCATCTACTGTTATGAAACTCACCGGGATTGCGTTTAAACAACTCTAAACACTCTTTAGAAATGTTCATTCAAATTCGTTTTCCGGTTGACGGTTAACAAACGCGGCACCCAAAGCGCGGAAAGCTTCGACATACCCAAAACTTGGTGTAAAATGTAGTGCACGCAGCCTGTCGAGATCTTTCCTCAATTGGTGATCATCGAGTACGGCATTTTGAAATTTTGCCTGGATTACTAGCCGTTTGAGGTTTTTGGACATCCTGAGCGCTCAATATCTTCAGCGGACGATCGGCCACATTTTTTGACTGTTGAAAACAAGGGCGGTGAATCCTCCGATGTAGAATCTACTTCATTTTTTGGTGTCCATTGGGGTCAAACCCTTCAAAATGAAGTACTTTATCACTGCTCGCAGTTCAATTTCCTCCATTTTGTACACAACTCACACCCTTAGCACTTCACAATAGCACAGGAAGAAAAGAAATGAATGTATGTGTTTCGAACTTTACAGCACTCATTGTAATGAATAAAACAAAAAGAATTAATACAGAATGTTTGCTATCCTCACACCAACTAAAAGTATAATGTATTTGGGTCCTGGTGCTTAAAACAGTAGTACCAACTGAAACAGTGCTGTCCTTGGAATCACTGCTGCCAATATTATATCCAATTATTTTTGCAGATGAGTAATTGGTTTATAATGTTGGAATCACCTTTCTATTTGGTTACAAAAATTTGTTACAAGTATATTTATTTATCTTTTATATAATAAAATAATGTGACAAATATACACCCTGACTCATTCCACATCCTTGAAGCTTGGCTTCTTTACAGGATCTACGGAATATGATTATATATATAATAATTCTCTATTTCGTATCTTGTGTAATGTTTCTTGACTATCAGATTTTATCATCATCACCTCGGTCCCGTAAATTCATGTTTTATCGCCTCAGAAAATTGGTTTCATAATTGTGCCATCACTTTGCCTGACTCGTCCACTTATACAATTTTCAATTTCCTGTAACATGATTTGTTATCAAGTTGTATGTCGTTATTAATACGAATTTAACATCATTCAACAAATATAATTGTAATATCAAGTATGTCAAGACAAAAATAGTTTAATCATGCCATCGGTGTGTTATGTAATTTCTATTACATAATTCGGTTAGGTTGTAAAATGCACATGACTTCAGTATTTATTTAGCACTTTTCTTGAACTCCTGGATTTCACCTTGTTGATTCTAAAGTTTTACGCTTTCAGATCAAAGGCTCTTGAACAGTTTTCTTGAGTATTTGATATGATGTCATTTGACCAGTAAATTGTACTCGGGAACTCCCGTTATCAGGTGAATGCTCTGACCAGAAAGTTAGTTGAAGTCGAGGATGTGGACTCCCTCCACTGTTGTATACCTTTATACATCCTCGACTACAATTTACTAGTCCATAGTGTAAGCAAAATGTCCTGGAGTCAATTCCCGGGAAAGAAAGAGATTTTTACATTCTATTCTTCCATAATAGAAAATAAGATAAACTCAGATGCATTGTGTGAGATTTTGTATCAAGCTGAAAATACTAAAAATTTAATCAGTTGTTTCCTAATAATTTTATAGTATTTATTTCATATATTTTCTGACTCAGATTATCATCAATTCCTACATCCTGTAAATACATGTAAGAATTATAACATTACAGAAAAATTAATTTTCATATTAATTTATTATATAAGTTTATATACCAAATCTGTAAAAAATAAACTTGTCCTAACTTGTTAGGAACAAAATATTTTCTATGATCTTATAAAATCTTTTTGATTTCAGATACATCAGGCCCAACAAAAGCTAGATTATATGCCTGAAACCATCAAACCAATAGAGAAACACTCATGGTTTATACGTAAAGATGTCGTCTGGCGGGCGGACTTACAAAAGTGAAGAGCTTGATATTCCAGACGCTCAAACTCCGAACTTAACAAGGCCCATGGGGATTCACACAGGAAAGAAACCACACAAATGTGTCGAGTGTGGTAAAACATTCTCATATCCCTCAGACTTGACAAATCACATGAGGATTCACACCGGCGAGAAACCATTCGAATGCCTTGAATGTGCCAAAGCATTCACAAAATCTTCAAACTTAACAGTGCATATGAGGAAACACACTGGTGAGAAACCGTACAAATGTATTGAGTGTGATAAAGCATTCGTAACCCCCTCACGCTTAACAATACACACGAGGATTCACACCGGTGAGAAACCACACAAATGTGTCGAGTGTGATATGACATTCCCCTATCCTTCAGACTTAACAAAACACATGAGGATTCACACTGGTGAAAAACCATACAAATGTATTGAATGTGCTAAAGCATTCTCAGGAGCTTCAAACTTAACAGCGCATATGAGGATACACACTGGCGAGAAACCATACAAATGTGTTGAGTGTGATCAAACATTCCTATCGTCCTCACGCTTAACAATACACATGAGGATTCACACTGGTGAGAAGCCGTACAAATGTTTTGCGTGTGATAAAACATATTCAGAATCTTCCAACTTAATAAGACACTTGAGGATTCACACTGGTGAGAAACCATACAAATGTGTCGAGTGTGAGAAAACATTTTCAGAGTCTTCTAGCTTAAGAAGCCACGCTAGGATACACACTGGTGAGAAACCATACATGTGCGTTCAGTGTGACAAAACGTTCTTTAATTCCTCAGGGCTAACGAAACACATGAGGATTCACACTGGTGAGAAACCATACAAATGTGTTGAGTGTGATAAAACATTCTCATGTTCCTCGCCCTTAACATTGCACATGAGGATTCACACTGGCATGAAACCATACAAATGTGTTGTGTGTGGTAAAACATTCTCGATTTCCTCGCACTTAACAAAACACTTGAGAATTCACACTGGCGCGAAGCCATACAAATGTGTCGAGTGTGATAAGACATTTACCCAATTATCCTCCTTAACGAAACACATGAGAAGGCATACCCATGTGGTGAAAGTATTGCATTAAATTTTAATTGTAGTTCATTGAACAGTTACTTCTTTAAATTAATTTGTAGCTGGTGTGAATTTGTAAAATACAAATTTTTGTAAAAATTGAAAGAATGAATATTTTGTATTTAATAAAACCATAAAATTCAGTATCACTTTTTTATTCATTATTGAGAAAACAGGATCTTTTGACATAAGAGTCATATTCATATATTATATAAAATATTGCGTTACATGTATAGAGCATGATAACTCTCATCTATTGCCATGTAATGCAATGTTTTTATGTAACAGACAAATAAGGCACTTATGTCAAAAGCTCCTGTTTTATGAATAAGGAATAAACAAGTGAGACGGAATTTACTGGTTTTACCAATTTACTAATTGAATATTAACATCAGTCTGTAATATATAATTATTAATAACGAGTTTATAAATGAACTAAATTGATATATTATTATTATTATATAATGTTCTTTCTGCAAGATTGTTGACTATTTCTGTTGTTGGCAATATATATTTTTGTAGAATAGTGCTAATTAAGTTTTAATAAATTGTAACTACATTAAACTGCTGTTGTTCTCTTGGTATTTCCTTTAAAAATCAGGTTTATTTTATTGTTAACATAACAAAAAAAATACTGTAGCATATAATTAATAGTTATTTTCTCCTTATGATTATATCACTTTTCAATTTTCACCTAATGAATATACTATTAATGTTTTAAAAGTTATAGATGACTTTAAGCAGAAGTGTTAAACCCGCTTAAGATTTAAATTTGTTGAATTAGTAAGTTGAAACACCAAACGACATGAAACTCTTAAATTTTTCATTATGTTAAGTGAAGTTTGTATAATTTTAATCTTTGTACTGAAAGACGTCCACCTTGTAAGAGTGATGAGGAAATGGCCTTTCTGACTCTCCTACACTAATGTTGTTGCATTAAGTATGGGTAAGTGACGAGTTTATTGGGAGTGATTTAGTGTGCATTTTATTGCTTTTAGTGACGTGAGCTTTGAAGACTCTTGTGATTCATAGTCGAGACGAAGAGTTTCATTTACTTATTGCTCTGTACGTACCTAGACTTGGATGTTGGCAAGTTGTAAATATAAAAATTAAGCAATAGATTGGATTGTAAAACTTTAATTTAATAGCTGTGTAACTCGCATCTTTTAATGTGTCATTCTGGACAAGACCGTATGTTTTAAGGGCGAAAAATTTAGTGGCCGACTCTTTTGCTGTGGCGAATTCTAAAATTTGCAGGGTTTTTTTTTCAGAATAGCGATGATGTTCCAAAATTTGGTGTCCACACAGTGGGTTGGGTTGGGAGTGTGAGTAGGTGGCGCCACAATGCATCTGTTCTCATGAGCTTGGCTCTTACGCTGTATTACATACAAGTGACCTCTTTTCAATGGGTTGCACCACCGTCTAGATACCATAGGCTTTGGCATAGGTTCCGATCCTCCTCTATTTTTAATTCCTTGTGTCGTGTCAGCTTTGCTACCATAGGCTTTGGCATGCATTCTGCTCCTCCCCTCTTTTTAATTCCTTGTGTCGTGTCACTTATCATTTGCAATATAGCTTCCTACACTTCTGGGGAATTTATTTTCGTTGCAATGAGACATAAATTTATTGCAACAAAAACTCTTAAACCATTTCTGCTTCCGACTCTCACCTATACGGTTCCGCAATGATTTTGTCATTATTGATTTTCGTTCTCCATTCTTCAGTTAATTGTTGTAGCTGTTGTTGTTTCATCTTGGAACACATGGCTTTGGTTATAGTTTCATATTTCCCTTCATGTTGAATTTTTCTTCCAGGAACAAATGCGTGTTTACCCTTTTTTGTTGTTGACAGCGCTCCTTCATCTTGTTCGAGGTTGAGAATAACGGTGTCGTGGGATTGTGGTAATCCCCTCGGCATTACCAGGGCAACTTCTCTTTCGTTAAATGCGTATCCGCTTGACTTGTAGTTTTTTATGAGCTCCATCAATCTTCCCAAATGCGTGTTCATATCTTCATTACGTGAAGTACCTGCAGGAGGCCATACTGCACTTGCAACTCTTTCAAAGATTCACAAGCATCCAATGTCATCCAAAAAAAGAGAAAAGCCAGTGTCTTCCGGTCTTGCTTCTTCTTCCCCTCCAGGTATTTCATGTTTGTCTATAGTATCCCAACGTCCTTTTCTGGACAAGCGCAGCTCTAGCGCATATGGGCCATGCGTGGTACTTGTCACTTGGTAAGTTGGGCCTTCGGTAATCCTCGTCCTGAGTTCCCCGTCTGTCAAAAGTTGAATTCTACTTGAAATGTCGGATAGAAAACAGTCACTGGTCGATATACCTTGAAATCACTTCAGCGATCCGAATCGTTTTTCAAAGTTACTATTACTTTAAGTTCACATTTAATAAAGATATACCACTACGAACCCTTTTTACTTCTCAGCTTTAACCAAATGTCTTTAAATTAAAAAACCTCTTATTAGAATAAATCGTCCTTTACAAAACGTTGCCTTCTTGACTTGTTTCAATTCAATAATTACCTAATCAATCCACTTCTGTAATAACCTACTTCTTCTCATAGCAAACTTATCGTTATTAATTGATTGATGAAATAGTTCTGTTTCGGTAGTATAACTTAAACGCCTCAATATTCACATTCGCTGCAAAATTTGTGTCTGCTTTGCTTGCAGTTTATTTCAACACACTTTCTACTCTTGGTTTGGTGTCGATTGTTGTTGTTGTGATATTCACTCCTAACACATGAGGGAGGCGAAGGACGGAATGTGCTAAGGAGATTAGGGAGGGTGTGGGTGGTGGAAATGAAAAAGGCTTGCACAAGATGGGTTTGCATGGAGGATTTCATCATGCCAGGCTGGTATGTTGCAACCCTCAATGTTAACCTATCTTGCGAAAGTCTTTCATATCCTCATAACTAGCAATTCCTTCCTAATCTTCTTAGCGTATTCCATCCTTAGCATCCCTCTTCTGTTCTTACCCCTGACACACACTTCCCTCTAATGCCAATTTTACAATATCATTTACAGGGACCCTAAATCAGTTTTTATTCACACAAACCGTGTGTAATACTATGCATTCGGTCAGTTTGAGCGCGGAGAATGTCTGACTTAGCTCATCGAAAACTCCGCAGCTTCAACTTGAACTCTGTCCCCGACGTGAGAATGGCAGCAATTTATAAATTCTAATTGCATCCCCACTTCGAAATTGGGTGAACGAAGGGTTACCCCCTCACTGTAAAGTTTGGTAGATCTTGTTGCTAATATTGTCAGCTACAGCTGAGGTCCTGATCTATTCCAACCTTTCCTATAACACTTTCTATAGCACCGGAATTTTGTGTTATCAATTATAATCCCTGTCCCTGGTTTGATTGTCAAACCAAATACGAACCCAAAATCTATCATCCCTTCCTTTCCCCTAAACTCTTCATTCCAATCAATATACGAGACTTCGCAAACCAATCTATTTTAATAATACCAAAAATATAATACAAATATTTCAAAAGTAGCTTAGGTTTTACAATTGCAGTGCCACGAACCCTTTTGTTGTGGTATTCAGTCCCAAGACTGGTCTAATGCATCCGTCCATGATAACCTATCTTGCGCAAGCCTTTTCATTACCACATAAGTCACAAATATCACATTCTCCCTCTTCTGTTCTTGCCACACACACATCCAATATTGATATTTTTAAAGACCTTCATCTCTTAAAATGTAGCCTATTAATCTATACTTTCTCGTAGCCATCATCCTATCCAAGACATGATTCATAAATATTCCCTACTACTGACAATGTATATTCCGCAAAAGCACACCATTATCACTTTTCTTTTAAAGTGATACATTAAAATTAACAATTTTTCAAGAAATTTAAATGAAAAAAAAAGTGAAATAAAATAGGGCATCTCGAACACTAAACAGCAATACAAGAAATACTTCATACATCACTTTGAAGTTGTTACACTTTAATTACCAACAAAAGTTCAGAGAAGCCCTATTCTAGGGAAAGAAAATCGCTTCAAAACAAAACAAAAAATATCAATAGCCAACAAAATAATATCTCTCAATGATAATTCAAACTATTCTAAAATATTTATACAAATAATTTTTATTATTCAAGGAAGACACTACCTACAACTTAATTTACAATATAAATGTTTACATATACAATTCAAATTTAAAACAATATTTCAACACATTGTTAGGCTTACACATGCAATTTGTTTTGTGTGTGCAGTTGCTTTATCACACTAAAATTATTTGTATTATTTCCCACCAGTGTGAATTCTCATGTGTCTTTTTAACTGTGTGGATTGCGAGAATAATTTATTACACTCACAGCATGTGTAAGGTTTCTCACCAGTGTGAGTCCTCATGTGGTTTATTAAACTAGAAGATAATGTGAATGATTTGTCACACTCAACACATTTGTATGGTTTTTCACCAGTGTGAGTCCTCATGTGGCTTGTTAAGCTTGAAGATTGTGAGAATGATTTATCACACTCAACACATTTGTATGGTTGCTCACCAGTGTGAACCCGCAAGTGTTTTGTCAAGTGTGGGGAAGTATAGAATGCTTTGTCACACTCAACACATTTGTATGGTTTTTCACCAGTGTGAATCCTCATGTGGCCTGTTAAGCTTGTAGATTGATGGAATGTTTTATCACACTCAACGCATTTGTAAGGTTTCTTACCAGTATGAATACTTACATGTTTTCTAAAGCTTGAGTAATCTAAGAATTTTCTAGCACACTCAACACATTTGTATGGTTTCTCACCAGAGTGAGTCCTTATGTGAATTCTTAAACTTGAGGATCGTGAGAATGTTTTATCACATACATCACATTTGTAAGGTTTCTCACCAGTGTGAATCCTCTTGTGGCTTGATAAGCTAGAAGAATCTGAAAATGTTTTACCACACACAACACAATTGAATGGTTTCTCTCCACTGTGAATCCTCTTATGTTTTCTTAAGTGTGAGGATTGTGAGAAACTTTTATCACACTCAACACATTTGTATGGTTTCTCTCCGGTATGAATCCTCAAGTGGTATGTTAAACTTGACGATTGTGAAAATGATGTATCACACTCGACACATTTGAACGGCTTTTCACCTGTGTGAATCCTCATGTGGTCTCTTAAGTGATGGGAAGTTGTGAATGTTATATAACACTCGTTACATTTGAATGGTTTCTCACCGGTGTGTATCCTGAAGTGTCGTACCAAATTTGAAGATACTGAAAACGTTTTATCACACTCAACACATTTGAATGGTTTCTCACCTGTGTGAATCCTCTTGTGGTCTGTTAAGTTAAAGGAAGTTGTGAACGTTTTATTACACTCCAAACATTTGAATGGTTTCTCACCAGTGTGAATCCTCATGTGTTTTGTTAGGCTTGACGATCTTGTGAATTCATTATCACACTCTACACATTTGTAAGTCTTTTCACCAGAGTACATCATCTTGTTAAATTTTTTTAATGGTTGTCATGTTGCGTTAATATTTCATAGTTTTTTTAGTAGCAAAATAATGTAGCTCCTGTTGATGTGGTGCATCTATAAAAAAAAACTTGTCAGAAACAAAGTAAATATTTTGCCCCTCGTCAACAAAATGCTTACATGTTTATTATGTAATCTTAAATACCAGACCAGCAACTTAAATATGCAAAAAATATATTTATCCATAATATCTTAAATTTTTCCAGTCTTCTTGGCGCTTGCCTTATATCATATTGTGGTCCAGTGTCCTATCAAGCAGGACAACACTTGCCTTGTTAGCTATTTGTTCTTAGTAAAATTAACGTCTCACAAAATTACCTCAGTTTCTACAAAAATGTTACGACACTTGTCGTTATCTATTGTAAACTGATTTTTCTGTTAAAATGAAGTTATTTATGGTGTCTAACAATAAACAAATACAGCATTGAATACTTAATATATGAATTTTTCTGTAATTGAACTCAGTGACTTATTTAACAAATCCGAAATTGAAGACTACATTCTCATTAATATTTAATGGTACCAGAAGGGCGTGAAGATGAAGGCAACAGTAGTAGTTGTGATTAAACCTATGTACAGAATACCGCTGTGGTATGGGGTTTTTTGAAGACTTGTGATTGGTTGGTGGGGTCAGGTGACCATACTGGAACAATGTGGTGTAAGCCAGGGAGGAACATGAAAGCCAGTCAACCCCGGAATGTGCAGGAAGATGCACATGCTAGAGCGAGCGGCTGAAGGCAGTGGAGTCCACACCAAAATGTGGTCTTGGACGCACGTACTTTTTGCAGAGTGGTGGCAGGTGTTGTTGGGGGAAAGAGGTTGTAATTTTGAAGACAGGTGTTGGATGTGGAGGAGGAAGCAAGTATAATGGAGGAAAAGTTCTTACGAGTGTGTAAATTACTTTCATGCAGTACCGTCAATTGTGTTAAGTTAATTGGCAGAGCGGCTATGGTGAGTGGAAGTGAAGCGGTGACTATAGCTGGAAGTACAGCCTCAGTGGGAAACCACAGAATATGGACGTTGCTGTGCGTTAATGTGAGTGTAGGCACCTTGATATAGTTCTTACACATGCACGAGGTGATAAGATAGGATGGGACCAGAGACGAATGGCTCCAAGGACCAGACCAGAGCAGTCGAGCGCTGATTGGGAGCAGGAGCGCGGCATCATATGATACGATGACTCGCAGAAGTATTATAACCATGATACGTATTTTCAATCTTTCTTTACAGCAAACTTTCACGTTTAATGCAGTTATTATAATTTGTTCTCCTTAAGAGCAAAACATGTGTCGTGAATAGTGATGATAAATAATAACAGTGTTATTCAATATTAGTAAACCTTTGTAGAAACGTTTCTTGGGTTTCCAACCGGGTAATCTCTGCACATAGCTGTGTGGAAACCCGAGAAACGTTTCTACATTTTCTTCACTGGAAAAGCCTTCGTTCTTTAATTAGTAAGTCTTGGTGTAATTAATGGGGAACTTTACCCATAATTATATCCTGTATATAATCTTTTAGCAAGTATAACTGATCACATGGACGAGGCAGAATGATACATACAATTAATTGGAGCATGCGGTCGAGAGATTGAGATATAAGCAGACCAATATTTTGGGGTAGTTTAACGTAAATGTAAAACTTGCTCATTCTTTTATATTTTACTGTCCAATCTTATTTAGATTTCCTTTAATTTTTCGGCAGCGGCATTCTCCATCCTTGAGAGGCCCTCAATACTCTCCGAGATTAAGATGATTATTGTGTCGATCATAATCTTTTAATATATAGTTAATTTTTTTAATCAATCAAGTAATCATTTTATCCCCCCTGTAATGAATATTACTATATATATGCATGCAGCAGCCATGGTGGCTCAGGACAAAAGATCTAAAACAAATTTCCGTTTCTTCGTCACGGGCAGAAAATAAAGACTAATAGGTTATCTTCACCTCAAAATTAATTTGTTCTTTATTTAACTACTCAATGAGTTGATAATAATGGTGATGATAAAAATACAAAAGATGGCAGAAACAGCAATCAACTAAACAAAAGGTACATAGCAGTCAGTCGAAGCCAGAAATCGTAAATGATGTAAACGTTCGAGGTTGTAAAATTGTTGAGCCAGAGTGAGTCGTGCGTACATTTACGTCTTATTGCCAACAGAAACTGTTTTAAAATTAATCATTCAGTGACAGAAGGGTTACTTTCAACAAAGAAAAATTAAATAGATACTTATCTATCATTCCATTATGTATATAATACACTTAGAAAGAGTGAAACACTACAAATCAAATTTATTTAAAAGCTGCATATTAATTTTCACTGTAATTTTTTTTAACACGTTGAGTGCAATAAATATGCCACTTCAGTTTCACTGTAAAGACTCAATTATTTCTGGAAGTGGTTCTACAGAGGTTAAGTTGCATCAGTTTAGAATGGAATATTTTGTATTTTTCTTTTAACATAATTACTTACTTTGCAATATGTTTGTTTTTTTTAGAAAACATCAACAATCTCAGGTTTAAATAGTTTGGTATTCCTCACCTTTTCTCAGCCTATGGCTCACTTCTATTTTCCACTTCCCTCAAATTCCTCTTCGAGTCACTTGCCACTGAAATGCAACATAACTTGTGAGCAAGTGTCAACAGCCTTAATTAAAGATTAGCCAATTAAATATTCCTACAGCAGCAGCAACAACATTGGTGATTACTTGATATTGATGTTTCCTGGAGTTGACTTTGGATCCTAAGCTGACAATTAAAATGTGGATGCAGTTAAAACTTGAATCCAGCAAGAATCTGACGATCCTGCAGCATTATTTTAAGTCACTGCGTCTCTTTTATTTCTTCTGTATAACGATTTTCCGTAGCTGTACAAACTTTCCTGTGAAGGAATAAATTTAAAAATTCTTTTAAACACAAAGCAGTCACGTGTTTAGACCCGGTAAGGTGTGCCAACCGAGCTTGATGAAAGAAACCATAAATTGCCGATACTGGTTTAACCATTACTCAAGACACTTCTATAAACACGCAATTTCCCCCGAGAAGAGATGAACAGCTTGCAAAAAATAATTTCATGGAGGAATTACTCACCGATTGTGAACTTGGTCACATAAAAATAAGTGAATGTTTACATGTGGTCATCCACTCCACAAACTAGATAATCTAAATACACCCAAAACAATAACTGCATTGGGCAACAAATGTCGCTAAAAGGGACAAAGACAGACACAAAATAGAAATATATATATATACGGGCTGTGTAAATTCTTCTCGGGTTTCCAACCGGGGTCAAAGATTTTGACAGTGACGTTTCGATGGCTTGCTCTGCCATGGGTCATAAAATATCTTTCGACAAGACGCGTATCCTGGACAGAGCAAATTATTTTGGAGGCAATAAACATCAGGTCCAGTGAGAATTTACTGAATAGAGATTCTGGATTCCAATTGGAGCCTGGATTCCCATTGTTTCACCGGAGGAACGACGCCGCGGTTGGGGCTGAGAGTCCCAAAGGGAGACTAGAACATGAACAGGCAAGTGGACCAAGTAAACATCTAGCCAATCACGGGCGGTCTTTTCTAGCTTGCCTCGGACTATACAAATGCTTACACTTACGCGAATTTGACACTTCAGTGACTGAAGATGACGACAAGGGCAAGCCATCGAAACGTCACTGTTAAAATCTTTGACCCCGGTTGGAAACCCCGAGAGGAATTTATACATGCCATTTCACCGGGAAAGACATAAATATACGGGGTTATATGCCACGAAATATTTTCAAGATAAAAGAAATTAAATTGTCCGTCTTAAAATACTGACGAATGCAAGTTTTACCAAACATTAACAATCTAAATTATCCTGGATAATTTCTTATTTACAGAAGTGTTTGAGCAACGATTTATCCATCAAGCGCTTTTTTTTAGTTTCTTTCATCCGGCTAGGTTGGCACACCTTTCCGCGTCGAAACACGTAACTGCTGTTAAAATAAGTTTCGAGTTAAATTTATCCTTCACAGGTTAGTTTGTACAGCTACAAAAATCGTTATACATAAGTGACTTAATATAATGCTGCAGGATTCTTCAGGTTCAAGTTTTAACTGCATCCATTTTTTCATTCGTACGCCTTAGGAATTAAAGTAAACTACAGGACATATCAATATTAAGTAATCACCAATGCTGTTGTTTCTGCTGCTGTAGGAATATTTAATTGGTTACTTTTTATTTAAGGCTGTTGACACTTGCTCACAAGTTATGTTGTATTTCAGAGGCAAATGATTTGAAGAGGAATTGGAGTGAAGGGAACCAAAGGATGAGAAAGGTGAGGAATACTAAACCTGCATCAAGATCTTTATTGTTATTTATTTGAAGCTTTATATATAATAAAAAAAAACCTTGACAGAGAAATACGTAAATATAAAGTTGATAGGCCAAGTTGAAGTGAAACATTATTTTGGAACTTCAGTACGACGAATTTCCCCTCTCAAAACTACAAAATAATGTGGACAATAGATGACGTCTTCCTCGCAAAGTGTTTGTACTAAGTGCTCATATATGATGAATATTTTGATAGTAAAGAACGATTTGAAGAGTAATTTGAGTGAAGTGAAATAGAAGTGAACCAAAGAATGTTGATGTTTTCAAAATACAAACTGCAAAGTAATTAATGGAACATGTCCTCTGTTTCCTATATTAAAAGAAAAAGACAAAATATTGGTTTCTAAACTGTTGTAACTTAACCTCCATAGAACCACTTACACAAATAATGTAGTCTTTACATTGAAATGGCAAATTTATTGTGCTCAATTTCTGAAAACCAGATTGAACCTTCGCATGATCTCTCATGATCTCCTTCCAGACTTCACGATCTTGTGTGTTTCTTTCTCCCCTCACTTCATTGGTTCATTCCACCTCATTTTTGGCCATCTTCCACGTTGTGTTCCTGTGTTTTACAGGGATTCTGATCGTGCTCCCTAAAAGATGTGCCCCAGCCACCTCAGTCTCCAAGTTTGATCACTTTCACCATCTCAGGCTCTCCGAAACACCTTCATTGCCCGCTTTCACGTGCTCAAAATTCTCCTTTCAAAGACCTGTAACTGATATTCACTTTGTACCGTCAAGGGCCAGCTCTCGTTCCCCTAAGTTAAGTCGTATCCTGCTATACAATGACACCTCACCACAATAGGACGAAAGCCCGGAGACAAGAAGACCATAGAAAAATAAGATAAGAAAAGGAAATAATTAATTGCATACTTAAGTTTCCAGTCAGCTATTTAAGATTAAATAATAAATATACATGTCAGACTGTCGATACGAATCATCAGGACAAAATATTTACTTTGTTACTGACAATGTTTTTCTTTTTTTATAGATAAACCACGTACACAGGAGCTACATGATTCGCCCGATAAATAAAATTATGGAATATTAAAGCAATATGACAACCATTGATAAATGTAACTTGTTTAAGCATTTATAGTGTCTACCTACAAGATGTACTCTGGTGGAAAGACTTACAAGTGTGCAGTGTGTGATAATGAATTCTTAAAATCCTCAGAGCTAACAAAACACAAGAGGATTCACACAGGTGAGAAACAATTCAAATGTGTCGAGTGTGGCAAAACATTTTCGGTATCTTCAGGTTTAAAAAGACACTTCAGGATACACACCGGTGAGAAACCATTCAAATGTACCGAGTGTTACGTAACATTCACTACTTCCCATCACTTGAGAGACCACATGAGGATTCACACAGGTGCAAAACCATTCAAATGTGTCGAGTGTGATAAAACATTTACGCAATCTTCAAGCTTGACTTACCACACGAGGATTCACACAGGTGAAAAACCCTTCGTATGTGTCGAGTGTGATAAAGCATTTACGCAATCTTCAAGCTTGAGTTACCACATGAAGATTCACGCGGGTAAAAAACCCTTCAAATGTGTCGAGTGTGATAAAACATTTTCAGTGTCTTCAGGTTTAAAAAGACACTTCAGGATTCACACCGGTGAGAAGCCATTCAAATGTACCGAGTGTTGTGTAATATTCTCAACGTCTCATCACTTACGAGACCACAAGAGGATTCACACAGGTGAAAAACCCTTCAAATGCGATGAGTGTGATAAAACATTTACGCAATCTTCAAGCTTAACTTACCACATGAGGATTCACACAGGTGAAAAGCCCTTCAAATGTGTCGAGTGTGATAAAGCATTTGCGCAACCTTCAAGCTTGAGTTACCACATGAAGATTCACACCAGAGAGTAGCAATTCATGTTTTAGTGATACAACAACTGCAAATGTTACAAGTCACATGTATTAGCGTACCAATATGTTGATATATTCAATTAAAAATTAATATTATGCTTTAATGTGTATTTTTTTATCTCTAAAGAAACTTGTACAAATAAAATATTTTAGAAAAATATGTTTTTTTGCTATCCAATAATTTTTTACTAATACTGAATTTTACTCTTGTTCTCATGTTCCTTGACTATTTCTGTTGTTGGAAAAGGATTCCTTTTTTTTAGGATAGGGCCTATGTAGTTGGTCCATTTCTGACCACCAAATCTGTTATTGTCACTCCATCTAAGTTTACTATGCACAGTGTACCGTTTGCTTATAACATTTAAGCGATACAAATACTAAGGATTTCTTTATGGTGGCTCTTTAAACTCTTACGGTGTGGCTATGGGGAAATAGTTATGTATCATGTCTCGGATGGGGAGTTTTTTGGCACTCGGAAGCTACTTTTGAAATATGTTGACAATATTTTTGCTTTTATTGAAGTAGGTGAGGTTGAGATTTTTAATAAAGCTCTGTGACGAGGTTACCAAAGGCAAGTATTTGCGAATGTTGTAATGGTTTTATTGGAAAGTAAATTGTGTAAGTATCATTTGGTATTAAAAAATAAAACCATCTGTGGTAAATCTGAATTTCAGATTTAAAATCCCATTTTATGAGAAGGAATGTAGTTATAAATTAGTTATTTGTTTGATGAATAAATGTTGTTAAATTCGATGAGGTTAAAGATTAAAGGTATTTTTCTTGATAATTATCTTTTTATACCGATTGTTGTGGTATTCAGTTCTAAGACCAGTCATAATGCAACCCTCCGTGCTAACCTATCATGCGCAAGCCTTTTCATTTCGTTATAACTCGCACAGCCCACATCATCCTTAAATTGTTTAGCATATTCCATCCTTGCCCTCCCTCTTCTGATCTTACCCCTGACACACACTTCCCTCTAATGCTAATTTTACAAGACCCTCGTGTCTTTAAATCGTGGCCTATTAATCTATCCCTTCTCTTGGTCAACGTCCCCCATATTGTTCGCTCTTCCCCTATCCTGTCAAGAACTTCTTCGTTAGTGATTCTTTCTGTCCACCCATCTCATTTTCATCAGCATCGCCTACAGCGGTTTGACTATTCTCTTCCTTTCTCCAACTCCTATCCTGCATGTTTCACCCCCACATAATGCCACAATACATACGAACATTTTTAGCGAAGATTTCCTAATATTCACACTTATATTGCCCGCGAGTAAATCCCTCTTTTTCACGAAAGCCTTTTCCTTGCCTGTGCTATCCTACTCTTTATGTCTACTACACTCTTCTATCATTCCTAGTTATTACGCTGCTTCCCAAGTAGCAGAATTCCTTAACTTCCTTTCAAAATATCCCCTTCCCCCAATCTAATAGCCTTTGTTAATCCAGTTTCCCCATAATACACTCCATCACTTTGGCTTTCCCTCAATTAATCCTCATATTGGATTCTTCCTCCAGGACCACGTTCATGCCACTTATTATTGTTTCCAAGTCTTCTTCTCCCGACTCCCCCTAATACTACAATATCGTCGGCAAAGCGTAAGGATTTTATTTCTTCTCCATACAGTATGATTCCTTTCCCATATTCAGTTTTAACTTTCTTCATCGCCTGTTCTATATATATAAGTTAAACAGCATGGACCTCCATCCTTGTCTTACTCGTTTCTTGATTACGGCTATCTTTTCTTGGTCTTCTATTCTAATTACTGCTGCCTGTCTTCTGTAGAGGTTATGTGTTAGCCTTCCTTTCTCGACATTTTATTCCAGAGCTCCTCAAAATCCTTAATAGTGTGTTCCAGTTCACATTATCAAACGATTTTTCGAAATCTACAAATGCCGTGAACGTTAATTGTTAAACAACACAATGTAAAACAAAAGAGACAGAACAAATTAGCAAAAGTTATAGATTAAAAGTTACCAAATCTTTCGAAGATTGAAATAATTAATTTATATATCTTTAAATACTAACTATTATTACAATAAACATGAACAAAAAGTATATGCGCTATGTTAAGGTTTTCTTAAACAGTCACTTTTAGTTATTTTCATTCCGCTACGTTGGCGCACCTTTCTGCGTTGAAACTGTAACAGCTGTTAAAAACATTTTGCGGTAAAGGTTGAATTTGTCTGTATTTTAAAATTAAACCTGCAAATGTCAGGTTTGTACCATTTCCAAAATTGGTTTACAGGAGCAATACCGAAAGGTGCAGTAACTTAATAATAAATAATAATTCCTGTTGCAGATTGTTTAGCAATTCCTTAATCAGATTCTGGCAAGTAATTGAATTGATCCAAGTAAAGTACAGGAAATGTAATTATTAAGTAACCACCAATGTTGTTGTTGTTGTTTTCGCTGCTGTAGGAATATTTCAGTGCTTAATCTAATCTAATTAAGGCTGTTAACACTTGCTCACAAGTAACGTTGTATTTCAGAGGCAAGAGATTCGGAGAGGAATTTTGAGTGACTTGAGATAGAAGCGAGGGAAAGGCTGAGAATAAGGTGAGGAACACCAAACTATTTAAACCACAGAATATTTATGTTTTTTTCTGAAATAGGATAGAATAATAATCATATTCCTTTAGATCCTGTAAAGAAGCTTAGCTTCAAGGATATGGAATGAGTCAGGGTGTTGTACATTTATTACATTATTTTATTATATAAAAGATAAATATACTTGTAACAAATTTTTGTAAGCAAATGAAAGGCGATACCAACATTATAAACTAATTACTCGTCTTCTATAAATTCCTTTACTGGATAGAAGGAGTGGATAAGCAAAAAAAATGAGGATAATTCAGACCTAAATTCACCTTGGTTAGCTGCTTACCCTCTGTTGGACCACTTTCAGGAATAATTCGGTTTTTAAACATTGAAATTGAAGTAACATATTTATAACCAAAAAAATTAAATATTCAGGGTTTCATCAAAAATTTGATGTGTTGTAGTATATTGCACAGCTTCTAAATTATGGGATAATGAATAAGAATATATTTAATTAACTATAGAAAATACAATCTAAAGCAATTTTGTGTTTTCAATGTGACTAATGTACATAACATTTAACAGAACCGACTCCGGCCCTAACAGTTTTTACAACCCGCAAGTGTGAAACCTCGATTGTTTGCAAATTCTGGCTTGTGTGTCTTTAAACGTTCCCTCATATTATTATTGTTATTATTAATTTGTGAAGAAGCGAAGTGGAAAATTAGAGGCATTCCACGGTGTCTTTCCCTTTTAAAATTATTGCTGTCTCCCTATATTCTGCCCCCTGCTCCATCTATATTCTTATCCCAAGGTGTTCTATATACTACACAGGAAAAAGTGTATATTAAATTACACAGAAAACATTTATGCTGCTGTGTGAGCCCATTTTCATATTAAATACAAATTTACATTTCCTGAGGACACAATTTCTATTAATCCTGTCAAATCAGTCACTTTTCGTGTCCTCGCTCTTTCCGATCCGCTCCCAATTTTGAGGATGTGGGATTGAAATACTGAACAAAATATTAATTTTTTAACATTTATACCCTAAATATACACAACAACCAATTAATTGTTACGTAGACATTAAATTATAACATATATAAATAAACTAACATGAGAAATTAAAGTACGAGGTCTTTCCCGGTGAATGGCATGTACAAATTCCTCTCGGATTTCCAACCGGGTCAAAGATTTTAAACGCTTACACGTACCGAATTTGACACTTCAGTCTGAAGATGATGATGGCAGCTGAGCAAGGCCGTCGAATCGTCGCTGTTAAAATCTTTGACCCGGTTGGGAACCCTGAGAGGAATTTGTACAACACGAGAAATGTTAAATAGTCCCTCCACCGCTTCTACCTAACGTAGGTTCACCCACAATTTACTAGTCTTTACCGTAAGCAAAAGCTCCTGGGTTCGTTTCCCAGTTCCGGTTTAGATTTTTCCATTCTCATCTTCCACAACGAAAGGAAGAATAACCTTAAATGAATTGCGTTACATTTAGTATTCAGCTTATCATATTAAATATTTAATCAATTTGGTTCCTAAACATACTTCTTTATTAGTTTATGATTCACTGAACATTTCATCTACGGAGAAATATTTTCAAATTCTTCTTCTACTATTTTAGTTTCCCTGTGACCTAATAAACTCCAATTACCATTTTATAATTATTTTTATTTCTGATTACTATTCAGTATTATCTTTAACTGCCTTTAAGATAATTTCAGTTGACTTAATAACAATAAGTCGGTAATTCACAATGACATCCAAATTCCCATGATCTCCTCCCCCCCCCCCACCATAAAACCATCCATATCTTCCTGAAAATTCCATTAATCGCTTCAATGATATGATAACTCTCTTCCACCTCCTCCTCCTCCACATAACCCATAGCCTGCATCCTTCCACATAATCTCTCATTACAGTATAACTTAAGTTTAATTTCTCCCCCAGTAAGTTAGCACCTCATTCACTGCGATGTATATTCCGTATCGGTTGTCGTAGATTGTCTGCGACTCCAAATTCCTCTCATATAAATAGTTCATGGTAATTTAGGCTGAGTGAAGATCAGGAATTCTTAAATTTTATGCCTGTTGAAGTCTCAAAAGAGAAACGAAACAATTATTTATATAATTAATTACTGACTTATTTGGTCGTCTATCAGAATAAAGTAAATTGGATTGTTGTGGTATACAGTCCTGAGATTGGTCTGATGCAACCTTCCACACTAACATCTTGCGCAAGCCTATTCATTTCCATATAACTAGCACAACCCACACAATTCCTAATCTGCTTAGCGTATTCCATCCTAGACCTCACTCTTCTGTTCTTATCTCACACACACACACTTCCCTCTAATGCTTATTTTACAAGACCCTCGTGCCTTAAATTGTGGCTTATTAATCTACCCCTTCAAAGTCTTCCATATTGTTCGTTCTTTCCTTATTCTGTTTGATTTTCCTCATTAGAGATTCTATCAACTTATCTGATTTTCAGCATACTCCTGTAGTAACACATTATGAAAGCTTCTCTGCCTTTCTGCAACTGCTGCTCTCCCATATAACACCACGCTCCATACAAACATTTTTAGCAATGATTTCTAAATATTCTCACTTATATTACCCGTAAGTAAATTCTTCCTTCTTCCTTGGCTGTGCTATCCTACTCTTTATGTCTACTTTACTTCCACCATTCCTATTTATTACGCTTCCCAAGTAGTAGATTTCCTTAACTTCCTTCAAAGTATCCCTTCCCAATATAACAGCCTTTGTTGTTCCACTGTTTCCCCATACTACACTCCATCACATTGGTTTTCCCTCTATGAATCCTCACATTGAACTCTTCCTCCAGGACCGCGTTCATGCCATTTATTATGGTTTCCAAGTCTCCTTCTGATTCCCCTAATACTACAGTGTCATAAGCAAGGCGTAGTGTCTTTACTTCTTCTTTTGCCATATCATTGCTTTTCCATATTCCGTTTTAACTTTCTTGTTTAACCAATCAATATTTTAATTTGTAATAATTACTATAAACAACTGTACATTAAATATTTAATATTTTTCTATCCAATGGCAATGAATTACAGTCTGCTTACTCTAGAAACAAATATGTAGGTTGAGACTGACCATTCAAAATGATAATTTGTTTGGAAAGTGAAAACAAAATAACTAAAGTAACGAATACATTCAAACTGAGTCTTTTTGTTAATGACTAACTACATATGCACGATATTCATATTACATCACAATGACTAAAAACAATATTGAAAGTTATTTGTATAATAAAATTCTATTATGGATTTTGTACAATGGCAAAAGATTAAAAAATTAATTATATGTAAACAAAATATATCCAGACATATTTCTGAGAGAAAAATGTTTATATGATTACATTGGACGAAATTGTCACGTTAAAAATGTTAAACTTAGGATTCTAAGAAAACAAAAACTTAATGACACTCTAATTAATAACAAAAGACTACATTTTACATATTGCTAAATTATTGTATTGTGGTAACGTTGCAATTGATTATTAATTTTATCAAATAGGGCCATTTTGTACGAAAAACAATTTTTGATTTCAGATGTCAGTCAATGAAAATAATGAAACTATTTATGGTCTGTAAAGAAGATGTACTCTGGTAGAAAGACTTACGAGTGTGTGGAGTGTTGTATTGCATTATCAAGCTCCTCAAACTTAAGAAACCACATGAGAATTCACACAGGAGAGAAACCGTACAATTGTTTGGATTGTGATAAAACATTCTCTCGAACTTCAAGCTTAACAAACCATATGAGGATTCACACTGGCGAGAAGCCATACAAATGTGATGAATGTGCTAAAACATTTGCACAATCCTCGCACTTAATAAACCACATGAGGGTTCACACTGGCGAGCAACCATACCAATGTGTTGAATGTGATAAAAAATTTTCCTTCCTTTCTAGCTTAACAAGCCACTTGAGAATTCACTCTCCTGACAAACCATACAAATGTGTTCAGTGTGATAAATCATTCTCACAAAATTCAAGCTTAACAAGCCACACGAGGATTCACACTGGTGAGAAACCATACAAATGTGTCGAGTGTGATAAAACATTTTCTCGAACTTCAAGTTTAACAATACACTTGAGGATTCACACTGGTGAGAAACCATACAAATGTGTTGAGTGTTACAAAACATTCTATCAATCTACGAGCTTAACAAGCCACATGAGGATTCACACCGGTGAGAAACCATACAAATGTGTTCAGTGCGACAAAGCATTCTCAACTACCCCACACTTAACAAAACACTTGCGGGTTCACACTGGTGAGCAACCATACACGTGTGTCGAGTGTGATAAATCATTCTCACAATCTTCAAGCTTAACGAGCCACATGAGGACTCATACCGGTGAGAAACCATACAAATGTATTGAGTGTGACAAATCATTCTCACAATCTTCAAGCTGGACAAGCCACATGAGGATTCACACCGGTGAGAAACCTTACACGTGTGGTGAGTGTAATAAAATATTCTCACAATCGTCACACTTAAGAAAACACATGAGAATTCACACTGGTGGGAAACCATACAAATGTTTTTAGTGTGGTAAAACTATGCTAACGTTAACAGTTTGCATGCATGAGTGTACCAACATGATGAAATTTTGCATTTAATTCAAATGGCTGTCTTAACATTTATTTTTTCTGTATATAAAGTTTTAGGTTGTCTACCATTAAAAACAAAATGTAATTTAGAAATGTTTGATTTCTCATTTAAAAAAAATTCTCTTATTGTTTGGTATCCAATCATTTTTTACTGTTTTAACTTACGTTTAAATGTTTTTTGATTATTTCTGTTTTTGAAAATATTTACTTTTTAAGGATTACCAAAGCTGTTTTTGCTATTCATTTTATTATTATTTTATCTCGCTATAACATTTAATGTAATATAAATACTAAGACTTTCTTGATCTTTTGAAAAGGTTATGAATCACTTTTTAAATGTGGTTCATGGTCTTACAAATATAAAATCAAAGCTACTATTTAATTATGTTGATGATATTTTTGTTAATTTTAAAAATAGATGAGGTTGACATGTTTAATGAAGCTCTAAATGAGGTTCGCTAAAGGTTAGCATTTACGGATGAAAAACAGTATAAGGTATGCGAGTCCTTCTAGGATATTAAGATTACGTCTAAATGAAATTGTTTAAGTACGCATTGTGATAAATTGTGCATGGGCTGTATATGTAGAATTATATGGTTGGTTGTGTAATGAAAATCTTGGGGTGATACATTTTAATTAAGCAATAAAATAAAATTTAATTTAATTAAGTTGAAACAAGTTGAATTTATTCAAAAAATAAAATAAATACCAACAATTATTAACTTTAGGGTCCAATTTTTAAGCAATAAGCTCGATTTATCTGATATGGGTCTTTTTAATGGGCTTGTCTTTGCAGAAGCAAGAGGCACAGAGACACGCACCTGCCTTTCTTCTGTCCCTTCTTCCTGGTGGCTTTCTTCCAACGCTGGTTTCTGGCGTCACACCTGGAGTCCCTCCTCCTTAGAATCCTGATGCCAGGTTACGAAGGATGATGGCCGCAGCCTCTGCTCGTAGCCGTCTTTTTCCTTACAGTTTGTCCCAGAGTTGTATCGGAAACAAAATTAGCTGCGCCCCCCACCCAACCTCCGGAAATCTTTCTGCTGGGCAATTCTGTTTCCGACTGCTCTAGTTTTTGTTCCCATCCTCCCAGGTAAATTTACTTAAAGCCCCCACCATGAGTTGCACGGTGGGTCACATGATCTCAGCCTCCAATCAGCATTTGCCTTTGCCCACGGTTTGTCATCCCAAAATTCCCGGGGTCAAAGAACTGAAGCCAGGTGTCACAACTGTAAGGCGCTGAAGAATTCTACTACACTTGGAATTATTCATCCAGATGGCCGGTTGCCGTGTCCACTCGTTACAGTTGCAGTCCTGCGACCTCCAGATTTCTGGAAAATGTATCTGTTATTACCAGGTATTGGTCACGTTAAGTCAGCTGCCAAGGTTGTCGTCTCCGTTGACCGTTCCATACAAATTGGACCGTTTTAAACTTGAGCAGCCACTAGATGGCCTAAGCGATTTTAGTCACCTAAGTGTCCAGCTTTGAAGTATCTCTTGTCTTGGAATAATTATCCAAGGAGAAGTTGCCTGTCGACTTCCATAATTATTCCTGTTGATTTAAAATTACCTCAGTGTGACCAACTCAGAATCTCTTGATTACAGCATAAGAAAATATTTGCTGTCTTGTATGGGTATGGGGAGAAAGTAAAATAGAAAAATACAATTGTTCACAGTATCTAATCAGTAAGTAGAAAAATGCAGAAGAAGGAAATGATTAATGAGGTTGAAACATGTGGACAACCGTTAGAAAGCATAGACTAGTTTCAAATACTTGCTAGTATAGTCGCACCAGGTGAAAAGGTTAACAGGAGAACTGAAAAGTAAGCTCAATAAGCCAATTGAATTTCAATGGGTCGACAAGTTCTTACTAAGAAATATAATTAACAGTTTCTTCCACGCACAGTATTTAAGGGATAACGGAAAGTTGAACTAACATTTCGTGAATGGACTCGCTTTGATCCTGTTCACATAAAAGGTAAATAACTTTAATTTTTTCATGCAGCCATCCACATCACAAACTGTAGAATAAATGGTAATAGAGTAAGAAAAGTAACTGGATTGAAAGATACAAAATATTTTCAAGAAAGAAGTAATTATTTTATAGCACTTTATACTGACATTTTTTTTGATAAATATAAACAAACTAGGTTTACACGCGGGGGCAGTGATGACTGCCAGAAAACGAGGGGCAGTGATGTCAGTGGCGTGTCAACACACGTCAGTGCTGCACTGACAACTGCCAATCCATCGCTGACACGACTGGAGCACTGCCTCACTTTTCTTGGAGCGTGTGGACAGTGTGTCAGTCATGACTGGCCACGTGTTCCCTTCCCCCTCCAGTTAGTGGCAGTTGCGGTTGTCAATTATCGATGGTGAACAACAACAGTGTGTCAGGGGCTGACTAACGATTGCGCCATGGTAAAGAGTTTGTGATTTGCGTTTTCAAAAAACGTGTGCAGTGTTTGGTTCAGTGTGCGATTGGACTAAGTGGATCTTTGTTGTGAACAGCGGCGAGTAGTTTGGTTCAGAAAGCATTTAGGATAGAGTTCGTTTGTTGCACCTATGAGACTCTAAATTATTAGGTTATCTTTCAAAAAATAATTATTGTCCAGCCTCCAACGGCACAAACTTTAACTAGAAAAAAAACTACGGGAAAGAATGATGTATAGCTATAAACACACTACTTACTATCACACGTGATGGAAAATAATTCATTTCGTTTTGTTGAGTAATTGACAACTTTAAGGGGAATAAAACAACAAGTAATAGAAACCCGAGGCAATTAAACACTGAAAACCAACTTCAAAGAACAGGCGCTGGCTCTTGTTGTTATTGTTGCTTGATTTCTGTAGTAATAATATAAAACTATATTACTAAACAACTTTTCATTGTCACGTATCTATAGCACAGTAGCGTGATGCTGAGTTTGACTTTTACAGGAACCTTTCCTCGTTACGTCTATTCTATCACAAACACAAAAGTGATTAGTTCCTGTTTATGGACATTATGCGTCCGCGAAAACACAAAGGAGAAAAATATTCGACTTGACATAAACAATATATCGACTCTATGCAACAGCAACAACATTACAACCGGTCGCAGTTGCCAAAAAATAGCAGAGAAGTGTAAACATGCATCAGAGTTCTCTGCCCCCCGTTCTGTAGTGAGGAAAGCAGCAACAGAGTTGTCAGTGAAGAAGTGTGGGGGCAGTGTTATCTGCCCAATATGTAAACGGTAGGCAGTGCACAGCCAACCCAACTTCGACGAACATCACTGCCTGTGTAAATATATAAATATATTTTTGTTGACCTAATTATATATATATATAATTAGGTCAACAAAAATATACTATATATATAACTATAATGTATATATAATTATATAATTAGGTCTAGAAAAAATATACTATATATATAACTATAATGTTTATATAATTAGGACAACAAAAAATATACAATATATATAACTATAATGTTTATATAATTAGGTCAACAAAAAATATACTATATATGTAACTATAATGTATATATAATTATATAATTAGGTCAACAAAAATATACTATATATATATATAGTATATTTGTTGACTTAATTAGTAGTTCGAAAAATGTAAAGATATTTTTTGTAGTTAATATTTGTTAAATAAATTATTATTATTATTACTGTAGTATCTTTGCAGATCGTATAAATTTGTCATAATGTTAAGTCGATTACTGAAACACACCTTTTTTCTAAAACCCTTTGGTCGAAGTTAAATATCTGCGTGACGTAACAGCGGGATATTCTTTGGACCGTCAGGTGGGATATTTTGATTACGAAGAACCGTCGGCGCCGTTTTCACTCGACTGCGTCCTCTGTGACTACATCAAACACTCCTTCTTCTTCTTCACAAAAGCAGTTACTCAACAGGTCAGTCCGTGTGCCACGTAAACCTCTGTTAATTTTCAAACGAGATGTGCTCAAGACTGCAGAATAGGGAACGGATCTGAGATTATTTTTAATTTCCACGAAATCATGTAAATTCATTTATTGTAATGCAGCTTTTTCAAATGTAATTTCGCCTGCAAATCCTCAGTTACCGAGACATTTGACATTCCGTGACCTCTATATCTATAACACTTAAAATACGATGACAACAACAAAAATATGTAAATGGAAACTTCCTCTGTTAAATTCTCAGGTCTCTTGGTAAAATAATAAATTAAATTGGACTGATGATCAGGTTAATGAGGATTACATTAAATGATTGTTTGCATGATTTATGATCATTTTGTTGTGTTTTCTTTTTTGCAAAACTGTAAATACTTCTGCATAAACTTTTAGTTTTATTAAATTAATATGAAACGTTCACTCATCTGTCTTATGAAAGCCATTGTAAATTTATTATTTTAATGTAAATAGTTGTCTGTTCTAGAATATGAAAGGGGAACGTTTGGTCATTTTCAGTATTTGTGTTTTTGGGTAAACATTTACTGAACCAGGATTATCACAAGAGGAATAGTTTGTAATGTTTGCTATATAAATTCTGTCCTTTCTTAATTTTTTTTTAACATTTGTGAATATACTTAATTTATGGTAAAGAAACAACATTCTTTCACAGGAGTTCTTTGTAGATGGTCAGTGAAAACTTGTTGTCAACATTTCTTTTTGTCTTCAATAATTATTCATATTTTGATCGTTAAGACGAATAATTCTGGAAGGAGGAAAAAAAGAACTGCAATGGAGCTGCCCCATTTTTTTTTATTTAAACGCCTAAGATTTTGCCGTGATGAATGATTAAATTAGTAAATGAAAGTCTTGTTTTTACCTTTGACAATGAACCTCAGGAATATGCAGAAATTGAAAAAGTATCTTGTGCGAAGCAAATTAAATTAAATTGGGCTGATGAGATTAATGAGAATTACTTAATAACTACAGCTACATGTGATGCTGTAAGTGCATATATATATATATATATATATATTTATGAGTGTGTGTGTGACATAGATTCAACTTGTAAAGCTAGACGATAGTAGTTGTAATAGTAAAAAAAGTAACTATAGACACATTAGAAGAAGAGGCGCAAGCAACAATAATAATTTAACTAACTTTTTTATTTTTTTGGTTAACAGGCTACATGAGGGTGATCCTGAAACAGGCAACTCCCCTTTAATAGCATAGGAAGGGAATTGAAAAGGGGGGATGTGGAAGGTAGAGCAAGGTAGCCAAGGGTTAACTAGGGCCCCCGGGCTATGGTTTAAGGATCCTACCGGTGTTTCACCTAAAGAGATGCAGGGAAAACCCTAGAAAACCTGCATCAGGTAGGTCGAGCATTGGGTACTATTCTCACGCCCTTCCGAATGACAGTCTGCTGTGGGGACGCAGCATTCCCTTCTCTGTGTCTCCACCATTTTCAGGAGGCAGTTGACCGACTGATCCAATGGGATCAGCGGACAGCTCTTGCCATATGCCCAAGGTCTTTGACCCCGGTACATATACCTCCTAAAATACGTGAATGTGTCTCGGCATATGAGAGAACTTTGATAAAAAATACCCAGAGAGAGCGCGAGGTATTAATTTAACTAACCTGCTGACATGGTTTTAATGTGAACAGACTAACAAATAAACTGTGAGGAAAACACACATTTCATGCGATTTCACACACACACAAAACAGAACACAACTTGACAATCTATATTACACTTATATACGTCCAACCAAAAAAAATGTAAATGAAAACTTCCTCTGTTAAATTCTCAGGTCTCTTAGTAAAATAATAAACAGTAAATTGGACTGATGAGATTGTTATGATGATTACTTGAGGAACTCAGCTACAGCTACATGTGATGCTGTAAGAGCAATGTCTGTCCTTCCACCTTCAGTCATCTAAAAACAAGGAAATTAGTATACTTTGCATATTTCCATCATATGGTATTATATTTTGGGGCATAGATAAGATTTGTTATTAGAGCAATATGTGAGGGATGCAGGTTACCTCAACAACTCCTCTTCCACTTTGACCTGCCAAATACATCTATTCATAATCACAAATAGGAGGAGGCACTTATTTTTTTGGAATAATTCTGATATTCATCCTTTCAAATACAAGGAACAGAAAGATTTAAAACATTGCCAACTGCACAGAATGAAAGGTGTGCATTATCCATCTTCAACAGACTGCCGCAGTTGTCGTCCACTGATAACCAAGGTAAATTTAAGTCTGAATTATCCTCATTTTTTTTGCTCATCCACTCCTATTTAGTAAAGGAATTTATAGAAGAATCGGAGACGAGTAATCAGTTTATAATGTTGGCATCGCCGTTCCATTTGGTTACAAAAGTTTGTTATAAGTATATTTATTTATCTGAATTATCCTCCTTCTATTCAGTGAAGGAATCTATAGCATGTGTTTCTCCTTCTAACGCTCAATTCCGATTTCTCTCTTGCAATCTTAAGCTTCTTTCTGGACTCTCTTTTTGTGTGGTTTTCTGTTTCCCTTTTTCCTGCAGTCCTTACACGAGTCTCATCTTTCATCCTCCCAAGTTCAGTGCGTGTTCACAATACTTCCCGGTCTCCGTTCCTTATCCTGAAATTACTTTCAATCTACTTTGCATGCCTCGGTCAAGAAAGTAATTACATCGTCATTGGTTGTAATTTTTTACTATAGTCTTTCCACAAAGTCCAGTTTCAGGACGTGTTTTCCAAATTTTTGAGTTCAATGACTCGTTCATCTTAAGTGTTTATGCTCCTGCACACCCGAGAAACTTCATCTCCGAACCAAATTAAAGGTAACATTTCCTCTAAGATGTTCAAAGGATTATCAGAGCGCATCTTAGTTGACGTGTCGTTATGTTGCATCATTGTGCCATTCATATCATAACTCAAAAACTGCACGAGATGTCGCAATAATTTTTTTCAGATAAACAGTCTTAACTAATTGCTCCATAAAATTAATGATAAGTTAAAAACTCAAATTTTTGAAGGCCTTAAGCTGCATGTGTCCCCCTTTAGTTGTGCATTTTTTTTTTGGACGATATTACATTCCTGCGCGCACGTGTCATATGTTGAAAGGGAGGGGCGACGGTGCCAAACTAGTCGAGTTCCTATAAATTGCGTTGGGTTGTCTGAATATTTGTGTCGCTCGACGCATCTGCGACATTACATAAATAAATATTCGTAACTATTTATTACAATTTAACAAAATGGTTAAACAGTTTTATAATGCATGAAGAAAGCACGAGGGAGCAGTCTCAAGCTCAGGCCTAATGGGTATAATATTTTTGCCAGTAGTTGTTTTTCCTCGGTATTGCTGTACCGTGGTTGGTTGTAGCTGGTTCTGTTGCACCAGTAGTAAGATGGACTGGAAAGAGGAGAGGATCTCGTGGTGCTTTGGCCCCTGGTCGTGGCGTCATCAGCCACGGGCGAGTTTGGTAACTCTTGTCTCAACGTACAAAGTACATGTAATATTTGAAATGAATATAATTAATAACAATGGAAACAACAATTTAGGTTGACTTATATGAATACAACAATGATTGAAATTATTTAAGTAAAATTATTCAATTAACTAATTGAATAGACTGTTTATATATGTATGTATACAGACAATGAACCATCGTCTATGTGATACACTCCCTTGGATGTCTCCCTAACACACACACACATCCAGCTCCAAGCCAAGGAATACAGACATCAATAACACGTTCAGTTCAAAGAAAATATAACTTCAATTGTTTTTCTTTGCTGTTTATTCACTGTAATTTTCACTATTTGTGACCTTCACTATTAATTTCCTTTGTGGTCAACAATTTAACATCAAACGTATATTAATGTTACACTTTTAAATTAATTTTAAATCACGCTAAAAAAAATATGGAAATGACATATTCGCGAACCCAAAGATATTTCTGTTTAAAACCAGAGATATATTGCTAACATAATACCAGAGACGTTGCTTACGCACGAATTATTACTATATCATATGCGTCTCGCTGTAACTTCCGTGTTGTGGAACTTGAAGCGGCAGGAGAGAGTCGTGCTGCCGGAATTGAGGAAACTCCGCTTTTTCCTCTTTCTTACCTCGTTGTTAAGACCTTTCTTCCCTGCTTCCTCGACTGATCAAAGCATGGTCCACCTCACCAATCTCCTCTCGCCGCCACTTCTCTGCTTGTATCACCAGAAATCTCTCCAAAATTGTCTCCGCCAGCCTCTTTAAAACCTTGTCCCCACTTATCCGACACCTATCACTCTAAGGTGGCGGGGATGGATATCCTCCAATAATATCCCTTGTTTCATTTTGGGGAACACACACGCCACCCGGTCACCAAATTCCCAAGGCAGGTTAGGACATTCCGAAACCGGCTACGAGGAGGAGGAGTCTGAGCTTTATGGTCCAGGTCTCAGTCAGCCGCAGTCCCTTTGTTTTTGATTCCCAGCCGCCAAACATCCCTCCTTTCTCCCTGGCCAGCGACTTGCTCATGCCGAAATATTTGTTATTCAAGTTTCCGTAAATAATAATAATTAAAACAATTGGACGCGGGTTCAACTGCGCTACAAGCTTCTCAAAAACCGTGACCGATCAAGGAGTTTCTTATTATTATTATTATCCGTTATGCCAACACAAATTGTAAAAGACGCAAGTAAGTCAGTGTTTGCCGAAGAAGGTAGATGAGTGCACGGTAAATACATAATTCAGGCGCTAATAATATGTAACTAACTGAGGAAAGGGTGACAAAAAAAAATTTCGGGTAAAAAGGTAACTTTATTTGTAGCACAAGGGATCCAGTTCGGTTTTCTGGGGAATTTGAATGAATATTGAATGTGGAAGTAAAAAAGGGGGACTGAGTGTTAAGATTAAATATTAACAAGTTTTTTCCTGAGCATTAGATTTTATTCACAAATAATTCTAGTTAGAGTAATTAAATGATGTATCCTTTTTTTTCTCAGTCAACGAGTTATAGAAGAAATAAAATTGGGTTTATGTATCAGAGTCCAATGGATGATAATTTTTTTAAAAAAAAACTTGAGAAAAACCATTTTAATGAAATAAGAACGTATGAATCGGACCCTTGTCCGTCTTCTCTTGTTCGCTTCTTCAGGTAGAATTCTGAATACTGTAAAGTTTTATAAATATAGTGTTCATGATTCACTTATGTCCGTATTTATTTATTTATATCTTGTTTCATCTAATTCTTTCAGTAAATCAATTGCACGTAAATTGTATTACGATTAGAATTGTTGTAAAATATTCTTCTCTTTGTATTGTTATGATTATTGAGGTTTATAAACCGTACTGCAAGGAGGAGAAATGGAGACTCTGCGATGATGTCGCAGTAATGGAGAGTGTGGATTAACAAAGGCTGTTAGATAAGGGAAGGAAGTTGTTTGTTACCCAACTGGAGTACGTGCGAAGGGCAAAAGTACGAATATTGGGAAAAGTTGGTTATGGGTGTGCGAAACGTGTGGACGATAGGAGTTGCAGGGGGAAAAAAAGCTTTTGAAATGTGTTGTTGTAGGAGAATGAGGTGGAGAGAGAACTGTATGGGTGACATGAGGCATTAGAGGGAGGCCAAGGGTGGGATTAGGTGAGGGGATTATGTAGTTATGTAAAAGGCTTGCGCAGAATAAGGCAGCATGATTCGGACCAGTCCTAAGGACTCGATACAACAAGGCTTTTGTTAATTAAAAAAAAATATTAGTTATAAATTGAAAAAAATATCATATTATTGATTGTTATATTAACATTCCTTGTTGTTGTCGGTATTCAGTTGTAAAACTGGTCTGATGCAATCATCCATGCTAACCTATCTTGCGCAAGCCTTTTCATTACGACTACCACAACCCTCATCCTCCCTAACCTGCTTTGCTTATACCATCTTTGCCTCCCTCTTCTGTTCTTACCCCACACACTTCTCTCTAATCCTAATTTTACAAGACCCTCGTGTCTTAAAACAACGTGGCCAATCAATTCTCCCCCCTCTCCCTCCCTCCCCCCTCTCTCTCAGTCAACGTCCTCCATATTGTTCGCTTTCCCCCTTATTCCGTTTAGAACTTCCTCGTTTGTGATTCTATCCACCTCATCTCATCCTCCTGTTTCACCACGTTTCAAAGGCTTCTATTCTTTTCCTTTCCTCTTAACTCATCTCGACAACGTTTCGCACCCCCCAATATACAACGCCACGCTGCTCCGTACAAACATTTCCCGATATTCGCACTTATGTGTCACCCGTAAGTAAACCACCCCCCACCCCCCTCTCTTTTTCTGCGAAAGCCTTTCCCTTGCCATCCTGTGCTTCCCCACTTTTCTACCACCCCTAGTTTATTCCTCTTCCCAAGTAGCCTTAATTTCCGTCGAAATATCCCCTTCTTCCCCTATCGAACGCCCTTTGTTGCTCCACTGTTTTGCCCCAAAAACTGCACTCCGTCACCTCGGTTTACTCCCCCCCGCCCTCCCCTCTTATTAATCCTCGCGTTGAAACTCTTTCCGTTCGTGCCGTTTATTATGGATTTCCCCCAGAGTCTCCTCCCGACTCCCCCCAATACTACGGCAAGGTGTAAGGTGTTTTATTTCTTCTCCTTGAAACGTGATTCCCGTTCCGTATTCTGTTTTTAAAATGTTGGTAGTACATAAAACTGTTACCTTCAAATAGCGTTTGATACTCAAGCAAAAATCATGTCGCAAATTTTATTAATTTATTTATTTATTTGTTCACCGCCGTTTTCCTGGTTTTCAGATCCTCGTCATCTCACCGCGATCTGCAAGACGAGGCCAGCGGCTGTGTGCTTTTTCCTTCCCCCGACGTGGCGTAACTTCAAACAGAAACAAACGCGTTGAAGATGCTTAAATTTTTTGGAAATATTGTGCCTGGAGGATGCAATTCACCATGCGGTTATTATTTTTTAAAAGAAGTGTCCCGTGGCTGATTAAATAATTTTTTTTGTGTGTGTGTGTGTGTATTTTAATTAGTTAGCAGTAGTAGCGATGTCCGACACGAGTCCTGATGAATTAAGTTCGCTGTATAAAAGCATTAAAAAGGGATCGGCCTTTCCAATAGTGAGACGAACGGGAAAGAAAACATTTCAGAGCCTTTTAGAGAAGACCGGAGGAGATCCAACAACGACGATGACGACAAGGACAAGTAGTAACCGGTACGTGTTGGACAGCAGCTCAGAGCTCACGAGGTTGAATGACCTCTTAAATAACAGCAAGACAATTTTGAAAAGTCACGGCAAGAGTGTTTCACGTGCTTTGAGTAGGAGGAGGAGGAGGAGTGGGAGGTCAAATGTGTTTGCAAATATCTTAAAGGACGGTGCGGATGCCAGCAAATCCGCAGGGTGGAGCGACTCTTCGCGCACGCTGCCTTTGGATTCCAACGGCTCGGACGAAATTCTGAATCCAGGCTTGGCCACGCGTGAGCCCTTTTTGAGGCCCCGGGTGAAGGTGAAGGCGTTTTCCAGGTCACAAGTGCAGGGTTTCGCCAACGCGTTTGGCTTTGATGATGAAGAAGGACGACGAGGACGTCACGGAACTTTGCGAGCAACCTCGTCCGATTCCTGTGGGAGCGCAGAGAATCCCGCGCCAAATTTTACTTCCAAAGTTGGAAGAAGGGACGCATTAAGCCGGCGAAAAGTCCTCGAAAACATTTTAAACCCCGCCGGCCAACCTCGTCGTGCAGCAAATGAAGCGACCGATTCGAAGCTTTCCTCCGAGTCGAGTACCGCCAGGAATAGGTTTCACGAAAATAAATTGCAAAAGTCCAGTTTAATTTACGATCATAATGTTGTTGTTCCGGCAAAGAATGATGACTGTGAAGTTTTTGGCGATGATGTTGGCAGCAGCGGCTCTGCGAAAAGGACTCGCCGTGACCAACCCGATAAATATGAAAAGGTTTCTAGGCAGGATACAGGAAGCAGCAAACAGCAGCAGCAGCGCAGGCGCGTCGATAAGGAGAACTATTTCGGTAAGATTAGGAAAAGTATGGCACGCGATTCAAACTCGTACGGCAACAACAACAACTACGAAGTGATTGTTGGGTCAAATGCTTTGGGGAGTAAAGATACTCCTCCGGCTGCTGAAGGGTCCGAAGAAAATTACAAGAATTTGAAGTTCAACATACGCGGTCTTTCTGCTGAAGATCGGGACGAGAAACCCGATCACATCAAGAAACTCCCCGGTATGAGAAATTTATACCAGATTAATGAAATGCCTGCCGCAGAGGATAAACGTGACGCCGGAGATTATTCACTGCTGCCAACTGCTAACCAGGAGTCGAGGCAATTGCATCCTCCCAGGAAGGTCTTCGACGACAAGTACAGTTCCTCGGATTTAACTTTCGATTCGGACGTCGTCCTTCATTCGACACTGCGAAATACTCCGGTCTTGAAGCGGATGAAAGGAGGGACGGTCTTGAGGGACAAGGAGCATGACCTGATGTACGAGGGAAGACGTTCCGGAAATCCAGAAGAAAAGAGGAGGCTGCGGCCATCATCGCGTGGCAAACACAGTCGCGTCGTCGAAGCGGTTGCCGGAAGCGGTTCGCCCTACGAAGCAAAACGCAGCAGAAGTGAAAGGAAGCAAGTTTCCGAACCCTACTCGGGAAGCGATGAAGTCGGAGGTCGTAATCATTCTCAACGTACCGGCGAATCTGAAGTCGGACGTCAAACGGGAAATGAATCGACTGGTGGTAAAAGGAAATTGCAAAGCCGACAGACTGCGGGTGAAGGCCTGTTGCCTTCTCGCTCTGACGCGTCAGATGTCCTTGATGACGGTGAAGGAGTTTCGTCTGATGCGTCCAAAAGAATAGGACAGCCGATGAAAGTGCCAAACCGCGACGAAAATAACGTTGGCAATTCAAGGGGCTACAACGACAGCGAACCAGAATCGCCAGTATTTAATTTTGATAAACGTAAACGGAAGTCAGATCCAAAGGAAAAAAATGAAAGTTTGCCAACTGATAAGCTGATCAGATCCCGAGGAAGTAAAACAACTCTTGATGTAAACAGACCGTCTGTTTCGTCTCCAGTCGCCAAAAACTCTGAGAGACTTTTACCGGACGTTTCAGAAGGTAAACAAAGGACGACAAAGGGAATGTCGAAGCACGATAAAATTAACTTTACCACCTTGAAGGGCGATGAAGGAACCGCTTACGGCGACGGTGAACCGGAATCTGCGCCACGTAATTTTGACAAAGGTAAGCGGGATTCTGAACCCAAAAATTCAAACGAAAGTTTGGCGACCGATAAACCAAAGATGAAGCCCAGAACTCGTTCTCAATCGTCAGATGTCCTTGAGAACAGTGAAGGAGTTTCGCCCAATGCGTCAAAAGGTAAAAGAAAGCCGATGGATAAGTCAAACCGTGACATTCCCAATTCGAGGTTCCACGATGGAATCACCGACGACGACGACGACAGTCAACCAGTGTCGCTAGTTCTCAATTTTGATAAAGGCAAACGGAATTCAGAAGTGAAGAAATCAACGCAGCGTTCGCCGACTGATGCACTGATCAGATCCCCAGGAAATGAAGCAATTCTCGGTGTAAATCGACCGTCCGTCTCGTCTCCTGTCGCTAATAACTCTGGGAGACTTTTACCTGACGTTTCAGAAGGTAAACGAAGGACGACAAAGGGAATGTCAAAGCTTGACAAAATAAACGGTCCTACGTTGAGGGGCGATGAAGGAACTGCTTACAGCCAACTAGAATCACCGCCACTCAATTTTGATAAGGGTAAACGGAATTCAGAACCGAAAAGATCGAATGAAATTTTGCCAACTGATAAGCTGATTGGATCTCGAGGAAATGAAACAATTCTTGGTGTAAATCGACCGTCCGTCGCTTATAACTCCTGATAGAAGTTTATCTGACGTTTCAGAAGGTAAGCGAAGGACGAAGCGTGATAAAGTTAACGCTCCCGCCATTAGTGATAAGCAATTAGAATCGCTGATATTTAAATATGATAAGTTTGAACGGAGTTCAAAACTGAAGAAATCGAACGAGAATTTGCCGGCTAATAAACTGGCAAGATCTGGAGGAGATGAAACGATTCTCAGCCAAGATCGACCGTCTGTTTCGTCTCGCGTCTTGGACAACCCTGAGAAAGTTTTATCTGACGTTTCGGGAAGTAAAGGAAGCCCCGGGGAAACGTCGAAACCTGGTGAAAGCTCCAGGCGTAATGTTGGCAACACTTACAGTGACCCGGAATCGCCACTGTTTAATTTTGTTAAACTTAAACGGAGATCAGAAGTGGAAAAGGTGAATGAAAAACTGTCAAGGTCTCGAGGAGATGAAAATCGGCCGCTTGTTTCATCTCGTGTCTTGAATAACTCTGAGAGAGTTTTAACTGACGTTTCAGGAAGCAGACAAAGGCCGGAGGAAACGTCCAAGCGTGATGTTGGCAACACTTACAGTGACCCAGAATCGCCCCTGTTTCATCTTGTTAAACCTAAACCGAGTTCACAAGTGGAAAAGGCGAATGAAAAATTGCCGGCTCATAAACTGTCAAGATCCCGAGGAGATGGAATAATTAAGGGAGGAAGAGCGGACTTGCCTTTGGAAACTGGAAGCACGTCCAGGAAGTTTGCAGTTGGGGGGAAAGTTGTGACTTTCAAGAAACCTGCCGAATGGCTGAACAATCGCTTCTACAACAAACTGATTCCGTTCTTCGAAACCAAATTTGGACCCTTGAGGTGTTTCAGCGCGTGCGAAGACGCGGCCGTGGAGTTGCATAACAACGTGAAAAGGGCTTTAAGTAAACCTGGCCAGCGGGTCGCGTGTGTCAATAAGGTCAGGAAGATCCTGTACGACGTCGGGGTCATAAAAACTCCCATGGACTTCATGGTGTACGCTCAACAGTATTTACCCAATGAGTTCATCGTGATTGCTGTTCCGATACGAATTGGGTCGCGTGTAACGGGAGTTCCTTACCCCGAGGATGTCGGCCTCTTTGACGATTTGAAACTCAGCTGAAAATATATATATATATATTTCGCTGCTTTTAAACCCTTAATTACGACAATTTTTTTAGACGCTTTCATAAATATAAATTGCCTTTGTATAATTTTTTTTATTTGTGTGTTTATTGAAATATGTATGTACTGCTTTTTATTCTATTATTTTCTTTGTGTCATCTTGTTAGATTTTTGACATATATATGTGTGTATAAATGTTATAGTACCATTGTTGTTAATATATAGTAAAGTATTGCCAAGGCAACTCACAGTGCTCCATTTAGTGAACTTGTTAATCGTTACCATTTACATGTACTCAAATCAGGAAAAGCTTTTTAAATATATATTTATATGAAATATTGTCTACTGAATTACATTGGTGATTTAGGTTATTTTTTTGGTTATATTTTTGCGTTCCTCTTATATTAGTTTTTCATTGTGGCAACCGGACCTTGTGTGTTGACTGTTCCTGTCTCGCCATTCTTGCCTGAAGGAGGTTCTTGAAAATTCACAACTTCCCCATAAGTTGATGCCTACTATCAATTTAAGGTGAGCCAATGGCAGTTTTTTCTGTCTTTCCTACTCATTTTATCTTTCTATCCAATGCGTCAATTATAATATATATATTGGATAAGTGACGAAATAACGCATTGGATAGGAAGAAAGATAGAAATATTTTTATATACCTTAAGGGTCTTGTAAACGAGCAACTTTTTATGGCAGTATGTGGTCGGCAATCGTGGCCAAAGCAATATTGCCCCAAAATCCAGCAACATTTCCGGCAATATAAACATATTGCCTGACAATATATTGCTGAGCAATGTTGCCCGTTGTGTATTGCAACCACTTGCCGGAGAGTTTGGGGACCTCTAGGGCAACACTAGAGGCCTCTGTGGGCCAATCAGCTGAGTTAATTACTAATATATATATATAGACGTGGTTAGCGTCGTGTTTCAGTATAAATATTATTCATTATTATTCCAGTCGTGGAGTCACCTAACAGGAAAAATTATTTGCATTTATCGCCGCAGTTCACACAAACAAATTCATCAATTTTGGGATGACGTGTGTGGGTCATTAAGGGAATACCAAGGGGGAGAAATAATAGATGTTTGGGCAAACAACAGCCAAACAAATTATACAACTTGTGAAACCTATATATATATATGATGGTCATTTAGTGAAAAGTAACAAAAAAAGAATTACAAGGTATTATGCAATTTTTAAAATAATTTTTCAGCAAATAAAAAGAGGTCCAGCCTGTAATTAAATAATAAATTCAATTAACCCTTCCTTTAAAAACTACGCGTACTACAGTCTGGACGCTGCTGAATAAATACGTCATAGATGTACAGGGAGCATTCCACGTCTAAATAATTTTTTGGATAATTGCCAAATCTCGTGTAGATTGTTTGTCTGTTGTATTCCTCCATCACCGTGTCCTTTCCTTTTCCCCCTACAATGACCTCTATTTTTTGGAAGGAAATATCCCAAAGTCTCCCTGTGACGTAGAAGGCGACGTTTTTGAATAAATAATTATCAAGAATCAATTCGTTGCTTTGATTGTGAATTGTTCAAAAAAAAGGTTCTAAACCAGGTTCTCATTTCCCACCTTTAGTTTATCAGCACTAACTAACGACGCGCTAATTAATAAGTATTTTATTTTGGCCATATTGCTGCTGCTGTGCCACGTGTAAGCAGGAAATGTTACACTGTGGCCGCCATATTGCTGGTCGGGATATACACATTGCCTGTCCATAGCTAGGGCAATACATTGCCGGGTCATTGTTTTCAGAAATATTGCCGGCAATGTGATTTTTGGTTCCTCGTTTACGAGACGCTTTACAGGAACCTCAGGTAAGTCACTTACCTACTTTCTATCTCTCTTTCCCTATTAATTGTTTTAATTAACATGACAATGGTCATTTCCTGACACACACACAATATACATATATAGCAACATAAGAAAACTCTATTGTATAAATATTATGAACTATGAAGGATAAAGGTGAACATTGTGTGATTGTAGATGAAAAATTTAAATAATGGATTAGAGATTAAGAAAAATAGAGTTAAATATGAGGGTATTACATATATATATATATAAAAGACTTACCTTAACGGATAGAAAAGATTTTGGACCAAGGTGGATGTTTCAAAATAAAAATTGCATGCAGATCTTTGGGAAAGGTCATCTATGCCACTTAGGAGTCAACTTGTTAACTTATTCTAATCGCAGTTAAATCTAAAAAAAAATTAATACAATCATTTTCTTCTATTTCACATTGAAATTTTGTTGAAAATTATTGTAAAACATCGACATTCTATCTATTTCACTCCCTTTCAACTATACTAAAAATATAGTTTACATGCTTTACAAGAACAACCAGTTTCAATATCGTTGATCTACTTTTAATGATGTTTGCGGTAGTAGTAATGTTCATGTCATGTTGTACATCACTACGTCGTTCAGGAGTTGTATGTGAACAACTATTAAATTTAATAATATTTAATGACCATGGCTTATTAATCAGTCTTACTGGACAAAAGCTATTTGTGAAAAGGTCAACAATCTTTTTTTTATTTTAATCCTTTTCTATCAGTAATAGATATATCTTTGGATATTAAATTATTTGCTACATTAATAATCACGTGTGTAGGGTGATTAAAATACAAGGAATGGCTGTTCGTTTCGTGTATCACCTTATATCAAATTTTTTACTTTCAACATAAACGGTTGGGTCCAGGTAATTGATTTTATTATCTACTTGTTATTCCATAGTGAATTTATTTTACAATGAAAGTCATTTAATTAATCAAGATGGGAAAATTTATATTGTCAATCAATAACTACCAATTATTTTGGTTTAAATGGTCTGTTATTTAATGCATTTTGTTAAATAAAATTTTAAACAATCCCACCAGAAATGTTAACATATACCTGTTTATACTGTAAAGAATGTTTTACCGCTGAGATGGGGATTTGAATTTATTTACTTAATTATAATAATGTTTCTACAATATGTATGTTTTGCCGCATTCACATAGCTTTAGGTTCAATGTGGGTTAAGGGGGGAAGAGGGTGTGGGGCGTCAGTTCCCAATTATTATTTATAAAGGCCAGAAGTTGAGGATTATTGGTAAAAGGAGATACCACACCATAACTAACAAACTTCATTCTTATCAGTAACTAATTAAGAATAATATGATTAAACAGGTAAATAAACATAAGAAATGACTAGAATTTATATCACAAAGATTACCAACAACAACTACTCTTATAGTTCAACTTGGTAACACATTTTCCACAAAAAGGAAAAATAACAAAAATATACAATTGTTGTAATTATCAACGTTTCAATTCTTCACAACACCAAACAACAACTATTTGCATTAAAATAAATTTTTTTATAAAATACATGAGTGAACATTTTATAATACTTAAAACTGACAGTCTGCATACACTTCAATACATTTTTTTGAAATAGATGAATAAAGTTGTCAACCAAAAACATTTCCCAAAAATTTTACAGAATGTTAATATACAGCATAAGTAGATTGAGGAATCTAAATGTTATAATATTAACCAGAAGTGAAGTAAATAAGCTACGTTAATTTAATATATCATAATTAATTTAACAAATTACTATTTTTTTTACTCTCCGAGTGTTTTATGACCAGTGTGAATTCTCGTGTGTTTCGATAGGTGGGACGACTGTGTGAAGGACGCATCACAATCGGCACATTTAAACGGCTTTTCACCTGTATGGATCCTCATGTGTACTTTTAAAGGACTTGATGCAGCGAATGATTTAAAACACTCGACACATTTAAATGGCTTTTCGCCTGTGTGAATCCTCATATGTAGTCTTAACTCGCTCGATGTTCTGAAAGATTTGAAACACTCTACACACTGAAATGGCTTTTCAGGGGTATGATTCTGAAGATGTCTACTTAATTTACTAGACCTTGTAAATGTCTTACCACACTCGGCACATATAAATGGCTTTACATTTGTATGAATCAGCATATGTCTTTTTAAATAACTTAGTGCTGCAAAGGTTTTAAAACACTCGACACATTCAAATGGCTTTTCACCTGTGTGACTTCTCATATGTATTGTTAGTAGAGAGGCTTGTGTGAAAGATATATCACACTCGCCACATTTAAAAGGCATTTCACCAGTATGGATCCTCATATGTATTTTAAAAGGACTTGATGCTATGAATGATTTATAACACACGGCACATTTAAATGGCCTTTCACCAGTGTGAATTCTCATGTGTGTCGTTAGGTGAGAGGATTGTGTGAATGTTAAATCACACTCACCACATTTAAATGGCTTTTGAGGGGTGTCAATCAGCAAATGTCTACTCAATTTAGTATAACTTGTAAAAGCATTACCACACTCGCCACATTTAAATGGCCTTTCATCAGTGTGAATTCTCATATGTGTTGTTAGGCAAGAGGATTGTGTGAATGTTAATCCACACTCGACACATTTAAATGGCTTCTCACCTGTATGAATCCTAGTATGTACTTTTAAATCCGTTGATGTTATGAATGATTTCAGACACTCGACACACTTAAATGGCTTTTCAGGTGTGTGAACGAGCAAATGCCTACTTAATTTACTAGAATTTGTAAATGTCTTATCACACTCGGCACATATAAAAGGTCTTTCACCTGTATGGATCCTCATATGCATTTTTAAAATACTAGATGTTGTGAACGATTTAAGACACTCGGCACACTTAAATTGCTTTTCTCCGGTGTGAACGAGCAAATGCCTATTTAATTTACTAGTACTTGTAAACGTCTTATCACACTCGGCACATATAAAAGGTCTTTCACCTGTATGGATCCTCATATGTATTTTAAAATGACTTGATGTTGTGAACGATTTAAAACACTCGACACAGTTAAATGGCTTCTCACCTGCGTGAATCCTCGCGTGTCTTTTTAAAACACTTAAACATGTGAAAGTCTTGTCACACTCGGTACATTTAAATGCGTCTGAATCAGACATTCTTTATCTGATAAAAATGTGTTTATATATATATATATATATATATATAATGGTATTGTTTGATAAATTAATACATCACTATTTGATTATCCTTTTTTTACATTTTTCTTAATAACTCATAGGTATTTATTTTTTCCCACATATCACCTGAAATCAAATAAAATACACAGAATTATTTCCTTTATTGTTACAATATGTTGAGAAAAAAAGTAAAAAACAGAATAACTGAATGTGAAATCCAGTAATATCTTCTATGCAAATTCCAAGGTAATTGCCATTCCCTTTGTTGGTTGTATCGTTTCAATGCTATTGTAACGTCTGAAGATTTATATCTGAAAATTGAATTCTCTCGTGCATATTCAAAACACAAACAACACATACACAGGCAGGTGAACGAGTGTATGTGCAAGAATCCCTAGCACGTCAACTTTAGTGTGGTGTTAAAAGATCTCAAGTGTAATACCTGCAAGTGCAACACTCAGCGAATATGTCTAGGCTAGGTTAAAGAGTGATAAAAGTTTCGCACGAATGAGTTGGTGGAATAACAAAGGATGTTAGGATTGGGGGAAGGAAGGGAGTTAAGGAGTTCTGCTACTGCTACTAGAGTAGGATAAGCACTGGGAGAAGGAATTTCCTGTTCCGAAAAAAACCCTGGCCTACATTAATGGCATTTGTAGATTATTATTATTTTTTATAAAAAAAATAAAAAGATTTTGATAACGTCAACTGGAACACATTAGTAAAGAATATGATTTTATACTTATACTAACATGGAATCATATATATGTGCACACAACATAGTGATTCTTAATACAAAGAAGGTTAAAGTAAGTTGCAGTAGTGGAACATCATTTGCAATTAAAAATATACACATGAATTAATTACATTCATTACACGAAATTCCAACTGCGACAATTTCCAAAACAATGTTATATACTTACAGCGAGTGTTTCAAGTTGGCGACGTGAAGAATAAGAAGGGGGAAATCACTACAACAAAACAGTTAACTTCAGGAATTCATAAAAAACAACTTTCAGGAAAGTTGACAAAGTAACCTTGCGCAAAATGCCAGGAATAAATCGTAATCAGAGTTAATGCAACAAAGCCAGAGATTATATTTACACTTGTCACTTACACTTAATCGAATTAGATTACCGAAAATGAACTTGTGTAAAATTTCCACAGCCGTAACCGCACACGCAGCTCTTTCGTCCCGGGAGACATGATGACCAACGTTGAAACGCCAAAGTCACCAGATTACACACATAAAATTTTTTTCGCGCGTTTAATTTTTTTTTTGATATTATATCACA
>CM067376.1:1539916-1647688 GCA_034510155.1 Eucriotettix oculatus | reverse complement strand
TTTAAAAATGCATATGAGGATCCATACAGGTGAAAGACCCTTTATCTGTGCCGAGTGTGATAAGACATTTACAAATTCTAGTAAATTAAGTAGGCATTTGCTTGTTCACACACCTGAAAAGCCATTTAAGTGTGTTGAGTGTCTGAAATCATTCATAACATCAACTGATTTAAAAGTACATACTAGGATTCATACAGGTGAGAAGCCATTTAAATGTGGCGAGTGTGATATATCTTTCACACAATCTTCTCAACTGACAGTACACATGAGAATTCACACGGGTGAAAAACCATTTAAATGCGGTGAGTGTGGTAATGCATTTACAAGCTATAGTAAATTAAGTAGACATTTGCTGATTCACACCCCTGAAAAGCCATTTAAATGCGGCGAGTGTGATTTAACATTCACACAATCATCTCACCTAACAACACACATGAGAATTCACACTGGTGAAAAGCCATTTAAATGTGCCGTGTGTTTTAAATCATTCATAGCATCAACTCCTTTAAAAATACATATGAGGATCCATACTGGTGAAATGCCTTTTAAATGTGGCGAGTGTGATATATCTTTCACACAAGCCTCTCAACTAACAATACATATGAGAAGTCACACAGGTGAAAAGCCATTTGAATGTGTCGAGTGTTTAAAAACCTTTGCAGCACTAAGTTATTTAAAAAGACATATGCTTATTCATACAAATGAAAAGCCATTTATATGTGGTGAGTGTGGTAAGACATTTACAAAGTCTAGTAAATTAAGTAGACATCTTCAGAATCATATCCCTGAAAAGCCATTTCAGTGTGTTGAGTGTTTCAAATCTTTCATAACATCAAGCGAGTTAAGACTACATATGAGGAATCATACAGGTGAAAAGCCATTTAAATGTGTCGAGTGTTTTAAATCATTCACAGCATCAAGTCCTTTAAAAGTACATATGAGGATTCATACAGGTGACAAGCCATTTAAATGTGTCGAGTGTAACATTTCCTTCACACAAACGTCTCACCTGATAAAACACATGAGGATTCACACAGGCGAAAAGCCGTTTAAATGTGTTGTGTGCCATCTATCATTCACACAATGCTCGCACCTGACGAAACACATGCGGATTCACACAGGTGAAAAGCCGTTTAAATGTGTTGTGTGTGATATATCATTCACCCAATCCTCTCACCTAAGAAAACATATGAGAACTCACACTGGTGAGAAGCCGTTTAAATGCGTTCATTGTTTTAAGTTATTCACAGCATCAACTAATCTAAAAACACACATGAGGATTCATACAGGTGAAAAGCCGTTTAAATGTGCCGATTGTGATGCGTCGTTCACACAGTTGTCCCACCTATCAAAACACACGAGAATTCACACTGGTGATAAAACACTCGGAGACTAAAAAAAATAGTAATTTGTTAAATTAATTATGATATATTAAATTAACGTATCTTATTTACTTCATTTCTGGTTAATATTATAACATTTAGATTCCTCAATTAACTTGTGCTGTATATTAATATTCTGTAAAATTTTTGGGAAATGTTTTTGGTTGGCAACTTTATTCATCTCATTTCAAAAAAATGTATTGAAGTGTATGCAGACTGTCAGTTTTAAGTATTATAAAATGTTCACTCATGTATTTTATAAAAAAATTTATTTTAATGCAAATAGTTGTTGTTTGGTGTTGTGAAGAATTGAAACGTTGATAATTACAACAATTGTATATTTTTGTTATTTTTCCTTTTTGTGGAAAATGTGTTATCAAGTTGAATTATAACAGTTGTAGTTGGTAATCTTTGTGATATAAATTCTAGTCATTTCCTACGTTTATTTACCTATTTAATCATATTATTCTTAATTAGTTACTGATAAGAATGAAGTTTGTTAGTTATGGTGTGGTATCTCCTTTTACCAATAATCCTCAACTTCTGGCCTTTATAAATAATAATTGGGAACTGACGCCCCACACCCTCTTCCCCCTTAACTCACCTTGAACCAAAAGCTATGTGAATGCGGCAAAACATACATATTGTAGAAACATTATTATAATTAAGTAAATAAATTCAAATCCCCATCTCAGCGGTAAAATATTCTTTACAGTATAAACAGGTATATGTTAACATTTCTGGTGGGATTGTTTTAAATTTTATTTAACAAAATGCATTAAATAACAGACCATTTAAACCAAAATAATTGGTAGTTATTGATTGACAAGATAAATTTTCCCAATCTTGATTAATTAAATGACTTTCATTGTAAAATAAATTCACTATGGAATAACAAGTAGATAATAAAATCAATTACCTGGACCCAACCGTTTATGTTGAAAGTAAAAAATTTGATATAAGGCGATACACGAAACGAACAGCCATGGATTGTATTTTAATCACCCTACACACGTGATTATTAATGTAGCAAATAATTTAATAACCAAAGCTGTATCTATTACTGATAGAAAAGGTTGTTGACCTGTTCACAAATAGTTTTCATCCAGTAAGACTGATTAATAAGCCATGGTCATTAAATATTATTAAATTTAATAGTTGTTCACATACAACTCCTGAACGACGTAGTGATGTACAACATGACATGAACATTACTACTACCGCAAACATCATTAAAAGTAGATCAACGATATTGAAACTGGTTGTTCTTGTAAAGCATGTAAACTATATTTTTAGTATAGTTGAAAGGGAGTGAAATAGATAGAATGTCGATGTTTTACAATAATTTTCAACAAAATTTCAATGTGAAATAGAAGAAAATGATTGTATTAATTTTTTTTAGATTTATCTGTGATTAGAATAAGTTAACAAGTTGACTCCTAAGTGGCATAGATGACCTTTCCCAGAGATCTGCATGCAATTTTTATTTTGAAAAATCCACCTTGGTCCAAAATCTTTTCTATCCGTTAAGGTAAGTCTTTTATATATATATGTAATACCCTAATATTTAACTCTATTTTTCTTAATCTCTAATCCATTATTCAAAATTTTTCATCTACAATCACACAATGTTCACCTTTATCCTTCATAGTTCATAATATTTATACAATAGAGTTTTCTTATGTTGCTATATATGTATATTGTGTGTGTGTCAGGAAATGACCATTGTCATGTTAATTAAAACAATTAATAGGGAAAGAGAGATAGAAAGTAGGTAAGTGACTTACCTGAGGTTCCTGTAAAGCGTCTCGTAAACGAGGAACCAAAAATCACATTGCCGGCAATATTTCTGAAAACAATGACCCGGCAATGTATTGCCCTAGCTATGGACAGGCAATATGGCGGCCACAGTGTAACATTTCCTGCTTACACGTGGCACAGCAGCAGCAATATGGCCAAAATAAAGTTGTTATTAATTAGCACGTCGTTAGTTAGTTAATTGGTGATAAACTAAAGGAAATGAGAACCTGGTTTAGAACCTTTTTTTTGAACAATTCACAATCAAAGCAACGAACTGATTCTTGATAATTATTTATTCAAAAACGTCGCCTTCTACGTCACAGGGAGACTTTGAATATTTCCTTCCAAAATAGAGGTCATTGTAGGGGAAAAAGGAAAGAACACGGTGATGGAGGAATACAACACAAACCATCTACACGAGATTTGGCAATTATCCAAAAGATTATTTAGACGTGGAATGCTCCCTGTACATCTATGACGTATTTATTCAGCAGCGTCCAGACTCAAGTACGCGTTGTTTTAAAGGAAGGGTTAATTGAATTTATTATTTAATTACAGGCTGGACCTCTTTTTATTTGCTGAAAAATTATTTTAAAAATTGCATAATACCTTGTAATTCTTTTTTTGTTACTTTTCACTAAATGACCATCATATATATATATATATAGGTTTCACAAGTTGTATAATTTGTTTGGCTGTTGTTTGCCCAAACATCTATTATTTCTCCCCCTTGGTATTCCCTTAATGACCCACCCATGTCATCCCAAAATTGATGAATTTGTTTGTGTGAACTGCGGCGATAAATGCAAATAATTTTTCCCGTTAGGTGACTCCACGACTGGAATAATAATGAATAATATTTATACTGAAACACGACGCTAACCACGTCTATATATATATATTAGTTATTAACTCAGCTGATTGGCCCACAGAGGCCTCTAGTGTTGCCCTAGGGGGGGGGGGAGGACAATGTTGCATATTTTGATACCAGTCCCCAAACTCTCCGGCAAGTGGTTGCAATACACAACGGGCAACATTGCTCAGCAATATATTGTCAGGCAATATGTTTATATTGCCGGAAATGTTGCTGGATTTTGGAGCAATATTGCTTTGGCCACGATAGTTGCTCATGTACAAGACCCTTAAGGTATATAAAAATATTTCTATCTTTCTTCCTATCCAATGCGTTATTTCGTCACTTATCCAATATATAATTGATATATATATATATATTATAATTGACGCATTGGATAGAAAGATAAAATGAGTAGGAAAGACAGAAAAAACTGCCATTGGATCACTTTAAATTGATAGTAGGCATCAACTTATAGGGAAGTTGTGAATTTTCATGAACCTCCTTCAGGCAAGAATGGCGAGACAGGAACAGTCAACACACAAGGTCCGGTTGCCACATTGAAAAACTAATATAAGAGGAACGCAAAAATATAACCAAAAAAATAACCTAAATCACCAATGTAATTCAGTAGACAATATTTCATATAAATATATATTTAAAAAGCTTTTCCTGATTTGAGTACATGTAAATGGTAACGATTAACTAGTTCACTAAATGGAGCACTGTGAGTTGCCTTGGCAATACTTTACTATATATTAACAACAATGGTACTATAACATTTATACATACATATATATGTCAAAAATCTAACAAGATGACACAAAGAAAATAATAGAATAAAAAGCAGTACATACATATTTCAATAAACACACAAATAAAAAAATTATACAAAGGCAATTTATATTAATGAAAGTGTCTAAAAAAATTGTCGTAATTAAGGGTTTAAAAGCAGCGAAATATATATATTTTATTTCAGCTGAGTTTCAAATCGTCAAAGAGGCCGACATCCTCGGGGTAAGGAACTCCCGTTACACGCGACCCAATTCGTATCGGAACAGCAATCACGATGAACTCATTGGGTAAATACTGTTGAGCGTACACCATGAAGTCCATGGGAGTTTTTATGACCCCGACGTCGTACAGGATCTTCCTGACCTTATTGACACACGCGACCCGCTGGCCAGGTTTACTTAAAGCCCTTTTCACGTTGTTATGCAACTCCACGGCCGCGTCTTCGCACGCGCTGAAACACCTCAAGGGTCCAAATTTGGTTTCGAAGAACGGAATCAGTTTGTTGTAGAAGCGATTGTTCAGCCATTCGGCAGGTTTCTTGAAAGTCACAACTTTCCCCCCAACTGCAAACTTCCTGGACGTGCTTCCAGTTTCCAAAGGCAAGTCCGCTCTTCCTCCCTTAATTATTCCGTCTCCTCGGGATCTTGACAGTTTATGAGCCGGCAATTTTTCATTCGCCTTTTCCACTTGTGAACTCGGTTTAGGTTTAACAAGATGAAACAGGGGCGATTCTGGGTCACTGTAAGTGTTGCCAACATCACGCTTGGACGTTTCCTCCGGCCTTTGTCTGCTTCCTGAAACGTCAGTTAAAACTCTCTCAGAGTTATTCAAGACACGAGACGAAACAAGCGGCCGATTTTCATCTCCTCGAGACCTTGACAGTTTTTCATTCACCTTTTCCACTTCTGATCTCCGTTTAAGTTTAACAAAATTAAACAGTGGCGATTCCGGGTCACTGTCACTGTTGCCAACATTACGCCTGGAGCTTTCACCAGGTTTCGACGTTTCCCCCGGGCTTCCTTTACTTCCCGAAACGTCAGATAAAACTTTCTCAGGGTTGTCCAAGACGCGAGACGAAACAGACGGTCGATCTTGGTTGAGAATCGTTTCATCTCCTCCAGATCTTGCCAGTTTATTAGCCGGCAAATTCTCGTTCGATTTCTTCAGTTTTGAACTCCGTTCAAACTTATCATATTTAAATATCAGCGATTCTAATTCCTTATCACTAATGGTGGGAGCGTTAACTTTATCACGCTTCGTCCTTCGCTTACCTTCTGAAACGTCAGATAAACTTCTATCAGGAGGCGAAACGGACGGTCGATTTACATTGGGAATTGTTTCATTTCCTCGAGATCCAATCAGCTTATCAGTTGGCAAAATTTCATTCGATCTTTTCGGTTCTGAATTCCGTTTACCTTTATCAAAATTGAGTGGCGGTGATTCTAGTTCGCTGTAAGCAGTTCCTTCATCGCCCCTCAACGTAGGACCGTTTATTTTGTCAAGCTTTGACATTCCCTTTGTCGTCCTTCGTTTACCTTCTGAAACGTCAGGTAAAAGTCTCCCAGAGTTATTAGCGACAGGAGACGAGACGGACGGTCGATTTACACCGAGAATTGCTTCATTTCCTGGGGATCTGATCAGTGCATCAGTCGGCGAACGCTGCGTTGATTTCTTCACTTCTGAATTCCGTTTGCCTTTATCAAAATTGAGAACTAGCGACACTGGTTGACTGTCGTCGTCGTCGTCGGTGATTCCATCGTGGAACCTCGAATTGGGAATGTCACGGTTTGACTTATCCATCGGCTTTCTTTTACCTTTCGACGCATTGGGCGAAACTCCTTCACTGTTCTCAAGGACAACAGACGATTGAGAACGAGTTCTGGGCTTCATCTTTGGTTTATCGGTCGCCAAACTTTCGTTTGAATTTTTGGGTTCAGAATCCCGCTTACCTTTGTCAAAATTACGTGGCGCAGATTCTGGTTCACCGTCGCCGTAAGCGGTTCCTTCATCGCCCTTCAAGGTGGTAAAGTTAATTTTATCGTGCTTCGACATTCCCTTTGTCGTCCTTTGTTTACCTTCTGAAACGTCCGGTAAAAGTCTCTCAGAGTTTTTGGAGACTGGAGACGAAACAGACGGTCGGTTTACATCAAGAGTTGTTTTACTTCCTCGGGATCTGATCAGCTTATCAGTTGGCAAACTTTCATTTTTTTCCTTTGGATCTGACTTCCGTTTACGTTTATCAAAATTAAATACTGGCGATTCTGGTTCGCTGTCGTTGTAAGGGATCCCATAGTTATTTTCGTCGCGGTTTGGCGCTTCCATCGGCTTTCCTATTCTTTTGGACGCATCAGACGAAACTCCTTCACCGTCATCAAGGACATCTGACGCGTCAGAACGAGATCTGAGCCTAATTTTTGGCGACAGGCCTTCACCCGCAGTCTGTCGGCTTTGCAATTTCCTTTTCCCACCAGTCGATTCATTTCCCGTTTGACGTCCGACTTCAGATTCGCCGGTACGTTGAGAATGATTGCGACCTCCGACTTCATCGCTTCCCGAGTAGGGTTCGGAAACTTGCTTCCTTTCACTTCTGCTGCGTTTTGCTTCGTAGGGCGAACCGCTTCCGGCAACCGCTTCGACGACGCGACTGTGTTTGCCACGCGATGATGGCCGCAGCCTCCTCTTTTCTTCTGGATTTCCGGAACGTCTTCCCTCGTACATCAGGTCATGCTCCTTGTCCCTCAAGACCTTCCCTCCTTTCATCCGCTTCAAGACCGGAGTATTTCGCAGTGTCGAATGAAGGACGACGTCCGAATCGAAAGTTAAATCCGAGGAACTGTACTTGTCGTCGAAGACCTTCCTGGGAGGATGCAATTCCCTCGACTCCTGGTTAGCAGTTGGCAGCAGTGAATAATCTCCGGCGTCACGTTTATCCTCTGCGGCAGGCATTTCATTAATCTGGTATAAATTTCTCATACCGGGGAGTTTCTTGATGTGATCGGGTTTCTCGTCCCGATCTTCAGCAGAAAGACCGCGTATGTTGAACTTCAAATTCTTGTAATTTTCTTCGGACCGTTCAGCAACCGGAGGAGTATCTTTACTCCCCAAAGCATTTGACCCAACAATCACTTCGTAGTTGTTGTTGTTGCCGTACGAGTTTGAATCGCGTGCCATACTTTTCCTAATCTTACCGAAATAGTTCTCCTTATCGACGTGCCTGCGCTGCTGCTGCTGTTTGCTGCTTCCTGTATCCTGCCTAGAAACCTTTTCATATTTATCGGGTTGGTCACGGCGAGTCCTTTTCGCAGAGCCGCCGCCGCTGCTGCCAACATCATCGCCAAAAACTTCACAGTCATCATTCTTTGCCGGAACAACAACATTATGATCGTAAATTAAACTGGACTTTTGCAATTTATTTTCGTGAAACCTATTCCTGGCGGTACTCGACTCGGAGGAAAGCTTCGAATCCGTCGCTTCATTTGCTGCACGACGAGGTTGGCCGGCGGGGTTTAAAATGTTTTCGAGGACTTTTCGCCGGCTTAATGCGTCCCTTCTTCCAACTTTGGAAGTAAAATTTGGCGCGGGACTCTCTGCGCTCCCACAGGAATCGGACGAGGTTGCTCGCAAAGTTCCGTGACGTCCTCGTCGTCCTTCTTCATCATCATCAAAGCCAAACGCGTTGGCGAAACCCTGCACTTGTGACCTGGAAAACGCCTTCACCTTCACCCGGGGCCTCAAAAAGGGCTCACGCGTGGCCAAGCCTGGATTCAGAATTTCGTCCGAGCCGTTGGAATCCAAAGGCAGCGTGCGCGAAGAGTCGCTCCACCCTGCGGATTTGCTGGCATCCGCACCGTCCTTTAAGATATTTGCAAACACATTTGACCTCCCACTCCTCCTCCTCCTCCTACTCAAAGCACGTGAAACACTCTTGCCGTGACTTTTCAAAATTGTCTTGCTGTTACTTAAGAGGTCATTCAACCTCGTGAGCTCTGAGCTGCTGTCCAACACGTACCGGTTACTACTTGTCCTTGTCGTCATCGTCGTTATTGTTGGATCTCCTCCGGTCTTCTCTAAAAGGCTCTGAAATGTTTTCTTTCCCGTTCGTCTCACTATTGGAAAGGCCGATCCCTTTTTAATGCTTTTATACAGCGAACTTAATTCATCAGGACTCGTGTCGGACATCGCTACTACTGCTAACTAATTAAAATACACACACACACACACAAAAAATATTTAATCAGCCACGGGACACTTCTTTTAAAAAATAATAACCGCATGGTGAATTGCATCCTCCAGGCACAATATTTCCAAAAAATTTAAGCATCTTCAACGCGTTTGTTTCCCTTTTGAAGTTACGCCACGTCGGGGGAAGGAAAACGCACACAGCTGCTGGCCTCGTCTTGCAGATCGCGGTGAGATGACGAGGATCTGAAAACCAGGGAAACGGCGGTGAACAAATAAATTAATTAATTAATAAATAAAATCTGCAACATGATTATTGTTTCAATATCAAATTATTTGAAGGTAACAGTTTTATGTACTACCAACATTTTAAAAACGAGAAAGTTTAAAAACAGAATACGGAACGGGAAATAAAAACATCTTACACCTTGCCGTAGTATTGGGGGGAGTCGGGAGGAGAATCTGGGGGAAATCCATAATAAACGGCACGAACGGAAAGAGTTTCAACGCGAGGATTAATAAGAGGAGGGAGGGGGGTAAACCGAGGTGACGGAGTGCAGTTTTTGGGGCAAAACAGTGGAGCAACAAAGGGCGTTCGATAGGGGAAGAAGGGGATATTTCGACGGAAATTAAGGCTACTTGGGAAGAGGAATAAACTAGGGGTGGTAGAAAAGTATGGTAGACATAAAGAGTAGGATGGCAAGGGAAAGGCTTTCGCAGAAAAAGAGAGGGGGGGTGGGGGGTGGTTTACTTACAGGTGACACACAAATTAATTTAAAAGTGTAACATTAATATACGTTTGATGTTAAATTGTTGACCACAAAGGAAATTAATAGTGAAGGTCACAAATAGTGAAAATTACAGTGAATAAACAGCAAAGAAAAACAATTGAAGTTATATTTTCTTTGAACTGAACGTGTTATTGATGTCTGTATTCCTTGGCTTGGAGCTGGATGTGTGTGTGTGTGTTAGGGAGACATCCAAGGGAGTGTATCACATAGACGACGGTTCATTGTCTGTATACATGTATATATATTTATATATATAAACAGTCTATTCAATTAGTTAATTGAATAATTTTACTTAAATAATTTCAATCATTGTTGTATTCATATAAGTCAACCCGAAATTGTTGTTTCCATTGTTATTAATTATATTCATTTCAAATATTACATGTACTTTGTACGTTGAGACAAGAGTTACCAAACTCGCCCGTGGCTGATGACGTCACGACCAGGACCAAAGCACCACGAGATCCTCTCCTCTTTCCAGTCCATCTTACTACTGGTGCAACAGAACCAGCTACAACCAACCACGGTACAGCAATACCGAGGAAAAACAACTACTGGCAAAAATATTATACCCATTAGGCCTGAGCTTGAGACTGCTCCCTCGTGCTTTCTTCATGCATTATAAAACGGTTTAACCATTTTGTTAAAATGTAATAAAAAGTTGTTTGTTCGTTTAGATACAAATATTTATTTATGTAATGTCGCAGATGCGTCGAGCGACACAAATATTCAGACAACCCAACGCAATTTATAGGAACTCGACTAGTTTGGCACCGTCGCCCCTCCCTTTCACCATATGACACGTGCGCACAGGAATGTAATATCGTCCAAAAAAAATGCACAACTAAAGGGGGACAAATGCAGCTTAAGGCCTTCAAAAATTTGAGTTTTTAACTTATCATTAATTTTATGGAGCAATTAGTTACAACTATTTATCTGAGAAAAAAATATTGTGACATCTCGTGTAGTTTTTGAGTTATGATATGAATGGCACAATGATGCAACATAATTTACAACATCACAAGCTGTTGATTGAGGGGTGTGACACGTCAACTAAGATGCGCTCTGATAATCCTTTGAACATCTTAGAGGAAATGTTACCTTGAATTTGGTTCGGAGATGAAGTTTCTCGGGTGTGCAGGAGCATAAACACTAAAGATGAACGAGTCATTGAACTCAAAAATTTGCAAAACACGTCCTGAAACTGGACTTTGTGGAAAGACTATAGTAAAAAATTACAACCAATGACGCAGTAATTACTTTCTTGACCGAGGCACGCAAAGCGGATTGAAAGTAATTTCAGGATAAGGAACGGAGACCGGGAAGTATTGTGAACACGCACTGAACTTGGGAGGATGAGACTCGTGTTAAGGGCTGCAGGAAAAAGAGAAACAGAAAACCACAAAAAAAAGAGAGTCCAGAAAGAAGCTTAAGATTGCAAGAGAGAAATCGGAATTGAGCGTTAGAAGGGGAAACACATGCTATAAATTCCTTTACTGAATAGAAGGAGGATAATTCAGATAAATAAATATACTTATAACAAATTTTTGTAACCAAATAGAAAGGCGATGCCAACATTATAAACTAATTACTTGTCTCCAATTCTTCTATTAAATTCCTTTACTAAATAGGAGTGGCTGACCAAAAAATGAGGATAATTCAGACTTACATTTACCTTGGTTACTGGCGGACAACAACTGCGGCAGTCTGTTGAAGATGCATAATGCACACTTTTCTTTGTCTCTGTGCAATTGACAATGTTTTACAGACTATTTTTTTGTTCCTTGTATTTGAAGGGATGAATATCAGAATTATTCCAAAAAAATAAGTGCCTCCTCCTATTTGTGATTATGAATAGATGTATTTGGCAGGTCAAAGTGAAAAAAATACCTGCAAGAGGAGTTGTTGAGGTAACCTGCATCCCTCACATATTCCTCTAATAACAAATCTTATCTATGCCCCAAAATATAATACCATATGATGGAAATATGCAAAGTATACTAATTTCCTTGTTTTTAGATGACTGAAGGTGGAAGGACAGACATTGCTCTTACAGCATCACATGTAGCTGTAGCTGAGTTCCTTAAGTAATCCTCATAACAATCTCATCAGTCCAATTTAATTTATTATTTAACTAAGAGACCACAGAATTTAACAGAGGAAGTTTCATTTACATTTTTTTTGATTGTCGTATATAAGTGTTATATAGATTGTAAAGTTGTGTTCTGTTTTATGTGTGTGTGTGTGAAATCGCATGAAATGTGTGTTTTCCTCACAGTTTATTTGTTAGTCTGTTCACATTAAAACCATGTCAGCAGGTTAGTTAAATTAATACCTCGCGCTCTCTCTGGGTATTTTTTATCAAAGTTCTCTCATATGCCGAGACACATTCACGTATTTTAGGAGGTATATGTACCGGGGTCAAAGACCTTGGGCATATGGCAAGAGCTGTCCGCTGATCCCATTGGATCAGTCGGTCAACTGCCTCCTGCTGAAACTTGTGGAGACACGGAGAAGGGAATGCTGCGACCCCACAGCAAACTCGTCTCCCGTCATTCGGAAGGGCGTGAGAATAGTAGCCCAATGCCCGTCCTACCTGATGCAGGTTTTCTAGGGTTTTCCCTGCATCTCTTTAGGTGAAACACCAGGTAGGATCCTTAAACCATAGCCCGGGGGCCCTAGTCAACCCTTGGCTACCTTGCTCTACCTTCCACATTCCCCCTTCTCAATTCCCTTCCTATGCTATTAAAGGGGAGTTGCCTGTTTCAGGATCACCCTCATGTAGTCTGTTAACCAAAAAAAAAAAAAAAGATAGTTAAATTATTATTGTTACTTGCCGCCTCTTCTTCTAATGTGTCTATAGTTACTTTTTTCCTATTACAACTAGTATCGTCTAGCTTTACAAGTTTAATCTATGGCGCATATATATATATATATATATATAAATATATATATATATATGCTCTTACAGCATCACATGTAGCTGTAGCTGACGTTTCCTTAAGTAATCCTCATAACAATCTCATCAGTCCAATTTAATTTGAATTTCACAAGGTACTTTTTCAATTTCTGCACATTCCTGAGGTTCATTGTCAAAGGTAAAAACAAGACTTTCATTTACTAATTTAATCATTCATCACGGCAAAATCTTAGGCGTTTAAATAAAACTTGGGGCAGCTCCATTACAGTTCTTTTTTTCCCTTCCAGAATTATTCGTCTTAACAATCAAAATATGAATAGTTATTGAAGACAAAAACAAATGTTGACAACAAGTTTTCACTGACCATCTACAAAGAACTCCTGTGAAAGAATGTTGTTTCTTTACCATAAATTAAGTATATTCACAAATATTTGTTTAAAAAAATTAAGAAAGGACAGAATTTATATAGCAAACATTACTAACTATTCCTCTTGTGATAATCCTGGTTCAGTAAATGTTTACCCAAAAACACAAATACTGAAAATGACCAAACGTTCCCCTTTCATATTCTAAAACAGACAACTATTTACATTAAAATAATAAATTTACAATGACTTTCATAAGACAGATGAGTGAACGTTTCATATTAATTTAATAAAACTAAAAGTTTATGCAGAAGTATTTACAGTTTTGCAAAAAAAAATTCAACAAAATGATCATAAATCATGCAAACAATCATTTAATGTAATCCTCATTAACCTGATCATCAGTCCAATTTAATTTATTATTATTTTACCAAGAGACCTGAGAATTTAACAGAGGAAGTTTCCATTTACATATTTTTGTTGTTGTCATCGTATTTTAAGTGTTATAGATATAGAGGTCACGGAATGTCAAATGTCTCGGTAACTGAGGATTTGCAGGCGAAAAATCATTTGAAAAAGTTGCCTTACAATAAATGAATTTACATGATTTCGTGGAAATTAAAAATAATCTCAGATCCGTTCCCTATTCTGCAGTCTTGAGCACATCTCGTTTGAAAATTAACAGAGGTTTACGTGGCACACGGACTGACCTGTTGAGTAACTGCTTCTGTGAAGAAGGAGAAGAAGGGGAAAAAAACACACACACACCGAGCGTTTGCTGTGATCACAGAGGACGCAGTCGAGTGAAAACGGCGCCGACGGTTCTTCGTAATCAAAATATCCCACCTGATGGTCCAAAGAAGATCCCGCTGTTACGTCACGCAGATATTTAACTTCAACCAAAGGCGTTATGAAAAAAGATGTGTTTCAGTAATCGACTTCTCATTATGACAAATTTATAAGATCTGCAAAGATACTACAGTAATAATAATAATAATTTATTTAACAAATATTAACTACAAAAATATCTTAAAATTTTTACATATTTCGAACTATTAATTAAGTCAACAAATATACTATATATATACTATATTTTATGTTGACCTAATTATATATATATATATATATATATTATAGTTATATATATAGTATATTTTTGTTGACCTAATTATATATATATATATAATTAAAGCTAGGTTTACACAAGGCAGGGGCAGTGATGTTCGTCGAAGTTGGAGTTGGGCTGTGCACTGCCAACCGTTTACACCTCATGGGCAGATAACACTGTCCCACACACATCATCACTGACAATTCTGTGCAAGTGAATGGGCAGAGAATTCTGATTAACGAGCACGTGGATTTTAGGTGGTTACGAGAAGTAGTGGACAGAGTTTAAAGGTGACGGAAGGTCCTCCGAACATCGTCAATACCACAAGGGCTCAGGAAAATCAAGTGAAAATTTAGGGAAAGAAAAGCAGCTCCAACTCGTTCACAAAAACGTACACAATGTGAAATGAGGCAGAATAGGCGAGAGGGGAACCGAGTCCGAAGGGTAACGAGCTGCAAACTAAATTCTTTAGGTGCATATCATAATGGCACTAAATTGTTTAAGCATTACGACTTACAAATAAACGTACTTTCTTAATCGTAATATAATATCAAAATTCAACACATGAAAATTGTGTAATCTGGTGACTTTGGCGTTTCAACGTTGGTCATCATGTCTCCCGGGACGAAAGAGCTGCGTGAGGTTACGGCTGTGGAAATTTTACACAAGTTCATTTTCGGTAATCTAATAAGTTTAAGGTGAGTGACAACTGTAAATATAACCTCTGACCATGTTGTATTAACTCTGATTACAATTTATTTCTGACATTTGCTCAGGGTTACTTTGTCAACTTTCCTGAAAGTTGTTTTTTAAAAAGCCCAAGCTGAAGTTACTGTTTGTTGTAGTGATTTTCCCCTTCTTATTCTTCATGTCGTCAACTTGAAACACTCGCTGTATGTATAAAATATTGTTTCCAGGTTGTCGCAGTTGTAATTTCGTGTAATAAATATAATTTATACAAGTGTATATTTTTAATTGCAAATGATGTTCCACTACTGAAGCTTACTTAAACGTTCTTGTAACAAAAACCACTACGCATATTATTGGATTTTTCTAGATATTGCCTAATGTTGCAAGTTCTTGCAGTTTCAGGACAAGCTCTTTACACCTTGGCTCTGTACTATACAATAAGTTAGCTAGAGATGTCAAAACTTCTGGTAACTGAATTAGATATAAAACTATTCTGCAAACTTTTACCAAGTCGATGAATTGGTACAATGTAAAGCGGTTCAAATAAATTAAAGGAAATATGATTTATTTCTGATACGTATAATATTTTTCTGTAAATGATTAACAGAGACGTCATCATATATATAGTGTAGGGAACAATCTTCCATATTGACCAAATCGTTTGTGTAAAACTTGACCTCTAGTTAATCTAGTTTACAACTATTCACTCAACATTGCCACTTTACATGTGTACACTTGTAACACTACACTAAAAGTTGCTGGCTTTCTTGCACTTACACTAACACTCATCAATTCATGTATGTGGGTATGCATGTTGTGAACTTGTTTTTTTTTATTCATGGTAAAAAAAACTTTTATATAATGATCTAGTGTATACAATATTAAAATAATTATTACAGACATAAAATAGTGTATATAATTAACATGGAGTCATGTTTTAGACAAATTCAGTTTCCGGTCACTCGGGCATGAGAGAATGACTTATGAAAATGTTGTGCTCTGCGTTATATGAGGTGTTGCACGCGTCGTCCTCTTCTAGGCCGAGCCTATGTCAGTATTGCTGAAGCATCTTTGTCATGTGAGTGTTGTGTGTGCGTGCATGACAGAATTCAGTTTTCAGATATAACCTGCAAAAGGAATGTTAATTACTTTGGAATATTACTGGGTTACGCACTCAGTTATTCTGTATTCTATAAACATATTGTAACAAACAAGAAATAATTCTGTATAATTTATTTGATTTCAGGTGATATTTGGAAAAAAAAATAGCTATGAAGCATTAAGAAAAGTGTGCAAAAAAAAGGACAATCAAATAGTAAACTATTAATTTATCAAACGATACCATTTTATCAGATACAAGATGTCTGTTACAGACACACTTAAATGTAGTGAGTGTGATAAGACTTTTACATGTGTAAGCATCTTAACAGAACATATGAGGATTCATACAGGTGGAAAGCCATTTAAATGCACAGAGTGTTTTACATCATTCACAGCAATTGGCAATTTAAAGAGACATATGAAGATTCATACAGGTGAAAAACCATTTAAATGTGTTGAGTGTTTTACATCATTCGCGGTATCAGGCAATTTAAAGCGGCATATGAGGGTTCACACCGGGGAAAAGCAGTTTAAGTGTGTCGAGTGTCTGAAATCATTCACAACATCAAGCGTTTTAAAAATGCATTTGAGGATTCATACGGGAGAAAAGCCATTTACATGTGCTGAGTGTGATAAGACATTTACAAATTCTAGTAAATTAAGTAGACATTTGCTGATTCACACCCCTGAAAGGCCGTTTAAGTGTAATGAATGTCTTAAATCATTCAAAACGTCAACTGGTTTAAGAGTACATACTAGGATTCATACTGGTGAGAAGCCGTTTAAATGCGGCGAGTGTGATATATCTTTCACACAATCGTCTCAACTGACAACACACATGAGAATTCACACGGGTGAAAAGCCATTTAAATGTGGTGAGTGTGGTAATGCATTTACAACTTATAGTAGATTAAGTACACATTTGGCGATTCACGCCCCTGAAAAGCCATTTAAATGCGGCGAGTGCGATTTAACATTCACACAATCGTCTCATCTAACAACGCACATGAGAATTCACACTGGTGAAAAGCCTTTTAAATGTGTTCATTGTTTTATGTCTTATAGAGATTCAAGTAATTTTAAAAGACATATGAGAATTCACACCGGAGAAAAGACATTTCAGTGTGTTGAGTGTCTTAAATCATTCATAAGTTCAAGAGAATTAAAAAAGCATATTATGTCTCATACAGTTGAAAAACCATTTGAGTGCGTTGAATGTCTTAAATTATTCATACGTTCAAGTGATTTAAAAATACATATGAGAATTCATACAGGCGAAAAGCCATTTAAATGTGTTGAGTGTTTTCTATCGTTCACACAATCGAATAATTTAAAGAGACATATGATAATTCACACCGGAGAAAAGCCGTTCAAGTGCGTTGAGTGTTCGAAATCATTCAAAAGGTCAAGTGAATTAAAATGGCATATTATGTCTCATGGTGGTAAAAAGCCATATGAGTCTGTTGACTGTGATTAAACATTTACATATCCACCTCATTTGAAACATCATATGTATGTTCATACTGCAGAAAGCCCATGTAATGTCATGAAAGGGGTAAACATCCAACAATTTATGTAAGATAATAAATCATGCGGATCTTGCTGGTTAAGAAGCAAAACAAAGTGATTAAGGTCAATAATTGAGATTTTAAGCTATTGTATCTTCGAAATGCTACTACATTCAGATTCTTGGATTAACTGTTGTACATTAAATGATTGTTTGTATGATTTATGAAAATTAATAAATATTTGGGCAAATATTTTGTTGAATTTTTTTTTTGCAAAACTGTAAATACGTCTGTATAGACTTTTAGTTTTAAATTAATATGAAACGTTCACTCATCTGTCTTATGAAAGTCATTGTAAAATCATTATTTTAATGTAAATAGTTTCTGTTCTAGAATATGAAAGGGGAATGTTTGGTCATTTTCAGTATTTGTGTTTTTGGGTAAACATTTACTCAACTAGGTTTATCACAAGAGGAATAGTTAGTAATGTTTGCTATATAAATTCTGTCCTTTCTTAATTTTTCTTTTAAATATTTGTGAATATACTTAATTTATGGTAAAGAAACAACATTCTTTCACAGGAGTTCTTTGTAGATGGTCACCGAAAACTTGTTGTCAACATTTCTTATTGTCTTCAATAATTATTCATATTTTGATCGTTAAGACGAATAATTCTGGAAGGAGGAAAAAAAGAACTGCAATGGAGCTGCCCCGGGGGTTTTATTTAAACGCCTAAGATTTTGCCGTGATGAATGATTAAATTAGTAAATGAAAGTCTTGTTTTTACCTTTGACAATGAACCTCACGAATATGCAGAAATTGAAAAAGTACCTTGTATAAAGAAAATTTAATTTATTTGGACTGATGATATTGTTATGAGGATTACTTAAGGAACTCGGCTGCAGCTACATGTGATGCTGTAAGAGCAATGTCTGTCCTTCCACCTTCAGTCATCTAAATACAAGGAAATTACTATACTTTGCATATTTCCATTATATGGTATATTTTGGGCCAACTCAGCAGCCATAGATAAGATTTGTATTAGTCAGAAACATGTTATTAGAGCAACATGTCAAGTATTTTCACTTTGATGTGCCAATACATTTATTCATTTATGTTATTTTTAATCAAAAATAGGAGGATGCACTTATTTTTGGAATAATTCTGATCTTCATCCCTTCAGTGCAAGGAACCAAAAAATGTAAAAACATTGTCAATTGCACAGAGAGAAAGAAATGTGTGCATTATCCATCTTCAACAGACTGCCGCAGTTGTTGTCCTCCGAATAACCAAGGTCAATTTAAGTCTGAATTATCCTCACTTTTTGCTCAGCCACCCCTTCTATTCTGTTAAAGGAATTTATAGAAGAATCGGAGACAAGTAATTAGTTTTTAATTTTGGAATTGCCTTTCTATTTGGTTACAAAAAATTAGTTATAAGTATATTTATTTATCGTTTATATAATAAAACAATGTAATAAATGTTCATCCTGACTCATTCCCACATCCTTGAAGCTCAAGCTTCTTTACAGGATCTAAAGGAATATGATTATTATTATTATTATTTCATCCTAATTTAAGAGATACAAAAGCCGGATCATTTTAAAGAAAATATGAACATAGAATTTTCAAAAATCCGCTGAGGAATCCAGAGGATATGAGAGAAACCTTACAAAGTCAGGATTCAGAAACTGGAACAATGCTATTACTATAGATTATTAATTTTTCGCTGTGTGGAAATCGAGCGTCCTTTAGGACAGTTGTATATGTTTGATATACTTGAACTTGTAAATCTGTTGTGTTGATAATATGCCGCTAATAGCGATCAAGAAACAAGGTGAAAAAAAATTATCCCTCAACCTAGATAAGGCTAGGTTTACACGGGCAGTGATGACTGCCAGAAAACGAGGGTCAGTGATGTCAGTGGCGTGTCAACACACGTCAGTGCTGCACTGACAACTGCCAATCCATCGCTGACACGACTGGAGCACTGCCTCACTTTTCTTGGAGCGTGTCAACAGTATGTCAGTCATGACTGACGCTGCCCTCATGGGAGGCCAGTTAGTGGCAGTTACGGTTGTCAATTATCGATTGTGAACGGTGAGGCAAGGTTGACTATCGATTGCGCAATGGTAAACAGTTTGTATTTTGCATTTTCAATACGCGTGCAGTTTGGTTTAGTGTGCGATTGGAGTAAGTGGATCTTTGTTGTGAACAGCGGCTAGAATTTTGGTTCAGAAGCATTTAGGATAGAGTTCATATGTTGCACCTGTGTATGAGCCTATAAATTTATAGGTTAACTTTCCAAAAAAAAATATTGTCCAGCCTCCAACAGCACAAACTTTAACTGGAAAAAAATGATACGCAAAAGAATGATGTATAGCTATAAACATACTACTTACTATCACACGTAATGAAAAATAATTCATTTCGTTTTGTTGAGTAATTGACACCTTCAAGGGGAATAAAACAACAAGTAATAGAAACCGAGGCAATTAAACACTGAAAACCAGCTTCAAAGTACAGGCGCTGTTTTTATTATTGCTAGATTTCTGTAGTAATAATATAAATCAATATTACTAAACAACTGTTTTCATTTTTACGTATTTCTAGTGCAGCGTAATACTGAGTTTGACTTTTTCGTGATAATTTCACGAACGCCCATTCTAGCACAAAGACAAAGTGATAAGCTCCTGTTTATGGACATTATGCTTGAGCGAAAACACAAAGGGGAAAAATATTCAACTTGATATAAACAATATATCGCTACTATGCATCATCAACATTCCAACCTGTCGTAATTGAAAAGAAATGGCAGAGAAGTATAAACATGCATCAGAGTTCTGTAGTGAGGGCAGCACTAGCACAGAATTGTCAGTGAAGAAGTGGGCAGTTATCTGCCTAAGATGTGAACGGTAGGCAGTGCACAGCCAACCCAACTTCGACGAACATCACTGCCCGTGTAAACCTAGCTTAAGACTAGTAATAGATAACTTCTCAGCCACTGCTTGAGCCTTTCCTCGGCCTTCAAATTGACGATAAATTAAAGTGGAATGACCATCCATGGAGGATCTGCTTGCCGGAAAACTTAAGCTAGGTTTACACGGGGCAGTGATGTTCTTCCAAGTTAAGTTGTCTGTGCACTGCCTACCGTTTACACCTTGGGCAGATAACACTGTCTCCTTCTTCACTGACAACTCTGTTGCTGCTTTCCTCACTACAGAACGGGAGGCAGAGATCTCTGACACGAGTTTACACTTCTCTGCTATTTCTCGGCAACTACGACCGGTTGGTTGTGTTGCTGTTGCATAGAGTCGATATATCGTTTATATCAAGTTGAATATTTTTCCCCTCTTTTGTGCACGACGCATAATGTCCATGCTGCTATTCATTGTCTAAAATGTTATGCTTCCGCAAGAAACTTGGGACTCGATTGTGATGACTTATAAATCTATACCCTAAAGCAATTGGTCAACATATGTATATAATAACCAATTACTATTCCCAATCCTACAACTCCATTACCTTGGGTTTCGCTCTCTATTAACACTCAAAATTGTGTGCTTGTTTGTGTTTCCCCTGTGTGTGTCCGTGTTGTGTTTATATTGGCTTTTGTCTATATACATTTTTTTTATTAATTTATTTTAAGATTATTTGTCTTTTATTATGTCATTCATTGTTTAATTTTTAATGTATGACGTATCCTATTTCCTCAATCGAGGATTAATGGAAACAACAATAAATTTAAACGATGCTATTTATTACGGTTTCCAAGTCTTCTTCTGACTCCCCTAACACTACAATATCATCGGAAAAGTGTTGGGATTTTATTTCTTCTCCTTCTTTTCCAAATACTCCGTTTAAACTTTCTTCATCGCCTGTTCTACATGTTCGTAAAAGGGGATGGAGGAAGAAGAAGAATTTAAATTCTTCAGACTTATATTTCATAAGGTCCTAAATTTTTTTCATGTGACGAATGACAAATGAACGTACGTTCTTAATCGATTAAAATTAAACCCATCAAAATTGTGATATCTGGTGACTTTTGTGTTTCAACGTTGGTCATACTGTCACCAGGGACGATATTGCTTTGCGTGTGGTTAGGGCTGTCGAATTTACACAAGTTCATTTTTCGGTAAACCAATTGAATTGAGGCACGTGGCAGGAAAATAACCTCTGGCTATCACACGTTAATACTGGTGACATTTGCGCAGGTTACTTTCTGAACTTTCCTGAAAGTTGCTTTGCAAGTTACTGTTTGTTGTAGTGATTTTCTCTTCTTATTCTTTACATCGTCAACTTGAAACACTCGCTGTAAGTATAAAATATTGTTTCGAAATAGTCGTAATTGGAATTTCGTGTAATTAATATAATTTATACATGTGTATATTTAATTTGCAAATGATGTTCCACTACTGAAACTTAGTTTAACGTCCTTGTATTAAAAATCTCTATGTTGTGTGCCTATAATAAACTCTAACCTATCAACTAAAGTAGGTTAATTAAATGGATTAATCTACCTCCAGGTCGACATGTTAATTATATATACTATTTTTAATTTTGTATTCATTATTTTAATATTGTAGATACTGGATCATTTATTGTACACACTAATAATCTTTAGAAATAAAAAAAGTCTCCCATTATAATTTGCACGTATTATAAGCTTCAGGTATATAACATTAACTAATTTGAACCACTTTACATTGTATGGATTCATAGACTGAGTAAAAACACTGATCTTGGAAATAAGCTTGGAGAAGAGTTTAAATCCAAGAGTTGATCAGTAATTTTGATATCTCCAAGTATAAGTATAAAATCATATTCCATAGATCCTATAGAGAAGCACAAGCTTCAAGGATGTTGTGGAACGAGTCAGAGATTTTATACACATAGTTAGGTTGCTTTATTAATATTAAAATATACTGTAACTATTCATTAATTTTTAACTTATAATAAGATTTTCTTAAGTTCTATACAAGAAGACATACAATTTGTACCTTATATATATAAAATTGATAAATATTTTTACATCCTATACTAAAAAATTAGTGTTCTAATAATGTTCTTTCATAATTATAAATATCTACCCCTGTGGTACATTCAGCTCCATAAATTCTTCAACAGAGTAGAAGGAGTGGCCTTAGTAAGAAGTCAGTTAGTTTAGTTCATATTTGAACTTGTTTGGATTTATTTTTAATTGTTTTAATGGAGGTGGGAAGTTTATTAAATATGCTAATAGATGGCATTGTAATGTAGTACACCCTTTTGTATTACTGTTAGAGACTTCCCTTCCTTCCTTCCTTGTGTAAACTGTTTTTTACTTCTGCTTTCAAAGACATGTGTAATATATATATCAGAGTTTAGTGTGAAGAGGTTACATGAGTGATTGATTGAATATGCTGGCAGTTTTCTTGAAAAGTCCTTTACAAGACCTGACATAATATTCTGACAGCCTTTTTTTGAAGTTGAAATATTTTATCTTTCCCCCTGATGCGTTGCCCCAGACTATTATTATAATATGTCATTATAGAGTGGAAATATGCAAAATAAACTAATTTTCTTATGTTAGGATCACCACAACTTGACATAATTCTAAGAGCAAAGGTTGCAGAGCCTAGTTTTCGTTCTAAGATTTTTGTATAATTTTGCAAGTACTTGCAGTTTCAGGACAAGCTGTTTACATCTTGGCTCTGTACTATATAATAAGTTACCTAGGGATGTCAAAACTTCTGGTAACTGAATTAGATATAAAACTGTTCTGCAAGCTTATTTTACCGAGTCGATGAATTGGTACAATGTAAAGTTCTTCACAGAAATTAATGCAAATATGATTTATTTCTGATACTAAAAAAATATATATTCTATGTAAATGCGGAGAGACAGCATATGTGAGCGTGTTTATGAGGGTAGGGAACAATCTTCCATATTCACCAACTAATTTGTGTAAAACTTGACCTCTAGTTAATCTAGTTTATGTGTATTCACTCAACATTGCAACCATTGTTCATTAATCTAATTTACATTTATTCTCTCAATCTTGTATTTATATGTAACACTAAACTAGTGTTCATGTGTTGGCATTCTTGCACTAATATGAACACTCATTCGTGTCTGTGTGTCCATGTGTGTTGTTTGTGTTTTGTGTATGCTGGTTGTGAACATGTCTTGTGATTGTGTGTGTGTGTGTTTTATATCCACGTGAGTGTTGCTTTCATTACATGGGTAATGTGGTATTTTTACCTCGCTAAAAAAACCCATGAGACCGCTGTCAGGCATTACATCATAGGGATTTCTTAGATCATTTGGCTCTCCTCATGTTCTACTAGTGTCTATGTTTCTTAATTATCTTCCACCCTTATTTTGTTGGTTAATGCCATTTTTGTACTGATTGGATCATCACAGATACTAGATTTACACTTGACATATTTTGCGCTAAGGCAAATTCACTCAGGCGTGAAACAATGACTTATGAAAATAAAGTGCTCTGTGTTATCTGAGGTGTTGCACGCATCCTCTTTTTCTAGGCTGAGTCTATTTCGGTCATCTGTGTCATGTATGGGTGTGTTGTGTGTGCGTGCATGACAGAATTCAGTTTTCAGATATAAATCTTCTGACATTACAAAAACATTGCTATGATACAACCTACAAATGTAATATTAATTACCTTGAAATTTAAATAGAAGATATTACTTGGTTACAAATTCAGTTATTCTCTGTTCTATCAACATATTGTAACAATGAAGTAAATAATTCAGTATGTTTCATTTGATTTCAGGTGATTTGTGGAAAAATAATACCTATGAGGCATTAAGAAAAGTGTACAAAAAAAGGATATTTAAATAGTCAACTATTAATTAATCAAACAATACCATTATAAATATATTTTTATCAGATACAGAATGTCTGATTCAGACACATTTAAGTGTAACGAGTGTGATAAGACTTTTACATATTTTAGTGCTTTACAAAGACATATGAGGATTCATGCAGGTAGAAAGCCATTTAAATGTGTTGAGTGCGATACATCATTCCCAGAATCGTCTCAATTAAAGGCACATGTAAGAATCCACTCTGGAAAAAAGCAATTTAAGTGTGCTGAGTGTGTTTCATTTTTCGGAACATCAAGCCAGTTAAAAGGACATATGAGGGTTCATACAGGGGAAAAGCCATTTAAATGCAGAGAGTGTCTTAAATCGTTCGGAACATCAAGTATTTTAAAAATACATATGAGGAATCACACAGGTGAAAGGCCATTTATATGTCCCGAGTGTGGTAAGACATTTACAAGTTCTGGTTCATTAAGTGGGCATTCGCTGATTCACACCCCTGAAATGCCATTTATGTGTGTCGAGTGTCCAAAATCATTTAGAACATCAATTGGTTTAAAAGTACATATGAGGATTCATACAGGTGAAAGGCCATTTATATGTGTTGAGTGTGATAAGACATTTACAAATTCAAGTGAACTAAGAAAACATATGAGAAATCATACAGGTGAAAAGGAATTAAAATGTGCCGAGTGTTTTTTATCATTCACGTATTCAAGCTTTTTAAAAAATCATATGAGAATTCATACAGGAGAAAAGCCATTTAAGTGTGTTGAGTGTCTAAATTCATTTAGGACATCAAGTGAATTAAAACTACATATGAGGATTCATACAGGTGAAAGGCCATTTAAGTGTTTTATATGTTTTAAATCATTCATAAGATCAACTCAGTTAAAAAGACATATGTCAATTCATACAGGAGAAAAACCTTTTAAATGTGGTGAGTGTTTTAAATCATTCATCCAATCAAGTAATTTAAAACAACATATGCTGATTCACACTGGCGAAAAGCTGTTTAAATGTGTTGAGTGTGATAAGGTATTTACAAGTTATAACGTATTAAAAGGCCATTTGCTGATTCACACTTCGGAAAAGCCATTTAAATGTGATAAATGTAATATGTCATTCACACAATCAATTCATCTAAAAACACACATGAGAATTCACACTGGTGAAAAGCCATTTAACTGTGTTGAGTGTCTTTCGTCTTTCGGGACATCAAGTCAATTAAAAGGACATATGTGGATTCATACAGGGGAAAAGCCATTTAAATGTGGAGAGTGCCCAAAATCATTCACATTATCATATACTTTAAAAACACATATGAGGATTCATACTGGTGAAAAGCCATTTATATGTCCCGAGTGTCATAAGACATTTACAAATTCTGGTACATTAAGTAGACATTTGCAGATTCACACCACTGAAAAGCCATTTAAGTGTATGGAGTGTCTCAAATCATTTAAAAGATCAGGTTCTTTGAAAGTGCATATGAAGATTCATACAGGTGAAAGGCCATTTAAGTGTCTTATATGTTTTAAATCATTCATAAGTTCAAGTCATTTGAAACAACATATGTCAATTCACATAAGATAGAGGCCCTTTAAATGTGTTGAGCGTTTTCTTTCACTCACACAAAAATTGTCTCAATATGATAAAACATTCAACGAATCAGGTAAATTAATAAGCCATGTGTATTTTGCTGGTTAAGTAGCAAACCGAAGTTAGTAAGCATAGTTATGACATTTTAAATGATTGCATTAAGAATTAATGTTGTATATTAAATTATAGTTTGTATGTTTTATGAAAATTAATAAATATTTGGGTGATCATATGGTTGTATTTTTTTCCAAAACTGTAACCAAGTCTTTATGAACTTTAAGTTTTAAACTAATATGAATTGTTCACTTATGTGTCTCATAAAATCATTTGTAAATTTATTATTTTAATGTAAGTAGCTGTTAAATGTTCTAGAGGTTGTTTAGTCTTGTTAAATGGTTAAATTAGTAAATGATAAAGAAATTATTGAAAGTCTAATTTTTACCTTCGACAATGAACCTCAAGAATATGCATAAACTGATGAAGTACCTTGTGCAAATCCAATACAGCGAACCTTTGCAGACTCTCTTGGGTTCTCTTCCCAGTGACCTGTGACTTTCTCCGCCATTGCCTCGCTCCGAAATCCTTCAGATCTTCCTCCGCTGATTCAATCCACTTCATCTTTGATCGTCCTTTTACGTCATGTTTCTCTGCTGGTCCATGCAACGTCAGCATTTTACAGAGGTTCTGATCTTGCGCATCCTAAAGATGATGTCCCCCCCCCAGCATCTTAGTCTTCCAAGTTTGATTACTTTCTCAGGTTCTCCAAACATCTGTATAGCTCGTGGTTATATCTTTTCCTCCATTGTCCACTTTCACATACCGGTACAAAAGTTCTTCCCGAAATTCTCCTTTCAAAGTACTGTAACTGATTAATAAATGTAGATTTTCCCGGTGAATAATTGGGATGAAATCTTTACAATTAACGAACCAGGTCAGGCTTTTAAAGATACACAATAGACATTTTCTGCCGCCGTCATCAGGCTATATGTAATATTTGTTTGTACTTTAGTTACATCCATGTATTTAGTCTTCCGTTGCTTCACTGTGAGTCCTGTTGTTTTTATCGCCTCTTTCAGCAGTTCACGTGATCTTGCTACAACAACATCATTGGCATAAGCTCTAGTACTTTTACTGTCTTACGGAGCTCCTGAATCTCTCTCAACCTTTACTAGGATCACATTAAAAAAGGAAACGGGACAAAGCAACTCCCTGTTGTAAGTAAGTGTATAAACGTTTCAAATTGCTCTGAACTGTTATTTTGTATTTTAACTCTGCATTTGACCTTTCCTCTCACTAGATTTAACGGTTTCTTTGGTAATGATTCATTAATACATGGCAGTTTGGTTGATGCATCAGAGGATAGAAGAATTGTCAGTTGTAGATGTGTGTTGTGTACAAAGTACAATCCTTATGGTAGTGTTCTAAGAAGAAAGATTAGACTTGTGCCAAGAGGTTTTGAGAAAGAATGGGGGAAAGAGAACTTTGATTGCTCAGGCAGAAGGGAATAAGATATTTATTCTTCATGCAGATGTGTCAACTGTTTATAAACACAGAACTAAATGAAGAAATCTTTATGTCGCAACCAGAAGGTTAGTTAAGGAAGGAGAAAATAAAATTTATTTCCCAAATAAGTGTATTTATGGCTGGAATCAGGCTGGTCGCAGGCTCAACATTTTAGTGAATGAAACCTTGGGAGAAATTGGTTTTGAAAAAGTACAAAGTGGTAAGTGTGTAAGGGAAAACCATTGTATTTGAATCTATATGCAGATTATTTACTTTTATTTTGTACCGACCAGAGTCTCGTTAAAGAAGTTAAAGGAAAATATGCGCAAAAATTTTGTTATCAGAGATTTTGGTGGGAGCTGATTTCATTTTAGACGTGGAATTGACTAGATCAGAAAACTTTGAATACAAGTTATGTGCAATATATCTCATGTACATTTCATATGCAAAAATTGTCAAAAGATCACATTAGAAGTGGGTGAAAAATCAGCCAGAAACCTTGAAGGTGTTTTGGGTGAATTGGTGGATTCCTAAAATTTATCAATCTCTTATAAGTGAACCTTAGCTTTCCCCTGTGTAGTTGACGCAGAAATAGTCCTCAGGTTTCCACTCGGGTCGCAGGTGTGATTGAAACGCGACGTTTTGACGAGCACGTGCTCTGCTGTCATATTCAATCCCTTAATGGTATCTCGTGCCGTGTCAACCAGACCTGATATTAGTTGCGCTGCAAACACTTTGAGTATAATTGAGCCTAAGCGACAACATTTGAACGCAGCATAGAGGGCGCTGAGGTATTTGAAGGCGAGCTCCAAACACCAGTTTGAAATATTCAAAAATCAGCAGAAATGACAGTGCAGCAGATGGTGATTGGGATGGTGAGTTACATGACCATAAATCAACAAGTGTGTTTTGTTTCAAGTTGGGAGACGGTGTTGTTATTTGGCGACGTAGAAAGCAGAGTGTTGGGGCCAACGAGTGAAACAGCCCGTGAAGCTATACATTTAAGAAAACAGTTAGATCAGTTGGGATTTTCTAAAGTAGTAGAGAAACCCATTGTAATAATCAAATGATGTGAAAACAATTAAGTTTTTTTTAAAATTATTGTTCCAAAGTTAAACTATTATAACTAAAGAGGATAATAAATTTTTGTTTAAATTACTCGTACACATAGTGCACGATGGTTGCTTTTGGCAGTGGACTGAGTTAAGCAACACGGGCAAATATAAAAGTCTCACGGTGTGTTGACTGACAAATCTAAGGTTACGGAAGCAGTAAAACAGCAAACGGTGTCAAGATTCAAAGTCGCGAAACTCTTCTGTTGGCTAATCAAACGTGAACTACATCACATTACAATATGCCTCGATATATAAAATAGATGGCGGGGGGGAAACAGTGACCCAGGATAGACTAACTGTAAATACCTAGGCATTTATTTTAAGAGTAAGCTGGGGGCGGAGCATGTAAATTTGTTACAAGGGGAAAGCGTGGAACAACACCTTGCACTTAGTCATGAGAGAACACTCAACAAGGGGAGGGAATGCGAAATCTAAAGACATGGCATATTAGTCATTAGTACACTTGCAGCATGACCCCAGGATAGGGGCAAATAGAAAGGGTGGTGCAAAGAAGGGCCACAAAATTCGTACAAATAGGACCTGGGGCATGGATGGGAACGAAAAGGTAAAGCGACTAGGGGGTGGAAGGGACACGCTACAGACAAGGAGAGAAACAGCTAGGCTACACATCTGCTACAGAGCTTTTGCAGGTCAAAAACCTTGGCAGGGGAATCCGATATAGAATGAAAGAATCGACTAGGAACGGGAGGAGGAGGAGAGATCATCTGTTTAAATTACAAGCAAGGAACCAAAAAAACACAGAGACGTTGGAGAATACTCATTTATAAATAGGACAACTAATAATGACTGCGAGGAGTTGTTTGCGGGAGGAACTTCCTACAACAGAAAGGAAATTTCGACTCAATCTAAATTTAGTGCAGTGCAGTGACGTCATCAGTGCTGCCAAATATACTACTACAGTGAAATATATTTCCAGTTTTTTTGTTTTGTTTCTTTTTTTTTCAGGCAAAAACAACACTATTCCTTTTTTAAAAAAAACAATCATTCCTAATAATATGATTCCACACTTATTTATTCATATTGAATATAATTATACATTCAGCTATAGGTTTAAATATATAGGTCCTTACGACCAGTTTATTGTTTAAGTTGCATGTATGTATCTGCCACCAGGGGAAGCGGCTACAGCATTTGTAGACTTAATAAATACGATACAATTCATTACATCTAAATCATCCCGACAACTGCGCCTGATTTACAATTTTCACACTCGTCATTAACGAGAAGTAATTATTTCCTTCGTCTATAAAGTGTCCACATTTTGACAACTGAAATCACGGTTCTGAAGACGTATACATTTGGACACAACTGTGTCTTTTAAGTATGTTCAAATTATTTATTGGTTTAAAAAAGAACATCTATACTGTAATTTCCACTAGCCTATAAGTTCATATTGTATGTTAGCTATATAAGGTATTATTATCAACCTCATTTTCCTACTAATAATCTTTTTAACAGAAATATTCTTGTCCGAATAGCTGATTATATTCAATCTAATTTTGACACGTTTTAAATTAAATAATAATGGAGCTGCCCTAATTGCATTATCTGGTGACTTTATTTTTTTTTACCGTTGGTCAAATCTTCAGCAGGAAGAGACAAAGAGAGGAAATCACAAAGTATCTTATATAGATGGATAGGTGTGACGTCATCCCCTCCCCTGTAGGTGTATAACCAATATGAACAACAAGAGAGAAATTTAAGTGTATAACAGAAATCAGGAGGATATTATCCTGATGGGAAATGAGTTAGAGCCAGGTGAGGGGGAGGCCGACTTGCTCCCTCCTCGTTTTCCTCTTTCCCTCCCCTCACCCCTTGGTCCATGGCCAAGGTAACTAATTTAATACTCCTGCAGGCTGAGACGACCTTGGGCAGTTTTAGAGGTGTATGTAGGGGGGTCGAAGACCTTCGGCATACGGTAAGAGTTGTTCTCTGATCCCACTGGACTTGTCAGCCAGCTGCCTCTCAACACTGATCAAGGCACTAAGGAGGCGGTTTGTTGCGTTGTTCCCACAGCAGCAATCCTGTCTCCCCGCCGTCATCCAGAAGGGTACAGGAGTAGTAGCACCCACTAGCCCCCGGCCTACCTGATGCAGGTTTTCTAGGTTTTTTTCCCCCTGCATCACCTTCAGGCGAAACACCGCGAGGGTAGGATCCTTACACTATATCCTGGGGACTACCTTGCTCTACCTTCCACATCCCCTCCCCTTTCAATTCCCTTCCTATGCTATTAAAGGGGAGTTACCTGCTTCAGGTTCACCCTCATGTAGCCTGTTAACCCCCCCAAAAAAAAGAGGCAGTCCTTGGAGAGAGATGGCGGCGACACGCTGACTTGTAGGACGTCACAAAAAGGCAACGGATTGGAATTGTTTTGGGATTTCTATGGGTGCGACAATCATCGTCACCACTGGCACGTGACCGACATTGACGCCTCTCATCGCTGGCCGCGCGGGAATCTTCCAGAGACAAAAAAAAAAATCGCGACACTGGTGAGATGCGACCCATCGTTTAAACAATTTCACCCGTGCATTGTCGGACCCAGTGTTTCAGTTAAGTGTTCTCTGCTGCTTGGTCCAAATTCCCTAAGAAAAGGCGTACAAATGTAACCGGAAAGTGATTAGTTTGAAATGTGTTATTAAATTTTTAATGTTTTTTCACTAAAATTTGGATTTGTTTATTTGACTTATCCCATCATTTTAATTAAATACTAAATTAATAAATATAACATATTTTTAAAGCAATTTTTATTACTATATATATATATATATATATATACGTAGGCTATTCTGATTAAATTTTTCCCATATTTGCTTTTTCCCCAGTGTTTGCGTTTTTTGTTCATTATATTAAGTAGCGTGATTTATTCGTCGTTTGGTAAAAGACTTCCTTCATTTGTAACATAATATTAAAATTATCAACATTGTCTTACCTGGTGACTTTAGTGTTTCAATGTTGGTCATAATGTGACCAAGGTTGAAAGAGCTGCGTGATGTTAAGGCTGTCGAATTTACAAGTTCATTTTCGGTTAACTGATTCAATTAAGGTAAGTGACAACTAAATTAAAACTGGCAGCATTTTATTTTATTTTTCGCAGGTTACTTTCTGATCTTTCCTGAACGTTGTTTTACAAATTCCTTAAAAAAAAAAAAGAGGTTGAAGTTACTGTTTGGTGTAGTAATTTTCCCTTCTTATTCTTTACATCGTCAACTTGAAACACTCGCTGTATGTATATAACATTGTTTCGAAATTGTCGTAGTTGGATTTTCGTGTAATGAATATAATTTACACGTGTGTATATTTAATTGCTAATGATGTTCCACTACTGAAACTTACTTTAACGTACTTGTATTAAAAGTCACTACGTTGTGTGCACATTATTATTCCATGTTCCAAGATTATGCATAATTTTGCAAGTACTTGCAGTTTCAGGACAAGCTGTTGTTTACACCTTGGCTCCGTACTATATAATAAGTTACCTAGGGATGTCAAAATTTCTGGTAACCGAATTAGATATAAAACTGTTCTGCAAGTTTATTTGCAAGATCACGGCTTTTACTAAGCCGATGAATTGGTACAATGTAAAGTTCTTCAAAGAAATCAATGCAAATTGATTTATTTCTGATACTAAAAAAATATATTCTGTGTAAATGAGTAGGACAGACAGCATATGTGTGTGTGTGTTGCTGAGGGTAGGGAAGACTCTTCCATATTCACCAACTCATTTGTGTAAAACCCCATCATTCATTAATCTAATTTACATTTATTCTCTCAATCTTGTATTTATATGTAACACTAAAATAATGTTCATGTGCTGGCATTCTTGCACCAATACAAACACTCATTCATTTGTGCATGTCCCTGTGTTTTGTTTGCATTTTTTGTATGCATGTTGTGACTGTGCGTCCATATGTGTTTGCTTGTTTTTTACTAAAAACACCTCCCTATTCCCCTGTACCTCCCCATTGGACCGCCGTCAGGCATTACATCATAGGGATTAGTCAGGCCATTTGGCTCTCCTCATGTTTTAGATCTGGTTACACACATCGTCGTATGTTTCTTAATTTTCTTCCACCCTTATTTTCTTGGTTATCAATGCTACAAAGTCTGTTACCTGTTTCCAATGTCGTACTGACTGGTCAATCAGAGTTACTAGATTTACACTTGAGATCTTTTGCGCTAAGGCAAATTCAAGTTCTGGTCACTCGGGCGTGAAACAAGGAGTTATGAAAATGATGTTCTCTGCGTTATCTGAGGTGTTGCACACATCATCCTCTTCTAGGCCGAGTCTATGTCATGTGTGTTGTGTGTGCATGCATGACAGAATTCAGTTTTCAGATATAAATCTTCTGACATTATAATATGAATGGTAATTACATTGGAATTTAAATAGAAGATATTACTGGGCTACACATTCAGTTATTCTGTCAACATATAACAATAAAGAAAATAATTCTGTGTCATTTATTTGATTTCAGGTGATATGTGGAAAAAAATAATACTTATGAGGCATTAAGAAAAGTTTACAAAAAGGGATACTTAAATAGTAAACTATTAATTAATCAAGGAATACCATTATAAATATATTTTTATCAGATAAAGAATGTCTTTAACATGTTTTAGTGTTTCAAATGGACATATGATGATCCGTACAGATGAAAAGCCATTTCAGTGCAGAGAGTGCTTTAAATCGTTCACAACGTCAAGCATTTTAAAGACACACATGAGGATTCATAGATGTGAGAGGCCATTCATATGTGCCGAGTGTGATAAGACATTTACAAGTTCTGGTACATTAAGTAGACATTTGCTGATTCACACCGCTGAAATGCCGTGTAAGTGTGTTGAGTGTCTGAAATCATTCAGAACATCGACTGATTTAAAGGTACATATGAGGATTCATACAGGTGAAAAGCCGTTTAAATGTGTTGAGTGCGATATATCATTCTCACAATCATCTCATTTAAAGCGACATATGAGAGTTCACACCGGAGAAAAGCAATTTAAATGTGTTGAGTGTCTGATATCTTTTAGAACATCAACTCACTTAAGAGGGCATATGAGGGTTCATACAGGGGAAAAGCCATTTAAATGCGGAGTGTGTCTTAAATCATTCTCAACATCAAGTATTTTAAAAACACACATGAGGATTCATACAGGCGAAAGGCCATTTGTATGTGCCGAGTGTTATAAGACATTTACAAACTCTAGTAAATTAAGTAGACATTTACTGATTCACACCTCTGAAATGCCATGCAAGTGTTTTGAGTGTCTAAAATCATTCAGAACTTCGACTGATTTAAAGGTACATATGAGGATTCATACAGGGGAAAAGCCGTACAAATGTGGCGAGTGCGATTTGTCTTTCACACAATCGTATCAACTGACAATACATATGAGAAATCACACTGGTGAAAAGCCGTTTAAATGTGTCGAGTGCGGTAAAGCATTTACGAGTTACAATATATTAAGTAGGCATTTGCTGATTCACACCGCTGAAAGGCAATTTAAATGTGGCGAGTGCGATATGTCATTCACACAATCATCTCATCTAACAACGCACATGCGGATTCACACTGGTGAAAAGCCATTTAAATGTGCAGCATGTTTTAAATCATTTAGACAATCAAGTTCTTTAAAAATGCATATGAGGACCCATGCAGTTAGTTGAAAGGCCATTTAAATGCGGTGAGTGAGATATATCATTCGCACTGGTGATAAGACATTCAGAGACTGATGTAATTCATAAAACAGTGTCTAAAAAGAATAGTAATATGTTAAATTAATTATATTTTAAATAAATGTCTTTTTTTTATAAATTCTGGTAGATATTAAAACATTCAAATTTTTGCATTTTCTTATGCTGCATATTAAATTGGAGTTTATGATTTATAAAAATTAAAAACTACTTCGGTGAACATTTATTTTTAACTTCTTTCAAAAACTGTTTTAAAGTATGTGCAAACTTTAACCTTTAAATTAATATAATATTATCACTTGCATGTCTTGTAAAGAGCAATGGCAAATTGTTGTTTCAATGTAAATAATTCCATAAGTTTTTTTTTACAGTTTTAAAGAATGCAATTGATATCTTATTTGAATATATTTTACAGAATGAACATGAAGATTTAGTTTCATTCAGGTAAAGCGTTTACTGGTTATAGTGAAGGTCTTATAATGTTGGATTATCACAAGAGGAGTAAATATGTAGAGTATTTAATTATAAACAAAGCCTTCATTGCAAAATCTGTTCTCTTTAATTTCCATAATCAATTTGGTTACATTTTTTTATCAAATTAATAAGCATTTATTTCCTTTTTGGGCTGAAAAAGCAAAACCCAAATGATTAGTAGTTGATTTGAATAAAAAGAAAGCAAAATAATATTTTAACAAATACGAATTTATTTTATTTAAAGAAGGCAAAAATTTTCATTTCAATCAATAGTAAAACTTCCTCTTGTGACAATAGAAATTGGTAAGAAAATTTTTTACAAACGGTGAATATTTACCCAAAAATAGACAACGTAAGCATCTCATTCTTAACAGTAGTAAAGAACAATTTACATTAAATAAATAATTTTACAATGACTTTTAATTGCACACAAATAATCATTTGATATATATTTTTTAAACTAATTGTTTGCATAGACTTTAATACAGTCCGCAATTATTTCCCTTCATTCAGTATTCCTACTAATTTTCCTCCTCCCTTTCCCATTGCTTTCCTTCCCTTCCCTTCGCCGACTTCGTCCACCTTTTAAGATTTTATTATCGGATTCAATGCGACTGGTGTTGTAAACATTGATTAAATCATTATTTTTCTGCAAGTATGTTGAATTTGTTGTTGCTTAAAAGACTGGGGTTGGCCAACTTTATAAAACCTAAAGAAGAATGGCTAATTTTTTTTTCTCGCATGATGATTGTATTGAAAATCATTAAATTCGATGTCTGGAAACCGTGAGTAAAGAAGAAGAAAACAAATTAAATTATTCATATTATTATAAGGCCCTAAATAGTTTCAAGCGACAAACAAATGTACATTCATATTTGTAAACTAATATTGAAAATAATCCAGTAACTGGGGGTTTTAGTGTTTCAAAGTTGGTCAACCTGACTCCAGGGGGAGAGCCGCGTGAAGTTACGGCTGTGGAGCTCAAAGACATATATATATATCTCTTTGGTGGAGCTTACAATTTCCTTTTTGGCAAAATAATTAAATTAAGGTAAGTGACAAATGAATATACTCCAGCTATGTAACGGTAATACTTGTAACAATTTATTACCAACCATTCACAGAGGTTATTTTCCCACTTTCCCGAACGTTGTTTTATCAATTCCCTTAATTAACTCAAGCTGAAATAAGTATTTGGTGCAGTCCTTTTCTTTTCTTATTGTCTGTATCACTCACTTTACCTATAAAATTTTGTTTTGGCAGGTTTGTAATTAAACATTTGTCTATATATATATATATATATATAATTATATTCCACTACTGAAACTTATTTTCACATCCTTGTATGAAAGATCTCAATATTGTGTGAATATTTTAGGATATTCCAAGATTTGGCTTTATTTTGTGAATAAGTATGTTTTGATTTATTAGTAATTATTAGTTGACTCAATTTCATTATGCTTTATAATTGTTAAATGACAGAATCCCAACAGATTGTATCGTGTAAAGGGTATGTTCATATGTGCGCAATTCTGTCAACATATTGTAATAAAAAAATATATAATTCTGCATATTGTCTTTGTTTTCAGGTCATCTGTTGGGAAAAAAAACAAACATGATATATACCACACATTAGGAACAAGGATAATCTAATAGTAAACTACTGATATACCGACAACATAGACAATGTATGTTTCAAACACATTTAAATGTGAAGAGTGTGATAAGACATTTAGAAATTCAAGTGTACTGCAAAGACATTTAAAGGTTCATGCAGGTGAAAAGCCATTTAAATGTGTCGAGTGTCTTAAATCATTCATAAGTTCATTTGATTTAAAAAGGCATATTATGTCTCACACAGATGAAAAATATTTCAAGTGTACTGAATGTCTTAAATCATTCATAAGTTCAAGTGATTTAAAAAGGCATATTGCATCTCACACACACGAAAAACGTTTTAAGTGTGCTGAATGTCTTAAATCGTTCACACAATCAAGTAACTTGAAAACACACATGAGGATTCATGCAGGAGATAATCCATTTAAATGTCTCGAGTGTCTTGCATCATTCACATCATCAAGTAAATTAAGAAGACATATGATGATTCATACAGGTGAAAGGCCATTTAAGTGCGACGAGTGTCGTAAATCATTCATAAGGTTAAGTGATTTAAGAAGGCATACTATGTCTCACACAGACGAAAAACCATTCGAGTGTGCCGAATGTCTTAAGTCGTTCACACGATTGAGTCACTTAAAAATACATTTGAGGATTCATACGGGAGAAAATCCATTTAAATGTGTCCTTTGTTTTCTCCCATTCACACAAGCAAGTAATTTAAAAAGACACATGAAAATTCACTCTGAGGTAAAATCCACTTAAATGTGTTGAGTGTTTTACATCGTTCGCAACATCAAAGAAATTAAGAAGACATGTTATGTCTCATACAGCTGAAAAGCCAATTAAGTGTGTTCGAATGTCTGAAATCATTCACAACATCAAGCGATTTAAAAGTACATGTTTGGATTCACGCAGGCGGGAAGCCTTTTAAATGTGTTGAGTGTGATAAAACATTTACATATTCACGTAGTTTATAAAAGATTATATAAGGATTCATACTGGAGAAAGTCCATTTAAATTTTCTGAATGTGATATAACATTCACCAAACAGTGTAAATTAAAAATGTGGTTCTTGCTGGTTAAGTAGCAAACCAAAGTGATTAAAGTTAATCGTGACATTTCAAATTATTGTATCTTGGAAACATTACTACATTCAGATTTTCGGATTAATTGTTGTATATTATATTATAGTTCGTGTGATTTATAAGAATAAATAAACATTTGGGTGAATATTTGGTTGTATTTTTTTCCAAAACTGTAATTTAGTCATATGAAGTCTTAGTTTTATACAGATATGAAAAGTTCACTTATCTGTCTTATAAAAACCTTTGTAAAATTGTTATATTAATGTAAATAGATTTTTTACTGTTGTAGAGAATGAATGTAATATAAATTCTGTCATTCCTTAGGAAAATAATTTCACAGGATTTCTTGGAAGAAGGTTCCTGAAAACTGCTGGTTTTAACCTTTCCTTTGTGTTAATCGTATAAACGTGGTGCTATAGGCGAATGCTAAATTAGCATTTAGGCATATAGAAAAAGGGGAAACGGATGAAGGTGCAGAAGTAGTTAGTATCCAGGAGAAGGAAAGAATACTGTGGGCTCATGAGGTTTGTAGCAAGGAAAGCTACCGACAAGGAAAATAATGCCTAGAGAAAAGATGATTGCAGTGAAGGAGTATTGTACTGCCTAAATACCAGGCTTTATCACCACAAAATGTCCTTAAACTGGAAGTATTTAGATCATTTACAAAGAAAACTATATTTTGAAGTGTTTGATAACATTTTTTAGATTAAGTGAGTGATCAAAGATCGAGATTAACAATACGCAAACAAAATCACTGCACTATATATTAACTTCAGCATCAGTTATTTAATGAATTTGTAAAACAACTTTGAACAACGTTCAGAAAATAACCTTCGTAAACGGAACAAATAATTTACCGCCGTATTAATATACAGTAGTTGGAGTATACTTATTCGCCACTTACCAGAATTTCAATTTTTTACCGAAAATTAACTTGTAAAATCCACAACCGTAACTCCAGGCAGATCTCTCCCGGGTGAAGTTTTGGCCAACGTTGAAATACTAAAGTCACCAGATTATTCTACTAGTAGTTCATCAGAGTGTAGTCGTTTTTTTTTTCTGTAGAATAAACTTTCCTAAAAGCGAACTGACGATTACTGAGTAAGTTTGATGATTCGCCAACATGCAATAGGAAATGAGACTTACGATATTCTTCCTAAACTTTATTAAACTGTATTATCTTAAAATGGGAAGTAAAGAAGTAGAAAAGAAATTGAATTATTTAGATGTATATATTATAAGGTGCTAAAACAAGCGACAAATAAAACGTACCTTCTTTTTTTTTGTAAAATAATGCAGGACTTTAATTGCAGTATCTGGATACTTTGGTGTTTCAAGTTGGTCAACCTGTCAACAGGGCGAGAACTGCGTTAGGAAGGAGGTTTTTTTTTTCCACCCCATTTTCCTGGAATTTGTTTTTCTGATTCTCTAAGTAAGTCAAGTTGTAGTTGAATGTATGGCGCGGTGATTTCTTCTTTTCCTTATTGGTTATATTGCTCATGATTATCCACTTTTCCCGCAAAATATTGTTTTGAAATGACTGTGGTGTAACGAACATAATTTTCGGATATGTATACTTAATTGGTTTGACTCCGGAATACGGAAATCGCCGCCATCTTATTTTCCGTTTCACGTCCTCGTATGAAAGATCTCGGATGTTGTGTGCATAATTTTGCATAATTTCAAGAAAATGCCTGGTTTTGTAAAGCACATGTCAAAACAATTCATGTATATTATTATTCAATATTTAATTCTTAAGTTTATATTTCACCTTTTCAATTTTTGCAGTTTCAAGGAAAAGTTGTTTTACGCCTGGACTCTGTTCCGTTTTAATTAAGTTACCTAGAGACATCAAAATCACCGAGGACCTGATTTAAATTTAAAAGTGTTCTGCAAGGTCACCGCATTTACCTCACACCATGAATCCAAAAAGTGAAAAGTGGTCAAAGTTAATGAATGTAACTGTGTATTGTGAATCAGGGCAGAAGGATTTGGATCCAATGTATAAATGCGATGTGTGCCAAAGAAAATTTCCAACTTCACGAGGTTTAAAACGCCACATGTTTATTCACGGTGTCGAGAAGTCGTTCCTGTGCGTCGAGTGTGACAGGATGTTCCTGCTACACATTCACCTATTAAGCCACATGAGAGCTCACCTGACTGAAACGCCCTTCAAATGTGGCAACTGCGGTCGATTATTCAAGGAATCCTCTTACCTAATTAAACACATTAGAATGCACGCACGCGACGGGCCCTTGGTTCCAAAAAATGCTGACTTGTTCAAGTAATTTATCAGATTCTCGAGATGGTTCCTGTGCCATCTAACTGATTAAAATGTTTTAAGTCATTTAAAAACGGAGTTGTTGGTTGATGCTGGCTAAAAGCCGTTTAAATGTCCCGAGCGTTGGTAAAACGGTCACAGATACGAGTAAATTAAGAAAATATAAGGATCTTACTGATTAAGAAGCTAAGAAAAGCGTTACAATTAAGTAATGAGATTTAAATTATTGTATCTCTTAAACTGAAATTCATGTACATAATTTACATCACGACATGTGATGTCGTATGAATGCAGAGCTATTTAAGTCTTTTGAGTGTGATGAAACATTTACACATACCTCTAGACCACTGATGGGCAAACTTGTAAAACAGGGGGAAATGTTAAGGAAAAAAACAGTTAAGACAGGCAAATATTTTTTTATGTTTTTTGGAATAACAATGATATATTTTACAAAATTCTTGTGATACTAAACTCTATGATAGAAAGTCTATGAAGGAGAATGTCATGAATGGAGGTGAGATTGTAGCGAGGGCCGGATATAACCTGAGGGCAGGAGTTTGCCCATCACTGCTCTAAACTAATGAAATGCGAGGAATCACACTGATGCAAAGCCATTTTAGCATGACAAGTGTTTTGAAGATTTCATTGTTTCAAGTCATTTAAAAAAATATATGTGGATTAATACATGTGAGAATCAATTTAAGTGTGTCAAGATGTTTAATTGCTGATGTCATCTGTAAATCTGTTAGTTTTAGACTAATGTAAAATGTTCATTCATGTTTCTTTAAGAAATCATTGAAAATGTATTCTTTTAATGTAACTAGACGTAAAGAATGAACATTAATATCGTCTCTTATGCTATTTAAATGTTCTGAGTATTGAAAAACAGTCACAGATTCAATTAAATTGAGATAATATGTGGATCTTACTGTTTAAGATGGTAAGAAAAGGGTTAAGAGTAAGTCTTCAGCTGTAAATTACTGTCTCATTTACTGAAATTTAGATACATTAATTAAATCATGATGAGATTTGTCATATGGGCAAAGAGCCATTTAAGTGTTTTGAGTGTGATTAAACATATACACATTCCTCTAGACCACGGATGGGCAAACTTTTAAAACAGGGGGCTGAACGTAAGGAAAAAAACTTTTGACAGGCCAATATATATTTTGAATATTATTGACAGAAAAACTTTTAAAGTGAATGTGATGAATGAAGTTCTGATTGATTTTAATAATGGAAGAGAGACAAAAACATTAATTTTTCTCATAGGCCATAATATTTTTTTATTTGCCAGATTAGGAATAATGTTGCACGGGCCAGATATAACATTTCAGGGGGGCCGTAGTTTGCCCATCACTGCTCTAAGTTAATGAAATGTGAGGAATCACACTGATGCAAAGCCATTTGAGCATGAAGAGTGTTTTGATGATATAATTGTTTCAAGTCATTTAACAATAGATATGAGGATTTATACATGTGAGAATACATTTAAGTGTAACACGATGTTTAATTGCTGATGTCATCTATAAATCTGTTTGTTTTAAAATAATGTAAAATGTTCATTCATTTGTCTTTTAAAAAGCGTTGTAAATGAATTATTTTAATGTTACTAGATGTTTAATGTTGAAACGAATGAAAAATAAAATCTACGCTGTTATGCTATTTAAATGTCCTGAGTCTGGAAAAACAGTCACAGATTCAATTAAATATAGATAATATGTGGATCTTAATGATTAAGAAGCTAAGAAAAGGGTTAATAGTAAGTTTTGAGGTTTAAATTATTGTAGCTCATTTACTGAAATTCATATACATAATTTAAATCATGACTTGTGATGTCATATGGATAAAAAGATATTTAAGTGTTTTGAGTGTGATGAAACATTTACAATTTTTTGTAGATCAGTGATGGGGAATTAAAGAACGAAGGCTTTCCCGGTGAAGAATATGTAGAAACGTTTCTCGGGTTTCCAACCGGGTAAGATCAGTACACAGCGACGTTTTGACAGATAGCCTGGAAGATGACGGAGTTGCTATCTGTCGAAACGCCGCTGTGTACGGAGATTACCCGGTTGGAAACCCGAGAAGCATTTCTACGTGATGGGGAAACTTTTGAAACAGGGGGGCAAAGGTAAGGAAAAAAAGTTTTGAGAGGCCAATATATTTTTTGGAATAACAATTAAAATTTTACAAAATTCTTGTGATACCAAACCCTATTTTTGATAGAAAGACTATGAAGGAGAATGAAGCTGTGATTGCTTTTAATAATGGAAGAGAGAGGAAAACGTTAATTATTCTTGTATCCTCTATTATTTTTTATTCGTCAGATTAGGAATAATGTTGCGTGGGCCGTATATAACATTTCTGGGGGGCCGTAGTTTGCCCATCATTGCTCTAAACTAATGAAATGTGAGGAATCACACTGATGCAAAGCCATTTTAGCATGACGAAGTGTTTTGAAGATTTCATTGTTTCAAGTCATTTAAAAAGTATATGTGGATTTATACATGTGAGAATCAATTTAAGTGTGTCAAGATGTTTAATTGCTGATGTCATCTGTAAATCTGTTAGTTTTTGACTAATGTAAAATGTTCATTCATGTTTCTTTAAGAAATCATTGAAAATGTATTCTTTTAATGTAACTAGACGTAAAGAATGAACATTAATATCGTCTCTTATGCTATTTAAATGTTCTGAGTATTGAAAAACAGTCACAGATTCAATTAAATTGAGATAATATGTGGATCTTGATGATTAAGAAGCTAAGAAAAGGGGTAAAATTAAATTATGATATTTAAATTATTGTATCTCATTTACTGAAATTCAAATACATAATTTAAATCATAATGTGTGATGTCATGTGGGCAGTGAGCCATTTAAGTGTGATGAAACATTTACAAATTCCTTTAGATCAGTGATGGGGAAACTTTTGAAATGGGGGGAGGCAAAGGTAAGGAAAAAACTCTTTCAGGCCAATATATTTTTTTGAATAACAATTATACATTTTACAAAATTCTCGTGATACCAAACTGTATTTTTGATAGAAAGACTATGAAGGAGAATGTGATGGATGAAACTGTGGTTGCTTTTAATAATGGTAGAGAGAGGTAAACAATTTTATTCTAATAGGCTGTATTATTTTTTTATTCATCAGATTAGGAATAATGTTGCATGGGCCGGATATAACATTTCGGGGGGGGGGGAGCTACATCTTACCTGAGGGCCGTAGTTTGCCCATCACTGCTCTAAACTAACGAAACGCGAGGAACCGCACTGATGCAAAGCCATTTTGATCATGAAGAGTGTTTTAAAGATTTCATTGTTTCAAGTCATTAAAAATACATGTGAGGATCCATTTGAGTGTAACAAGATGTTGTAATGCTGATGTTATCTATAAATCTGTTTGCTTTAAAATAATGTAACATGTTCGTTTTCATGTTTCTTTAAGAAAGCATCGTAAATGTATTCTTTTAATGTAACTAGATGTTGTAAAGAATGAACATTAATATCTAGTCTCTTTCACTACTTGTTTTTTTGGCAAAATATTACTGATTGTATTAAAGGGCTGATAAAGTTGTGTTATCAGAGGAGGAGGAGTGGTTGGTGACGATTTGTCAGAAACTGTGCTATGTATTGTTGTAGCACATTAAAGGATGTAATGTTTTAATATTTAATAAGTATTTATTGTATTTATCTGATTGTTCTCGAGCTTCTGCAGAGTCGCGGCTGACAGCGGGGGGATTTGGTGACATGATTGCTGCGGCGGGATGTTCATGCTGTCGCTAACAATTTCAGCACATGATCGAACTGCGTGCTGGTAAGAGGCGAGCGCAGGTAAACGGCGCACGCAGGGTGACAACTGTGATGTGGAAGGGGATTTGGGACCACCGGATTGGTTGTCTCATCCCACCCTTTCAGAGTACCAACAAACCGAAGACGCAACCCCCGAGGGACAACTGCTGAAGCTCACTCTGCAGTCTGTACTTGATCCATGTAAATTTCTTGTAATTCAAAGTAATATATTTCATGTTAAAAGCAGATCAATCTGTTTGCTCTTTAGTCAGTCACTGAAATCCTCACAAGACTTTTCCAAGGGAACTGTGTATCCTATATATTTATGTGCTGTTCCTCTCTGTTTGTTTTGGCGTGGACAGATATGTGAACGGCCGACTGTACTTACTTTTCTGATCGTGTCACTCCATTATGCAATATGACTTGTGCACGTAAGCCAAGATTTACATTTATCGGGGGCCCTGAAATGGTTTTGAGAATTGATCAAAGTTGACCTAAGAACAGGATAGAGAGAGGACAAGAATTAAATATGCGAGGCAGATCAGGAAGGATGTGGCTAATGAAAAGGCTTGCGCAACAAGGGTTAGCACTGAGGGTTGACATTAGACCAGTCTTGGGACCGAAAACTGCAATAAACAAGGTTTACTTGACAAATACATTGATATAACTTGGCATCCAACTCGCAATATTGATTTGGAAGCTTTGGTCGCTTTTCTCAATGTTCCATCTGAATTAATATTTGTCCATGACGTATTTCGTGTAAATGAATAGTCGACTGTAATTTGTCTTTTGCTGTCTGTTGTCCATTTGGTCGTTGACTATCCTACTCTCTAATGTGTACTATACTTCTATAGTTACTTCTAGTTACTACATTTTCGAAGTAGCAGAATTCCTTAACTTCCGTCCAAAATATATCTTCCAATTGTAACAGCCTTTGTTATTCCCACAGTTACACTCCATCTCCTTGGTTTTCCCCTCTATTAATCCTCATATCAAACTTTTCCTCCTGGTCCCCGTTCATGCAATTAATTATGGTTACCCAGTCTCCTTCTGACTCCCCTAACACTACAATAACGTCGACAAAGCTTAGGATTTTTATTTCTTCTCCTTGCAGTCTGATTCCTTTTTCCATATTCAGTTTTAACTTGCTTCCTCACCTGCTCCCCCCCCCCCCCATCTATATATATAAATAAGTTAAACAGCAAGGACTGCATCCTCGTCTTACTAATTTCATTATTTTTCATTCCTGTCTTGCCCTTCTATTCTAATTACTGTTGACTGCAGACGATACCAGTTGTAATAGTGAAAAGTAACAAAGACACACACTAGAAGAGGCAAGTAACAATAATAATGTAACTAACCTGCTGACATGGTTTTAATGTGAACGGAATAACCAAATAACTGTGACAAAAACACATTTCATGAAACTTTACAATCTACAACACTTAAATACGACAACAACCAAAAATGTAAATGAAACTTCCTCTGTTTAAATTCTTAGGTCTCTTAGTAAAATAATAAACAGTAAATTGGACTGATGAGATTGTTATGAGGATTACTTAAGGAAACCTCAGCTACAGCTACATGTGATGCTGTAAGAGCAATGTCTGTCCTTCCACCTTCAGTCATCTAAAAACAAGGAAATTAGTATACTTTGCATATTTCCATCATATGGTGTTATATTTTGGGGGATAGATGAGATTTGTTATTAGAGGAATATGTGAGGGATGCAGGTTACCTCAACAACTCCTCTTCCACTTTGACCTGCCAAATACATCTAATCACAAATAGGAGGAGGCACTTATTTTTTTTGGAATAATTCTGATATTCATCCCTTCAAAATACAAGGAACAAAAAAATGTAAAACCTTGTCAATTGCAGAGAGAGAAAGAAAGGAAAGGTGTGCATTATCCATCTTCAACACACGACTGCCGCAGTTGTTGTCCTCAGATAACCAAGGTCAATTTAAGTCTGAATTATCCTCATTTTTTTTGCTCAGCCACTCCTCCTTCTATTCCGTTAATGGAATTTATAGAAGAATCGGAGACGAGTAATTAGTTTATATAATGTTAGCATCACCCCTTTCAATTTGGTTACAAAAAAAAAATTGTTACAAGTATATTATTTATCTTTTATATAATGTAATAAATGTACACAGCCTGACTCATTCCACACATCCTTGAAGCACAACCTTCTTTACAAGGATCTACGGAATATGCTTATTATTATTATAACAGCTAGTATGAGTGTGATAAAACTGTTGGTATGGTGCGTGACATATTATATGGGATGGGGTGAACGACTGGGGGAGTCGCAGAAAGGAAAAGAATAGAAGCGCTATAGGAGAATGAGATGGATGGGTGGGTGGGTGGGTGAGTGGAAAGGGTAAATTATGAGGAAGTACTAAACAGATTAAGTGAAGAGCGAACAATTTGGTGGACGTTGACCAAGAGAAGGGACAGATTAATGGACAATGAGGGCCCTGTAAAATTAGCATTAGAAGGAAGTGTAAGAACAGGAGAGGGAGGGCAAGGATGGAACCTTCTAGGCAGATTAGGGAGGATGTGTGGTAGCTATGAACAGGCTTGCACAATGTAGGTTAACATGGAAGACCCGGTCTATGGCCCGAATACCACAACAACATATGCAGACTGGCGATTTTCATTAGTTAGGAGTATTGTTTACATATGAGTAAAAATATTATGCAATTAAAAGTGGAAATACAAGGTTATTGAAGGCTTCAAACAGTTGGGCTGTTATTATAAAAAATATTAGTCTCTAGGTGTGTTTTGCAAATAAATAAAACACACGACATGCTGAAGAGATAATGTGTGGAATCGCCTTTCTATTTTGTTACAAGTATATTTATCTATCTCTTATATAATAAAATGATGTAATAAATGTACAACAGCCTGACTACATTCCACATCCTTGAAGCTCAGCTTCTTTACAGAAATCTAAAGGAATGTGATGGTGATTATTATTATTATTCCGTAGAAGTTATGTATAAGGCCTCATTTCTCGACATTTTATTCCTGTCCTTTTCAAATTCTGCACATTCCCATGAACGTAGGCCCGTTTTTTTCTTATCGTGGTTTCTAAAATTAGACGCAAGAGTCCATATTGCTTCTCTAGTCAACTTCATTCTTCCTAAAACCAAACTGACCTTCTAAATCGCATTCTATTTGACTTTCCAGCCTCCTACATACTACCCGATAGAATTATGGGGGACGGCAGTTTAATTGACTGCATGCATGTAAGTAAATAAGTCGGTTTCCATCAACATTTTTGTGCATTATCTCACTGATAATGCAGTAAAGCTGTTTTATCAGGTTCAAAAATTCAAAATGGAGAAAAAGAAACTTTGCAGAAATGACGTAACGGGAAAACAAAATCCGGAAATTGACTGTAGAATGTATTTCTGATACACAAAAATGTAAATACACTTAAGCCAGGTTTACACAGGGGCAGTGATGTTCGTCGAAGTTGGGGTTGGTCTGTGCACTGTCTACCATTTACATCTAGGGCAGATAACACTGTCCCCACTGACAACTCTGTTAGGCTAGGTTTACACGCGGGGGCAGTGATGACTGCCAGAAAACGAGGGGCAGTGATGTCAGTGGCGTGTCAACATACGTCAGTGCTGCACTGACAACTGCCTATACATCGCTGACACGAGAGCACTGCCTCACTTTTCTTGGAGCGTGTCAACAGTATGTCAGTCATGACTGACGCTGCCCTCATGGGAGGCCAGTTAGTGGCAGTTACGGTTGTCAATTATCGATTGTGAACGGTGAGGCAGGGCTGACTATCGATTGCGCGATGGTAAACAATTTGTATTTTGCATTTTCAATACGCGTGCAGTGTTTGGTTTAGTGTGCGATTGGAGTAAGTGAATCTTTGTTGTGAACAGCGACCAGAATTTTGGTTCAGAAACATTTAGGATAGAGTTCGTTTGTTGCACCTAATCGCCTTTAAATTTTTAGGTTAACGTTCTAAAAATAATTATTGTCCAGCCTCCAACGGCACAAACTTTAACTAGAAAAAAAAATACGCAAAATAATGCTGTATAGCTATAAACATACTACTTACTATCACACGTGATGGAAAATAATTCATTTCGTTCTGTTTAGTAATTGACATCTTCAAGGGGAATAATCATCTTCAAAGTACATGTGCTGTTTTTATTATTGCTTGATTTCTGTAGTAATAATATAAAGCAATATTACTAAACAACTGTTTACATTTTTATGTATCTATAGTACAGTAGCGTAATACTGAGTTTGACTTTTTCGTGCGACTTCAGGAACCATTCCTCGTTACGTCTTTTCTATCACAAATACAAAGTGATTAGTTCCTGTTTATGGACATTATGTGTACGCGAAAACACAAAGGGGAAAAATATTCAACTTGATATAAACAATATATCGACTCTATGCAACATCAACAATCCAACCGGTCGTAGTTGCCAAAAAATAGCAGAGAAGTATAAACATGCATCAGAGTTCTCTGCCCGTTCTGTAGTGAGGGCAGCACTTGCACAGAATTGTCAGTGAAGAAGTGGGCAGTTATCTGCCTAAGATGTGAACGGTAGGCAGTGCACAGCCAACCCAACTTCGACGAACATCACTGCCCGTGTAAACCTAGCTTTACTGCTTTCCTCACTACAGAACCGGGCCAGTCATCACTGACACACACTGTCTGTCCACACCCTCAGAGAAAAGTGAGGCAGTGATTGCTCCTGCTCCAGTCGTGTCAGCGATGGATTGGACAGTTGTCAGCGAAGCACTGACGACGTATGTTGACACGCCGCTGACGTCATCACTGCCCCCGCGTGTAAACCTAGCCTTAATCTTTCTCTACTCTTGGTCAACGTCTTCCACATTGTTCTCTCTTCCCCTATTCTGTTTAAAACTTCCTCGTTGGTGATTCTATCCTCCTCCTCATTCTCCTACAGCAGCACCACATTTCAAAGGCATCTATTCTTCTCCTTTCCTCAACTCCTATCGTCCACGTTTCGCATCCCATATAACGCCACGCTCAATACGAACATTTTTAGCAACGATGTCCTAACATTCTCACTTATATTACCCCGTAAGTAAATTCCTCTTCCTCGCCTTCCTGTGTTATCCTACTCTAGTAGCAGAATTCCTTAACTTCCCTTCACAATATCCCTTCCCAATCTAACAGCCTTTGTTATTCCACTGTTTCCCCCCATATACTACACTCCTCTATCACCTTGCTTTCCCCCCTCTATTAATCGTCTTATTGAACTCTTTATCCAGGACCACGTTCTTGCCATTTATTACGGGTTCCAAGTCTCCTCCTCCTGACTCCCCGATAAATAGTTTCACGTGACGAGTGACAAAATGAACGCAATGTTCTTAATTGTAATATGATGTTAAAATTAAACAAGTATTATCTGGTAACTTTAGTGTTTCAATGTTGGTCAAACTTCCAGGTTCAGGAAAGGTTACGGCTGTCCACTACATACGTACATTTGTTAGTAAACTAATTCAATTAAAGGCAAGTGACTGATTAATATACAACAGCTATAGTATGTTAACCATGAATGGCAAATTATTTTCACGCAGGTTGTTTTACAAAAGCCTTAAAATAACTTGAGCTTTATCTATAAAATGTTCTTTTGAGAAGGTTGTAATTGGACTTGCGTTTAATGAACTATATATATATAAAAGTTCTGTATATATATACAAATAATAATTTTAATGAATTATATCAGAACATTTTTATTTTATTTACCAAATTCAGTAATATCTTGGAACGTGTGAAAATATGTACACAACATTGAATCATCCATAAAAGGACATGAGACAATTGCAAATTATATATATATATATATATAGTAACATTTATATATATTTAATTGCAATATATATATATATATACACACACACACAATTGCAAATTATATATATATATATATATATATATATATATATATACGATATATATAATATTCATTATATATATAGATATTATAATATAATATATATATAATATTCATTATATATAATATATTATATAATATATATATATATTATAATATTCATTATTTAGTATATAATATTATATATATATATATATATATATAATATTCATTATATATACATATTATGTATATATCGTATATATATTTCATTTGTATATATAAATATATATATATATATATATATATATAAAATGAATATTATATTTGCAATTATAAATATACAATCACATTATGTATATTAAATATATATATAAAATTATATATTAAATATATATAATATTATAATTTGCAAATAAATAAATATATATATATATTATTTGCAATTAATATATATATATATTAATTGCAAATTATGTATATATATATTTATTTAATTCCAAATTATGATTCCACTACTTAAACTTTGTCTCTTGTCCTTTTATGAATGATTTCAATGTTGTGTACATATTTTCACATGTTCCAAGATATTACCGAATTTGGTAAATAAAATAAAAATGTTGTGATATAATTCATTAAAATCATTATTTGTATGAATATATATCTATTTAGTTTTTGCGCTGCTTTACATGTCTTGCGGTTTCATGACCAAAAAAGTTGTGTTTCTACCTCGGCTCTTTTTTCTATATAATAAGTTACCTAGAGGTATCAAAATTACTGATGAGCGAGTTATATTTGTAACCTGTCCTGCAAGTTTATTTGCAGGATCATCGCCTTTACTCAGTCCACGAATCCGTACAATGTAAAGTGGTTCAAATAAATTAATTAACGTAAATATTTTTATTTGGAATAGATATAATATATGTGTAAGCAATTAGTACGTATAAAACAAATTTCAAAGAGAATAATAATTATATTGGAATATAAAGAGCAGGTACACACACACACACATATATACATCAGTAAACTGGATTACTTTCAGCAAATAATTCTGTGTGATTTCTTTGATTTCAGGTGATCTGTAGAAAAGCGTGTTACCTATGAGGCATTAAGGTAATTCTATAAAAAGGATAATCAAATAGTAGACTAAATAATCAGATACACAATGTCTGATTCAGTCTTATTTAAATGTCCCGAGTGCGATCAGACATTTACGAACTTGAAAAGACACATGATGATTCATACAGGCGAAAAGCCATTTAAATGTGGCGAGTGTTTTACATCATTCTCAGAGTCGGCTAATTTAAAAACGCACATGAGTATTCACACTGGGGAAAAGCCTTTTCAGTGTGTCGAGTGTTTCAGGTCATTCACACATTCGAATCATTTAAAAATACACATGAGGACTCACACAGGTGAAAAGCCATTTAAATGTGTTGTCTGTTCTAAATCGTTCACGATATCAGGAGATTTAACAATACATATGAGGACTCACACTGGCGAAAGGCCGTTTATCTGTGTTCAGTGTGGGAAGGCATTTAGAAGTTCTAGTAATTTAAGTAAACATTTGCTGATTCACACCTCGGAGTGTGCGTTCAAGTGTGTTGAATGCCTTAAGTCATTCACGACATCAAAAAATTTAGAAAGGCACATGAGGATTCATACAGGTGTAAGGCCATACACATGCACCAAGTGTTTTAAATCATTTACACAATCAAATCATTTAAAAAGACATACAAGGACTCATACCGGTTAGAAACCATTTGAATGTGTTCAGTGTTTTAAATTAATCACAGTGTCGAGGCTTTTAGGAAAATATATATATGAGGACTCGTGCAGGCGAAAAACCTTTCAAATGTATTGGGTGTGATAAATCATTCTCACCTAACAAGTCACATTAGAATTCACATGTCCTTAGTTTGATAAAGACTGCTTCTAGTGATGAAGGAAGGGCCTTTCAAATGTCCTTGGTGTGTGTTAAAACATTCACTGATTCAAGTAAAATTAATAAAATATGTGACTCTCGCTGGTTAAGAAGAAAAGGAAAGCGTTTAAATTAAATAATGACATTTAAATTATTTTATCTGTTGTCAATAATAAGACTGGATGAATTTAAAAGTGTTGAGTCAACCTGAAAATAGTCCACAGGTTAAAAATTTTATTTTCATTAAGAAGTTTGTTACATACTTATTTATTGTATAATGAATGCATTGGTAAAGAAAAAAATAAAAACACTTCATCTAATGATAATAAAATATGATCATTAGGAACATTTAAATGATCAAAAAAACTTTTATGATGTTTTGATTAAAATTACTAAAATTATTAAGCTAGCCTCTAGTCGCTGCTTCACAACCCAGAGGTCCCGGGTTCGAATCCTGGCATGGCCTTTGATGTTTGTGTCGTCATGGTCGACAAGACCGGGATTAAGACTGTTGGAGGATCGATACACTGACCATGTGTCATGCAAGATGACAGACCACTGTCGACTCGGTAGGTCCAGGCCCCCCTCAATGGGCTGCAGAGCCACGGGGGAAGTAAGGAAAAAATCATTAAGACCATAATTGGAAAGATTATATGAAAATATAGGAATGTTACTGCTGGTAGTGCCACTATTGAAGAAAAGCAAGCAATATTAGATGATATCCTTGATAGGGTATTGAAAGAAAAATTAAATTTAGAAAAAGAAGAGCGAGTACAGATAATAGGAAGATTAAAAAGTGTAGAAGAGGCTCTGGAAGAAGTTAAAAACTATGAGTGAAAAGTGCTACGGTAAACGCAATTTTCTTCTTTAAGCCTTTTCAAAATAATTGTTTAATTGATCAATGATTAAAGTAATCCATTTATTATTATTGCTAATTTTACATACTTGTCGAATAAAAAGGCTTCAACATTATTAAAAATGTATATGTTGGTAACAATAAGGTTGCATAACTTGTTAAAATACTTATTCTATACTGAATTAACTCATTGTAAAAATTTTTCCATTGTTATTCTGAAACTGACGACTCCCTTGCGGGGTATTCTTTGGCCTCATTGCTTGTGCGATGTGAATATCCAAACATTTATCCATTTTAATCACTTGATTCTGTTAATAAATTTCCATTATGTAAGATAATTGCATCTTGCCCATTACATTGTAAACACTTATTTCAATTTTTGTTATGATCGCACAAGATGAGGTTCCGAAATTTGGGAACGAAGCGTCGTGTACCAACTACTGCTTTATAAAATTTATGTACTTATTTTTTTTAAAAATATATATAGTCTGTTTTATGATTTATTAATATCAGGTGTGCAATTGCATGAAACAACTTATTTGAAACAAGTGAGACCAGGATATCGTCGTGTCTCGCCACGAAAACTTACCCCTGCGCCGAAACATCCTCGAAGTATAATTCACATTGCCATCTTCTTAGAACTTGCAGTCACGCTGCATGTGTAGCAAGATGTTGACTGTTGTAGGCACATCACAGCAACGGTTTGCAGAACGGTTGAGTGATGCCTGATGTTTTTATGTAATTGACGAGAGATATAATGTTCTATATACGTAATAAATTCAGATATATTTATTTTTATGTTTTTGATTACTGTGCATCTAGTAGTAAGTACCTTTTATTGTTTTTATGCTAAGCGAATTGTCTCCCTTTTGTTCTTCTTTTATTAGACAAATGTGGTACTATGTCAAAAGCTCGTGCTGTATAATAAAATAATAAACAAGTGAGACTGAATTTATTGGTTGTGTGAATTTACAAATAGAAATATATATATTATTTTTCATCAATATTTTAAATTACTTAAGTAAGTCCCAAATTGAGAAATGAGTAAAAGACTAAATATACATGAGACTGTCTAGGACAGAGAGCTAAAGAAATCCTCAAGAGTTAGCAATTGGAAAAAAGGAAATTTGGGGAGGGGAGGGGGAGTATCAGGTAATGCTGTACAATGACAACTCCATCAGTGGTGAGATTAGGGAAAGAGTAGAGGCTGGTTATCGAGCATATTACGCAAATAGACTTCACAAGAAAAACTAAACTGAAAATATATAACACTATGGTACGACCAGTGGTGACTTACAGATCAGAAAATATGGACCCTAAAGAATTAAGATGTTAACACCCTCAGAGTGTTTGATTAGCAAATGTTAAGGAAGATATTCGGACCAGTTAAGACGGGGAAGGATTGAGAACAGAGTATGATGCGTAATTAATTGAGCTGTCATTCAAGGAAAGGATGTGGTTACATTTGTGAAGGTGCGAAGGGTCGACTGTGACGGGTCATGTGAAGAGAATGGCACACGAACGGGTAACAAAGAGAACGGTGAAATAAATGCATCATCAAACATGGGCGAAGGGAAGACCAAGATATAGGTGGATGTATGAATGTAATTTCAGACTTGAGGGAAAGACGGGAATAAAAGGACATATTATGCAATATATTATGAACGAACATTGGAGTACGGTGCAGGACAAAATCCAACAAGGTACAAAGTGAAATACAAGCAGGAACAACCGGAAACTGTCGAAGAGTAAAGGTCAGTAATCAGGAAATCGGAGATAAAATTTGGTTCAGGTAATTACGGCACAAGGTAGAGATTAGAAAACTGGGTCATATGATAAGAGAGGGAAAAGAAATACATAGTTACTCATTGAAATTAATGGGCTAGGAACACCAATGAACTACTCAAACAATCGCAACAAAATTAAACTGATAAAATTGTGGGATGTTTTAAAATTGATCCAAACAAAAGAAAAGGTACCGTTACATAACAGACGAACCACAGAAAGGTACTTTGGGATACGTTGATGCATCACAAGTAATAAAATGATGTGGAACGTGTGTAGACCGGGAACCTACTTGGGATGATCACATATACTAATTATGTAATAAAATGCGTGTTGAATCTTATAATTTTTTATTACAATTCACTATTATAAATATGATATGTTTCAGTATTTCCTTACATTAATAATGCTGTTGAGATTTGGTTTAGTACTTCAGCCCCAAAAAATATGGAAAGCTTCTTAATTATTTAAGTCATTCTCTGTCTCATCACTGAAAACTGGCCCATGGCTCCAATTTGACCCTCTGCAAATCCTCATAAAATTTTGTAAGGAAGTAAACTAACACACTGACAATAAGCAACTTTTTACATTAAAATAAGAAATTAACAATGCTATTTTATAAGACACACGAACAAACATTTTACATCAGTTTTCATAGTCTTTAAAGCAATTTATGAAAGGAGGGGGGGGGGGGGAATGACAACAATGAATTGGTCACCCAAATATTTTTAAACTTTCAAAAATTGTTCAAACTCTAATTTAATTTACAACAAAGTTGAATGCAAGCATATTCATTTTACAATGTTACCCGGAATTTAAGTAAATTAGACACAAGAAGTTAAAATGTCAAAGTTTAACATATTCTTTTTAACCATTGTGGATCTATGCATGTATCATAAATTACATCAGTCTCTGAATTTTATACTGGACTAATTTAACCAACATTTCTCCAGTATCATTTATTACCACTTAATATGCAAATGTCTCATCAATCAACACATTTTAATAGCTTATCACTTATATGAGTCATTTTATGATGTCTTTTCAAATTACCATATTCTGCAAATGTTTGAAAACCCACAACACATTTAATTGGTTATTCACCAGCGTGAACTCTCGTATGTCTTTTTAAAAGACTTGATTTTCTGAAAGATTTAAGACACTGACCACACTTAAATGGCTTTTCAGAAGAGTGAATAAACAAATGTTTATTTAACATACTAGAAGTTGTAAATGTCTTACCACACTCATCACATTTAAAGGGCTTCTCACCTGTATGAGTCATAAAATGTATTTTTAATTCGCCTTTCGATTTGAATGATTTAAAACACTCAACACATTGAAATGGTTTTTCTCCAGTGTGAATTCTCGTATGCTTTTCTAAACGACTTGATGTTTTGAATGATTTATAACACTGACCACACTTAAATGGCTTTTCAGACAAGTGAAGAAACAAATGTGTATTTAAACTACTAGAACGTGTAAATGTCTTACCACACTCAACACATTTATATGGCTTTTCACCAGTGTGAATAAACATATGAACTTTTAAACTACAAGAATATGCAAATGTTTTATTACACTCAACACATTGAAATGGTTTTTCTCCAGTGTGAATTCTCATATGCTTTTCAAAACGACTTGATGTTATGAATGATTTATAACACTGACCACACTTAAATGGCTTTTCAGAAGAGTGAATAAACAAATGGTTATTTAAAATACTACAAGTTGTAAATGTCTTACCACACTCATCACATTTAAAGGGCTTTTCACCTGTATGGATCATAAAATGTTTTTTTAATTCGCCTTTCGATTTGAATGATGTAAAACACTCAACACATTGATATGGCTTTTCACCAGTATGAATAAACATATGAACTTTTAAACTACAAGAATATGCAAATGCTTTATCACACTCAACACATTGAAATGGTTTTTCTCCAGTGTGAATTCTCATATGCCTTTCTAAATGACTTGATGTTATGAATGATTTATAACACTGACCGCACTTAAATGGCTTTTCAGACAAGTGAAGAAACAAATGTGTATTTAAACTACTAGAACGTGTAAATGTCTTACCACACTCAACACATTTAAATGGCTTTTCACCAGTGTGAATCTGGATATGAGCTTTTAAACTACATGAGGTTGTGAATGCCTTACCACACTCAACACATTTAAATGGCTTTTCACCAGTGTGTTTATACATATGATATTTTAAATTACAAGAATATGCAAATGTTTTATGACACTCAACACACTGAAATGGCTTTTCACCAATGTGTTTATACATATGATATTTAAAACTACAAGAATATGCAAATGTTTTATGACACTCATCACACTGTAATGGCTTCTCACCTGTATGAATCATCATAAGTTCCTTTAAATCACTTGTTTTTTTCATATGATAAAAGATTATACAATGATGTGAATGATTTGAAGCACCGAACGCATGTAAGTGAATTTTTATCTGTACGAATCGTCTTACGTATTTTTAAATTACTTGATGATATGATTGATTTAAAACACTCAAGTTATTTAAATGGCTTTTCTCTAGCTGTGAATCCTTTTGTCTTTTTAGATGATGCTTTTTAACTCTTGTGCATTTGCAAATTTTTTAGCATAGCAACTCATTTAAATGTGTCTGAATCAGCCATTGTAAGTATCTGATTAATTTTTTATAATTGTATTGTTTAAAACATTAATAGATTACTACTTGATTATCTTTTTTTAATGCCTCACAGGTATTAAGTTTTCTGCGGATCACCTGAAATCAAATAATTTTTAGAAAATTAGTCTTTTATTTTTACAATATATTGACAATACCTTTTCATCACAGGATAACTAATAATAATAAAAATAATAGTCACATTCCTCGGATCCTTAAGTGACATGGAATGAGTCAAATAGTTTTACATAAATTTATTACATTATTAATAGGATAATCTTATATCTAGTTTCTCAAATTCACTTTTCATAATAGAAAGGAGTGGCTGAGTAAGAAAGTAGCTAGTTTAATTTTAAATTGTTAGGTTCAATTTGGAGCCGTTTAATTTATGGGGTTGCTCTCTTATACTACGGTCTACACCAGAGTTTCCCAAACTTTTTTCGATGGAACACTTTGTAAAATCTGGTATTCTAACGGATTAGGAACGGCTTATTTTTTTAGGAGGATGGGTGAGTCCAAGTCATAAAAAGTAAAACGATTAATTTAGTGATTATTTTTAATATAGACACGTAATATAATATAAATAAAAAAAATACTTTGTGACTCAGAAACCACATAGACTGATTGAAGTATTTTTCTATCACTGATTAAATCAATATTATTTTCATAGTTCACATGCACCTAAACCTACAGGTTCAGCTGTCACACGAAATGGATTCTGGACACAGGAACCATCCTAACTAGTTTCCAAATGAGTCGGTTATCCAGTTATGTAGATATTTCTAATGACATTTTGGAAACTTATCATCTAATAAAATTTAATTCATACAAACATTTATGAATGGCAGGAAACCAATTAAGATTGTTAGTTTCAACTGATGAAATGAGGGAGGGAGGGGGAGAGAGAGACAGAGGGGAGAGAGAAGGAGGAGGGAGAGAGAAAAGAGGGGGAGCGAGAAGGGGGAGAGGGGGAGCGAGAGAGAGAGCGCGCGATAGAACGAGACATAGAAGGGGAGAGAAGGGGGAGGGAGGGAGGGAGAGAGGAAGGGGGAGAGACAGAAGAGGGGTAGAGAGAGAAGGGGAGAGAGGGGGGGAGGGAGAGCGAGAGAGATTTAGAAGGGGGGAGACATGGAGAGAGACAGAGAGAGAGAAGGGGGAAAAAGAGAGAGAAAGAAGGGGAGGGTAGAGAGAAGGGTGAGGGAGAAGGGGCAGAGGATGGAGAGAGAGAGGGGGGGAGAGAACGCGCGCGCTTGAGAGCGAGAGAGATTGCGAGAGTGAGCGAGGGAGAGAGTGCGAAAGCGAGAGTGAGAAGAAAGGGAGAGAGAGGGAGGGGGAGTGAAGGTGTAGAGAGGGGAGGAGAGACGGAGAGGGGGAGTCCTTGTTAGATTGAAAGTTTTCAAGAATGTGGTAAAATTACCTGAAGGGGAACTTTTTATTGTTACAATAATAATGTTTTGGTAACTCGGTCAGTGATGCACAGCATCTAAATTGTTTTTCTAAGCTAAATTTTCTGATGAGATAAACGGAGCCTTTAGCTTACAATGTATACAAAAGTCAGAAAGAAGGTTACATCGATTGACTTTAATTAAACCAATCTCCGCTTCTCCACAATTTGGTTTAATTCCTGTTCAATTTGTGGTAATCATATAATTTTGATGTAAAATTTACACAATGCGTTATTTTGAGTATGTTCTTCTGATGATGATTTATTTTGCTCACGAACGCTGACTTTACCATTCGAATTTGAAGCATTATAATTTTTAAAAAGATAATCATCAGAAGTAGAATTTTTAAGCATTTGGTTTTGTTGCTTATGACAATCAAATGACTTTGCTTAACGGATTTCACGCTAAGAAAAAGGGAGGGGGAAACTGAACACACTTGTGATAACAGGAATGTCTTTATTTAATAATAATTTTAATGAATTGCGTCGAAATGTGTAATTGTAAAATACGTTGGAACATGTAAAAAAAATGATGCACACAACATAAGGATTTTTCATATAAATTACGTGAATCATAGCTTCAGTAGCAGAATATAATTCATGTTCAACCACTTACCTTAATTGAATTGGTTTACCAAAAATGTAAATTAACACCGCGCGTAACTTCACGCAGCGCTTTCCACTGGCGGAAGGATCACAACGCTGAAACTGGGGATGGGATCGAAATATCCTAACAGTTGTAGATAACCTCTTACCGGAATATAACTGCTACCGAAATAACCTGTTGCTGAAAATGCTAAGTCATTTTGGTAACAGCCATCTTGTGCTCCGTGACGCCGTCGTTTCCTTCACTCAGGAGCGCCATGTTGGAAGAGAGCGCAGCGCTGCGCGTCACTAGCGGGCCACTGCGGCCCTAAATATAACCACGTTTCATGGTCCAGTTGAGCCTGTCTGCCTGCAAGGCGTGTTGTTTCACTCTCTTTGCTCTGCAGAATGATAATATATATTTTATATCATTCCAAAAAAAATTAATTCAGGTAATTCAATCCAAATTTTCAATTATTCTCAACAAAATTTAAATTTTACCAATTAAATAGAACTTTAGCTACGTTTACACGGGCAGTGATGTTCGTCGAAGTTAGTTTGGCTGTGCACTGCCTACCGTTTACATAACACTATCCCCACTTCTTCACTGGCAACTCTGATGCTGCTTTCCTCACTACAGAACGGGGGGCAGAGAACTCTGACGCATGTTTACACTTCTCTGCTACTTTTTGGCAACTACGACCGGTTGGATTGTTGATGTTGCATAGAGTCGATATATTGTTTATGTCAAGTTAAATATTTTCTCCCCTCCTTTGTGCACGACGCATAATGTCCATAAACAGGAACTAATCACTTTGTATTTGTGATAGAATAGACGAAACGAGGAAAGGTTCCTGAAAAATTCAAACACAGTATCTCGCTACTGTGCTATGATTCATAAAAATGAAAACAGTTGTTTAGTAATATTGCTTTATATTATTATAGCTACAGAAATCAAGCAATAAATAATAAAAACAGCCAGCGCCTGTTCTTTGAAGCTGGTTTTCAGTGTTTAATTGCCTCGGTTCCTATTACTTGTTGTTTTATTCCCCTTAAAGGTGTCAATTCCTCAAATAAACAAAATAAATTATTTTCCATGACGTGTGATAGTAAGTAGTATGTTTATAGCTATACATCATTCTTTTGCGTAATTTTTTTTCCAGTTAAAGTTTGTGCCGTTGGAGGCTGGCAACAATTAATTTTGGAAGGTTAACCCTAAAAATTTATAGGCTCATAGGCGCAACAAACGAACTCTATGCCTAATGCTTTCTGAACCAAACTTCTACTCGCCGCTGTTCAGAACAAAGAAATCCACTTAGTCCAATTTTTTTGTAGACTTAAGAGGGCCTGGACCTGATAAATCTTGGGGGAATATTTATCGCGTGATGTTTTTATATAATTGACATGGGCTCCATATGTGTAATGCAATAAGATATGTTAAGACATTTATTTCACTGTATACATTAGGAACGTCTTTGACTACTGTACATCTAGTGGTAAATTATTTTGTGTGCAAACCTGTTGTCTTCTTTTTCTTTTGCTTAATTAGACCGATATGGCACTATGGGGAAAGCCCATGACGTATAGTCAAAGAATAAACAAGTGAGACTGAACTTATTTGCTGTGTCAATTTACAAAATGAACGAATAAATTAAAAAGCCTGGGGCGGTACTGTTACATCATTTCATTTCCAGTATTATGAAAATTAATGCTAAAAACATAAATAATTGTTTAAGACAAAGAACATGTTGAACATCAACAATTTGCAGTCGCTTCCTTCAAAGTTCCCCTGTCAAATAAAAGTTTCTTATTTTTGTTTCTCTGTTATAAATATTATTAAATAGTTCAGCAAAATTAACAAGCAATGGAATGTACATCATAGACACTGAGCTAAATACCCAACTTCTGATAATCCAACTTCATAAGCCCTTTTCTATATGCAGTAAATATTTACCCAAAAAATCAGTGAAAGAGAGGAATTATTCATTTTCATTCTTTACAAAAGTAAACGACTAATAACTTTAAAAAAACAACTTCACAAAGCCATTTATAAGACACGACAGAACATTTTATAATAATTTAAAACTAACAGTTTCCAAAGACTTCTATACAGGTTCAAAAAGAATACTGATTATCAATCTCCAAATGTCTTATCACACTCGACAAATTTAAATGACTTTTATTCTTTGTGAATTTTCATATGTTTTTTTAATTATTGGATGCTATGAATGATTTGAGATGCTCGACACATTAAAATGGCTTTTCACCTGTGTGAATCATCATATATATTTTTAAATCACTCGACATTACAAATGATTTACGACATTCAAACACAATGAAATATCTTTTTTACAGTGTGAATTCTCATATGTCTTTGGAAATCAGCTGATGTTATGAATGATTTAAAACACTCAACACATTTAAATGGCTTTTCATCAGTGTGAATGCTCACATGATTTTTTTAAATGACTTTTCATAGTGAATAATTTAAAACACTCAGATTTTTTTACAAGTATGAATCCTCATATGCATTCATATAATTCAATTGATGTTGTGAATGGTTCCAGACACTCAACACATTTAAATAGTTTTTCATGAGTGTGGGTCAGGAAATGTCTTTTAAAAACACTTAAATGTGTAAAAGTATTATCACACTCAAGACATTGAAATGGTTTTTCCCCAGTGTGACTTGTCATTTTAAATCAGATGATTTTGTGAATGCTGTATCACACACACCACATTTAAATGACTTTTCACCAGTGTGCATTCTCTTATTTTTTTTAATGACTTATTGTTGTGAATGATACAAAACACTCAACACATTTAAACGGCTTTTCACATGTATGAATCCTCATACATGTTTCTTTATAAATCGCGAGATGCTGTGAATGATTTGAAACACTCGACATATTTAAATGGCTTTTTGCCTGTGTGAATCTTCATATGTCCTGCAGAAAACTCTTCATTCAGATGAAGATTATGACTGTACCTGGTCTCTACATAGTATCCTGTCTGGAGTGGGTGATTCACACCACTTAGAACAAGGAATCGGCAACAGGATCATCACACACACAACACCAGGCATTGCCATACAGGCTCTGAGGACCACCAAAGCCATTCGAGAGGATCTGACAGGCTGGAGGGTCAAACCATTCAGCTGGTTACCATTAGACTTAAGAAAGCTGCCTGCAGCCGGAATTATACAGACAGTAAAAAATTTCCTAAATGAAAACCCTGTATGTAGTGTATAAGAACTGTTCCTACTTGATTTTACTTATATGTGATTTTATATGTATCTGTTATATATAGTTTTCTAACATATGACACTTGCTTAACAATTTGTATTGTTTTTGGCAGTAAAAAATTTACCTTACTTTACTATGCCTTTTTAAAACAGTTGAATTAGCAAATTTCTTATCACATCCGGCGCTTTTTATTGTGTCCAAATCGGACATTTTGAATCCGATTAAAATATTTTTATAATAGCATTGTTGTTTAGTTTTTTTATCACCTGAAATTTTAAAGAAAATATACGGAATTATTTCCTTTGTGTTACAATATGTTGACAGAACACATTTTTGGTACAGCACAACTAACTGAATGTGTATTCCTGTTTACAAATATATGTATCTGCTCTTTATATTCCAAAGATAACTATTATTAAATTTGGAGTTTGTTTTTTGTTTTATTGTTTTCTTTGTCGTATAATGTTTGTATTTGTTTAGTCAGTTGTTTTTTAAACAACTGCATCTACACACACACACACAGTGTTACATGTGCCTGCAGGATGGTATCGGATGAAGCATTCTTGTGTGGTGGCAGAAATGCCTCCGGTACGCATTCTGGCCGATGATGAGGTGCCGCAGACTACAAACAAACAAACAGAGGTCTGGAAGGCAAGAGAGTTGAGAGAGAGGCGCTCAAAACATGTGAAGAATGGCAACACCATTGGGATGATAAGGTGGTCCAATAAAGGACCGATGGACCCACAGGTTGTTAATAAGATCAATTAAAGACTGGATTGATCGGAAACGCGGAGAAGTGAATTATTATCTCACTCAACTCACGGCTGCTTCAGGGTTGCAGACTTCTACAGGGTTTGCCGTAGATAATTCACCTGCACACGCCTTGAATGTGAGACACCAGAACACGTGTATTTCAGTTGCTCAAGATTTTTCAGATGAGAGAGGAGGAATAACACATGCTGCTTTCACTTAATAACTGGAATAATGAAAGCGCATATATATACCTCTACAATAATTAAAAGATTACAACATTTTTAAAAAGAGAGGATTAACAACGTTTAAATGAGACAGAGAGTGCTCAACGCTACAACTGCTTCCTGTGAAGTAATGTCTAAGGCCAGTCCCACAGGAAGGTACACACAGCCATTGTTGGAAAGGGAGGGAGGGAAGAATCCCACACTACTATCCAGTGCAGACCCTGAGATAGTGTCTTTACAAGATTTTATATATATAACAATTAATGGGGAAAGGACAGAGAGATAGAAAGAAGATGACTTACCTGAGGTTCATAGATGGTAGACACCTTGTGAGGTTTAGAGAACTTGAATTTTCGGAGGCACCTTCCCCCTTCATCAGAAAGTTAGGAAGACATTTCCAGTGATCGGCTAGCCGACTATATATATATATATATATATATACTGTCTCTTCTAACATTTACACAGAAAATATTATAAGCATCACAAATAAATTTATATTTTTAATTTGAACTACCTTACATGTGTATGAATTCACTGACTGAGTAACAACGGCGCTCTTACAAATAAGCTTGAGGAACGGTTATAAATCTAAGATGAAATCTTCATGGTTAACCAACCGGGTCAGGTATTTAAAAGAGCACAATGTTTCTGCGGCCATCTTCTGCCGCCGTCTTCAGGCTGCAGAAACATTGTGTTGGTTGGTTGGTTAACCATGAAGATTTCACCCGAATTATTCACCGGGAAAGTCTACGTTCATTGGTTATAAATCTAATTTTCTCATCAGTAATTTTGACATCTCTATATTGACTTATTACACAGTAGAGAGCCAAGGTTGAAACAACTTGTCCTGAAACTACTGCAAAAATTGTAAAGCGGTACAAAAAAAAACTAAATAATTACATATAATAGCTATTAATGTCTATAAGTTTCAATAAGGCCAAAAACAGACAAAAATGGGTCAATCATTAAATATAATTTAAAAAAACAAATACATGTTTCGGTCATGATCTGGAGCCTCTTCAGGTTGAACAGAATTACAAGCAACGATATTATGACATTCCAAAGATATTTCAGTAGAGATATAAAAAACCAGTAAATGAATAACAAAAGGCAAAAAAAAAATTTTTTTCTAAAAACCCAATCAAAGATAATAATTATAAATTTGATACATTACATTTCATGAATTAAGATTTTATATGTACTACCAAGCAAATCAGTGAGTCTTAATGTTATATTTCTGAAACTAATCGGGATTTGTAGTTACCGTCATTGTAATTCAGTTCAACATTTGAAAGGCTCCATATCAGGAACATCTAGTTGCTTTTAAATTATATTTTATGTTTCACTTATTTTTGTCTGTTTTTGGGCTAACCTACTTAAGATACTCTTTGGTCTGATGCAACCCTCCATGCTAACCTATCCTCATAATTCATCACAACCCACATCTTCCTAATCTGCTAATGCTAATTTTACATGTCTTAAAACGTGGCCTATTAACCTATCCCTTCCAACTCCTCAATATTCTTCGCTCTTCCCCTATTCTGATTAAAACTTCCTCATTATGATTCTATCCACCTCATTTTCCTATAGGCTTGTATTCTTTTCCTTTCAGAAACTCCTATCGTCCACGTTTCGCACCCCACATAACGCCACGCTCCATACAAATAGTTTTAGGAACGATTTCCTAATATTCACACTTATATTAGCCTGTGCTATCCTACTCTTTATGTCTATTATACTTCTACCATCCCTAGTTATTACGCTTCCCAATAAGCAGAATTCCTAAACTTCCTTCAAAATATCCCTTCCCAATCTAACACAATTTGTTATTCCACTGTTTCCAATTACTACACTCCATTACATTGGTTTTCTCTCTATTAATCTTCATTTTCCTCCAGGTCCCTGTTCATGCTATTTATTATGGTTTTCAAATCTTCCTCTGACTCCCCCTAATACTACAATATCGTCGACAAAGCGTAGGGTTTTTATTTCTTCTCCCTGCAGTTTGATTCCTTTTCCATATTCAGTTTTAACTTTCTTCATGACCTGTTCTATATATAAGGTCAAGGGCATGGACATCATTGTCTTACTCCTCTTTTGATTATGGCTTTCTTTTCTTCATCTTCCATTCTAATTACTGCAGCATGTTTTCTGTAGAGGTTATTTATAAGTCTCCTTTATCTATATTTTATTCCAGTGCTCTTCAAAATCTACAAATGCCGTGAATGTAGGGCAGTTTTTCCTTATCCTGTCTTCTAAAATTAGTCACAAATTCAATATTGCGTCTCTTGTCCCTACATTCGTCATAAATCCAAATTGATCTTCTCCTAACTCCCATTCTATTTGACGTTCCATCATCCTATATGCTATTTTTGTTAATATTTTGCATTTACGGGATACTAAATTAATTGTCCTGAGCTATTCGCATCTATCAGCCCCACCCTTGATCATCTTTGGTAGTTCTTAGAGCCATGAATGACAGCAGGAGTGTTTTATTTCTAGTGTTATTAGCGGCAGTGTTCTTGCTGTGCCCTCGGTTTCAAGATCCAGATGAAGTCCAGGCACTGTTAGTATGGGTAGGTTTTGTTAAGTGTTGTCTGCGTGAAGTTTGAGAAGCCGGTCCACACAGCTGTCTCTAGTTGGTCTCTTTTTTTTTTGTGCAGTGAGAATAGCATAGCTACCACTAGAGTCATCAAGAAGTAGACTCACTTAAGTTGGCCTTGTCCTAGAAAGACAGACAATCATCCACCACGCATATAGCACCCGACTGAAGGAACAAGGAAGGGTATGGGGAATTTATACATTGTCAGCAAACTTCAAAACCAGGTCATTTGGCCAATTTTCGGTCAAACCCAATATATATCCGTTCTTGGTAAGGAGGATGATGGGGTTTCTGGTGATAAGCTACAGTGAGTCCAGTGAGTTTACCTCTTCTAGATAATTTTCCATTGAAAATAGTAGACCACAGCATGTTTCTGAAGGAAGTTTCTCCCCATGGAATTCAGGTGGCGTCCATGGTTTGCGTGAAATGCTCTCGACAATACTGTGCATAAATATTCACTTATGCTTAACGTTGGCTAAATGTATGTTTAGTGGCTTTAATTTCACTGTTTACGTATGAATTATTTTGGAGATCACATTAAAAAAAAATCAAGAATATATTATCTGCACTGGGTTGTTTGAATGTTTATACGTTGACGATAATGGATAATAAGGAACCACCCCATTGTCGGTAACGGTTTTAAGAAGTTATTAATTTCAAAAGTTGTAGCTTTTGGCTGCTTATACTCCCAACATTCATCTGTGTACTTAAAGATTGTTCAATTTTGACACTATTATCTGCAAAACGTACTTGGTTGACTTTTAAAACATTTGTGTTGCTTAAAATGCCGCCTGGTTAAAATGTATCATCATTTACGGAACAGGTTCCCCCATAAAAGGTGAAATGCCACCAAATTATTTAGATTTCAATAAAATAAACTAATGCTATCCTGGAAATTATTTAAATCTAAAGTAACGGGGTGTATAATCCCAGTTTAAAGTATAGTGATAACAGAAAACAAATAATAATTTTGCCACCATATGTTAAAATAAATCCTTTCCCCAAAATTTTACAGCCTGCCACCAAAAAAACCTAACAGCGGTAGCTGGGACGACATTGATACTTACTAAAAAGATTACTGAATCCAAAAATTACTTAATATTAAATTTTAAATACTACATCCACATACCTAATAAACAAATTTGTATACAGACAATCTTTATAAATTAAAGCAAGAATAATACTTTTAAAAATACTTTCAGAAAAAAATTATATAATATTATTTATAATAAATTTAAGATCAACAACAATTATATATATTATATAAAAAATTATCTTATCAGTATAAAGATTTATATGAAATTAGATATTTATAAATAAAGACTTATTATATATAAATATGTATTAGATGAATATTATTATAAATTAAATTAAATGTTAAAATAACCAAAAAATAAAACCGAAAACAACAAACCGATTATAAACTTGCTTAGACAAGCTATAGGTCCTTAACACTTAAGTGAGTAGTTATTTTATGAAAAAAAAATTAATTAATCAACTATTAAAATGAAATATGGTAAGTAATAATAAAAATAACTAAATTAAAAAATAGGATTTGAATAACTTTTTTTTCTCTTAGACTCAAAAAAGTTATTCCAATACGTTTACATATAAAACAATAAAAAAATTAATTTAATCAATGTGTAAAAATAATTAATTTAATTAAAAATATTATAAACATAAATATTTGCATTATGTAACTAATTTTAATAATGTAATTTACTGATAAGTTAATATAAGAATTTAATTAAAAGACGAAAGTATTTACATTCTAATGTGTAATTATCTTCATATAACTTTTGTATGGTTTTCTTCAATAGACTGATCTGTTACATATGATTTATTACGAGTCTGAACTCACCTCCGCTATGGAAATATTCATAAATTTCTACCATACACACAACCTGAAGGAAAACGTTGACCCTTGATGCAGCACCATATTAGTATGTGATACCGTAATGGTTTTGCTTCACATTTACTTACTTACTTCACACATCACACAGCTTCGAAAATCACACGTATGGGTAGGATGAGTGTCAATTATATTCCCCCGTCTCTTCTAACTCGTACAAAGTGGGGCCAGAGGTAAATTACTGGTTGGGACACGCAAACTCCCTGATTGAGGTACCATGCAGTGTACAATCAATGGGAAAAGTCATGAGAAAACTGTCATACAGAAATAGGTAAATTATATATTATGGGTCTTAATGACCAAAATGCGAATAATTATTGATAATGAAAATAAACGTTAACATCAACAATTTTCAGTCACCTTCGACAAGGAACGCCTGCGAAAGAATTATTCTTATTGTTGTTTCTTTATTATAAAAGAATTATATTCACAAATATTTAAACAAAATTAGGAAATGACATAATTTATTGCAAACAATACTAACCGTTCCTCTTGTGCTAATCCTAATTGATGAGAACGTTTCCTAAAAACCACAACGGTAAACAACTATTCGCATTAAATAGATAATTTTACAATCCCTTTTATAAGACAGATCAGTGAATATTTCTTATTAGTTTAAAACTAAATGTTCATATGAACTTTATAATAGTTTTTGAAATAAGACAATGAATGGACTTTCAAAAATTTATTAAACTTTCATAAATCATACAAACAAAATTTAATATACAGCTAAAGTGAATCCAAGGATCTGAAAATTGTAATATTTCCCAGAATTTAAGTAAATAAGATACAATAATTTAAATTGTCAGTATATATACAAACACTTCAGTTTGCTTCTTAACCGGTTTTATTAACTTAGATGAATCGGTGAATGTTTTAACACATTCAGGACATTTAAATGGTTTACTGCCAGTAAGATTTCAAATGTGTTATCTTAGATAAGAGGATTGAGTAAATGATATATCACACTCAACACTTTAAAAAGTCTTTTCACCAGTGTGATTTTCATATGGCTTTTAAATTTACTTGAGCTTTCAATAAAGTATTGCATTTATTGTGAACGACTTAAGACACTTGACAAACTTAAGTAGGTTTCAAGTGTTATGGGTCAACCAATGTCTAGTTAAATTACTAGAACTTTTAAATGATTTACCACACTCAACACATTTAAATGGCTTTTCATCCGTATGAGTCATCATATGTCCATTTAAAGCACTTGATGCTGTGAATGATTTAAAACACTCAACGCATTTGAATGGCTTCTCACCAGTGTGAATATGCATATGATCTTTTAAACTACGTGAATATGTAAACGTTTTATCACACTCGACACATTTAAATGGCTTCACACATGTATGAATCCTCATATGCACTTTTAAATCGCTTGATGTTGTGAATGATTTAAGACACTCGAGACACTTAAATGGCTTATCACCTGTATGAGTCAACATGTGCCTTTTTAAATCGGTTGATGTTGTGAATGATTTAAAACACTCAAAACACTTAAATGGCTTTTCACCTGTGTGAGTCATCATGTGCCTTTTTAAATCACTTAATACTGCGAACAATTTAAAGCACTCGCCACATTTAAATGACTTCTCCCCAGTGTGAATTTTGATATGCTTCTTTAAATCACCCGATGTTACAAATGATTTAAAACACTCAACACATTTAAACGGCTTCTGGCCGGTGTGATTTCTCATATGTATTGTTAGTTGAGATGCTTGTGTGAATGATATATCGCACTCGCCGCATTTAAATGGCTTTTCACCTGTATGAATCCTCATATGAATTTTTAAAGGAGTTGATGCTTTGAATGATTTAAAGCACACTGCACATTCAAACGGCTTTTCACCGGTGTGGATTCTCATGTGTATTGTTAGATGATGTGATTGTGTAAACGATTTATCACACTCGCCACATTTATATGGCTTTTCAGGGGAGTGTATCAGCAAATGTCTACTTAATTTGCTGTAACTCGTAAATGCCTTACCACAATCGACGCATTCAAATGGCTTTTCGCCGGTATGAATCCTCATGTGAATTTTTAGGTCAGTCGATTTTATGAACGATTTAAGACATTCAACGCACTGAAAGGGCTTTTCTCCGGTGTGCATTTGCATATGCCTTTTTAAAGTGCTTGATTCCGCAAACGTCAGGAAACACTCGACACATTTAAACGGCCTTTTACCAGTATGAATTTTCATGTGTCTTTTTAAAACACTTGAAACTCTGAACGACTTGAAACACTCAACACACTTAAACGGCTTTTCGCCAGTGTGAATTCTCATATGGGTTTTTAAATGACTTGACGTTGTGAATGGTTTGGAACACTGTACACATTTGAACGGTTTTTCACTTGTACGATCCATTATATTACTTTCTAAAACAGTCGAATTTGTAAATTGCTGGTCACTCACAGCAGACTTGAATGTGTCTGAATCAGACATTGTGCACTAATTTGATAAAATATTTTTTATAATGCTACTGCTTGAAGATGGTTTATACAATTTCCCTAATGACTTATAGGGAATATGTTTTCCCTAATGCCTTATAGGGAATATGTTTTCCCCCAGATCACCTGAAAACAAATACAAAAGTACAGAATTTGTTGAGAAAAATAAATTTTTAACACAGCATAACTGAAAGTCTTTTCTAATTTACAGATGTAAAACATATTTGCAAATAAACTTGCAGAACAGTTTTAAATCTAATTTGGTCGCCGGTAATTTTGATATCTCTAGGTAACTCATCATATAGTACAGAGCCAAGGAAGAAACAACTTGTCCTGAAACTGCAAAAATTGTAAAGTAGTACAAAAACTAAATAATTACAGATAACTATTTAGTTACAGAGCCAAGGTTTCAAACAACTTGTCCTGGAACTGCAAGTAATAGGGTAATTTATATAAAAAAAACCTTAATTTTACGGTTTTTGATACTATTTTATAGGTCATAGAGCGAGATAAACAACAGGAAAACAAAAATCACTGCACTAAATATTAACTTCAGCTCGAGTTATTTAAGGGGGAAGTAAGTGGGAAAATAACCTCCGTAAACTACAACATCCATGAGTGGAAGAGTTTATTCATTTACCTTAACTGAATTAATTTACCAATATAAAGCCCTTAATACATTCCACAGCTGTAACCTCACGCAGCGCCTCTCCAAGCAGACAGGACGGCCAACGTTGAAACACAAAAGTCACCAGACAATGGTATTAGGACAGGATTGTATCTTTATCTTATTACTAAACAACTGTTTTCATTGTCACGTATCTATAGCACAGTAGCGTGATACTGAGTTTGACTTTTTCAGGAACCTTTCCTCCTCGTTACGCCTTTTCTCTATCACAAATACAAAGTGATTAGTTCCTTGTTTATGGACATTATGCGTCGTGCACAAACGAAGGGGGAAAATATTCAACTTGATGTAAACGATATATCGACACTATGCAACAGCAACAACATTATTCCAACCGGTCGTAGTTGCCAGAAAATAGCATCAGAGAAGTATAAACGTGCATCAGAGTTCTCTGCCCCCCGTTCTGTAGTGAGTTGTCAGTGAAGATGTGTGGGGACAGTGTTATCTGCCCAAGATGTAAACGAAAGGCAGTGCAAAGCCAACCCCAACTTCGATGAACATCACTGCTCCTGCCCTGTGTAAACCTAAACTACTATGGCAAGTGCATAGTGAGGGGGAGGGGGGAGGATAGGGCGAGGCTGGTAATACTAAACTGTACCAGCTCTGAATATTAATTTTGCAAATTACATTCCACTCTTGGTACATTGTGAGCATCTTTTTGCATGTTCCAAGTATTTCTTAGTTGTGTAAATAATCATGTTTTAAAGCAATTCATAAAAATTATTGTCAAATAAAGACCTTTCTGGTTTGAACATATAATTATTCCTTCTCCTTTTTTTTTGTAGCTTTACTATACTTGCAGTTTCATGACAAGTTGTTTACACCTCGGCTGTGTAATATATATAGTAAGTTACCTACAGATATCAAAATTACTGACGAATGACTTGTGTATATAACTGTTCTGCAAGCTTATTTGCAGGTCCACTGCATTTACCCGCTCCATGAATACACACAGTGTAAACTGGTTCAAATTATTTAAGGCAAATATTATTTATATTGGTATACTTAGCTTTAGATTTATTGTTATTTCCATTAATCCTCCTCGATTGAGGAAACAGGATATGTCATACATTACAAATGAACATAATAAGGTACACAATTAAAAAACAAGTAATCTTAAAGTAAATTAATAAAAGAAAATGTATATAGACAAAAGTCAATATAAACACAACACGGACACACATGATGTCACACACACGCTGGGAAACACGGAAAGGAGTTTTGAACTACTTGGACCAGGAAGGAAACTGTTCTTGCTCCAGCAGCAGCAGGGCCATACATGAAACAAACAAAAGAGCAGAATAAAAATTTTAAAGATATGTGGTGTGTGGTATATTTTTTACAAGGTTGGCAGCAGCAGCTCATTGAGCAGGAACTGTATCAAAAACATATTGCAAAAATAAAATAAATAATTCAGTATAATTTATTTGATTTCAGGGATTAAGGAAATTGTATAAACAAAAGGATTACCAAACAGTTAACTATTAAGTTTCCAAACAATGCCACTGTTAAAAACATTTTAATCAGAAACACAATGTCTGATTCAAACACATTTACATGTGCCGAGTGTGATAAGACATTTACAAAGAAGTGCAATTTAAGATGACATATCACGGTTCATACAGGTGAAAGGCCGTATGTATGTGATGAGTGTGATAAAACATTTACAATTTCAAGTGATTTTAAAAATACATATGAGGATTCATACCGGTGTAAAGCCATGTAAATGCGTTGAGTGTTTTACATTAACAACATCATCAAGCAATTTATAAGACACACATAGAGGATTCACACTGGAGAAAAGCTGTTTCCACGTGTTGAGTGTGAGAAAACATTTACATATTCACATAGTTTGAAAGATCATATGCATATTCACGCTGGTGAAAGATTATTCAAACAATCGCGTGCCACATTGGAATTCACATTCACATGTCCTTAGCTTGATAAGACTTCTAGCAATTTAAGTGAACTCATGTTGACTCGTGTACATTTAAGCCGTTTAAATGGGACAAATGTACATAAATACATACATAGTAACAGGTCATTTAAAAGGACATGTGGATTCATTCCGGTTAAAAGACTCTTAAAAGTCCCGAGTGTGGTGAAACATCCCAAGGTTCGAGTTAATTAAAGAAAACTTGCTGATTATGAAGCAAAACAAAGCGTTCAAAGTAAATCATGAAATGGCTTTTCACCTGTATGAACCATCTTTTTTTTTCTTTTAAAATCACTTGAATGGTTGAAGACGTTGACACACTTAAATCAGCAAGTGTCTATGTAATTTACCAGAATTTGTAAATGCCTCACCACACTTGCCACATTTACATGGCTTTTAACCTGTATGAATCCTCATACGTCTTTTTCAATTCCCCTGATTCTGTGAATGATATATAATAAAACACTCGCCACATTTAAATGTTTTTTTTTTCTTCATCAACGTGGATATGCATTTGATCTTTAAAACTATTTGAATGTGTAAATATTTTATCACATTCAGTACATTTAAACATTTCTGAATTAGGCATTGCGTACCTGATTAAAATATTTTTATAATGGTATTGTATGAAAAATCAATAGTTTATAATTTGATTGTCCTTTTGTTTTACACGATGCCTCATGGATTTTCCTCTGATCGCGTGAAATCAAATAAATCATTCAGAATTATTTCTTTTGTTTATACAATATGTTGACAGAATTAATTTTCAATACAGCATACAATACAATACCGGTTTACCGATATAATTGTCTGCTCTTTATATTCCATTGTAAGTATTGTTCCTTTTGTAGTTTGTTTTATTTCACTGTTTTGTTTGCCATATGAAGATTGTTTTATTTAAGTCACAGTATTTATATCTAATCCCTACTCTTTTGCCCTAATTATAAACGTCACAAGTTAAACATATTTACATTTATTAACATGTGGATTCATATAAAGTGACATTAAAAATAGTAAATGTACATTCCTATTTGTTAAATATTATTAAAATTGATCCAGGCCTATCTATAACACTTAAATACGATGACAACCAAAAAAATGTAAATTATACATCCTCTGTTAAATTCTTGGGTCTCTTAGTAAATAATAAATTTAATTAGACTGATGAGGATTACTTGAGGAACTCAGCTACAGCTACATGTGATGCTGTAAGAGCAATGTCTGTCCTTCCACCTTCAATCATCTAAGAACAAGGAAAATTCCTATACTTTGCATATTTATACGTTTCTGTTTTATCATATGGTATTATATTTTGGGGCATAGATAAGATCTTTATTAGAGCAATATGTGAGGGATGCAGGTTACCTCAACAACTTGTTGCAGAACTCTGTTCTAAAAGTTAGGTATTTTCACTTTGGCCTTTCCAATATATTTATTTATTCATTGATGTTATTTTTAATCCCAAATAAGCACTTATTTTTTAATAATTCTGATATTCATCCCTTCAATACAAGGAACAAAAATAATCTGTAAAAAAAATGTAAAACATTGCCAATTTCAGAAAGAGAAAGAAAGGTGTGGATTATCCATCTTCAACAGATAACCAAGGTAAATTTAAGTCTGAATTATCCTCATTTTTTTGCTCAGCCAACTCCTAATCCGTTAATGAAATTTATAGAAGAATCGGAGACGAGTAATTAGTTTATAATGTTGGCATCGCCCTTTCTATTTGGTTACAACAAATTTGTTACAAGCATATTCATTTATCTTTTATATAAAAAAATAATGTACAGCCTGACTCATTCCCACAATCCTTGAAGCTCCAGCTTCTTTACAGGGATCTAAAGGAATATGATTATTATTCTATTCTATTCCATTGCATTATCTGGTTACTTTGGCGTTTCAACGTTGGCCAACCTGTCGTCTGCTGGGAGAGATCGGCGTGTGGTTACGTCTGTGGAAGGGTAATTTTTTATTTATTGGTAAACTAGTTCGAATAAGGTAAATGAACATACTCTACCAATCATGAAAATTGACGTTTACAGATATTATTTTTACCACTTCCCTGGAATTTGTTATATTAATTCCTTAAATAACTCAGGTTGAAGTTAATATTCAGTGCAGTAATTTTCTTATTCTTATTGTTTACATCGCTCTATCATCACTCACAAAATCTATAAATTAGTTATCAAACACTGTAAAATTAAGATTTCTTTATAAATTACCCAATTACTTGCAGTTCTAGGACAAGTTGTTTATACCTTGGCTCTGTAACCTAGAGATATCAAAATTACTGATGATTATAAATTATTTATTTTCAAGGTCATTGCTTTTACCCGGCCCATGACCCATTCAATGTAAAGTGGTTCAAATTAATTTACGTAAATGTGATTTATTACTGTGTAAACGAGTAGGAGTGACAGTGAGTGCATTAAAAAATGTAAATTATAAATAATTCTGTATAATTTCTTTGATTTCAGGTGATCCATGGAGAAGCATAACATCTATGAAACAATAAGGGTAATCAATCAAATAGACTAATAATTTGTAAAACAATACCAGATACGCAATGTCGGATTCAGACTTATTTAAATGTCCCGAGTGTGATCAGTCGTTTACGAATTTAAAGAGACATATGATGATTCATACAGGTGAAAAGCCCTTTAAATGTGGCGAGTGTTTTTCGTCCTTCACAGAATCGGCTAATTTAAAAAGACACATGAGAGTTCACACCGGAGAAAAGCCATTTCAGTGTGTCGAGTGTCTCAAATCATTCACAGCATCAACCGACTTAAAAATACACATGAGGTTTCACACAGGTGAAAAGCCGTTCAACTGTGTCGTGTGTTTTAAATCGTTCACAATATCTGGCGCTTTAACGATACACATGAGGACTCATACAGGTGAGAGGCCGTTTAACTGTGTTCTGTGTGGTAAGACATTTACAAGCTCTAGCAATTTAAGTAAACATTTGCTGATTCACACCTCCGAAAACCCATTTAAGTGTGTCGAATGTCCCAAATCATTCACAACATCGAAAGATTTAAAAAGACATACGAGGATTCACACAGGTGTAAAGCCATTTACGTGCATCGAGTGTTTTAAATCATTCACACAGTCAAGTCATCTAAAAATACACATGAGGACTCATACGGGCGAAAAACCGTTTAAATGTGTTGAGTGTTTTAAATTATTCACGGCGTCAAGGTTTTTAGAAATACATATGAGGACTCACACAGGTGAGAAACCGTTTAAGTGTATCGAGTGCGATAAATCGTTCACACAATCCTCTCACCTCACGAGACACATTAGAATTCACACTGTGTGAAAAGTCATTCAAATGACCTTAGTTTGGTTAAGAGTGGTTTGAAGAGAATAGCAATATGTTAATCTAATCATGCAATTTTAAATTATTGTATATTATTTCCTTAATTGCTGGGAAATATTTCAGATTCATGCATTAGCTTTTGTGTATTAAATTATAGTTTTTAAATTTGTGAATATTAAAAAAACTTTTGCTACAATTTCCTTGTCTCCTTTCATAAACTGTATTGAAGTCTATTCAAACTGTTGGTTTTAAACTATTATTTATGTGTCTTATAAAAGGCATTGTAAAATTATTATCTTATAGAATAAATAGCTGTTTCCTTTTGTAATAAAAGAAAATGAATATCCTTTTCCTTTTAGTATTTTGGTAAATATTTACTGCTTCAGTATTTGACATTGGTTTTTGGGCTGTTAGGCCACGTAAATTCTCGGCAGCCCAAAAACCGATGTCAAATACTGAAGTTACGTCGGCCACGAAAAACATCTGTTATTTTATATTTACTGCTTGTTTGAAGTGGCTTAATGAGTTGGTTTGTCAAAAGAGTAGCAGTGCCAGAGTGTATCAATTCTTAATTTTGTAAAACTATTTATTGATTTGATTCGTTTATAATACAGAAACAATTTATTTAAACACTCAAAGGTATTATTATGATGATTAATTTATTATGTTGAGGTATAAAGGTTCAGTATTGTAATGAATAGTCGTTGTCATGGAGGTCATTTGCCTGTGTGATTTGACGCATTCTTCAAGACGTCTGCGATTCAGGCCATTCAACCCGGCAGCGATGTAGAAATGACGACAGAATGCGTAAATGTCAGCTGCCCCAGAATTCTAACAACATTGTCTTCTCATGTACGTTTTTAATTGCCTCGGACTCCAGCTTTGCATGTTCAACTTGCCAGAATTTTTTTTTTTTTGCAAGGACAGGTGAAAATCTTCTAAAGACACTATCTCAGGGTCTGCATTGGATAGTATTGTGGGATCCTACCCACTAAAAAACACCTCCCTTTCCTACGATGACTGTGTGTACCTTCCTGTAGGACCGGCCTTAGACATTACTTTACAAGAAACAGTCGTAGCGTCGAGCTCTGTCTCATTTAAACGTTGTTAATGCTCTCTTTTTAAAAATGTTGTAATCTTTTAATTATTGTAGAGGTATATATGCGCTTTCATTATTCCAGTTATTAAGTGAAAGCAGCATGTTGGGTACCAAATTACCCTAGTGTTATTCCTCCTCTCTCATCTGAAAAATCTTGAGCAACTGAAAAACACGTGTTCCAGTGTCTCACATTCCAGACGTGTGCAGGTGAATGTTTTCAACGATGGTATTGTTTGGAATCTTAATAAATTTACTATTTGGTAATACTTTTTTTTATACAATTTTCTTAATCCCTGAAATCAAATAAGTAAGACAAAATTATCTGTTTTATTTTTACAATATGTTTACATATTACATTTTCGATGCAACACAACTGAATGTATATTATTCCTCTTTATAGATGTAAAACATATTTGCGTTAAATAATTTGAACCACTTTACACTCACTGTATGGATTCATGGTGCGAGTAAATGCAGTGATCCTGCAAATAAGCTTGCAGAACAGTTTTAAGTTTAAATCAGGTCGTCAGTAATTTTGACGTTTCTAGGTAACGTATCACACAGCACAGGGCCGAGGTGTAAACAACTTTGCCCTCAAACTGCAAGAATTGTAAAGGGGTACAAAAAAAAACTTAATAATTATGTTTTGATACGAGTAATATCTTTACTAAATAATAATTTTAATGTTTTTCATTAAAACACGGTAAAATATGCACAGAATATTGAGACATCATACAATATAATAGTAATAACAATTTATTTAGCAAATGTTAGCTACAAAATATCTTTACATATTTCTTGGTATTAATCAAGTCAACAACAAATATACTAGTAATATAAATGTATGTTATATATATATATATAATTAATGGGGACGGACAGAGATATAGAAAGAAGGTGACTTACCTGAGGTTCATAGATGGTAGACACCTTGTGAGGTTTAAAGTACTCAGTCGTTGGCTAGCCGATCACTGGAAATGTTTTCCTAAATTTTTGGCGAAGGGGGAAGGTGCCTCCAAAAATTCAAAGTACTTTAAACCTCACAAGGTGTCTACCATCTATGAACCTCAGGTAAGTCACTTACTACTTTCTATCTCTCTGTCCTTTCCCCATTAATTGTTTTAATTAACATGACTTTGACAATGTCATTTCCTGACTATATAATATATGTGTGCATATAAAATTTATTCTGACATGGAACTTGTGTAATATTAATTTGACAAATACAATCTTTTTGCGAATGAAAACAACACTTATAATTTATCAATTGGGAGCCATTGCGGTATGTCCGATGTAATGTAGTTCACGTGTAATAACCAACAGAAGAGTTTTGCGACTTTGAATCTTTACACCGTTTGGTGTTTTACTGCTTCCGTAACCTTCGACTTTTCAGTCAACGCACCGTGAGACTTTTATATTTTCCCGTGTTGCTTAACTCAGTCCACTGCCAAAAGCAACCATCGTGCACTATGTGTACGAGTAATTTAAACAAAAATTTATTCTCCTCTTTAGTTATAACAGTTGAACTTTTTTTAAAATTATTGTTCCAATGTTAAAAGTTAATTGTTATCACATCATTTGATTATTACAATGGGTTGCTCGGCTATTTTAGAAAATCCCAACTAACCTAACTATTTTCTTAAATGTATAGCTTCACTCGTTGTTGTGTACTAGGCCCCAACACTCTGCTTTCTACGTTGCCAAATAACAACACCGTCTCCCAACTTGAAACAAAACACACTTGTTGATTTACAGTCATGTATCTCACCATCCCAATCACCATCTGCTGCACTGTCATTAGTGCTGATTTTGAATATTTCCAACTGGCGTTTGGAGCTCGCCTTCAAATACCTCAGCGCCCTCTTTGCCGCATTCAAATGTTGTCGCTTAGGCCCAATTAAAAATTTACTCAAAGTGTTTGCAGTGCAACTAACATCAGGTCTCGTTTGACGCTGCACGAGACTACCAACAAGGGATTGAAGATGACGGCAGAGCACGTGCTCATCAAAACGTCGCGTTTCAATCACACCTGCGCCCCGAGTGGAAACCTGAGAACTATTTCTGCGTCAACTACACAGGGGAAAGCTAAGGTTCACTTATAAGTGACTGATAAATCCACCAATTCACCCAAAACACTTTCAAGGTTTCCGACCGATTTTTCACCCACTTCTAATGGTGTTTTGACAATTCACTTTCATTCTCTAGAACATTTAACAATTATTTACATTAAAATAATAAATTTACAAATTATTTTATGAGACAGATAAGTGAACATTTCATATAAGTTTAAAACTTAAAGTTCATAAAGACTTGGTTACAGTTTTGGAAAAAAGACAACCATATGATCACCCAAATATTTATTAATTTTCATAAAACATACATAATATATACAATTTATTTGATGTTGCAAATGACGTGAAACACACACACACATTTAAGTGGATTTTACCCAGAGTGAATTTTCATATGTCTTTTTAAATTACTTGATTGTGTGAATGACAGAAAACATTCGACACATTTAAACGGATTTTCACCCGTATGAATCCTCATATGCATTTTTAAGTGACTCGATTGTGTGAATGACTTGAGACATTCATCACAGTTGAATGGTTTTTCATCTGTGTGAGACATAATATGCCTTTTTAAATCACATAATCGTATGAATGATTTAAGACACTCATCGCACTTAAATGGCTTATCACCTGTATGAATCATTATATGTCTTCTTAATTTAGTTGATGTTGTGAATGATGCAAGACACTCGACACATTTAAATGGATTTTCACCTGTATGAATCCTCATATGTGTTTTTAAGTGACTCGATTGTGTGAATGACTTGAGACATTCATCACACTTGAACGGCTTTTCATCTGTATGAGACATAATATGCCTTTTTAAATCACTTGAACTTATGAATGATTTAAGACATTCAGCACACTTATAATGTTTTTCATCTGTATGAGACCTAATATGCCTTTTCAAAACACTTGAACTTATGAATGATTTAAGACATTCAGCACACTTGAAATATTTTTCATCCGTATGAGACATAACATGCCTTTTCAAAACACTCGAACTTACGAATGATTTAAAACACTCGGCACACTGAAATGGCCTATCTCCAGTGTGAATACGCATATGTCGTTTTAAACTACTTGATTCTGTAAATGATAGGAAACACTCAACACATTTATATGGTTTTTCATCTGTGTGAATCCTCATATGTATTTTTAAACTACTTGATTGTGTGAACGATTTAAGACATTCAGCACACTGAAATGGTTTATCAACTGTATGAGACACAATGTGCCTTTTTAAATCACTCGAACTTATGAATGATTTAAGACACTCAACACACTGAAATGGCTTTTCTCCAGTGTGAATTTTCATATGTCTTTTTAAACTACTTGATTCTGTAAATGGCAGAAAACACTCCACACATTTAAATGGCTTTTCACCTGTATGAATCCTCATATGTGTTTTTAAGTTACTTGAACTTGTAAATGTTGCAAGACACTCGAAACATTTAAACGGCCTTTCACCTGTATGAATCCTCATGTGTGTTTTCAATTCACTTGAATTTGTAAATGATGTAAGACACTCAACACATTTGAATGGCTTTTCGCCCGTATGAATCCTCACATGCCTTTTCAAATCGCTTGAACTTGTAAACGATGTAAGACACTCAACACATTTGAATGGCTTCTCGCCTGTATGAATCCTCATATGTCTTTTCAATACACTTGAAAATGAGAATATCTTATCACACTCTGCACATTTAAATGTTTTTGAAACAGACATGGTCGATGTGGTCAGTATATTAGTAGATTATCCTTTTTTCCTAATGCCTCATCGGTAGTATGGTTTTTCAACAGATAACCTGAAAACAAAGACAATTAGCATGATTATTTTTTAATTTTTCACAATATGTTGACAGAATTCATTGTCAATTCGGCACAACTGAATTTGCAATCCAGTTTTTCAGATGTGAACATGTACTCTTTAAATTGCACGTTAATTATCTATCCTTTCTTAGTTTGTTATTATTTCATTGTTTTGTTTGCCATAGAAGTTTCTTTGGTCAAGTTAGAAGATTTGTATATAATTATCACACACACACATATGCTGTCTTATTTACACTAAATAATATTATAAGTATCCCAAATAAAACATGTTTAAATTAATTTATTCGAACCACATTACACTGTATGAATTCATGGACTGAGTAAATGCAGTGATATTGCAAATAATCTCGCAGAACAGTTTTAAATCTAATTGTTCATCAGTAATTTTGACGTCTCAAGGTAACTTAGTATATAGTACACAGCCAAGGTATAAAATATTAAGATATCTTTATTTTGCAGTGTTTGACAATTGCGTACATTTGAACATTCCCTTTACATAACAAAAAAGAGAAATGTCCCTCCCCCCCCCACTAGATATAAAAGGGGGGGGGACAAAGTTGTAACAGAATCTAATTAGTGTAAATATCTTGGGATCACGATTAGTAAAGATTTAAATTATTGGGGTAATGACGTCAGCCAGCGAGGTAAAGGAGGCGCAGCGCTTCACAGGGTCTTGAGAGGAAAAGCACAAGAAAAACCAAGCTTTCTGCTTTCAAAACAATGCTGGTCCAGGGCCAAACTATAAAATATGGGGGGATGTAACATGACTGGGATCCCATATCGAAATAAACACACACACTACTCTAGCGTTGGAAAAAAAAATACAAAAATGGTCTGAAAAAATGTTTGGGGGTGGTCAGGTGATTTGCCATGAATCCTCCTCACAAGAATGTAGAAGGTCTCAGTAATAGAAGGAAACATGCGAGGTAATATATAAAGCTTACAAGGGTGAACCACACACACACAGGGGCCTGGAAAAGAAATAACAAACCATCATCTAACTACGGCGGCGCCAAATTATATTTCTAAAAATGGCCACTCGTTCAAAATTAAAGAAAATGGGGGAACAACAACGCACAGACATAGGAAGCTTTTCATCAGTAAATAGGTCATAATAGGCGGTTGTAATTCCTTCCTTGCCTCCTGCAGAAATACTCACGACTTTCCCGGGTTCAGTTTAGGAATAGGCTAAGGAAACTTTAGTGAGTAGTTTTTTTATTTTTTTGAGAATGAGTGAAGTGGTAATAATGAAGTGCTGTGAAGTGATTTTTGTTTGTCACCTTTTTTTCCCTTTATCAGATAAGAAAAGACTACACTTGAAGATTCTTCCTCACTGTGTAAACTTTTTTCAATTGTATTTGTGTTTTATTTGTGCCTCAGGGCAAATAGCAGCCAAGTAAGTAAGGAATAATAATAATACAATCTGATGGGATTCTGACATTTAAAAATTATAAAGCATAGCGAAACTGAATAACTATTTATTTATCCAACCAATAATTACTAATAAATCCAATCAAAACATGTTTATTTACAAAGTTAAGCCAAATCTTGGAACATCCAAAAATATGCACAAAACATCCAGATCTTTCATACAAGGATGTGAAAGAAAGTTTCAGTAGTGGAATATAATTTTCATTTAAATATGCATATATATATATATATATATATAAATTATGTTCATTATAAAAATGTTGAATTACAAAAATGCCAAAACAAAATTTTATAGGTAAAGTGGGTGATACAGACAATAAGAAAAGAAAAGGACTGCACCAAATACTTATTTCAGCTTGAGTTAATTAAGGGAATTTATAAAACAACGTTCGGGAAAGTGGGAAAATAACCTCTGTGAATGGTTGGTAATAAATTGTTATAAGTATTAGCCTTTCAAGCTGGAGTACATTCATTTGTCACTTACCTTAATTTAATTATTTTGCCAAAAAAGGAAATTGTAAGCTCCACAGCCGTAACTTCACGCGGCTCTCCCCCTAGGGTCAGGTTGACCAACTTTGAAACACTAAAATCACCAGTTAATGGATTACTTGTAATATTATTTTATAAATATGAATGTACATGTGTTTGTCGCTTTGAAACTATTAAGGACCTTATAATAATATAAATAATTTAATTTGTTTTCTTATTATTATTTACTCACGGTTTCCTGACATCAAATTTAGTGATTTTCAATACAATCATCATGCGAGAGAAAATAGCCATTCTTCTTTAGGTTTTGTAAAGGGTCTCGTAAACGAGAAACAAAAATTTCACATTGCCGGCAATATTTCCGAAAATTATGGCAATAAATATCAGTATTTCCCGGGGAGCAACGTTGCCCGTCGTGTATTGCAACCACTTGCCGGAGAGTTTTCGGGTCCGGTATCGAAAATATGCAACATTGCCCCCTCCCCCCCTGGGCAACACTAGAGGCCTCTGTGGGCCAATCAGATGAGTTAATAACTTATATATATATATAGACTGAATATCACGTCTGTTTCATATAAAGTACCACGTCTTATATATAGTCGTGGATTCCAGACCGGAAAAAAAAATTATTTGCATTTTCGACGCAGTTCACACAAATTCATCAATTTTGGGATGACGTGGGTGGGTCATTAAGAGAGAATAACAAGGGGGGGAAATAAGAAATGTTTGGGCAAACAACAGCCAAACAAATTATACAACTTGTGGAAACCTATATATATGTATATGTTGGTCATTTATTGAAAAGTAACCAAAAAATAATAATTGTAAAGGAAATTTCTAATTTTTAAATTAATTTTTCAGAAAATAAAAGAGGTCCAGCCTGTAATTAAATAATAAATTCAATTAATCCTCCTTTAAAACTACGCGTACTTGAGTCGGACGCAGAATAAATACATCATAGTTGTACAGGGGGGCAGGAGGCACGATGGGGACAAGATTGATCCTGATGGGAAATGAGTGGAGGCTGACTTCCTCCCCCACTTGGTCCATGGCCAAGGTAACTAATTGAAGACTCCTGCAGGCTGAGACGACCTTGGGGCAGTTTGAGAGGTGTATGTATGTGTGTCGCAGACCTTCGGCATACCATGGTAAGAGTTGTTCGGTGATCAATGGAGGCGGGTTTGTTGCGTTGTTCTCACTACAATCCAGTCTCCCCGTAGTCATCAGAGGGGCGCAGTAGTAGTACCCACTAGCCCGACCTACCTGATGCAGGTTTTCTAGAGTTTTCCCTGCATCACCTTTAGGTGAAACACCACGAGGGTAGGATCCTTACACTAGTCAACCGAGGGCTACCTTGCTATACCTTCCACATCCCCCATTTTCAAGTCCCTTCCTATGCTATTAAAGGGGAGTTGCCTGCTTCAGGATCACCCTCATGTAGCCTGTTACAAAACAAAAAAAAACAGGGCAGGCACGTCAAAATAATTTTTGGATAATTGCCAAATCTCGTGTTGTATTCCTCCATCACCGTGTACTTTCCTTTTCCCCTACAATGACCTCTATTTTTGAAGGAAATATTCAAATCTGCCTTTGACGTAGAAGGTGACGTTTTTGAACAGATAATCGAGAATTGGAGAAAGAAATGTCACCCATAAATGGTGAAACCCTGTATACTTTGATGCTGAGGTTATGTTCACAGAAGATCAAGCATACTACACACTAATAAAAATGAATGGGGAATTGTGAAATGAGGTTTACAAATAAATTTTTGATAGAACCAAGTATTTGGTGGTAGGAGGAGGGAGAGGATGAGATTTAGAAATTAAAAGACAGAAGTGTAGTACAGTGCCGCATCACATATAAATACTTAGGGACCAATAAATATTTCTAGTAAAGGAGAAAGCGATGAGGAAATTAAGCAGAGGATAGCAAAGTGCAGCGACACTTCCACTCAATTATATGGAATAAAGTGTATAAAAAATGAGTTGGAAAGGAGAACCTACAAAACGACTGTGGAGAGTTTTCCCACAATGCGGGTCCGAGGTTTGGGAAATGACCAAGGAAAATGAATTGAAAGTTGAGAGCGATGGAGACGCAGCCGTGGTGTGACAAGGACAGAAAGGATAAGAACTGGGGGTTACGTCAGTAAATGACTTAGATATGCTAGAAGTTAGGAGGTTGAATTGGTATGGACATTTGAGACGAATGCTCGAGGAACTGCGGCCATTGAGGACATTTCACCGGCGACCTTCTGAATCGAAAGAAAAAAGGGATACATGAACTTACGAGGAAGGAAGGAGCGATGTAGGACAGATGTATGCGAGATGAAGATTGTAAAAATTAAATAAAAGGTCAAAGCGAGATGCTGTATGGTGCAGATACCACTTGCATTCATACGTACATATATAATTTTGAATAGCAGCTGTCCCCGGGATTCCATCCTCGATTACTTGCCGCTTCCCCTCAGGAATGACCACTTTCCGGGGTTTGTTGGTACTCTGACAAAGGGATGAGACAACCAATATGGTGGTCCCACATCATAGGGAAATTCCCCTTCAAAATTACAGTAGTCGCCCTGCGTGTGCCGTTCAACTGCGCTCGCCTCTCGTCATCATGCAATTCGAATCAGGTGCTGAAATTGTCGGTGACGGCGAGAACAACCCACAGCAATCGCGACACTAAATCCCCCCGGTGTCAGCTGCGACTCTGCAGAAGGTCAACAACAATTACATAAATACAATAATTTATTATTAAACATTAAAACATTACATCCTTTAATGTGCTACAACAATACATAACACAGTTTCTGGCCAATCGTCGCCAACCACTCTTCCTCCTCTGATAACACAACTTTATCAGCCCAAACACAAGTAGTGAAAGAGACTAAATATTAATTTCCATTTTTTACAACATTAAACAACTATTTACATTAGAAGAATACATTTACAGAGCTTTTCCAAAAGCCACATACATGAACATTTTATATTTCTTTAAAACCAACAGTTTCATAAATAACATCAGCCTTTCAACATCTTGTCACACTCAAATTGATCCTCACATGAATAAACCCTCATACGTCTTCAAAACTCTCTTCATGCTTAAAAAGACTTTGCACCAATGTGATTCCTTATGTTTAATTAGTCTAGAGGAATGTGTAAATGTTTCGTCATACCCAAATGACTCTCCACTCATATGACATCTCATGTCTTACATTCTTTACAAACATTAAACAACTTGTTATATTAAAATAATACATTTACAGTGCTTTTCAAAAGACACATGAAAGAACATTTTACATTAGTTTAAAACTAACAGATTTATAGATCACAACAGCATTTAAAGCTCTAGTAACAACTATAACAACATGTATTTTCAATTGACTTGAAACAATGAAACCTTCAAAACACTCATCATGCTCAAATGGCTTTGCATCAGTGTGATTCGTCGCGTTTCATTAGTTTAGAGCAGTGATGGGCAAACTACGGACCTCCAGAAATGTTATATCCGGCCCACGCAACATTATTCCTAATCTGACGAATAAAAAAATAATAGAGCATACGAGAATAATTAACGTTTTCCTCTCTCTTCCATTATTAAAAGCAATCACAGCTTCATTCATCACATTCTCCTTCATAGTCTTTCTATCAAAAATAGGGTTTGGTATCACAAGAATTATGTAAAATATTCCAAAAAATATATTTGCCAATCAAAAGTTTATTTTCCTTACCTTTGCCCCTCTGTTTCAAAAGTTTCCCCATCACGTAGAAACGCTTCTCGGGTTTCCAACCGGGTAATCTCCGTACACAGCGACGTTTCGACAGATAGCAACTCCGTCATCTTCCAGGCTATCTGTCGAAACGTCGCTGTGTATCGAGATTACCCGGTTGGAAACACGAGAAACATTTCTACATATTCTTCACCAAGAAAGCCTTCGTTCTTTGATTCTCCATCACTGATCTACAAAAAATTGTAAATGTTTCATCACACTCAAAACACTTAAATATCTTTTTATCCATATGACATCACAAGTCATGATTTAAATTATGTATCTGAATTTCAGTAGCTGTGCTACAATAATTAAATCTCATGCTTTTCTTTCAACCCTTTTCTTAATTTCTTAATCAGTACGATTCGCATATTATCTAATTTACTTGAATCTGTGACTGTTTTTACAGATTCACGACATTTAAATAGTATAAGAGACTAGATATTAATGTTCATTCTTTACAACATCTAGTTACATTAAAAGAAAACATTTTCAATTCTTTCTTAAAGAAACATGAATGAACATTTAACATTAGTTTAAAACTAACAGATTTATAGATGACATCAGCAATTAAACATCTTGACACACTTAAATTGATTCTCACATGTATAAATCCACATATATTTTTTAAATGACTTGAAACAATGAAACCTTCAAAACACTTGTCATGCTCAAATGGCTTTGCATCAGTGTAATTCCTCGCATTTCATTAGTTTAGAGCAGTGATGGGCAAACTACGGACCTCCAGAAATGTTATATCCGGCCCACGCAACATTATTCCTAATCTGACGAATAAAAAATAATAGAGGATACTAGAATAATTAACGTTTTCCTCTCTCTTCCATTATTAAAAGCAATCACAGCTTCATTCATCACATTCTCCTTCATAGTCTTTCTATCAAAAATAGGGTTTGGTATCACAAGAATTTTGTAAAATGTATAATTGTCATTCCAAAAAATATATTTGCCTCTCAAAAGTTTATTTTCCTTACCTTTGCCCCCCTGTTTCAAAAGTTTCCCATCACGTAGAAACGCTTCTCGGGTTTCCAACACAGTGACATTTCGACAGATAGCAACTCCGTCATCTTCCAGGCTATCTGTCGAAACGTCGCTGTGTACTGAGATTACCCGGTGGAAACACGAGTATCATTTCTACATATTCTTCACCGGGAAAGCCTTCGTTCTTTGATTCTCCATCACTGATCTACAAAAATTTGTAAATGTTTCATCACACTCAATACACTTAAATATCTTTTTATCCATACAAGTCATGATTTAAATTGCATATCTGAATTTCAGTAGCTGTGCTACAATAATTTAAATCTCATGATTTATTTTTAACCTTTTTCTTAGCTTCTTAATCATTAAGATCCACATATTATCTAAATTTAATTGATCTGTGACTGTTTTATGAGACTCTGGACATTTAAAGAGCAAAAGTGACTAGATATTAATATTCATTTTTTACAACATTAAACATCTACTTACATTAAAAGAATACTTTTACAATGCTTTTCCAGAGACACATGAATGAACATTTTACATTATTTTAAAACAAACAGATTTATAGATGACATCAGCATTTCAACATCTCGTCACACTCAAATGGATTCTAACATGTAGAAATCCTTATATGTTTTTTTTAAATGACTTTGCAACAGTGTGATTCCTTGTTTTTCAATAATCTAGAGGAATGTGAAAACATTTCATCACACTCAAAACATTTACTGGGTTCTTCACTCTTACGAAATCTCATGTTATGATTTACTTTTAACGCTTTGCTTAGCTTCTTAATCAGTAACATCATATTATCTTAATTTACTTGAATTTGTGACTGTTTCACCGCACATTTAAATGGCTTTTAGGCAACATCAATCCACACCTTTGTTTTTAAATGACTTAAAACATTTGTATGAATCATCAGTTAAATTAAGCAGTGAACGCCTGTTAAATCTAACGGCTCTTCACGTGCGTGAATCCTAATGTGTTGTATTAGGTAAGAGGACTGTTTGAATAACCTGTCACACTTGCCACATTTATATAACTTTTGAAAAATGTGAATTTTCATGTGGCTTGTCAGGTAACAGGATTGTGCGAATGATCTGTCACACTCGATGCATACAAAAAACTTTTCGCTGGAATGCGTGTGCATGTGCTGTTGTAAACAACGTGAAGATGTTAACGTTTTGTCACACACGGTACATTTAAACAGTTTCTCGCCTGTATGACCCCGCATGTGCACTTTTAAAGTACCTGCTTGTGGGAACGATTTAAAACAAAAAACACAATAAAATGGCTTTTCACCTGTATGCAACCTCATATGTGCTTTCAAATTTCCTGACGATTTGAATGATTTCGGACAATCAACACACCGAAACGGTTTTTCAGGGAAGTGAATGAGCAAATGTGCGCTTATGTTACTAGAACTTGAAAATTTCTTACCACACTCTTCGCATTTATATGGCTTTACCCCGGTATGAATCCTCATATGTATTTTTAACTCACTTGAAAATAAAAATTTTTTATTGCACTCATCACATGCATACGGCCTTTCACCTAAATGAACCATGACATGTCGTCTTAAATTGGACTTCTTCGTAAATGTCTTCTCACACTCTGCGCATGTAAATGTGTTCGAATCAGGCATTGTGTTTGTTAGTAAAATGTTTTCAACGGTGGTATTGTTTGGAAACTCATCACATGCATACGGCCTTTCACGTAAATGAATCATGACATGTCGTCTTAAATTAGACTTATTCGTAAATGTCTTCTCACAATTGGCGCATGTAAATGTGTTCGAATCACACATTGTGTTTGTTATTAAAATGTTTTCAACGGTGGTATTGTTTGGAAACTTAATAATTTACTATTTGGTAATACTTTTTTTTAATACAATTTTCTTAATCCCTGAAATCAAATAAATTATACTGAATTATTTATTTTATTTTAACAATATGTTTACATATTACATTTTTGATGCAACACAACTGAATGTATATTATTCCTTTTTATAGATGTAAAACATATTTGCATTAAATAATTTGAACCACTTTACACTGACTGTATGGATTCGTGCAAATAAGCTTGCAGAACAGTTTTAAATTTAAAACAGGTCGTCAGTGATTTTGACGTTTCTAGGTAACGTATCACACAGTACAGGGCCGAGGTGTAAACAACTTTGCCCTCAAACTGCAAGAATTGTAAAGCGGTACAAAAATAAAACAACTGAATAATTATATATTGATAAAAGTAATTCCTTTATTTAATAATAATTGTAATGAATTGGATTAAACGAGATTATTTACTAAAATTAAGCAATTTCTTTGGAACATGCAACAAAAATGCACACAATGTGAGCGACATAGTCAGATAAATCAATACACCAAATATTAACTTCAGCTATTTAAGGAATTAGTAAAACAAATTCCAGGAAAAATGGGAAAAAAAACATCCAAACATCATGATGGCTAAATTATATTCATTTACCTTAACTGAATTAATTTACAAATAAATAAATACATAAATTTGTTAATTCCTCCGCAGTAACTTCGCCCAACTATCGACTTGGTAGAAAGTTGGCCAACGTTGAAACACTAACGTCACCAGACAATGCTTTTGGGACTGGTTTATTTTTATATATACACTTATTTTACAAATAATAATAATAGTGTATATTTATTTGTCGCTTGTAACTATTAAGGACCATTATAAAAAATATATAGATAGGAATAATTTAAATTCTTTTCTTCTTCTTCTTTACTCACAGTTTAAAGAAATCCAGGTTTAATGGTTTTTAATGCGAAGATTACGGGAGAAAATGGTAATTCTCCTTTAGGTTTGCACCAAGAAAAAACACAACTTCATTCAGTTCGCTTTTGGGGAAGGTTATTCTAGAGGAAAAGCTAATTTATTAAACTCTAAAAGAATTAAAAGCAAAGCGATATCCTTCAGCAATTTACTGTGGTTATTATTATTATCATCAGCTGCTTCGTTTAGTGTTTCCTCGTTTCTTACTAAAGTAATCTGCAAACGCTACAACTCTTATGGAAATGTATCTAATATTTCGGGTAGATCATTTATGAACATTAGAAATAATAGACGACCCAAAACTGAACCCTGTGGAACTCGCACCCCTTGTTTGTGTGTCCGAACAGAGTGAAGCTTTCCAATTTATGTAGCATACGTATTTAGTCGTGCGTGATTTGAGTATGGACTAGTACACACAAATATACCCAAAAACTCTTTCTTGTGCAAATTCAAGAAAGTTGTTAATATTGCAGAGGTAATCCAACAACTGACGGGGGTGACAGGGAGGTTAGAAAAATTGAAGATATACAGGACAAAGTTGGTGGGGTGTGGTGGGATGGGGAGACCGCGTTAGCGCTAGACAGACAAATACTTCCCACCCGAACAGTCCTGTCTGTACAGCAGGAGGGGTTTGACTTAATCGTTTTATGCTGTTCCCAATACAACAACTGATTATCCAATTAATACAAAAACCCGGTCTAGATGTTATCCATCTTGTGGAATGTCTAGTACACACTGCTAGGATAACCTACTTTCGCGAGGGGAAATATTGTCGAGGTGAGAGGGCATATGGTATGACTGTGTGTGGGGTGGTGGGGGGGTGTGGGGAAGGTATCCCTAAATATTGGAACCCCCTATGACCAACTAAACCTTTAGCATGGGTTATGTGGTGCGCCCCCCCCTCCGTCCCCCCACACGTCAGCGACTTTGTTTACGTCTCGAAGGCCATGCCACACTATCCCCGTGGAAAGCTAGACAGAGTGATGCAGACCTGATAATGGGTTAGGGGGGACCATAGTACAAGAACTTATCGCAACGGCCCTCGCGACCTAATATGAGTGAGAGGAGCGCGGGTCGGCTCCACCCTAACCACTTACATGTCCTCATTAACACCCTCTGCGCTGCCTAAAACTGTTTGAGACCATAGTTATGTGAAGACATTTAACATTGATCTACGATAGCTTACTAGTACTTAACGTAGGATTAGGCAAGGATAGAGGGGGTCATCTGTCGGTCATGCCAGTCTTTCTTCTCTGTCGTTCCGTTGTTGCTTGATTCTGGAGGGGCTGTTGGTTTCTGTTGATTTGGCTATCTGATCTGTTCTTTGTGGGGTGGGAGGCTGGTTCGTACCGCTCGGGTAGCGTGAGTGTGGGAGGAGGGGTAGCAGGGGGGGGGACATGAAGTGATGAGCCCGGGTGTTGTGAAGTGAGTCTCGATATCGGTCGATCGCTGCTCCTACGTAATCATTCCTAGGTGACTCTATTGCACTAATTCGCTTGCTCATCCTAATGTCATCCCATTAATCCATGTGTAGGGTCGTGATTCAATGGCTTAGGTTAGTCAAAGGTTCACGTGGGGTTATGTCAAATGTACTAGTATTGGTCGCCCAGCATTTAGAGTAATAAAACTTTCAAGCCCCTTTACCGGGTACCTATAAAATATGCTCATGTTTGGGAATAGAGTTAGTTAGCGGAACGAAGTATATCGTTGTCTTGCCCTCGGGTATTCGATTGTTAGCAATCCTCTCCCCGACTGCTGTTGCCGGTTGTTTCCGCTGCTACCTCCTCAATAGCTCAAAAGAGGAACAGTCTTACTTCTTCGAAGGTCCACGGAGTGCGCTCCCCAATGGATGTTGACATTACGGGACAAGTTTTACCAGTACCAAACGTGATCGGCTAGAGCCCTTTCTGGCTCCACCCCCATGGTACTTCCCGCTATCGCCCTTTTCCCATCGTGGCACGTGGCTCGGTTCCATCCACACCTATAGCTACACAAATTAATCTTCGCCGACCCACAACTCTCTGTCCACCTTCCAACCTCTATACATTCGCTGTGCCCAAAAAGTCGATCCGAAGCCAGTACATAAGTACCTATTCCGCGGTTTGCCCCTATTTCCCATAGCACCCCGCACTAGGAGAAACTTTGTCCGCATGAGAGACCATTCGCCTCGTATAAGGAATTATGAAATGGCTGAGCATTGCCCGCAATGTCTGACTCAGACACATTTAAATGTGACAAAACATTTACAAATTCAACTGTTTTAAAAAAACGTATCAGGATTCGTACAGGAGAAAAGGAATTTGAATGCGTCGAGTGTTTCAAATCATTCACGCAAGCAATTCATTTAAAAGAGCATATGAGGGTTCATACAGGTGAGAAACCGTTTAAATGTGTTGAGTGTGACAAAACATTTACATATTCAAGTACTTTAAAAGATCACATGCGTATCCACACCGGTGAAAAACCCTTTAAATGTCCCGAGTGCGATAAGACGTTTACAAATTCAAGTGGTTTAAGAGTACATATGAGGATTCATACAGGTGAAAAGCCATTTAAGTGTGGCGAGTGTGAGAAAACGTTTACATATTCGAGCAGTTTTAAAGATCACATGCGTATTCACACCGGCGAAAAACCATTTAAATGTATTGAGTGTGATAAGACATTTACAAATTCACCCGTCTTAAAAAGACATATGAGGATGCATACAGGAGAGAGGCCATTTATATGCGTCGAGTGTTTTAAATCATTCACGCAAGCAATTCATTTAAAAGAGCATATGAGGGTTCATACAGGTGAAAAACCATTTAAATGTGTCGAGTGTGATAAGTCATTTTCATATTCAAGTAGTTTTAAAGATCATATGCATATTCACACCGGTGAAAAACCCTTTAAATGTCTTGAGTGTGATAAGACGTTTACAAATTCGAGTGTTTTCAAAATACATATGCATATTCATACGGGTGAAAAGCCATTTAAATGTGGCGAGTGTGACAAAACATATACGTATTCAAGTAGTTTTAAAGATCATATGCGTATTCACACCGGCGAAAAACCGTTCAAATGTCTCGAGTGTGATAAGACATTTGCGAGAACAAGTGTTTTGAAAAGACATATGAGGGTTCACACTGGTGAAAAGCCATTAAAATGTGTTTAATGTGATAAAATATTTACATATTAAAGCATTTTTAAATATTATGTGTACATTCACATTGGCCAAAAAAAACATTTAATGTATTGAGTGTGATAAGACATTCAACAATTGTTGTAGTTCATAAAACATGTACAGGGCCACAGTGATATAATTTTCCACATTTTGTACTATGTAAAATAAAAGCATCATTATTAAACATAAAAAAATATGCCTGGACCCAGTCAAAGATTAATTGAAATTCACTATGTACTATATTTTTCAGATTATATAATTGTGTTGCTTTGTTGTTTCTACAACCTATAATAGGAGTGGAGAAGAATTTAAATTTTTGAGATGTAAAAGAAAGTCTTATCCCCAGATCGCTATGCCATATAACAAATGGGGGTATTTTTTATGATAATACACAGATTTTTAGAGATTTTTTGGTAAGTGTGCAGAGAAGCGCTTTGTCAGAAAAATCCCTTGGTTTATTTTTCTGCAAATATGATTCATACAGGTTAAAAGCCATTTAAATGCGTTGACTGTGTTAAAACATTCACCAATTCAAGAAAGTTATTAAAACCTGTAAATGTTACAGGTTAAGAAGCAAAGTGTTTAAAGTCTCGTTTACGGAAATTCAAACGCACAATTTGAGACGTCACACGAGTGTGATGAAACATTTACACAATCTTCTACAATAACGGAACACGAGGAAATCACACTTGTGAAAATCCATTTATGTGTGAAGATTGTTTTAAATCTTTCATAGTGGGATAAACGTTCAGATTCTTAGATTCTTTTTTGCTATACTGTAACACCCACTATTTAATTAAATAGATATTTATGGGAAAGATAAGATCAATGATTAAATGCTTCTACAAAATTGTGACAATTTATTAAAAATTTTCTAAACAAGATCGTCTTTCTACTCAGGGGATTTGGGCCTTTTAGAAAGGGCAATCCAGTGGCGTAGTATTTATGGAAACCTGGTGTTTAAAAGACAATTCGCATAAGAATACTGCAGTGTCTTGTTGTAGCTGTCACCTCTGCAGCGGTCCTTCCACATCACCCCCCACACATTATTGCGTGTCCTGCAGTGTTGCGAGATCACTGTGGCCACCCAGAAACCTTCGCTTTAAACAAATCTACAAAACTTTCTAATATACTTGAAACTGCGCGTTACAATACATAAAACTATAGTTTGTACAATTTATGAAAATTAAAAAATACTGGGGTGACGATTTCTTTGTTGGATAAACATTTATTGGGTTTCTACCCAGATCAATGGCTGAGTCAAAATGTTGTGGCTTAAGCTTCATCTTATCCGGGTGGAAACCCAAGAACCGTCTATCCAGAATACATTGGGAAAACCTTCAATCTTTGACATTTCTTTGTCTTTCATAAACTGTATTTTTATTAGTAATATAAAATGTCTACTCATATTCTAATCAATCTAAACACACGTGTCTTAACATAGGAATTAATTTAATACCTAAAGTTATTTCCGTTAGTCATAACAAAAGTAATGTCATTCTATGTATGCCAAGTCATTTTATTGGTTAGATATGAATTGATGACTCATCCTACAAATGGGCAAAGGCTGAAGGATAAGAACTGAAAGTGCCTGTGGGAGTTTTCTTCTCACAAGCTCTGCTCCTCCCCAGAGTGACTGCGGGGCTCACCTGACTGTGTCGGGAATGCCTCGTACTCTCTGGGTTTTTTCTTTCTTTCAAAGTTCTCACATGCCAAGACACCTCCACCTATTTTGGGGGGTTTATGTACTGGGGTTGAAGACCTTGGGCATAAGGTGAGAGTTGTCTGCTGATTCCATTGGATCAGTCGGGCAACTGCCTCCTAAAACTGGCAGAGACACAGAGAAGGGAATGCTGCAACCCTACAGCAAATTCATCTCCTGTCATTCAGAAGGGCGTGAGAACAGTACCCAATGCCCCGACCTACCTGAAGCAGGATTTCTAGGGTTTTCCCCGCATCTCCTTAGGTGAAACACCGGGTAGGGGGCTCTAGTCAACCCTTGCTTCTACCTTCCGCATCTCCCCTTTTCATTTCGCTTCCTATGCTATTAAATGTGGGAGTTGCCTGTTTCAGGATCACCCTTGTGTAGCCTGTTTACACACACACACAAAAAAAAAATCGGGAATGCCTCTTACTCTCTCAGTTTTCACCATTATATAGTACAATTGATACTTGCCCATGTCCCCGGCTTCTTCCATGTGTAGAGTCTTCCTTCGTGATTACTATACATATTGTACCTTTTAAGCAAAATGTTTAACAATAGTCAACACATGAGATTAAAATGGATAAAACTATTATTCAGTTGTAGCCAACCAAATACAGAATACCAGAGGGACCACAATGCCCCTAATTTGCAGCCCCCAACCAGTAGTTGGGCTTATATGAGTGTCAAATATATTCCCCGCTCTCTTCTCTCTCATACAAAGTGTAGCCAGAGGCAGTGTGGGAGTCAATGATTACTGTACTCTGCAACGTACAATCAACGGGTAGACTTTTTTCCACAAGACAAGGGAAAACCGCTTTTCAGAAATCTGCCTGCATACAAGATTATTATTAAAAGTCAGTCAAAAATTTAGCAGTTTATTTATCAAATATTCTCCAATTTCTCTCTGACGCAGCTTTCCAAGGTTGGTTGAAGTACAGTAGACATAAAGAGTAGGATAGCACGGGCAGGGAAGAGGAATTTACTTACGGCTAACATAACTTTGAATATTAGGAAATGATTGCTATGGAGCGTGGCTGTTGCAAAACGTGCGGAAAGGAAAAGTATAGAAGTCTTTGAAATGTGGAGCTATAGGAGAATGAGATGGGCGAGCGGATAGAATCACCAACGAGGAAGTTTTATTAGAATGGTGGAGGAGCGAACAACATGGAGGACGTAGATTTTCCAGACGAAGATGATATCACCCAACTGGAATCCAGAGAACTCTTCAACATGGAGGACGTTGACCAAGAGAAGGGATAGATTAGAAGGCCACATTTTAAAACATGAAGGTCTTGCAAAATTAGTATCAGAAGGAAGTGCGCATTTCCATGCATTATTTACAATCAATTTGGTAAAAGTCCAACACTTCACCTTTTTAATATGGAACATCTGCAGATAACCATTACTGATACTCCAGGTGTTTTCTTTAAATGTAAACCGTCTCACCCCAATTTGTCTCGCTCAATCCAATCATTGGTTTAATATATACTAAAACTATACCTACTCATAACAATAGCTTTAGGTATTTAAATAAACTGGGAGCAGCGCCATTACATATCTTTACTTCCAGAAGTACGAGTCTCTTTGAACAAAATATGAATAAGTCGATGATGGAAAGTTTATATCTGCAGTTTTCAGTCACCTTCTGTGATATAATGTTTTTTTTTATTACCGTTTCTTTATGAAAACTAAAAAGTAGAACAAAATTTTAAAATTTGACAGAACTTATATAGCACACACGGCCCAAGCATTACTAACTCTTTTTGATAATCCAACTTCACAAGACCTTCTCTAAATATTTACCCGAAAGAAACTAAAGCTTCTTGTTCATTCCGGAAAAAAGTATTCAAGAAAGATATCCATTAGATTATTTATTTTCATTAAAATAACAATTTCACATTGCATTTTACAAAATGTAAGAGTGAAAATATTATATTAGTTTAAAGATAACGGTTGGCGCACACGCTTTAACACAGTTTTTGAAAGAAAATAAAGAAATTGTCGCCTAAATATCTTTTAATTTTTATAAATCATATAAACTATATTTCAATATAAAGCATAAGTAAATGCAAAAAATTTAAATGCTGAAATATTTCCCAGAATTTAAGTAAATATGTTACAATAATTTAAAATATCATTATTAATTTAACATATTACTATTCTTATTAAACCCTGTCTTTTAAATTACATCAGTCTTATCACCAGTTTGAGTTCTCATCTTTTCTTGGTTGAGATTCTAGTTTGAATGATATATTATCTCACTCACCAATGGCTTTTCAACTGTGTGGGTCCTCATGTGTAATTTTAGAGAACTTGACCGTTTAAATGATTTGAAACACGCTGCACATTCAAATGGCTTTTCGCCAGTGTGAATCCTCATGTGTTTTGTTAGGTTAGACAACTGCGTGAACGACGTACCGCACTCGACGCATGTAAACGGCTTTTCGCCTGTATGAATACTCATGTGTGTTTTTAGATTGGCTGACGCTCTGAATAACTTGAAACACTCAACACATTTAAATGGATTATCACCGGTGTGAATTCTCATGTGTATTGTCAGCTGGGACGATTGTGTGAATGACACGTCACACTCGCCACACTTAAACGGCTTCTCACCTGTGTGAACCCTCAAATGTACTTTCAATTGACTTGACGTTGCGAATGACTTGAGACACTCGACACACTTAAACGGCTTCTCGCCCGTATGAAACCTCGAATGTACTTTTAAGTGGCTTGATGTTGTGAATGACTTGAGACACTCGCCGCATTTAAACGGCTTCTCACCCGTATGAATCCTCATATGTACTTTTAAAGAACTTGATCGTTTAAATGATTCGAAACATTCGACACATTTAAACGACTTTTCACATGTATTATTCCTCGTATGTATTTTCAACTCGCTTAAACATGTAAAAGTCTTATCACACTCAATACACTTAAACGTGTCAGACATTCTGTATCTGATAAAAATATATTTATAATGGCATTGTTTGATTAATTATTATTTTACTAATTGGTTATCCTTATTTTACACTTTTTTAATGCCTCATAGCCATTACTTTTTTTCCACGTGTCACCTGAAATCAAATAAATTATGTAGAATTATTTCATTTATTGTTGCAATATGTTGATAGAATACAGAATAACTGAATGTGTAACCCAGTTATATCTTCTATATAAATTCCAAGGTAATTGCCATTCCTTTTGTAGGTTGCATCATTTCAATGCTTTTTTGTAACGTCAGAAGATTTATGTCTGATAATTGAATTCTGTCATGCACGCACACACAACACACCGACACAGATGCTCGAGCAATACCAACATAGACTTGGCCTAGAAGAAGCTGACATGTGCAACACCACAGATAAACAAGAGCACATCATTTTCATAAGTCCAAGTTTCACGCCTAAGTGACCAGAACTTGAATTTGCCTTAGAGTAAAATATCTCAAGTGGAAATCTAGTAACTCTGATGGATCAGTCAGTACAAAATTGGAAACAGGTAGCAGCAGACTTTGTGGCATTAATAACCAACAAAATAAGGGTGGAATAAATTTAAAAAAATAAAATAGAACATAGATACTAGTGGAACACAAGGAGAGCCAAATGGCCTAAGTAATCCCCATAACGCAACGCTTGATGGTGGTCCGAATGGGGGGGTAAAGCGAGGTAAAAATACCACATTATCCACATAAAAAACACACACCGTCACAACACAGTATCACAACATGCATACAGGAAACAAAAACAACACACATGAGCGAGTGCTAATATAAGTGCAAGAATGCTTCAGTGTAGTGCAGCAAGTGCACATGTGTTACATTGAGAGAACGTGTGTAAACTAGATTAACGAAGGATCGAGTTTTAGCCAAATGAGTTTGTGAATATGAGTGTGCCATAGGATGAATTAATGAATGTGTGAATACGAGTACGTTTGACTAAGAATAAGATTGTGGGCCCTAAAGAAATAATGCTTAATGGCAATTTTTACGACAAGGTGCAGATGTAATGGGAGGTGGTTTTTGGTGGGTAAAAATCCAACACACGGGGTCTCTGGAAGAATGTTCCCTACCCTCAGAAAAAACACACACAGACACATATATATGCTGTCTCTCCTATTCATATACACAGAAAATATTTCTAGAAGTATCTGAAATAAATCGTATTTGAAAAGGACTTGTGGGAGTTTTCTCTTGCAGGAATTTCCCCCCCTCAGAGTGACTGCGGGGCTCACCTGATTATGTCAGGAATGACTCTTACACTCTCTCTGGTTTGTTTTTTTTAATCAAATTTCTCACATGGCGAGATAACTTCACCTATTTTAGGAGATATAAGCACTGGGGTCGAAGACCTTGGGCACATGGCAAGAGTTGTCCTGCGCTGATCCCATTGGATCAGTCAACCAACTGCTTCCTGAAACTGGTGGAGGCACAGAGAAGGGGAATGCTGCTGCGACACCCACAGCAAACTCGTCTCCCGTCATTCATAGGGAAGGGCGTGGTGAGAATAGTAGCCAATGCCCTGATGTACCTGATGCAGGTTTTCTATGGTTTTTCCCTGCCTCTCCTTAGGTGAAAGACCACGGTGAGGGTAGGATCCTTAAACCATAGCCCGGGGGCCCTAGTCAACCCTCGGCTACCTTGCTTACCTTACCTTCCGCATCCCCCCTTTCCAATTCCTTTACTATGCTATTAAAGGGGAGTTGCCTGTTCCAGGATCACCCTCATGTAGCCTCTTAACTCTATCCCCCCCCACCAAAAAAAATTATATTTGCATTACTTTATTTGAAGCACTTTACACTGTACGAATTCATTGACTTAATAAAAGCCGTGATGTTGCAAATATGCTTTGTTTATCATAATTTTTTATATCTCTAGGTAACTTATTATATAGTACAGAGCCGAGGTGTAAACAGCTTGTCCTGAAACTGCAAGTACTTGCAAAATTATGCAACATCATGGAACATGGAATAATAATATGCACACAACATGGAGATTTTTAATACAAGGACGTTAAACTAAGTTTCAGTAGTGGAACATCATTTGCAATTAAATATTCACACGTGTAAATTATATTCATTACACGAAATTACAACTGCGACAATATATAAACAATATTTTAAACATATAACAGCGAATGTTTCAAGTTGGCGACGTAAAGAATGAGAAGAAGGGAAAATCACTAAACCAAAACAGTAACTTCAGCTTTTTTTTTGAAGGAATTAGTAAAACAACTTTCAGGAAACTTCAGAAAGTAACCTGCGCAAATGGCGAAAATAAAATGTCACAAGTATTAATAAAGGATAGCCAGGGGTTCTATTTACTTGTCGCTCACCTTAATTGAATTAGGTTATGGAAAATGAACTTGTAAATGATACAGCCGTAACCTCACGCAGATCTCTCCCCGGTGACAGGGTGACCAACGTTGAAACACAAAAGTCACCAGATAAAACGATTATGATAAGTTTAATATTATTTAGATTTCAGATTTAGATTTATTGTTGTTACCATTAGTCCTCGATTGAGATAATAGGATACGTCATACATGACAAATAACGAACAAAATAAGGTACATAATTAAAGACAAATAATCTTAAAGTAAATCTATAAAAGAAAATGTATATAGACAAAAGTCAATATAAACACAAAACAAGCGCACACACACACTGAGAAAAACGCAATGGAGGAGTTTTGGACTACTTGGACCAGGAAGGAAACTGTCCTCGCTCCAGCAGCAGCCATACATGAAACAAACAGACAGACAAAAGTACAGAAAAAAGGGAATAGAAAATTTTAAAGATATGTGGTGATGTGTTATTTTACAAGGTTGGCAGCAGCTCTTTCAACCACTTATTGCAGGAACCTTGATTTTAAATACTAGAAGAAGGACGACGACTAAGAAAATCCTGTACGCGCCAATGTTACAATAGTAAGAATATTCGTTCATTTGTCACTCGTCACAAGTAACAATTTAGTTCCCTATAAAATATACGTCTGCAGAATTTAAATCATTATTCTTTCCTCCCGGTTTCCAGACATCGAAGCTGGTTATTGATTAGCAATACCAACATTACAGAAGAGAATATTTATTCTTCTCAGGTCCTCGTGTCGTCAAACCCCTCTCTTGTTGAAGCCATAAATTTCGACACAAGGGAATTTATCTGATCAAATCTCTCTCTTCTCTTTCTCTTCTCTCTCTTCTTTCCTCTCTCTCTCCTCTCTCCTTTCTCTCTTCTCTCTCTCACTTTCTCTCTCTTCTCTCCTCTTCTCTCCTCTCTCTCTCCTCTCTATTCTCTCCTCTCTCTCCCCTCTCTATTCTCTCCTCTCTCTCACTTTTCGCTCTCTCTTTTCTCTCTTCTCTCCTCTCCTCTCTCTCTCTCTTCTCTCTCACTTTTTTCTCTCTCCCCCTCTCCCCCTCCCTCCTTCCTCTTACCCTCAAAAATCTATGTATTATGACGAAATTTTTTTCCCATTTCTTGTATATATATAAGCTTCCCAGACGTCCCGTTTTGATCTGGTTTTGGTCCAGGATAGTTTGTCAATTTGTCCCCCGTTATGTGATGAAAATTAACGTATTACAAATAGGTATCCCCGAAAAATAAAAATATATCACTCGCGACATTGTCCGTTTGTGTTACTGTAGTTGAGGACAGCACCGACATTATGTGAGATGATTGATTAATTAATTAGTAATTGGATTTTGAAGACAAACCGAATAAAATATCGAGATAGGAGGCTAATACATAACCTCTACAGAAGACAGGCAGCGGGAATTACAATAGAACACCAACAAAAAAAAAAGCAGAAATGAAGAAAGGAGTAAGGCAAGGATGCAGTTTAACTTATATGTAGAACAGGCGGTGAAAACGGAATATGGAAAGGGAATCACACTGCAAGGAGAAGAAATAAAAACCTTAAGCTTTGCAGACGATATTGTAGTATTAGGGGAGAGTCAGGAGAAGGAGACTTGGAAACCATGATAAATGGCATGAACGTGGTCCTGGAGAGAGGAAGAGTTCAATATGAAGATTAATAGAGGGAAAACCAAGGTAATGGAGTGTAGTATGGGGAACAGTGGAATAACAAAGGCTGTTAGGATTGGGAAGGGATGTTTCGACAGGAAGTTAATGAATTCTGCTACTAGAGTAGGATAGCAGGGAAGACTTTCACGAAAAAGAAAGATATACTTATAGCTAATATAATTGTGAATATTAATAAAAATCGTTGCTAAAACTGTTGGTGTGGAGCAGCGTGGCGTTATATATGTGGTACGAAACGTGGACGATACGAGTTGGGCAAAGGAAAAGAATAGAAGCCCTTTGAAATTTGCTGCTATAGGAGAATGAGATGGATGAGTGGATAGAATCACAAACGAGAAAGTCCTAAACAGAATAGGGGTAAAGCGGACGTTGACTAAGAGAAGGGAGAGACGAGGGTCTTGTAAAATTAGCATTAGTGGGAAGTGAACTGAAGAGAGAGGCCGAGGATGGGATACCCTTAAAAAATATTAGGGAGGAATGGTGGTTGCGGTAGTTATAAGATAATGAAAAGGCTTGCGCAAGATAGCTTAGCCTGGAGGGTTGCAGCAGACTAGTCTTAGGCCTGAATACCACAACAACAACAATTAATTATTGTGTATTGTAGAGTGAATTTTTTTTTTGTGTTGCAATTGCAATTATGAATTAAACAATTGATGAATAAATTAAATTTTAATTTAAAATAATAATAACAATAACATGAAATTCCTGAAATGCAAAAAAGGGAAAGTGTGTGTGTATATATATTAACAGACGAATTCACAAAAGATTATTCTCGGGTTCGATTCCCTTTTTCCGGTTTACTTTTTTCCCCGTTCTTGTCTTTCTGCTAAAAATATCTATATGCTTGCACCTTGTTGACCTTGGGGGTGAAATCCTTGCTCCTTCCTTAGTTTAACAGCGCCAGGAACTTTCCTCTTATAATAACATCACGTTGCAATATTCCTAATTATTTAACAACTGCCAAAGAAATTATGGAGGTTGCGTTATTATTTATTATCTCGTTGATAAACACACTATTATATATATATATTAGTATCTCGTGGCTTTTTAATTTTTTTCACATTTGCTACTATATCGAAACATCATTTATAATTCGACTCGAAAATAAATCACTTCCTTATATTTTCCCCCCTCACTTTATGTATATTTTGGAGCAAAATAAGTCATCCTCCTCCTCCCCAACCCTCGTTATTCTTAACTCCTTCTTCCCCCATAAAAAAAATAGTACTGACGCCCGTCTAATGAGTTTTGAACAAATTCTGTCCCCGGTTTCCAAAAAAAAGCAAAACATTATGGAAAGTCTAATTCTATGGCATAGAGATTTAGAACTCGTGTTAAAAAGGAAAAACTAAGCTGATTGTTAATCCTTCTAAACAGGTCTTTAATGATAATATTCTAAATAGGGGGAAAAAGAGAAAAAAAATAATATTAACAGTAATCTCATTGTATGTATACTAATTAACCGAATTGGTTAAGAGTAAAAAAGAAATGAGTCACGGAACCAATGGAAATGTACAACAAGAAGAGGAGGAGGAAGAAGAAGAAGACTAATTTCCACGTGGCCTTAAAGAACAGGATTATCAGCAAAAGAAAGAAAAAAAGAGAGAGATTTATTGACCCATTCCAATTTTCCATATTGAATCTTGTGCAATTATTTAAGGTTATGTCACTGTTGCTTATATATACTAACTAATTTGAAAGGGAGGGGAAACGTGATTTAAGGTACCTAATACAGTGATTGGGGCAGCGAGACTAGCCCAGTGGTTAGGTTGCAAATTTGACTGCAAGGGACTTGTATTTTTTTATTTTAAGATCCATAAAGACTTGTAACAATAATAATAATAATAGTAACAATTAAATTGTTCTTGTAGAGAATTTTGGCTCCATAAATTATTATTTTTTAAATAATTCTTTCCCCCATTTATTATTGTGTAATTATTGAGTTGAATAAACGAACGCTTTAAACAATTGACAGAATTTTGATAAAAAATAAACCAAAAAATCTTTTTCTCATTTTCAAAAAAAAAAAAAGAATTTAGTGTTGCAACGTTGGCCAAGCTGCCCTTATCTCTGTGTCGTCTGTCTGTAGAGGAATCCTTTCCAGTGGAATGACTCGTGGTGGTTGTTTCAATTTCGGCCTCTGGAAGGTCAGTGAAACTTCCAGCATTTACGCAAGGTTTGTTCCTCATGGAATTAGTAGAATTTCCAGTAGTATTCGTTTTTCTTTTTTTAAAAAATAAATTTTACATCCTTTGCCGCTTGGAACATTTGACTTTACACGTGTGTCACATGTTTGCTTAATAATTCCTCCCTTTGACCCTCGTGTTTTTCCTGTAATTAACATAATTTATAGTAAATCCGTATACTTGGATGTAGTTTCCTCATTAAATACAAATCCATTGGCTTTTTTTGTTTGTTTGTGTCAAAAAAATCTCAATTTCCAGTACAATATTTTTAATTTTATCATCCCTTAAGTGAAAGACTGCTTTTAATTTAATTTTTTAAAAAATTGAAATGTTTAGTTTAATTCAGATTTTTAATTTGTATTATTTAATTAAGGAATTCTTGATTTCAGGACAAAAATCGTGAACCGTTGAGATGTGTGAAGCACGACAAGGGCTGCAAAAGGACCGAGACGTGAATAAATCACAAGGTTAGGATGACAATAGAAACTTGTCTTCAGATTTCGGTTAACTGTAGCTTTAAGCCGACGTCTATCAAGGGGAACGTATATATTATAAATTTAACAGACTCGCTAAATTATTGTGATTCATAATTACTCTATTCTAGTGTTCTTCCTGTGTTTTTTTTTTAAATCGTTTTCAAAATGGAGTCATAATTACATTGGAATTTTATGGGCAGTAGATTTAGATTTATTTTCGTTTCCATTAATCCTCGATTGAGTAAATAGGATACGTCATACATTAAAAATGAACAAAATAAAGTACATAATTAAAGACTAATAAACTTATAATAAATTAGTAAAAGAAAGTGTATATAGACAAAATTCAATATAAACACAACACGGACACACACACACTGACTGGGAAACACAAACAAGCACACACGCAGGAACACGTAATGGAGTTTTAACTACTTGGACCAGGAAACTGTCCTTCCTTCCATCGTAGCTCCAGGCAATATGTGAAACAAACAAACAAAAGAGCAGAAAAAACTGAATAGAAATTTTAAAGATATGTGATGTGCTATTTTATAAGGTTGGCAGCAGCTCATTCAACACTTTTTGCAGGAACCTTGATTTAAATACTAGAAGGACGATTAAGAAAATCCTGTACCACAGAGTAAAACTCGCCATTTAAAAGAATGGTTTTACTCTGCTTCACGAAGCTTTTGTAGTTACTATTTTTAACCTCTGGAGGAAGGAAGGAAGGCTGTTGTATAAAATTATCCTCGGGGGGTATTGTGAATACTTTTCTGGTGTAGAACAAGGGCGATGCTTGTCCGACCTTAGAGCTGAACCTCTGATTTCTAGTCGCGTATTCATGAAACTCTCCATTTGTTTGAAACAAATTAGTGTTCCGCTTTACAAACTTTAATATTTCATAAATATATACAGGCTTGGTAAAGTAAGTATTTGCAAACTTTTGAAGAAAGGTTTGCAACTCGATCTAGAATTTGTGCTGGAATATTTCATTACTCCTGGAGCAGTTTCCCCAATTAGAAATGCCGTAGCTCATAATTGAATGAAAATATGCGAAATAAACCATTTTGACGTACTTTTTGTCAACGTGTTGCATCATCATCAGTGTTCTTAGAGAATAGTTTTTTTATTAAATTAAAATGTATGTGAATATATTCCGTAAATCTTCTACTGTTTCAGAAACATATATATAAAAAAAATTATAATTGTGCTTTGAACTGGTTTTGATTTCAGGTGAATTTGCGAAACGTCTTGAACCTGTTCTTAAGAGTTTCCTGATTGTGGACGAAGCATTCCAGATGTAGAAAATCAATGAATCATTTAACCAACTTCAAAAATGGTAAACTATAGGGGAAGGAACGCAAACGTGAGACTTTATCCTATTTACACACACTTGCTGGGATATATTTCAACTCGCACGTCGAATTTAAGAGCGACACGCTGTCGAGAGCCTGGTCAGTCGTCCCTGCGAAAGCGTTCACCCTCGAGAGTCTGATTGCTCCTACGCTTTACGTTTGAAGATGCTCCTGGACGAAACGCTTTAGCAAACGGATTGTACAGAACTTTTAAATCCTTAACAGCAACATTCTGATGAGCGGCGACAGCAATGAATTCTCCTTGAGGGAAGAAGGAAGCTCGCCGTCGGACGTTCGGTCTGATTGAACCTGCTCTCTGTCTTGATGACGTGAACCGCTTGTGTGTATATTTCTGCCGTCGAGGTTAACGGCAAAGGCCGTTCCTCTTCGCTTTTGTGTTTTGTCCTCTCATTGCTGTTCGTAATCTTTACGAAGTACATAGAACATGCATCGTGCGTACGCTCTTAGTTCCCCTGTTCTTCAGTCGCATGCTGACTCCCATGAGGTTTTTTATTTCTTGTAACATTCTTGTCTTTACCTCGTATGTAAGTGAATTTGTGAAATTAGAATGAGCGTAAAACTATTCAAAAAATTTGGATTATTTTACCTTTCAAAAAAGTGACTGTCTTGTATGTATCTAATCTGTTTTAACTATTTTAAAAATTTACTCTTGGGTTTTATGAAACAAAATGTAATAACATGTATTTTTAAACCTTATGTTGTTTACTGGTGTCCATTTTTTATGACATTTACAAATGAGTCTAATAGATATACATTGTTGTATTAAAACTGAGAACCGACGAATAACTGCGTTTTATTGTCCATAGAATTAAAACCTTTTAAAAAAAATCATGATAAAGTAAAATATCATAAAAAAAGTGCAATATTCTGCCGAGTTATAGATAATGCTACGGCAAGAAATGTGTAAGAGCAGTTAAAGTATATATATGAAATGAATAAAATATAAGAATTAAATACCTTTGTAACTGACAATACCCGAGGATGATAACGGATCTAGTTATTGAAATTTCTGGTTACTGAAAAGGTCTGGCTCGGGTTGAAACCACGGACCTCGACAGATTCACCAGGAGAACCTTAATTCTTTAATGCAATAACAATAAAATATTGAAACGGAATAAGAACAGTGACATTTTTCCCCATCCCTTTTGGTTGCTTGTCAAACGTGTGGCAGATTATGTAATTATTTTAAATTAAGATAGTGTACTTATAATTTTGTTTGCTAGTCCTCGTACATATATAAGGCTCGTATGGCTATTGGTAAGGGTTTTAATTTTTGGGGAATTGACCAGAGGATTGGTTGTCGGACAGATTGAAGTGTCCCTCGATTGTAACGGTTGAAAGAATTGGTTCGTGGTGATGCTTTCAATATTATTGATCTATTATTAATAATGATGTTTGTGATAGTGGTAATGGTAATGTTCATGTCGTGTAGTACATCATTCGGTAGTTCAGCAGGTGAAGGTAAACCAACTATTAAATTTCATGACCATTACTTATTAATCAGTCTTACTGGACAAAAAC
>CM067376.1:1446370-1539816 GCA_034510155.1 Eucriotettix oculatus | reverse complement strand
AAACTATTTGTGAACAGGTCAACAATCTATTTTTATTTTAATCCTTTTCTATCAGTAACAGATACAGCTTTGGTTATTAAATTATTTGCTACATTAATAATCACGTGTGTAGGGTGATTAAAATACAATCCGTGGCTGTTTATTTCGTGTATCACCTTATATCAAATTTTTTTACCTTTAACATAAATGGTTGGGTCTAGGTAATTGATTTTCTTATCTACTTTTTATTCCATAGTGAATTTATTTTACAATGAAAGTCATTTAATTAATCAAGATGGGGAAATTTATATTGTCAATAACTACCAATTATTTAGGTGGCGTCCGACCGAGGTGACGAGGGAATAGGAAAGTTTGGGAGATCGGGATGAGAATTACTAGATTGGGAGAGGAGAGAAGAAGTTGTCGGAGGGAGAGAGAAGAGCTTCTCAACAGAGGTTGTCAGGGGGAAACGGAGAGACATTGGTGGAAGATGCAAGTCCGAAGGAAAGAAAGTCAGACGAAGACCATCCAGTAGCAGTCAACCAATCAACCAGCATACAGAAACATCGTACCCATATTTTGAGTTCACATTTGCCAAGCCTATTGCCCATTAGGGGGGAACAAATTAAGCTTCCTCGTCCACCCCACTGTGGAACCCCTGAAATTAAAGCCCAATGCTAAATAAATTGTCGTTTTCTTTTTTATATTATCTAAATCTGTAAATAACTTTGATGTTTATTAAGATTAAAACTTAGAATTAAAATTAAATTTTTTATTTTCCCCCATCAGCATAATAGTATAACATCACAATTAAATTAAATCAAATCCACCCCCAAAGAGTTTTCATGACAGCGGTGAACTTGATGTCCCGAAACCTTTCCGGGGGCCAATGGCACTATTTGGTCACCACTGAAGGGGTTAAAGCTTTTAATATTCTCCTCCATCGATAAGCTATGTTTACACAGGGCAGGGGCAGTGATGTTCGTCGAAGTTGGGTTGGCTGTGCACTGCCCGCCGTTTACATAATCTCGGGCAGATAACACTGTCCCCCACACTTCTTCACTGACAACAACTCTGTTGCTGCTTTCCTCACTACAGAACGGGGGGCAGAGAACTCTGACGCATGTTTATACTTGTCTAATGCTATTTATTGGCAAACTGCGACCGGTTGGAATAATGTTGCTGTTGCATAGAGTCGATATATTGTTTATATCAAGTTGAATATTCTTTTCCCCTTTGTGCACGACGCATAATGTCCATAAACAGGAACTAATAACCACTTTGTGTTTGTGATAGAAAAGGCGTAACGAGGAAAGGCTCCTGTAAAAGTCAAACTCAGCATCACGCTACTGTGCTATAGATACGTGAAAAATGAAAAACAGTTGTTTAAGGTAATATTGCTTTACGTTATTATTACTACAGAAATCAAACAATGATAATAACAACAAGAACCAGCGCCTGTTCTTTGAAGCTGGTTTTCAGTGTTTAATTGCCTCGGGTTTCTATTACTTGTTGTTTTATTCCCCTTAAAGGTGTCAATTACTCAACAACATGATATGAATTATTTTCCATGACGTGTGATAGTAAGTAGCGTGTTTATAGCTATACATCATTCTTTTGCGTATTCTTTTTTCCCAGTTAAAGTTTGTGCCGTTGGAGGCTGGACAATAATTATTTTTGGAAAGTTAACCTAAAAATAAATAGGCGATTAGGTGCAACAAACGAACTCTATCCTAAATGCTTTCTGAACCAAACTACTCGCCGCTGTTCACAACAAAGATCTCCACTTACTCCAATCGCACACTAAACCAAACTGCAAAATTGAAATTGCAAAATACAAATTGTTAATTTATTGTAGTATTATGTTTGAGGAAGTCTCAAAAAGGAGGTGAAACGTCGCTTTTGTGAATGAATAGTGGTATATTTATTGGCTGACTTTTTATTTATTGTAAATTTTTAAAGTCTGAAAAGTTTGGTGTTAAAAAATATATATACTGTGAGTAAAGGAGGAAACAAGCAAATTAAATTATTTAAATGTATATATAGATATATTATAAGAACTTGAATAGTTTCAAGTGACAAAGAAATGTACATTCTTACTTGTATATATTAACAATACTCCGGTAACGAAAAACCCATTTCCTAGTGAGTTTGGTGTTCCAAGGTTGGTCAACGTTTCGATATTCAAGCGAGCCGCGTGACGTTACGGCTGTGGAATTTACAAGTTGGTTTTTATTTTTGGAAAAAATAATTGAAGTAAGGTGAGCGACAAATTAATTAAACTCTGCATTTAGTATATTCAATATTGGTCACAGTTTATTTCTGCCATTTTCGCTGGTTGTGTTACTCATTTTTCCCTTTTTTACAAACTCCTTAAACGACTCGAACTGAAGTTGTTATTCAGTGCAATGGTTTTTCTTCCCTTATTCCTTAAATCGTCAACTTGAACACTCACTTTATCCGCAAAAATGTCGTTTGTAAGGTTAATGATAGTTGAACATTAGCTTAATGAACATAATTTACACATGTGTAGTATTTAATTGCAAATTACATCCCACTACTGAAACTTTTGTTTTTCACGTCCCTTGTCTGGAATGTTGTGTGCATATTTTTTTTTGCATGTTCCAAAATATTGCTCCATTTTGTACATAAACATGTTTTGATGCAATCCATTAAAATTATTATTAAATGAAGATATTACTTGCTTCAATATATGATTAATTAGTGTTTCTTTAATTAGTGCTTCTTTATAATAATAATAATAATACTTACAGTATCTGGACACGTTGTTGTTTATACCCCTTTGCTCTGTACTATATAATGAGTTTGACAGTTTTTTGGTTTGTTTTTTTTTAAAAAAAAGGGGGTACAAGAGCTCTCCTTCAAGCTACGGGGACTCATTTCTATTTTCTATTCAGTTTAGGTCTTCCTCGTTGGTGATTATATCCACCTATCTCTTTTACAGCATTCTTCCATAGCACCACATTTCAAAGGATTCTATTCTTTTCCTTCCTCCCAACTCCTATCATCCACGTTTCGCTCCCATATAATGCCGCACACTCTATGAGAACATTTTTAGCAACGATTTTATAAAATTCACACTTATATTACCCATGAGTAAATTCCTCTTTTTAGCAAAAACCTTCCTCGCCCGTACCTATCCTACTCCAGTTATTACGCTTCCCAAGTAGCAGAATTCCTCTACTACCTTCAAAATATCCCTTCCCCAATCCGACACCCTTTGTTATTCAACTTCACGAATGTTTCCGCGTCTCTCTGGCGTCTTGCAGGTTTTTTACAACGATGAAGGTAGTATGAACCAGGTCCAACTCATCGTTTGCTCTCTCCTCCTCTAATGATGCGTGGGACTGACTTTGTCGTCCCTTCTCCTGGACTGACTGCTTCTCCTGTCTCTCTTTCGACTCCTCTGAACTCCTAGACTCGTCTGACTTCACAGACTCATCTCATCGATCCGTCGTCCATCCTCTCCGCAACTCATCTGTTCCCCAGACTCATCTGACAGATCCGTCCTCTCCCCAACTCATCTGCCTTCTCGAGCCTCCCAACGGCTCCATTTTAGTTCTCGCCCTGGGAGTTCCCCGCCATCGGTTTTCTCACACAATTCCGGGGTTCCCCACCATTGGTTTTCTCACACACCACCATTTTTTTTACACACACCCCGAGGGAGTTTCCTGCGGGGGATCCCTACGGGGGTTCACCCGCTTTCAGCCAATTCGACATTGTTGTTGGCCTCGCTTGTCGCGCACTAAACTTCTTTCATTGTAGGCCAAACTGCGCCTCACAATGCCACTATATAACCAAAATCTGCGTTTTTACATTACACTATATTTGTAAATAATATCATAGAAACTATAATTGTGTATAATTTTTGTTAATTAATTTATTGATGTTGTCTATTGCTGTACTGCCGGCTTAATGACAATAAGATCTTATTGTTATCAAATTACTGATGACCAAATTGAATTAAAAACTGTCCTTCAAGCTTATTTGCAAGATCACTGCTTTTATACTCAGTTAATGAATCCGTACAGTGTAATGTGTTTCTAATGTGAATATGAAAAGGTTTTCCCGGCGTATTTGTTACATTAGGAACTCTTGGGCTTACGACTGGGTGAGAGCGGCGTTGGCCATGACGATTGGATAACGTTCACCGTTGTTGTTATCGAGTGATATCTGACTGTCCAGGAAGGACGTTACTGATCCAGAACAAGAACTAATCAGCGCACAATACTCGACAGGCTGCCTATAGATAAGTACTCGTGTATAAATGAAGCTGCACAGATCACCGGACAGTAGGATATCACTTGATAACAATGACGGTGAACGACATCAAAACACCGTGCCCAATGCCTGCTCTCACCTGTTGGAAGCCCAAGAGTTCCTCATGCAATGTGAATATGTTTTATTTCTGATCATATTTCCTGTGTAAATGAGTAGGAATAACAGCATACGTGTGTGATATAAATATATAAACCTTCTGACTTAACCTTAACAAACATATGTCAAACAAAAGATGAAAGGGAATGATAATTATCTTGGAATATAAAAAGCAGGTATTTGTATCTGTTAAGTGGAATGTACATTCGGTTATGCTATATAAAAATTGTATTCTGTCAACATATTGTAAAAGCAAAATAATTAGAAATAATTCTGTATAATTACTTTGATTTCAGGTGATCTGTGGAAAAGTATATTACATATGAGGTATTGTGGATAATCGAATAGTGGACTAATAATTTTTCAAACAATACCATTATAAAAATATTTTAATAAGATACACAATGTCTGATCCAGAGATATTTAAATGTGCCGAGTGTGATAAAACATTTATAAATTCAACTCTTTTAAAAAGACATATGAGGGTTCACACTGGTGAAAAGCCATTTAAATGTGGCGAGTGTTTTATATCATTCACAGAGTCAGGTAATTTAAAAAGACACATGAGTATTCACACCGGAGAAAAGCCATTTAAGTGTGTCGTGTGTCTCAAGTCATTCACAGCATCAAGCGATCTAAAAATACATATGCGGATTCACACAGGTGAAAAGCCGTTTAAATGTGTTGTGTGTTTTAAATCATTCTCAATATCAGGTGCTTTAACAATACATATGAGGACTCATACAGGTGAGAGACCATTTAAATGTGTTCAGTGTGATAAGACATTCACGAGCTCTAGTAATTTGAGTAAACATTTGCTGGTTCACACCTCCGAAGCCCCATTTAAATGTGTTGAATGTCTTAAATCATTCACAACATCGAAAGATTTAAAAATACATATGAGGATTCATACAGGTGTGAAGCCATTTACATGTGTTGAGTGTTTTAAATCATTCACAACATCAAGTCATTTAAATATACATATGAGGACTCATACAGGCGAAAAACCATTTCAGTGTGTTGAGTGTTTTAAATTATTTTCAGCCTCAAGTGTTTTAGAAATACATATGAGGACTCATACAGGTGAAAAACCATTTCAGTGTGTCGAGTGCCATAAGAAATTTACAAATTCAACTGTTTTAAAGAGACATCTGAGGATTCATACAGGTGAAAAACCATTTAATTGTGTTGAGTGTGATAGATCATTCACACAATCCTCTCACCTAGTAAGACACATTAGAATTCACACTCGTGGAAAACCAGTCAAATGTCCTTAGTTTGATGAAGACTGCTTTCAGTTGTGATTCACATTGATAAAGAGCCATTTAAATGTCCTGAATGTGTTGATTCAAGTAGATTAATAAAATGTGTGTCTCTCACTGGTTAAGAAGCAAAGCAGTGTTTAATGTAAATCATGACACAATTATTGTAACTATTAATAATGACACTGGTCAAATGTAAAAGTGTTGAGTGTTGGAAGGTTGACTTTTCCTTTTAAACCACATAAGTATATATATATATACATATACACACACACATATTGACATCTTGTCAACAACTAAAAAAAGAAAGAAGATGCCATTGACTTTTTATATACATACTCATAATTTTTAAGTGGTTGAAGAAAACGAGAATGTCGAGAGCTTCCTACTGAAAATGAAAATTTTATTTTGCAAACTGTTTTTGGTTTATTCAACACATTATTATATCTCATTTATGGAATTTTAGACAATTTAAATCGTGAGATGTCACACGAGTGAATATCCACGTATGTGATTTTAGTGGGACGAAACATTTACACAATCCTCGACACTAGCAATGCACGAGGAATCGCACTGGTGCAAAGCCATTTAAGCATGAAGTGTGTTTTTAATCCATTCGCAGTATCAAGTGATATGAAAAGACTCGTACAGGTGAAAACATATTTGAATGTGTTGTGTGTGGTAAGACATTTAGGGATTGGTGTAATTTATAAAACTCCTACAGTCACACGGGGGTTGAAAAGAATAGGAATATGTTAAACTAATCATGACCTTTCAATCTATTGTACATTATTTCCTTAAATTCTGGGGAATATTTCCAATTCATGCGCTTACTTTTGTGTATCACATCATAATTTGTACAATTTGTGAATATTAAAAAATACTTGGGCTACTATTTCCTAGTCTTCTTTCAAATACTGTATTAAATTTTATGCAAACGGTTAGTTTGGAACTAACGTTAAATGTTCATTTATGTGTCTTACAAAAGACATTGTAAAATTATTATTTTATAGAATAAACAGCTGTTTACTGTTGTAAATAATGAAAATGAATATTCTTTCTCTTTCCCTATTTGTGTCTTTTTGGGGGTAAATATTTACCGCTTATTTGAAGCGGCTTTATAAAGTTGGTTCGTCAAAAGGGGAGCAGTTGGTTATATCTGACGAGTGTGTGCACAATACAAAAATTCTGTCATTTCTTAATTTTGTACAACTACTTATTGTTTTCATACATTTATAATAAACAATTTTTTTTAAATGCTTAAAGGTGTTGTTAATTGATACGCTGACCTTGTGTCACTCCAAATTCTGAATTTGTCATGTGAGATGACGCTCTGCAGTCAGCCCAGTTGACCCAAAGCCCTCAATGGACAGTAGAGCTGAAGGAGAAGAAGAAGAAAGGTATTGTTAATGACGAGTAACTTATTATGTTGATGTATAACTTTTAGTGTATATAGAACTGGGGATTGTATCAAGTGACGTAATTTGGAATAAGAAGAGTTACTTTTAAAGAAAAGACAGAAGTAATTTGAAGATGCGGTGGGGAGTTAATAGCTGATGATAGAGAATTAAGACAATCAAAATAAAATCTCCAGGATGATGGTTTGTATTAAGACTAATAAAACTTACTGTGCATTAAGAGTAATTGTTTGACTCCACCGATAGTTGCCTTTTATAATATGTCAAGTTTTTTTAAAAACTCGTTAAACAAATTAAGTGACTATAACCCCTGTGATATAAAAAATGTAAAACACTTTTCTACTGAAGTACTGATAATAAAGTAGAATTAGTCTGTTATGCTGTAGTACCTCTTTTTCCCAATACTCCGCCTTTATAAATAATAACCCACATTAAATCTAAAGCTATGTACGTGGAGGGTTTGAGATTATTGCTTGAAAATGACTGCTTTATTTATAATAATAAACGGTATAAACAGGCGGATCCAAGAGTGTTAACATTTCGTGGGATTGTTTTAAATTTGATTTTACAAAATGTGTTAGATAACATTTAAACATAAATTATTGTCAATAAAAGATTGATGACTTAATGGCAGTATTTTATGCACAATACAAAATTCCTCTTCTCGATCAATTAAATGTCTCTCGTCATAAAATTAAAATTCAGAATGGAATCGCAATTGGGTGACAAAATCAATCCCCTAGACATGGCCATTTACGTTGAAGGTGTCAAAATTTTATACAATGTGGTACATCAATCCTACAGCTATGAATTGTATTTCGAAATTTCATTCTGATTACCACAAACACGTGATTGTTAGTGCAGCTAATAATTTAATATATAAAAGGCTTTTGGTTGGGCGGAAGACTCGCAATTTATTTAATTGGTGACACTAAATGAATACACCACATTAAAGTTGGAGTTGGGGGTAAACAGGAATAAATTATTAAATATTATTCATTTTGGTACTGAGAGTATTGTCCAACTAGCCGCATGGAACGATACGTTGATGGTAGATGGAAAAATCACAACAAATTGCACGTTAAATTTAAAACCCCCATTAAATTATGCAAAAAATAGTTTATCAACCTCTGAAATTAAAAGTATCTCAATGTGAGAACATTGGGTGTATAATGTGGTTTGGCTCTTACTGTCCGATGACTGCTGAATCTCGGATGGTCGTGGGTTGGTGACGGTAGACGACTCCAGTGCTGTCATTCCCTGTGCTCCATGACACGTAGTAGAGGTGGACTACCAGACTCCACCTCATATCACCTGACAGCAAAGAGGGTGTTTGCAGCTTCTGGATGCAGACCGTCCACTCTCCAGAGAGAACTCCTCAACCCTCTGATTTTCTTGCTCAACATCTGGACCACCAATCACAAATTACAATTTTTGAAGGAACGCGCTGCTAATTTATTGAATCCTTGCCATGTTTTCCTTGGCAGGGAGAAATAATTTATGCCGGGGCACGTCCTTCCAGGCCTATGGAAAGTTAGGCACCTCTTTGTCGTCATATATATTCCACACTAATCATGCTGAAAGCCTGACTCTCCCCCTCAGGTCCGCCATTCTCACGTCTGCGCCCTCCCACCCCATATGAAACAAGCAACGTGTCTTTCCACGCAGTCAGCCGGATACTAATTATATACCATAAATTAATTTCTACTTAATATATAGTTACTTACCGTCTAGCATATGTGGTTGACTACAAGCTATATCTGCTACTTATAAGAGTATTCTTAAAAGAATTAAAAAGTAAGATAGTTGACTTGTTAACAAACAGTTTTTCTTATCCAGAAAGACTGATTAATAATAAGTTATGGTCATTAAAAATTATTAAGTTAATATATTTTTACATACAGATGAATCTCTTGAATTATCTAGTAATGTATGGTGTAATATGAACATTACAACAACCACCAACATAACCGAAAATAGCTCAATGGTATTGAAAGCATCAGCATAAAATAATTCTATAAATCCATAATCCATCCCTCCTTCAATTTATCCTCTAATCAATTATACAATAGATCAAACCCTTAATAAGAGCCATATATATTGTAATATTCAATTAAGAGGGAGAGGGTAAAATATTTAAACTATTTAGAAAATCAAACAAGTATTATTGAATTTATTACAAACATAGCACAATTATTTTCATGTAATTTATATACAACAATTACAAATGGATGAAATCTTCACGGTTAACCAACCGGATCAGGTATTTCAAAGAACACCAACGTTTCTGCGACCATCTTCTGCCTGAAGGTGGCAGCAGAAGATGGCCACAGAAACGTTGTGTTCTTTTGAATACCTGATCTGGTTGGTTAACCGTGAAGATTTCATCCGAATTATTCACCGGGAAAGTCTGCGTTCATTAACAATTACAAGAGTACATCAAGTACAATTTTACAGTAATAAAATAATTTTTTTGAAATGAAAAATATTAGACCTTGGTTCATAGTCGTCAAGGGACATTTGGATTCTCTCGAGAATGTAAGTGCAGCAGATACTAAAAAATTTAGAAATATAAGCAAACAATTAAATTTAAATAAAACCTTTTAGGAACTAATTCAACAGTGAATAATTTCCTAAAAGCTTTGCTGTGTTATCATTTACTGCATGCATCATACTTATGATCTGCTGACCTCGTCAGTCACCTTAAGCATACTGAAAAGAATGCAGATGCTAAAAAGGTTAAGAAAAATTTAGACACACAAAAATTGGATGGTTACAGAACGACTGCGCAGACACTAGTTTTGCGTCTCTCCAACTGTTTTACATATTACAGAATTTCACTATTTACTCCTCCTATTATCCAAAATTATGCAGTACAGTTTAATTGGACAACTATTGCTGCGTCAGTCAGCCACTCGTTGCAGATCTCAGTGGACCTTGGCACCAATCTGCTGCTCAACCCCCACTTGCAGGATCCACCTGCTACTCCAACATCAAATTCAGCCTTCCAACACCCCCAATGTCCTCATTACAAGAAAAACATCCATGATCCACTCTCAGCCACCACGCTTTTGCAAAACTGAGTCCTCACACTTTGCTCTCTGACCTCAGCTACAGCAAATGTAAATCCAATAATCTGAATGTTGTAATATTCCCCAGAATTTATGTAAATAAGACGCAATAATTGAAAATGTCATGATTAATTTAACATATTTATGTTCCTTTTCACCACTGTAGCTCAGAACATGTGTCACAAATTACATCATTATCTGAATGTTTTATCACTCAAATGGCTTTTAACAACTACAAATTCTCATACATAATTTTTAAATAACTTGATACCACCAAAAATTTAAAACTCTCTTCATTCATAAATGGATTTTCACCAGTGTGATTCCACTTGTTTCATTAGTGTAGAAGATTGTGTAAATGTTTCATCACAATCCAACACACTTAAGTTACGTGTTTGAATTTTAAAGAGTAACATTCAAAGGTTTTATTAACTTACTTGAATTGGTGAATGTTATAATACGCTCATCACATTGAAATGAGTTTTCACGAGTGTGAATTTTTATGTTTTTTTAAATTGCTTGAAATTGTAAATGATTTAAGACACACAGCACATTGAAATGGCTTTTCACCCGTATGAATCCTTGTATGTACTTTTAAATCACTCGATTTAATGAATGATTTAGGACACACAACACACTGATACGGCTTTTCCCCAGTGTGAATTCTCATATGCCTTTTTAAATTACTTGATTCTGTGAATGATTTACAACACTCGACGCATTTGTATGGCTTTTCACCAGTGTGAATCCTCAAATGATCTTTCAAACGGCATAAAGATGTAAATGTTTTATCACACTCGCCACAGGTAAATGGCATTTCGCCGTTGTGAATACGCATATGATTTTTCAAGCTGCATGAATATTTAAATGTTTTATCACACTCGGCACATTTAAAAGCCTTTTCGCATGTATGCTTTCTCCTATGTACTTTCAAATCGCTTGATGTTGTGAATACTTTAAGACACTCATCACATTTAAAAGGGTTTCCAGAGTCGTGAATTATCAAATGTCTATTTAAATCACTGGCATTTTTAAATGCCTTACCACACTCAACACATTTAAACGACTTTACATATGTATGAGTCGCCACATGTCTTTTTAAAGCGCTAGATGCTGTGAACGATTTAAAACACTCAACACATTTAAAAGGCTTTTCACCAGTGTGAATTCTCATGTGATCTTTTAAACGACTTGAAGATGTAAATGTTTTATCGCATTCACCACACATAAACGGCTTCACACCTGTATGAATCCTCATATGCGTCTTTAAATCACTTGTAGTTACGAATGACGTAAGACATTCGACACATTGAAACGGCTTTTCTCCTGTGTGAATTCTCATGTGCCTTTTTAAATTACCCGATTCTGTGAAAGATATAAAACACTCAACGCATTTGAATGGCTTTTCACCCGTGTGAGTTCTCATATGCCTTCTCAAATCAGTTGATGCCGTAAAGGATTTGAAACACTCGACACATTCAAATGGTTTTTCACCTCTGTGAATTCTCATGTGATTTTTTAAATGGCTTGATGTCGTGAATACTTTAACACACTCGCCGCATTTAAACGGCTTTTCGCCCGTGTGAACCCTCGTATGTCTTTTCAGAAAAGTTGAATTAGCAAATGTCTTGTCACACTCGGCACACTTAAAAGTTTCTGAATCAGACATTGTGTATCTGATTTAAAAAATAATAATAATGAAGTTGTTTGAAAATTTAATAGCTTACTATTTGATTGTTGTTGTTTTTTACAATTTCCTTAGTCCCTCATGGGTGATATGTTCTTCCACAGATAACCTGAAATTAAATAAATAATACAGAATTATTTATTTTGTTTTTTAAATTTTTTGACAGTATATATTTTTGACACAGCACAACTGAAAGTGTATTGCAGTTAACAGCTATAAATATCTGCTATTTAAATTCAATGATAATTACCATTCCTTTTGTAGTTTTTCTTAATTTAGTGTTTTTGTTTGCCATATAAAGATTGACTTTACATTGTATGAATTCAATGGGCTGAGTAAAAGAACAGTTGCACAATGCAATTTGCTCATAGGTAATTTTTTGACGTCCCTAGGTAACTTGATATATAGTACAGAGCCGAGGTATAAACAACTTCTCCTGAAACTGCAAGTATTTGGATCATTTACAAAGAAACCTATAATTTTTCAGTGTTTGATAACATTTTTTATAGATTAACTGACTGACCGTAGAGCGAGATAAACAACGCGAAACCGAAAATCTCCTCACACAAAACTTCAGCTTGGGTTATTTAAGGAATATGTGATACGACTTTCAGGAAAATAACCTGCGTGAAGGGCAGAAAACCAATCGTTACAAGTATTAATATACAGTAGGCTGGAATATATATATTCGCTTGTCACTTACCCTTATTGATTCAGTTTACCAAAAATTAACCTGTAAATAACCGCAGCCGTAACCTCACGCGGCCGTCATTCAGTTGACAGGTTGGCCAACGGTGAAGCACCAAAGTCACCAATTTGACAGGATTATTTTTTTAACATCATTTTTAAAAATAAAGAATGTACGATCATTTGTTACGCCATCACTTGAAACCATTCAGGGCCTTAAATATGCATATGAAGTATTTTAATTCTTCTTCTTTACAATTTGTTTAACTATACAAACATTATGGAATAAAACGGTAATCCTTCTGAGGTTTCCATGTCGGTGAACCCCATTTGTTGAAGCGACAAATTGACGATATTCGCAGAAAAGTGAGCAAAGGATTTTATTCGGCCAACTGTCACTCTTGTACATTTACCGCATAATCCATAAAAATGAGGAAATATATTCCCATTTATTAAAGATCGAAGGTTTTCCCGGTGTATGTTCTGAGTAAACAATTCTCAAGTGAGGACGACGGCAGAGTACGCGCGCCATCGAAACGTCGTGGCTTAAACCTCCATTGAACCCGGGTGGAAACCCAAGAATTGTCTATTCATATTCCCATTTGTTATTTGGGATAGAGATTTGGGGATACTGTAAAGCTAGGTTTACACGGGCAGTGATGTTCGTCGAAGTTGGGTTGGCTGTGCACTGCCTACCGTTTACATATTGGGCAGATAACTGCCCACTTCTTCACTGACAATTCTGTGCAAGTGCTGCCCTCACTACAGAACGGGCAGAGAACTCTGATGCATGTTTATACTTCTCTGCCATTTCTTGGCAACTACGTCAGGTTGGAATGTTGATGATGCGTAGTGTCAATATATTGTTTATATCAAGTTGAATATTTTTCCCCTTTGTGTTTTCGCGTACGCATAAGGAACTAATCACTTTGTATTTGTGATAGAATAGACGTAACGAGGAAAGAGTCAAACTCAGTATCACGCTCCTGTACTATAGATACATAAAAATGAAAACAGTTGTTTAGTAATATTGCTTTATATTATTACTACAGAAATCAAGCAATAATAAAAACAGCACATGTACTTTGAAGCTGGTTTTCAGTGTTTAATTGGGTCGGTTTCTATTACTTGTTTTATTCCCCTTAAAGTTATCAATTACTGAGCAGAACGAAATGAATTATTTTTCCATGACGTGTGATAGTAAGTAGTATGTTCATAGCTATACATCATTCTTTTGCGTATTTTTTTTCCAGTTAAAGTTTGTGCCATTGGAGGCTGGACAATAAATATTTTTGGAAAGTTAACCTAAAAATTTATAGGTGATTAGGTGCAACAAACGAACTCTATCCTAAATTATTTCTGAACCAAAATTCTGGTCGCTGTTCACAACAAATATTCAGTTACTCCAATCGCACACTAAACCAAACTGCACGCGTATTGAAAATGCAAAATACAAATTGTTTACCATCGCGCAATCGATAGTCAAACCTGCCTCACCGTTCACAATCGATAATTGACAACCGTAACTGCCACTAACTGGCCTCCCATGAGGGCAGCGTCTAGGTCGGTGGAGGGGGAACGTCAGTCATGACTGACATACCGTTGACACGCTCCAAGAAAAGTGAGGCAGTGCTCTCGTGTCAGCGATGTATAGGCAGTTGTCAGTGCAGCACTGACGTATGTTGACACGCCACTGACATCACTGCCCCTCGTTTTCTGGCAGTCATCACTGCCCGTGTAAACCTAGCCTCACTACAGAACGGGGGGCAGAGAACTCTGACGCATGTTTACACTTCTCTGCTACTTTTTGGCAACTACGCCCGGTTGGAATGTTGCTGTTGCATAGAGTCGATATATTGTTTATGTCAAGTTAAATATTTTCCCCCCTCCTTTGTGCACGACGCATAATGTCCATAAAACAGGAACTAATCACTTTGTATTTGTGATAGAAAAGACGTAACGAGGAGGAAAGGTTCCTGAGAAAGTCAAACTCAGCATCACGCTACTGTGCTATAGATACGTGACAATGAAAACAGTTGTTTAGTAATATTGCTTTATATTATTATTACTACAGAAATCAAGCAATAATAATAACAACAAGAGCCAGCGCCTTTTCCTTTGAAGCTGGTTTCCAGTGTTTAATTGCCTCGGGTTTCTATTACTTGTTGTTTTATTCCCCCTTAAAGGTGTCAATTACTCAAAACAAAACTAAATGAATTATTTTTCCATCACGTGTGATAGTAAGTAGTATGTTTATAGCTATACATCATTATTTTGCGTAATTTTTTTTTCCAGTTAAAGTTTGTGCCGTTGGAGGCTAAACAAATATTATTTATTTTTGGAAAGTTTACCTAAAAAATTTTTTAGGCTCATACACAGGTGCAACAAACAACGAACTCCATCCTAAAAGCTTTCTGAACCAAACTACTCGCCGCTGTTCACAACAAAGATTCACTTACTCCAATCGCACACTAAACCAAACACTGCACGGTGTAGTGAAAATGAATAGAATAGAATTAAATATTTGAAGAATAAACTTAAACTTTTATTAATATAATAGCAAAAGTTTGTCTTACTTTCTTTCAATAAATCAATAATCTGACATTATATTCAATTATACATTCATGAAGTTTTACTTGATTTATTTACTTTTACTATTATTTAATTAGTACTAAAAGCTTCAAACGTCTTTTTTTTTTCTTTTAGTATCAACAATTATTATTTTTACCCTTGTTAGTTTCCTTTTCCCTCCTTACTGTGAATACATGATTATTATATTTTGATGATTTAACAATGTTGAGAGTATATTCCTTGTTGAAATAAAAGGAATTATCCAGTTACGTGAGGCACACAAGGGCGATGTTAAGGAGGTTATTATACATCACCATGTACTGAAATGTATGTTTATTAAAATAACCTGTTGTTACCTTGTAACATGTTACCGGGAAATAACACAAAAGCCACCAGATAATTCAATTAGGACATGTTAATTTCTTAATATTACTTTTGCAAATGAGAACGTACTCTAAAAAATTCTTTTTATTAAAAATATGTTGAATTAAATCAGACGTTCCGACATCAATTTATCTGCTAAAAAAGATTAATAGTAGAAAGGATGAATTTCATAAATTTAGCAAACATACAATATAAACTAATTGACTCATTTCATAATTACGGGTGTGGATGTTGCTTTTAAATCAACAAATAATTTAAATTACATTAACTTTCTGTTAAGGAATAAAACGACCTGAGAAATTAATTGTTTATATTGTAACGCTCTGTATATCGGACAAACTAAACTAGTTTTAAAAGCACAGAGACGAGCGTGTGCCAACACGTAACATCATGGGACTCGTTTAATGGAATTGTGGAAAGGAAAAAAATGACGTGCATTTAGCCGCATGGAATGTTAAGAGCAATGAACAAAGCAGGTGCTCTGCGAAATCTTAAAAAAATTAAAAGGGGAAAATTAGGATATCTATAAGCTTAGGGTAGTGGGATTATTCAGAGTGGCGAGTGAATGATAATGGACAGAGTGGTTGTATTTGAAGAACCATGATAAATGCACCCCCGGTATTGACAACCGCCCAACTGTAGACTTTCTACAAACATGTCTGTCATCGTGGTAGACGTTTAGCCCCAACAGATTTTGTGTTTACACTCCAGATTGTGGAATAACATAACATGTTACTGTGATGTCTAATTGGTTTTGAAAGAAAGGGCTGGACAAAGTGTTCAGATATATATATAAGTTAAAGAGCATGGCCCGCATCATCCTCGTCTTACTCCTTTCTTGATCTTCTATTCTAATTTCCTGCTGACTGCCTTCTGTTGTAGAGGTTATCACTTTTTTTAAAGAAAAGTAACACGTTAATTCATTTGAATAAGTGCAATTGTTTTAAATAATGCATCCCTCAGTGGCCCAAGGGACAAGACCGTTACCCACCCCTGTTGAGGAGGCAGGGAGAAAACTCGGTAATTTTTTGTTTTTATTATTAGGATAAGAGGCAGACGAGGAACCTTGCATTGGGATTGGAATTTGCATTTTAATAAGACAAATGACTGAAAATTTTATATTAGTTTAAAAATAAAGTTTGTATGGACTTAATTACAGTTTTGAAAAGAAGACAAGGAAATGGTAACCCAAATATTTATTAATTTTCATAACTCGTACAAACTACATTTTAATATACAGCAAAAGTAAAACCAAAATTTCCAATAGACAACAATTTAAAATGTCATGATTAACCTTAATCACTTTGGTTTGTTTCGTAACCAGCAAGATCCACATAATTTTATTAATTTTTACTTGAATTGGGGAACGTTTCAACACAACCACAACATTTAAATAGCTTTTACGCCACATGATCTTTTAAACTACGTGAATATCTAATTGTCTTATCATTCACATTTGACACACTTTAATGGTTTTTCACCTGCGTGAGACGTAACATGCCTTTTTAATTCACACGATCATGTGAATCATTTAAAACACTCAACTCATTTAAATGACTTCTCACCCGTGTGAATTTTCATATGTCTCTTTAAATGGCTTGATTCTGTGAACGATGTAAAACACTCGACACATTCAAATGGCTTTTCACCTGTATGAATCCTCATGTGTGTTTTCAATTGACTTGACGCTGTGAATGATGTAAAACACTCAACACACTTAAACGGCTTTTCACCCGTGTGGATCCTCATGTGTTCTTTTAGATTACTCGATCGTGTGAATGATTTGAAACACTCGACACACTTGAACGGCTTTTCACCAGTGTGAATCCTCATATGGATTTTTAAATCATTCGATGCTGTGAATGATTTGAAACACTCGACACACTGGAAAGGCTTTTTACCTGTATGCGCCATTATATGTCTTTTTAATTCCTGTGATGATGTGAACAATGTGAGACACTCAACACATTCAAATGGCTTCTCTCCAGTGTGAATCCTCATGTGTTCTTTTAAATTACTTGACTGCCTGAATGATTTTAAACACTTAACACATTTGAACGGCCTTTCTCCAGTATGAATCCTCATATGTTTGTTTAAATCACTTGATCTAATGAACGTTTTAAAACATTCAGTACACTGAAACCGCTTTTCTCCACTGTGAATCCTCATGTGTTCTTTTAAATGACTCGATGTTGTGAATGATTTAAAACACTGAACACACTTAAATTGCTTTTTGCCTGTATGAATCCTCATATGTCTTTTATATTCACTTGAATTTGCAAAAGTCTTACCGCACTCGGCACATATAAGTGTGTCTAAATCAGACATTGTGTATCTCATTAAAATATTTATAAGTTTATTGTTTGGTTTTCCTTTTTCCTAATGCCTCATGTGTACTTGATTTTTCACGGATCACCTGAAATCAAATAAGTTAGGGCATATTTGTTTCATTTTTAAAATATGTTGGCATAATTAATTTTCAATAAATCAATGTTTATTCCGTTTTACTGATATAAGTGTCTCCTCTTTACATTCGTTTTTGCAATATGTTGGAGTTCACTGTTTTGTTTTGGTTAAAATGAAATAATTTCAGACGGTGTTTATCTTTAATCGATCTACGTTTCGCCACATATTCGAACGTCCTTACTTTCTGTGAAATACATATTTCAATTTGAATGTAAATTTATACATAGCCAAAACTATATATACAATGGGAATCAACTGACTAACAACTTACCAAAACATTGTTAAATCATATTTTTTAACAATACAACATAAAAATGTTACAAACACAATTTTTTTGTTGTACAAAGATAGATCCGAGGCAGCACTTTACATATATATATATTATTTTTTTTCTCGGCTACGTATAAACTTATAAGCAGATTGAAATGTTGTATTTAGATTTGTAAGGAGGTAAACCTGAAGAAGGTTCGAATATGTGCGCTGAAACGTAGTTCGATTAAAGATAAACACCGTCTGAAATTATTTCATTTTAACCAAAACAAAAAACAGCGAACTCCAACAAATTACAAAAGACTGATAATTATATTGGAATGTAAAGAGGAGATACTGAAGTAGGTGCAAAACTGTGTGTGTGCTGAAACGTTGTCTGATTAAAAATAAAAACTGTCTGTAAAAAAAAAAACCTGGCCGGAAATTATTTCATTTTAATTTTAACATCAGACATTAATTGATTTGATATTGTTTTGGTTAAGTCAGTAGATTTATATGTAATAATTACACTTACACACGTATGTATATATTTACATCAGTCAGCTCTAAGGTCCTGAGGACGAGCATCACCCTCGCTCTACACCAGAAAAGTATTTACAATACACACCCCCGGGGGATAATTTTATACAACAGTCTTCCTTCCTTCCACCCCAGAGGTTAAAAAATAGTTCCTACAAAAGCTTCGTGGTGAAGCAGAGAGTAAAAACTATTCTTTTAAATAGCTGTTGTTTTACTCTGTGCTGCAGGATTTTCTTAATCGTCCCTCTTCTAGTATTTAAAATCAAGGTTCCTCCTGCAAAAAGTGTTGAATGAGCTGCAGCTGCTGCCAACCTTGTAAAATAGCACACATATCTTTAAAATTTATATTCAGTTTTATCTGCTCTTTTGTTTGTTTGTTTCATGTATGGCGCTGCTGCTGCTGGAGCAAAGGACAGTTTCCTTCCTGGTCCAAGTAGTCCAAAAAGTCCATTGCATGTTCCTCAGTGTGTGTGTGTGTGCTTGTTTGTGTTTTCCCAGTGTTTGTGTGTGTGTCACATCAACGTGTGTGTCCCTTGTGTTGTGTTTATATTGACTTTTGTCTGTATACATTTCCTTTTATTAATTTATTTTTAAGTTTATTTGTCTTTAATTATGTACTTTATTTTGTTAATTTTCAATTTTTAAAGTAATGACCGTATCCTCCTATTTCCTCAATCGAGGAGGACTAATGATGGAAAACAACAATAAATCATCTAAATTAATTTGAACCACACTCAACATTGCACGAATTCATCAACTGGGTTAAAAGATGGTGACTTTGCAAACAAACTTGCAGAACAGTTTCGAATCGGTCCATCAGTTAATTTCGATATCTCTTATTATTATTATTATTATTTGGGGCAGACCCCGAGGCATAAACAACTTGTCCTTAAACTGCAAGTGTTTAGAGACTTTATAAAATATATCATCACTTTGCAGTCCTTCATAATTGTGTGAATATGCAAAAAAAAATGTTTTTACACTTTAAATAAAAAAATTGTGACGTTCCTGACATTTAACGAATTGTACTCGCAAAAATAAATAAACATAACCAATTCTCCTAAAGTAGGTTAATTAAATGAATTAATCTACCTTCACGTTATCATGTTAATTATATACCTTTTTAATATTGTATATACTGTATCGTTATCGTCCTAACTGATAATCTGTATGATAAAAGTTTTTAAAATAAAAATAAAAAAGAATTGTATCGAAAGCATGTTTATTTACTAAAGTAAACAATATCTTGGAACATGCAAAAATAAAAGAAATGTACATAACATTGAGGATTTTCATACAAGGGACGTGGAACACACAAAAAATTTCAGTAGTGGAATTTAATTTGCGATAAATTTATATTGAAAGAAATTATGTTTGTTACATTAATTTTCAACTTGGCTTGAATTGTTTAAAGGAATTTGTGGTGAAACAACAACAACAACTTTCAGGGAAAGTTCACAAAATGGCGGAAAGAAATTGTTGGAGGTAATAATATTCAACAGCCAGAGGTTACGTTTACTTGTCACTTACCTTAATGTAATTATTTTACCAAAATGGAACCGGTAAATTCCACAGCACGTAACCTCTACTACACGGCGCGGCTCTCTCCCTCCACTAGCGTAAAGGGTGACCAACTTTGAAACACTAAAGTCACCAGACAATACAATTATTGTATTGTATTGTATTTATTGTTCCTTGAGGTGGTCCGGCGTCTGCCCGGTGGCAGTTTGTCGATAAATTGATGATACATTAAAAAACATAATTAATTACAGAATAGAAATTAAAAATACAATTTTAAATTATTTCATGTCATTTTTCTTTTACAAAATAAGCAGCTAACTTTTCAGTGTTTCTAAGGCTAGGTTTACACGGGCAGTGATGACTGCCAGAAAAAAACGAGGGGCAGTGATGTCAGTGCGCTGACTGACAACTGCCCATTAATCGCTGACACGGCTGGAGCTTCACTGCCTTCACTCTTCTTGGAGCGTGTGGACAGTGTGTCAGTGATGACTGGCCACGTGTTCCCTTCCCCCTACACCCAGTTAGTGGCAGTTAAGCTAGGTTTACACAGGGCAGGGGCAGTGATGTTCGTCGAAGTTGGGTTGGCTGTGCACTGCCTACCGTTTACATCTTAGGCAGATAACTGCCCACTTCTTCACTGACAATTCTGTGCAAGTGCTGCCAACTCACTACAGAACGGGCAGAGAACTCTGATGCATGTTTATACTTCTCTGCCATTTCTTGGCAACTACGTCAGGTTGGAATGTTGATGTTGCATAGAGTCGATATATTGTTTATATCAAGTTGAATATTTTTCCCCTTTGTGTTTTCGCGTACGCATAATGTCCATAAACAGGAACTAATCACTTTGTATTTGTGATAGAAAAGGCGTAACGAGGAAAGGTTCCTGAAAAAGTCAAACTCAGCATCACGCTACTGTGCTATAGATACGTGACAATGAAAACAGTTGTTTAGTTAATATTGCTTTATATTATTATTACTACAGAAATCAAGCAATAATAATAACAACAAGAGCCAGCGCCTGTTCCTTTGAAGCTGGTTTTCAGTGTTTAATTGCCTCGGGTTTCTATTACTTGTTGTTTTATTCCCCTTAAAGGTGTCAATTACTCAACAAAACTAAATGAATTATTTTTCATCACGTGTGATAGTAAGTAGTGTGTTTATAGCTATACATCATTCTTTTGCGTAATTTTTTTTCGCAGTTAAAGTTTGTGCCGTTGGAGGCTGGACAATAATTATTTTTTGGAAAGTTAACCTAAAAATTTATAGGCTCATACACAGGTGCAACAAACGACGAACTCTATCCTAAATGCTTTCTGAACCAAACTACTCGCCGCTGTTCACAACAAAAATGATCCACTTACTCCAATCGCACACTAAACCAAACTGCGCGCGTATTGAAAAGAACACGTGGCCAGTCATGACTGACACACACTGTCCACCCGCTCCAAGAAGAGTGAGGCAGTGCTGCTGCAGCAGTCGTGTCAAGCGATGGATTGTCAATGCAGCACTGACAATGTATGATGACACACCACTGACGTCATCACTGCCCTCCCGCACGCGTGTAAACCTAGCCTTATACACGTGTGTGTATATTTTTAATTCCAAATGATAATCCATTACTGAACCTTTGTTTCACCTCCTCTTATGAAAGATCTCGACGTCGCGTGCACATTTTTTTTTGTTGTAAATAAACATGTTTCGATGCAGTTCATTAAAAATTTTATTAAATGAAGTTATTACTTGTATCGATATATATTGTAATATACCTTTTCAGGGTATAAAACATTAATTAATCAATAGAACAAATTATAATCAATTTTAATATTTTTCATTTATTAATTTAAAGCGATTACATGGGGGCTTAATCTCAGGGGTGATATTTTGGGTCTCTCCAGGAGATGGAGTGAGTAACGCATGCAGTTACTGAAAATAGAAAAAAAACAATCATTAAATATTATATAACCAGAGCACAATGAGCAAGTTTCATAGCTTTTTTAATAACTTACCCACAATTACTACAGGGGCCTACAAACATCCACCTCTCGAATGTTTCCTTCCTCGTCTCTCTGGCGGCGTCTTGCAGGATTTTTATCGATGAAGGTACAAGGAACCAGATCCGCAACTCATCTGCTTCCCCGAAACATCTAACGTCTGCAACCCTATGACCACGTCTCACCACATCTGACGTCTCTGCCCACCTCTCACAGCATCTGCTCTCGTCCGTCCTCTCCTCCACTCATCTGACTTCTCATCACGTCCGTCCTCTCCTCATCTCGTCTCAATTCTGGTCCCGAGCCACCCATCGGCTCCCCTTTTTAAATCCTCCGACGGGAATTCCCCGCCATAGGTCCCTTACAAAATTCCGGGGTTCCCCGCCAGTTAATTTCACAAAATTTCGGGGTTCCCCGCTCTAATTTTTTTACACATGCTCGGCGGGAGTATCCCGCGGGGGTTCGCCTTCTTTCAGCCGACTAGACATTGTTGTTGGCCGAACTGCGCCTCATAACGCCACAATATCACAAAATCCGCGTGTTTTTTATCACAATATATATATATATATTGTAACATGATAAGTTACACGCAACAATGCGTTGTGAGTTGCAATTGTCGCAACTCGGGCCAACAATGGAGTCTGGCGAGACTTAAGTGAGTCGTCATGGGGTAGTGGATGAAGGAGAAAGACCACGCCCTGTAGTGATAATTTTTCTCATGTTCTGAAATGGATTAAAGCTATTAAAATCCACTTTTTTGGTATTTTTATTAAAAAATACCTGGCGCCCAAAAAGCAGTTAAATCCTCGAATACGGAGGAAGGCCGGATCTTCTACAATATATATATATATATAAGTATTCAGTTTCTGTGCTGCTGCTTTTACAACACTTGCAGTTTTATGGGACAAGTTGTTGTTTACACCTTGGCTCTGTACTATATAATAAGTCATTGTGCAGTGGAAGTTTTCCTGATAGGCTAAAATATGCAACAGTTACTCCCATCTTTTAAGAAAGGAAATTTTGGACGACTTTGGTAATTACAGACCTCCTGCCACCAGTATTCTCTAAAATATTTGAAAAAATAGTCTATAATAGAGTAGTTGATCACTTATATATATATATATAATCCGCTTACCACCTCACAATTTGGCTTCAGGGAAAAAAAAGTGTTCAACTGACATTGCCATGTCATGAAATCTTGGAACAACTAAACAAAAAAAAAAGATACCCATTAGGAATTTTTTGTGACCTATCCAAAGCTTTTGATTGTGTAGACCATAATATCCTCCTTAAACAAAATGAAGTTTCATGGAATAACAGGAATTTCCCATATTTAGTTCTCCTCTTACCTAACAAATAGGAAACAGAGGGTTACATTAAAAGACTCTACCTCTGGACAAATTATTAACTCAGACTGGGGACAAATAAAGACTGGGGTTCCACAGGGTTCCATCCTAGGTCCATTGCTCTTCTTAATATACATATATATATATATATATATATATATATATATATATATATAAATGACTTACCTAGATCCATAAATTCTTCTTCTAAAACTATACTTTTTGCACATGATGATACTAGTATTTTGGTAACAAGTAAACAAAATGGTCTGGAAAGTGCTGCAAAGTTTTACATTAAGCCAGACGCTTCACTGGTTGGTTTTCAGCCAATGGCTTGTCGTCCATCAATTGTGATAAAAAAAACTCACTTCAAGGCAGTTTCAGACAAAGGATGGGCCAATTTGAACTCAATAAAACTAGCAACAAATAACTCAAGTTGAATGTACAAAAAATTTTAGGTATATCATCCATGGACAATAAATTAAACTGGAAGGATCATCATATTAATATTCTCCTAGGAAAACTATGCTCGGCGGCAACAACCTTTGCTCTTAGAGAATTATGTCAAGTTGTGGTGATCCTAAATAATAAGAAAATTAGTTTATTTTGCATATTTCCACTCTGTAATGACATATTATGGTGGTATTATAATATTCTGGGGGCAATGCATCAGGGAAAGATAAAATATTTCAACTTCAAAAAAGGCTGTCAGAATATTATGTCAGGTCTTGTAGGGGAGGGACTTTTCAAGAAAACTGCCAGCATATTCAATCATGTAACCTCTTACACACTAAACTCTGATACATATTACATGACTGATACCAGAAGTAAAAACAGTTTACACAAGGAAGGAAGGAAGAAGGAAGGAAGGAAGGAAGAGGAAGGATGGAAGGAAGGAAGGAAGGAAGGAAGGAAGGAAGGAAGGAAGGAAGGAAGGAATGAAGGGAAGTCTCTAATCCTAATACAAAAGGGTGTACTACATTACAATGCCATCTATTAGCATATTTAATAAACTTCCCACCTCCATTAAAACAATTAAAAATAAATCCAAACAAGTTCAAATATGAACTAAACTAACTAACTAACTGACTTCTTACTAAGGCCACTCCTTCTACTCTGTTATGGAGCTGAATGTACCACAGGGGTAGATATTTATAATTATAGAAAGAACATTATTACAACACTAATTTTTTTAGTATAGGATGTAAAAATATTTATCAATTATATATATATATATATATATATATATATATATATATATATATATATAAGGTACAAATTGTATGTCTTCTTGTATAGAACTTAAGAAAATCTTATTATAAGTTAAAAATTAATGAATAGTTACAGTATATTTTTTTATATTAATAAAGGAACTCCTTTGTATGTAAAATCTCTGACTCGTTCCACAACATCCTTGAAGCTTGTGCTTCTCTATAGGATCTATGGAATATGATTTTATACATAAAACTTGGGGGATATCAAAATAACTGATCAACTCTTGGATTTAAAACTCTTCTCCAAGCTTATTTCCAAGATCAGTGTTTTTACTCAGTCGATCAATCCATACAATGTAAAGTGGTTCAAATTAGTAAAATGTTATATATACGTGAAGCTTATAATACGTGCAAATGAGTATGGGATACTGTGTTTTTATTATTATTCATTTATATTCCTAAAGATTATAAGTGTGTACAATAAATGATCCAGTATATAAATTATTAAAATAATGAATATAAAGTTAAAAATAGTATATATAATTAACATGTCGACATGGAGGTAGATTAATCCATTTAATCAACCTACTCCGGTTGATGGGTTGGAGTTTTTTTAGTGGGTACCTGCGAGGCACACACGACGCGGGTGTGCGAGGGTTGAGGGGCTGTGAACTGATTGTTGGAGGATGTCGCATCATGGTAAGGTTGGGTTAGGATGAGGTCAGCTGGACGTTTTCTTCTGAGCCGACGGAAGTGCAGAGGTTAGGCGGGGGAAGAAAGGCACGGAGTTGCTGGATCGTGGGGGTTTGGGTGTTTGAGGGCGCTTTTAATTAGGGAGGTTTACACTTGTAGCTTACGGAGTTTACTTTGGGAAGTTTGATGTTATGGTGGATGACGGAATTTCTAAGGTACCAGGGAAAGTTTGCGATGGTGCGCAGGATTATGTTGGCAGACTGTGTGTTTGTGTGTGTATGCGATTATTAGATACTAGCATCTGTAAACTTGATTACACATCAAAAATGTATTTTGTGAATATATTGTAAAAACAAAATAAATAATTCTGTACAATTTATATGATTTCAGATGAACTACGAAAAAAATTATCTGTGAAATTTTAAGGAAAAGCGTAAACAATGACTGATCGAGCCAAATTTAAATGCGCCGAGTGTGATAAAACATTTATGACATCACGTGATTTGAAACGTCATGTCGGGATTCACACAAGTGAAAAGCCATTTAAATGTCTCTACCGTTTCGAAGCGTTCAGAGTAACAAGTACTTTAAGATTACATACGAGGTTTCATACAAGTGTCAAGCCATTTATATGCGTTGAGTGTCATAAGAAGTTTGCAAATTATAGTACTTTTAGTGGTCATTTTACGGGTCACTCCACCGAAAGGCCATTTGAGTGTCCCGAGTGTCATAAATCGTACAAAACATCAAATTATTTAAAAATTGCATATGAGGATCCATACGGGTGGAAAGCCTTTTAAATGCATCGAGTGTCTTCTGTCATTCAAAGGAACAGGGCATTTAAACCAACACATGAGCATTCACACTGGAGAAAAGCCATTTCAGTGTGTTGAATGTCTAAAATCATTCAGATTGTTAAATCAGTTAAAAGTACATACGAGGATTCATACTGGAGAAATGCCATATACATGTGTTGTGTGTGAAAAGCCATTTAGATATTTAAGTGCTTTGCAAGTACATTTGAGGATTCATACAGGGGAAAAGCCATATAAATGTGGTGAGTGTTTTAAATCATACATATATTTGGCTCGTTTAAAAATGCATATAAGGTCACATAGGGTTGAAAAACCTTTTAAATGTGCCGTGTGTTTAAAATCGTACAAAGCATCAAATAGTTTAAAAAAACATATGAAATCTCACACTGGTTAAAAGCCATTTAAATGTCCTCAGTTTGATGTGACGTTCGCCGCTTCTGGTAATTTGACAGATCACATGATGATTCATGTGCCATTTAAGTGTGACGCATGTTTTAAGCCATTCACAGTATCAAGTCATTTAAAAAATACATTCTGTTAATAAATAACTAATTATATTGTGTCTTTTAAAATAATTTTTTTAATGTAAACTGTTGTTTACTCTTGTACAGAATGAAAATGAATATTCTTTCTCTTTCACCGTTTGTGTTTTTGGGTAAACATTTACTACTAAAGTTGGTTCATCAAAAGAGGAACAGTTAGTGACCTTTGGCCAGAGTCGGCGACAAAAATTCTGCGACTTCTTAAATTTGTTTAAGTGCACGGCACTAGAACATTGACGTTAAAAATAAAATTGAAATGGTTCACAATACTGATGTTGGGATCTTGCCCCAAGGAGGATAAGAAAAAGTAAACACTGAAGATTTTAAAGCCATTTCTATTAATTTGGAGGCGACCCTGAATAATGAAATGAGGTAACACGTTACTCGGGGGCCCAGAAAAAAAGAACAGGATTATAAGGAATTGGTTTTATAATCGACAGTAGGATGAGAAAAAGTCCCTCAAGTGTTTCGCTCCATTGGGAGATTATTTGTAAAATAAATTATTATAAGGCCGATTTGAAAAAAAAAATTGGTAAACTTGAAAAGGAAAGTAACGGGGCGCTTAAATATCACATAATATTTCTAAAAGGGATTTTCTAATTGTAAGCTATAGACAATTTAACTTAGTCGCATCCGCAATAACGTTGAAATGTTGACAAATTCCATCCCGCTGCAAGGTTCCACGTCTGCCTCTTATCCTAATAATAAAAACAACAAATTATGGAGTTTTCACAGAATGAAGTCATTTAAAGAGACATGTGAAAATTCACACTGGTGAAAAGCCATTTAAATGTGTTGAGTGTTTTAAATGATTCACAAGGTCGTGTGAATTAAAAAGGCATGTTACGTCTCACGCAGGTGAAAAACCATTAAAGTGTGTCGAATGTGAATGATAAGACAATTGGATATTCACGCAGTTTAAAAGATCATGTGGCGTAAAAGCTATTTAAATGTTGTGGTTGTGTTGAAACGTTCCCCAATTCAAGTAAAAATTAACAAATTATGTGGATCTTGCTGGTTACGAAACAAACCAAAGTGATTAAGGTTAATCATTACATTTTAAATTGATGACTATCGGAAATTTTGGTTTTACCTTTGCTGTATATTAAAATGTAGTTTGTACGAGTTATGAAAATTAATAAATATTTGGGTTGCCATTTCCTTGTCTTCTTTTCAAAACTGTAATTAAGTCCATACAAACTTTTATTTTTAAACTAATATAAAAATTTTCGGTCGTCTGTCTTATTAAAAGGCAAATTCCAATCCCAATGCAAAGTTCCTCGTCTGCCTCTTATCCTAATAAAAAAATTACCGACTTTTCTCCCTGCCTCCTCAACGGTCTTGTCCCGTGGGCCACTGAGGGATGCATTATTTAAAACAATTGCACTTATTCAGATGAATTAACAACGTGTTACTTTTTTAAAAATAATAATTGTGATAACCTCTACAACTGAAGGCAGTCAGCAGGAAATTAGAATAGAAGATCAAGAAAGGAGTAAGACGAGGATGATGCGGGCCATGCTCTTTAACTTTTAAGTATATATATAGAACAGGTGATGAAGAAAGTTAAAACGGAATGTGGAAAGGGAATCACACTGCCAGGAGAAGAAGTGAAAACCCTATGCATTGCCTATAATATCATAGTATTAGGGGGGAGTCAGGAGAAGAAGACTCGGAAACCATAATAAATGGCTTGGAGAAAGAGTTTAACATGAAGACGGAAAAAACCAAGGTAATGGAATGTAGTATGGGGAAACGGTGGAGTAACAAGGGCTGTTAAGAGTGGGGAAAGGATATTTTGAAGGGAAGTTAAGGAATTCTGCTACTAGAGTAGGATAGCACAGGAACAGGAATTTACTTTCGGGTAAAACAAGTATGAATATTAGGACACCGTTGCCAAAAAAATGTTGGTGTGGAGCAGCAGCGTGGCGGCGTTATATGGGGGAAGCGAAACGTAGACAAGTAGGAGCTACGGAAAGGAAAAGATGAGAAGCCTTTGAAATGTGGTGCTGCAGCAGGATGAGAATAGGGGTGGATAAGGTAACTAGCCAGGAGGAAGCTCTGAACAGAATAGGGGGGGAAAAGCGAACAATATGGAGGACTTTGAAGAGGGATGGATTAACAAACAGGCCCACGTTTTAAGACACGAGGGTCTTGTTAAATTAGCATTAGAGAGGGAAGTGTGTGTGAGGTAAGAACAGAAGAGGGAGACCAAGGATGGAATGCGCTAAGGAGATTCTGCATGTTGTCGGTTGTGCTGGTTACAAGGAAATGAAAAGGCTTGCGGAAGATAGTTATCCCAAAGTCTGCAGCCTCTCGCCCATACTGTCTAACTTATACATAGAACAGGCGAAGAAGAAACTTGAAATGGAAAAGGAATGATACCGAAAGGAGAAGAAATAAAAACCCTACTGAACTGAAGAGGAAGGACAATGATGGAATACACTAAGAAGAATAGGGAGGTTGTGCTAGTTATAAGGAAAGGAAAAGGCTTGCGCAATATAGGTTACCCGGGAGGTTTGCCTCAGACCAGTCTTAGATGACTAAATACCACAACAAAATGGAAATAACTTAACTGTTATTCAAGAAACGAAACTCATTTAAAAAGAAACAACACCTAATAAAAGGAAAAAACCCGAAATATTATAAATGACATTTAATCCCAAACATCTTGACAACAAACACGAGACAGAAAGTTAAAACATAATCTTGCCATTGCCACGTATTGCATTCCTGTTACGTTACCAACATACCAGAACCAAAAGCACTACGTTACTGAAATATTTCTTCATTAAATTCTTTTTTTTTAACCTGTAACTCTTGACTCGTACAATTTAATATTGTCAAATTATTTTTATTATTTAATTACACGTTATTTGAACGTTGGTGATGAAAAAAAATATAGTTGATTTGTTACAATTTTCAGTTTTTTGGAGAAGCCAATCTTTTGTTCCCGTATGTTGGTAGTGAACCTAGTTTGAAGGAGCGTCAGGACGGTCGAGACTGTGAAGGGAAACATGCGGATGTTTGTTGCTCACCGAATGATTACCGCATTACGCTATCGTTAAGGTTAATAATTTTTTTAAGTTAGGTGAGTAAAGAAAGGCAGATGAGGTTTTGCATTGGTTCGTTCAACTTACGTAGTAACAATTGTCTGTGAAAGTTCTGATTGGAATCACTTACCTGGTGGTTTTTGTCATCTTCCCACACTGGTGTAAGTATAAAATCATATTCCATAGATCCTATAGAGAAGCAAGCACAAGCTTCAAGGATGATGTTGTGGAACGAGTCAGAGATTTTACATACACATAGTTAGGAGGTTGCTTTATTAATATTAAAATATACTGTAACTATTCATTAATTATAAGTATAAAATCATATTCCATAGATCCTATAGAGAAGCAAGCACAAGCTTCAAGGATGTTGTGGAACGAGTCAGAGATTTTACATACACATAGTTAGGAGGTTGCTTTATTAATATTAAAATATACTGTAACTATTCATTAATTATAAGTATAAAATCATATTCCATAGATCCTATAGAGAAGCACAAGCTTCAAGGATGTTGTGGAACGAGTCCAGAGATTTTAATACACATAGTTAGGAGGTTGCTTTATTAATATTAAAATATACTGTAACTATTCATTAATTATAAGTATAAAATCATATTCCATAGATCTATACAGAAGAACAGCTTACAAGGATTGTGAATGAGTCCAGAGATTTACATACACAAGTTAGGAGGTTGCTTATTAATATTAAAATACTGTAACTATTCATTCATTAACTTATAAATAAGATTATTAAGTTCTAATAATATGTTCCTTATATATAAAATTATAAATATTTTACATCTTCACTAAAAATTAGTGAATATGTTCTTTCTAAATATACATATCTACCCCTATGGTGGTACATTCAGCTCCATAAGTTCTTCAACACAGAGTAGAAGGAGTGACTTTAGTAAGAAGTTAGTTAGTTAGTCTAGTTCATATTTGAACTTGTTTGGATTTATTTTTGATTGTTTTAATGGAGGTGGGAAGTTTATTAAATATGCTAATAGAGGGCATTGTAATGTAGTACACCCTTTTCTATTAGGGTTAGAGACTTCCCTTCCTTCCTTCCCTGTGTAGATTGTTATTTTACTTCTGGTATCAAAGTCATTTATATCTGAGTTTGGTGTGAAGAGGTTCCTGTTATTCATAACAAATAACATGAGTGTCAGTATTCCAGTTTTCTTAAAAAGTCCCCTGCAAGATGTTTTCGGTGAGACCTGACATAATATTCTTTTTTCGAAGGTGAAATATTTTATCTTTCCCTGGAACATTAAAATTACTAACGCAAGTTTAACTTATAGCTAACCTTTCTTGATCGAAAGTGGGTTATGTGATTAGTTATTGTGATGGCATTTTGAGGTTCACAATATCTTCTTACTTTGCCCTACTTCTGGATAGAGCAACTAACCGGTGAAGTTTCAAGCAGGGGATAAGAGAAGTGAAAAAAAAACAACACATATCGAGGACTTGGGTTAACAGGAAACGTTTTGAGCATCGGAGGAAAGTGAACAGAAGAGGGAGGCGAAGACTGGAACGCTCTGAGCAGATCAGGGAGGATGTGGGAAATGCGAAACGCTTGCTCGGAATAGGTTAGGATGGAGAGTCGCACCTGATCCAGTGTAAGGACAACTTGTGCCCGTGTTATTTTAATAACATAAAAAAATTTGCTTAAGTTAAAGGCTAAGAAAGGTCATTTTTAATAATCTTTAACAGGAGGAAGAAGAAGAAAGTTATTCTTGATTAGAAAGGGGAAAATTGAAGTTAAATTAAAGGAAAGGACGGAAGGAAATGGTAAGGTGAGAAATAACAAACCAATCTTAAATTCTCTGCAAACATATTTAATAAATACATTCAGATTAAACTCGTTTCATTCAAAGTTAATGCAATTCCCATGAATTTGTGGTGTAAACAGAATTGATTTAAAAAAATATATATATATATCACTGGAAAATGTGTGCCTCATTACAATCATTAAAATAAATAAATAATTTTACTGTTGTGAGTAAAAAATGCGGTTAAGGTTTTGTCGTCGGACGGTTTTGTTCGTTTATCTCCCGCTGTAGTGAAAGTTGTCTATGAAAAACTTACCACAAAGTAGTCAACTGTCCTGTTGCTTTTGTTGTTCATCCGTGCGTGGTGGACCATCAAAATTATTAACCTACATGTAACCGTATTCAACAAATAATATTGCAAATCTAAATTGGGTCACCAAAAAAAACCCCTCGTTTATTAAATATAATTTTGGTTTTAAGAGAAAATATCTGCATGTTTTGTACCTATTTTACTTTATTGCCGTAACATTTAACATTGTATTTATTATATTCAAGTGGTTAAGAATGTTTCTTTTTAAATTTTTTTTCAATCTTATTACAGGAGGAATAAGTTATTATTGACTAAAAAAGGGGATATTCAAAATCATTTCTTTGATGTGATTTCCTGAGAGACAAAAAAAAATTAAGTAGACCAAAAGCAAAACATGATTCAAATAAACGCCAAATCCGAAGAGCGCGTGAAAACATCGTCAACATCTGGCATTGACTTGAAAACTAGTAAGAAGAGCAATGCTGGTGGAAAGCTGCACGCGTGTGTCGAGTGTTTGCAGACATTCGCGACGTCAAGTAACCTAAAGGTGCACATGAGGATTCACACCGGCGAAAAGCCGTACAAATGTGTCGAGTGCGGCAAAGCGTTCACTTCGTCGAGCAACTTGACGCTGCACATGAGGATTCACACAGGCGAGAAGCCATACAAATGTATCGAGTGTTGTAAGGCGTTTGCAGCATCAAGTCAGTTAAACGTGCACCTGAAAACTCACATGGGCGACAAGCCTTTCAAATGTGCCCGGTGTGGTAAATCGTTCTCCGTGTTTGTTCGCCTAACACGGCACATGAGGATTCACACGGGCGATAGGCCTTTCATTTGTTTGGAATGTGACTATAAATTTCCACAGTCGAATTATTTAACTACGCATATGAGGATCCACACGGGTGAAAAGCCATACCAATGTGTTGAGTGTTTCAAGGCATTTGCAACATCAAGTAAATTAAAAGACCATACGAGAATTCACACAGGTGAAAGGCCGTACAAATGTGATGAGTGCTTCAAAACCTTCGCCAAGTCTGTTAATTTAAAAGCACACATGAGAATTCATACGGGTGAAAAGCCATTCAAATGTTCCGAGTGTTTAAGAACGTTTACAGAATCAAGGAATTTGAAACGGCACAGAAGAACTCATACGGGTGAAAAACCGTACAAATGTGTTCATTGTTGCAAAACGTTCAGCGAATCAAGCAAGCTAGAATTACACTTGAGAATTCACACAGGTGAAAAGCCGTATAAATGTGTTGTTTGTTTTAAGACATTTGCAGACTCGAGTCAGCTGAATGTTCATTTGAGAATTCACACAGGTGAAAAGCCTTACAAATGTGTTGTGTGCAGTAAAACATTCTCCAAGTCAGGTCACCTGACGCGGCACATGAGGACTCACAATGGCGAGAAGCCATGAAATAATTTGGAGTAATTTAAGGCAATTAAATGAGGATTCACTTTAGCGAATTGTAATACAAATACTTCAAGTGTAAAGCATAGAGTAGTTGAGCGTCATTGGATATGTATTTTCTGTGTAACTTATGGAGTCACTCAATTGAATTTATATTAGTGTCCATGAATTTCCTGTAAATGTTTATGCATTATTTGTAATTATGAATTATTGCAATATTTATTATTTTGCCGTTCCTTTAACCGGTAATATACAGTAGATTTACAACAATTAATTTTACTAGATTTAGTTTTTTTAAAGGTATTAATAGTGCTTAATTCATTTCTCATCTTATAAGAACATGAAGTTTACACCATTTATAAGTCCGTGGGTAATCAGTACTTCTTAACCAAAAAGTACAAGGACCCACTCGAGCATACACATTGCATGTTACAAAATCCATTCCTCTTATTCTAATCCATTTTTGTAGTTTTTCAAAAGGTTATTTAGGAACTTGTATCTTCTTGAAGAATTTGTCCGAACACATTCCTTTGATTGGCAAAATCCGCAGATTACATATATATTGTCACAGCAGATACTATTCTATATTAACCCATTCAAGTCGTAAGACGTGATGTTCGTGTAATTCGGAGCTGGTTTTTTTTTTAAGTCCGTTTACGTGAAAGACATGGAGGACGCTCGTGTTGGCTTTCTTGGTTTCTCGTGACATTGTGGAGAGTGACTTTCCTTCATTAGTTTACTTTTTATAAACAATTAAGCCTGTGAAAATACATTCTTATTGAATTGAGAGCACAATGTGTTCTCATATGAGGGCCGGTCAAATATAAATGGGAAATTTTTTTTAAGCCTAGGAGGAGAGTCTGAGGGCCCGGCCACTTTTACCATGGATTCCGTCTGCCAATGTTAGCGTCATTCAGTCGATACTAAATCGACGAGCGAGCAAGAGGTTTCCCGCTTCCATTGCGCAGTGAATCGTTATAAAGTTTTTGACAAGAGAAGGAGTGAGACATTCAGAATTTTTTTTTATTAATTATTTATTACACTAGTAGCTAGCCTGTTTTCTTAAATATCTATAACAGGCCTTATTTTTATATCTTACAAGATTTGTGTTACAGATTTCTTCTATTTTTTTTATAAATATATTTTTTTTAACAATAATAAAACTCGGTTCAGCAAAAGAGGTGTTTCCCAATCAGAAGCGTCATCGTTCCCCCCCTTTCATGACAATGCGAGGCCTCACATGGACCAAATTAGAGGGAACATCCAGCAGTCAGCCCGCAATGTCACTACCATTGAAGGAAGCTCGAGCGAGGTCCAACCTTTTGCGCTCATCAGTTGGTTGAAGAGTCGACCTTAAGCTTTTTAAAATATGATGATGGAATCGGTAAGCTTCCAAAACGCTGGTAAAATGTGATTCAGTTCATGTAGAAAAATAAAATAAACTTCCATCACAGAAAACTACTTCCGCACAGGTAGGAGAGCTTTTGGAAGAAGACCAGCGGGAGCCTCTCCGTTGACCCTCCTTCGGTTGGTCTGTGTCATGGGAGCGCACGTTCCATCATCAGTAAGGAACTCGGTTCGGCAAAAGAGGTGTTTCCCAATCAGAAGCGTCATCGTTCCCCCCTTTCATGACAATGCGAGGCCTCACATGGACCAAATTGGAGGGAACATCCAGCAGTCGGCCAATATATATACAGAGAATAAACGGTAAGGGCTTTTTTGTTTTAGAAATATATATACACGGAGAATAAACGGTAAGGATTTTTTGGTTTTAGAAATATATATATATACACACACAGAGAATAAACGGTAAGGATTTTTTTGGTTTTAGAAATATATATATATATACACACACAGAGAATAAACGGTAAGGATTTTTTGGTTTTAGAAATATATATATATACACACACACTGAATAAACGGTAAGGATTTTTTTGTTTTAGAAATAAGTATATATATATAAACACACACACAGAGAATAAACGGTAAGGATTTTTTTGTTTTAGAAATATATATACACGGAGAATAAATGGTAAGGATTTTTTGGTTTTAGAAATATATATATATATACACACACAGAGAATAAACGGTAAGGATTTTTTTGGTTTTAGAAATATATATATATACACACACAGAGAATAAACGGTAAGGATTTTTTTGGTTTCAGAAATATATATACACGGAGAATAAATGGTAAGGATTTTTTGGTTTAAGAAATATATATATATACACACACAGAGAATAAACGGTAAGGATTTTTTTGTTTTAGAAATATATGTATATATATATATATATATAATTATATATATATATATATATATATATATACTTATATATATACATACACACACACACACATAGAGCATAAACGGTAAGGATTTTTTTGTTTTAGAAATATATATACACGGAGAATAAACGGTAAGGATTTTTTGGTTTTAAAAATATACATATAGTGGCAGTGAAATGTGGTGCTATAGGAGAAGGAGATGATGGGGTGGATAGATGGTGACTAACGGGGAACTTCTCAACAGAATAGAGGGGAAGAAGAGCTAACGGCGTGGAGGACTTTGACGGGATAGATTAATAGGCCCTCGTTTAAAGACACGAGGGTCTCGCAAAATTACCATTAGAGGGAAGTGTGTGTGGGGCGGGGGTGGTAAGAGCATAAGAGGGAGGAGGCCAAGGACGGAATACGCTAAGCAGGTTACGGAGTGTGTGGAATATATGCTACTTATGAGGAAATGAAAAAGGCTTGCGCAGGAAGGATAGGTCAGCATGGATCAGACCAGACTTAGGACTGAATGCCACAACAACAACATAAGCCAACTGTAAAACAACCCCAAATATACCCTCAATTGGAAAGTGCAGATCCTAATAACGGCTTTGAAATTAGTTCGTCAGCTCTTTTCAACAACAGAATTAATATCACTTTCATTTGCATTACGAAACGAAAGCCATTTAAAGAGGACTACAAAGAAAAAAAATTATTAAAATTAGAGGGAAGCTTGCGGGGGGTAAGACCAGAAGAGGGAGAACAAGGATTGAATTCGCTAAGCGGTTTAGGGAGGATGTGGTGGAGGCTGCCTAGAAATGAAAAGACTAGCGCAGGGTAGGTTAGCATGAAACCAGTCGTGGGACCGAATACCACAACAACAACAACAAACTAATATAAATAAAATGAAAACGCTAAATATAATATATGATATTAATTCCTAACTTGTCTCAACGTCCAAAAAAAAGGATGAGGCACGAAGCTAAAAATATTAAAAGTTGACAACTTGACCTTTCCTCCATCTTCTCTTGTCGGTATACTGCCAACACAAAAAAGTTCAAAAGCACTAAACTCATACAGCAAACAGCATTTCGACAACTGTTTTTCAAAACGTAACGTGTTATATTTAGGGATTATCAACAGTCATTTTAATTACCCCTAATTTTGGTTATGGGTGGTTAAAAGACGTGAATTTTTTTGAAGATTTTAAACCGGCAGGAAAATGCAAGTATTTAGTTCCTGTGTGTTGGTGCAATTTTTTTTTAGAAAAATCAGAAAGTCTCAGCAGAACGGTTTTAGACTCTGTGTAATAAATGTAAACAACCTCGGGTTGCAGCGATCGAGCGATTGATTATATCGATTATGTTATTATGGAGATTATTTTCTACTGTCGAAAAATTTCATTCCTGTGATCTGAAAATTCAGACCTCCTCCAAAGTTTTAAAATCCGCCAATATTTACCGGAATGTCGTTGCCCTAGCGGGTTTATATTTTAATATCCCGGGGAAGTTTCTTTCCTCTTCACGTTATATATAAAATTTTGCTTCGTCACTCCCAACATTTTATTCGTCACGAGGTAATTATCCTAACTTTATTCAGTAACCAACATTATAAATGTAAACTGGACCAGAAGAATGTTCAACCGTTTATTAACCTATCAGTGTGATGACTTTAATAGAGTTTCAGTTAATCGTTCCAACTATCCCTATTTTATTTTTATTATAACTATCATCATCATAAAAATTATGATGTGTGACTGTGACAATGGGTGTGTTTTTTTTTTATAATTTAATTATTCTTTTTTCGCAGGGAGGAAGAAGTTATTATTCATTTGAGAAAAGAGTGGATTCATAAACATCGTCTTATGTGAAATGAAAGGGAAAACGGAGGAAACGAATAAGACAAGTAAGGTGAGGAATGGCAAAACTGGTATAGAAAGTTCAACCACGTCGATGAGAGATGAATGACCTTCAGATCGCCAGGGAATTGTTTCAGTTTCCTTGTCGAGTTTCTCGTGTAAACACAAAACATTTTACAAGCTTTCCTGTAACAAAAATTGCTGTCTAAAACAATTTCACACATACACACACATATACATATATGTAACCTGTGTATGTTTTTTGTTGTCGTGGTATTCAGTCAGTCCCGAGGCTGGTCCGTTGCGGCGCTCCACGCTAACATAGCTTGCAAAAGCCTTTTCATTTCTGCAAAAAAACTAGAACATCCTCCCTCCAATCTGCTTAGTGTGTCCCATCCTTGGCCTCCCTCTTCTTGTTCTCACCCCAACAGCTTACTGTGTCCATCATCCTTGGCCTCCCTCTTCTTGTTCTTATCCCAACAGTTTAGTGTATCCCATCCTTGGCCTCCCTCTTATTGTTCTTATCCCAACAGCTTAGTGTATCCATCATCCTTGGCCTCCCTCTTCTTGTTCTCACCCCCCCACAGCTTAGTGTATCCATCATCCTTGGCCTCCCGCTTCTTGTTCTCACCCCCACAGCTTAGTGTAAGCCATCCCTGGCCTCCCTCTTCTTGTTCTCACCCCCACAGCTTAGTGTATCCATCATCCTTGGCCTCCCCGCTTCTTGTTTCTACACCCCCCCACAGCTTAGTGTAACCATCATCCTTGGCCTCCCGCTTCTTGTTCTCACCCCCACAGCTTAGTGTAACCCATCCTTGGCCTCCCTCTTCTTGTTCTCACCCCCACAGCTTAGTGTATCCATCATCCTTGGCCTCCCTCTTCTTGTTCTCACCTCCCCTACAGCTTAGTGTATCCATCATCCTTGGCCTCCCTCTTCTTGTTCTCACCTCCCCTACAGCTTAGTGTATCCATCATCCTTGGCCTCCCTCTTCTTGTTCTCACCCCCCCACAGCTTAGTGTATCCATCATCCTTGGCCTCCCTCTTCTGTTCTTACCCCGCCACACACTTACCTCTAATGCTAATTTTACACGACCCTCACGTCTTAAAATGCGGCTTATCAATCTATCCCTTTAAAGTCCTCCATATTCTTCTCTCTTCCCCTATTCTGCTTGGAACTTCCTCGCTTGTGATTCTATATCCACTAATCTGTTGGTTTTTTTTTGGGGTGCATATCTGAGAGGCGAGGGTCGGCAGGTGGTCAACTGGTTATTGGAGGATATGTGAGGATGTGGCATGATTAGGACATTCCTGAATGTTCAGGGGGAAGGATGAGGTGTCGATTGGAAGGTTTCTTCTGAGCCGACGGAACTTTGTTTTTCCTTACGTGAACGATCGCCGCAGCTCAATTGGTAAACATATTCCGTATGAAGATTTATGGATTAGCTGAATGTCACGAGGTTTACAACAAAGTGTAATGTTGAATGGCTCAGTTTTACATGTGGTTAATGTTTTGTTCTTATTTTATATTTTCCCTCTCCTCCCCACACACCCATCCGACACTACAGGCAAGTCTTAAGAGTCGTCGATATCCTCTAAAAACTCCCCATTGACTAACCGTGCTCTCTTATCGTATGACAAATTTACTTTACTTTTTTACCTTCCTCATCTATATGCACAGTATATATATATGTGGACGTATGTTCGCTACTGCCCCATTAAACGTGCTGCACCAGGATGGTTCCTTTCTTCTTCTTCTTTTCTTTTTTTAATCCAACTCCTGCTTGCGTGGCGTCATATTATTTTCAGTTCCACTTTTGTAACAAACATTTTTGCCAAATACATTAAATTATTAATATTTATATATTATTCAGTTATTCATAATGGAATTATAACTGTATTGTAATTTTAAAAATCAATTATTTCTTTTTGTATACAAGTTATTCCATAAATCAATGTTGCTTCAAAAGTGTTCGAAGAAAACGTTAATTGTGCTTTAATTTATTTGATTTCAGATGAATTTGACAATCCTGTTATATCAATTATGGGCGATTTTTAATCGTGGATTAATCATACTATATATGAGAATTTAATTAAGTCTAAAAAAAAGTTTGCTACTTACTGGAGAAAGAGAAATTTTTTTAAGGCAAATATTAGACTTTTAATTTCACAGCAACTTACTTCTTGTATGAAAAGGACATGCACCGAGTCTGGTAAAAGTGGAACAATTTAACACAATTCAAATGAAAACCATTTCAAAAAATTTGTTAAACTGATCAAAAATGTCTCGTTCAGGCTCTGGGAAAAGAACGTTTCTGTGTGGCGAGTGTGATAAAACATTCCCAACATCATTCAAACTGAAAATACACATGAGGATTCACACTGGTGTGAAACCTTTCGAATGTTCCGACTGCAATAAAACATTCATAGACTCGAGTGGTTTAAAACGTCACATATGGATGCACACAGGTGTGAAGCCTTTTAAATGTGTCGAGTGTGATAAGACATTCACATCTACAAGTAGTTTAAAAGATCATATGCGGATTCACAGCGGTGAAAAGCCATTTACATGTGCCGAGTGTGACAAGGCTTTCACGCAGTCCTCCCAACTAACAAAACACATGTTCATTCACATCGGCAAAAAGCCATTTATATGTTCAGAGTGTTTTAAACCATTCACAAACTGTAGCAATTTGAAACAACATATGAGGATTCATACAGGTTACAAGCCATTTAAATGTGTTGAGTGTTTTCAATCATTCAGAAATTCAAGCGACTTCAAAATACACATGCGGATTCATACCGGTGAAAATCCATTTAAATGCGCTGAATGTGATAAGAAATTTAGATCTTCAAGTAATTTAAAAGTTCATAAGCGGATTCACACTGGTGAAAAGCCTTTCAAATGTGTCGAGTGTGGTATACCATTCACACAATCCTCCCAACTAACAAAACACATGAGGATGCACACCGGTGAAAAGCCATTTAAATGTATTGAGTGTTTTAAATCATTCACAAATTCAAGAAATCTTAAATTTCATATGAAGAACCATACCGGTGAGAAGCCATTTAAATGCATCAAGTGTTTTATATCATTCTCAGATTCAAGTGATTTAAAAATACATATGAGGATTCACACAGGTGAAAACCCATTTGTATGTTCTGAATGTAATAAGGCATTTAAATCGTCGAGAAATTTGAAAGTTCACAAGCGCATTCACACTGGTGAAAAACCTTTTAAATGTGCCGAGTGTTCTATGCCGTTCAAGCAATCCTCTCATCTACTGAAACACATGAGGATTCACTCTGGCGACAAGCTGTTTATTTGTGCAGAGTGTGATAAGACATTCACAAATTCGAGAAATCTAAGAGTACATATGAGGAACCATACTGGTGAGAAGCCATATAAATGTCTTCAGTGCTTTAAGTCGTTCACGAATTCAAGTGACTTGAAACAGCATATGAGGATTCACGCAGGATACAAGCCATTTAGATGTGTCGAGTGTTTAAAATCGTTCACAGATTCAAGCGATTTAAAATTACACATGAGGATCCATACGGGTGAAGCCACGTATATGAATAGTGTGGGATAAAACAAGTGGTTTAAGAAAATCAGGAAGTATAAAAATATTTGTACACCGTTAACAAACCATAGCAATGTTTTAAAAGTAAACTACGGCATTACATTTGGAAAATAGTATATTATTCCAACAAAGATTAGGGGCAAATATTATTACTTTTATATCCTGCACTTACCTTTTTAGTGAATAAATTTGTGTAATTTCTGTTGATATAAAAATATTAGACACTTTTGATTTTTAATTTTTCTAAATAATGTTGAACTGTCTTATATGTATATAAACCATTTTTAACTGTTTTAAAAAAATTACCTCTTTGATTTTACGGACGGCAATGATTTAATTAACATGACAATGTCTTTTCCTGACTCATACATACCACGACCTTCCAGCACCAACAGCACTACATACAAAGTTAGGGAAAACATAACCTGTCTGTCTGTCCTCTCGCACCATCTACAAAATAAACTGCACAACACTCTGCCCTAGCCTTTTACATCGGTCAGACAAAGAGAATCCTTCCCCCGAACGGATTGCCAACCAACCGCCGCAGCAGCACAGTAAAACTCCACAAAACCCAATTCCCCATAGCCACAACAACACCTACAACTTCAACCAGTGCTTCACACACACTGACCTCCGACTCATCAGAAGCTGAAACTCCATCTGTGGGAACTTTCATTTCAGCATGTCCTACAGCAGTCCAGAGAGACAAAGCCCTGGACTCGACATCCTATAACTCTTTACCTCCAACCTCCCCCAAAGCACGAGCTCATTGGAATTTGTATATACAATAAAACCTTCTGTGTGTGTGTATACCTTGCCATTTGTTTGAATGGTGGTTGTATGTATGTATGTATGAGAGTGTGTGCCAATATTTAAATATTGAAACCTTTGAGGATGATGAATGTGTGTCAAGATGGAGACCCGTGTTAGCATGCACACATCTCCCCAACCCCCATCAAGTCCTCGCCTCTTCTTCCCAGACCCCCATTGAGAGAGAAAGTTGATGGCCACCTGGTGCGGGGGTCAATTGTTTACGACCTAAGTTAGCAGAGCAGCAAATTTTGGCTGCTCAGTCGTCGGCTAGCCGATCACTGGAAATGTCTTCCTAACTTTCTGATGAAGAGGGGAGGGGGAAGGTGCCTCCGAAAATGCAGGTACTCTAAACTTCACTCACGAGGTGTCTACCATCTATGAACCTCAGGTAAGTCACCTTCTTTCTATCTCTCTGTCCTTTCCTCCTATTAATTTTATATATAATATATATAAACCGAGGCTGGTGTCTGATTGGTTGTCACCAATCAGCTCTTAGTTAGCAGTTCTCCTTCTGCTCTGTGCCTGTCCTTCGCCTTCTGTAGTAATGACAACGCCAGATTCATGGCCTTACCTTATCGGAATCCTGTGTCTCGGTTGAGCAGGTTGTTCCGAGTCCTGATGTGAACAGCTTCAGTCCCAGTAACCTTCAGCCCCCGAACTTGATTCGATGGCCGGTTTCTATATGGCGTGTTCTGCCACTGCTGACTTTTGTGGCTGTTTGAGTTTCAGATGTCTTTGGTTTTTTTTTCATGACATCTGTCTAGTACCGTGCAAACCGTCTGTCGGACAACCAATCAGACACCAGCCTCAGTTCTTAGGGACCTAGAGCAGTATATGTATAAAGTGAATCGACCCAGTCTCAACACTCAGCCTGAAGAAGACGACGGAGCACCTGGTCGTCGAAACGTCGCCTTTTTAATCGCACCTGCACCCGAGTGGAAACCCGATAACTGTTTCCACATCAACTACACTGGGAAAGCCTCAGCTCACTTATTAAGAATGGAAGAATGTCGACTGGACCAGGGACTCGGAATGAAGAACCTCCCAATATTCAGCCAGTGGCTCTACCAACTGAGCTAATCCAATTTGACGGAATGGAGAGATGGTCCTTGGACATCGACTCGGATTAGCTCAGTTGGTAGGGCCACTGGCTGAATATCGGGAGGTCCTGGTTTCAAGTTCCTGGTCCGATTGACATTTTTCCATTCTTGTCTTTCTCCTAAAAATATCTATACGTTTGCCGAGCTTCAACTGGAAACATTTCCACTTCCATAGACAGTAATTTCATTTGGTTGTATGGGAAAGTGAGTAGCAGTTGGCTTACCTGATCAGCTGCTCGCCACGATCGTCGGACAATCTCCGTCTTGACAAAAAGGAACGGGGCTCCTGGCTCTCGGAAACTGCAACTCGTCCATGCGTTTCATCCCAGACGGTAGACCGTCTCAGATTTTAAAATAACTAGCAAAACTATGAAAATTAAAATATGATAACCAGATAGAAACAAGTTACGTATACTAAAGAGTGCAAAGGCTTTCCCAGTGAATTTGATTCATATACAATTCCCGAGTTTCAACTCGGGTCAAAGTTTGTTTACACAATCTTTCATTGGCCAGCTCTGCCATCCATCGTTATCTGGTGGATGGTCTACCTGACGATGGAGGCGGAGCTTGCCCTCGAAACGTTGAAACCCGAGAATTGTATTTAAAGTTACATATAATTCAGGTACACAAACATTTACAACATGTTGTTTTTCTTTTATTTACTATAAATATAACAATATATACTATTATTATTCTTTAACAATTATACAAAAAAATGTCAAAATAAGTTTTGTACAACAGTTTATAAAATATACATTTTAATTTATATAAATTAAATTGAAAAAATAAATATCAACAGTCATTAATTCTGATCTAAATAATAATATTTGCATAAATCTCATAAAAACAAAAAAATTCTAGGAATAGGATTAGTCAAAAGTACATCCCTTATTATTATTATTCTACCATCAAATGTTGGAGAAGTGAAGTACGACAATTTTACTCCCTGAATATGCAATTACTTTTGTATGTTTTACATCAGTGTTGACCCTTGTGTGTTTATTTAGTTGACTTATAATCAAATACAATTAACATAGTTGAATGATTTTACACCGGTGCAAATTTTCATTAAATCCGTTATGAATATTTTAAGCTTGCGAATCCCCTTGACACACTTGAATCGCTATTATCAGAGTGCATCCTCACATGTTTAATCAAATTGCTGGACACTGCAAATTTTTTGTCACACTGGGTGCACTTGTATGGCTTTTGGCCAGTATGAATTCTTATGTGTTTAATCAAATTACTTGAAACTGAAAATTTTTTATCACACTGGCTGCAACTGTAAGGCTTTTCACCAGTGTGCATTCTCATGTGCTGAATTACACTACCTGACCTTGAGAATGATTTATCACACTCGTCACATTTGTACGGTTTATCACCCGTGTGAATCATCATGTGATTCTTTAGGTTACAAGATTGTGAGAACGCGGCATTACACTCGACACACTGGTACGGTTTCCCGCCAGTGTGAATCATCAAATGGTTTTTTAGGTGGCTGGATTGAGAGAATATTTTATCACACTCAGTACATGTATATGGCGTTTTGCCACTATGAGTCATCATATGTTTTTTCAGGTGATAATACTGCGAGAATGTTGCCTCACATTCAGTACATCTATATTGCTGCTCACCCGTGTGAATCCCCATGTGCGATTTCAGGTTATTCATTCGTGTGAATGATTTATCACACTCCATACATTTAAATGTATTATCGCTGGTGTGACTCCTCTTGTGCCTTTTGAAAGAACTTGGGTCTGTAAATGTTTTAAAACACTCGTCACATTTGTAGGACTTTTCCCTAGTGTGAATCCTCATGTGTCTTGTGAGATGGCTGGATATTGAAAACACTTTGTCACATTCGGCACATTTGTATGGCTTTTCACCTGTGTGCGTCCTCATATGCGTATTTAGGTTACTCAATCGAGAGAATTTCTTTTCACACTCCACACATTTGTATAGCCTATTACCTTTTCTATACTTCTTGCGGTATTCCAGATTTTTTGAATTTATGTAAACATCATCACATTCTTCAGATATTTCCATTTCCCATGCAATATAGAGCAATGTGAAACCTAAAATGTAATAAAAAGTAGCATTATGATACTATCCCGTAAGACCTAGTATTAAACAACAGTTTATCCAATAACCAAAATCAAAGCAGCTGCGGCTGACCTCTCACTTTGAGTTTTCTCTTTGAAAAATTAGGCTGAAACCCAATCATAACACTAACTCTTCCTATCTATACTAATACCAAATAAAACATTTATTTATTATTTCGTTCGTACCTGAACGAAATATAAATGTAAACAGAACTTCATTTAAATTAATATTACTTCATTTATGTTTCACTGTAAAAGTATTTTATGATTATAAATTATAGTTGTGAATTACAGTAACATAAACAAAAAAAATTACCATTAAAAAGGTGAAAATTTAAGTTTGCAAGTATAATATTTTATATATTAAAAAATCTAAATACATGTCCAAAACAAACATCACCATTGTTCAATATAAATTTAAGACTATTAAGAAATTTAAAAAAAATATTTTATTGATAAAGAAAAAATGATGTTTACTATGTAGTAATAGAAAAAGTGTTATTATAGAAAACAAAATCCATAAAGCCATGCTAATATAACAAGACAAAGTTTAAAATCCAGAACCTTTATTTTATATACTTTAACTAAGTAATAGATATATATACTCTCTTTCGCACTGAAATAAAATGAAAATATAAAGAAAAAAGTTTCGATTTAATTTTTTACTTCCATCAAAGTCACTCTTGAGGTCTTCTATTACTGCTAATCTTTGCAGCGCCCTACAACCTTGCAGGGCTACAACACGGATTTGATTTGTCACAAACCCTTGTGTGATTCCTTAAAGTACTTGCATAAGAAAATGACTGTCCACACTTGTGGCATTTGTATGGCTTTTCACCATTGTGTGGTTCCTCATGTGATTTGTTAGGTGACTGGAGACAGAGAATGTTTTCCCACACTCACATTTGTATGGCTTAACACCCGTGTGAATCCTCATGTGTGTTGTTAGGTTACCTGCTTCCGAGAACGATTTGTTACACTCGACGCACTGATAGGGCTTTTCGCCGGTGTGAATCCTAATGTGACCTTTCAAGTGACTGGACCGAGCAAATGATTTGCCACATTCCACACATTTGTACGGTTTTTCACCGGTGTGGAACCTCATGTGCATAGTCAAGATGCCCGTTTCAGAGAACGTTTTCCCGCACTCAAGACATCGGTACGGTTTTTCACCCGTGTGAATTCTCATATGTTTAGTTAGATTACTTGACTCTGAGAAAGTTTTATTACACTCGCCACACTTGTACGGTCTTTCACCTGTGTGAACCCTCATGTGATTTAACAAATGAGACGATACAGAGAACCTTTTATCACACTCGACACATTTGTATGGCTTCTCGCCGGTATGAGTTCTCATGTGCGACGTTAAACTACTCGACTGCGGAAACGTTTTGCTGCATTCGGCACACTGGTGTGATTTTTGACCAGAGCGAATCCTCGTGTTCATTTTTTGGTTTACTCAATTTTTGAGAATAGTTTGTCGTACTCAAAAAATTTGCACGGCACTGTCCTACTTTCACTTTTCTCAGTGTATTCTACAGGTTTTGCATTAAGGTAAATCTCACTGCGTTCCTCAAATTGATCCATTTTTGCCTTACATTGTGACACCTAAAATGTAATAGAAAAGTAATAATGAAAACATCTGCATGCTTATTGAAAGTGACAAGTAATGTTCTGATTGTGCAAAAACTAATCTTTTATTTAAACCTTTATTTATTTTTTAATTTGCACTATTTGTTTAATAACGAGCAAATATATATGTATATATAAGAGTTAATTACAATCACATTTCTTGCCTATTTATAGAACTTCATTTATGCCATATTGAATGTGTTTTTATTTACTTCATTATTAATAATTTCAAACATTTGTACGTCAAATTAAAATTTTAAAAAATCTGCTATGTAGATGAACGTTCATTTGCTGGTTGACATCAAGTAACACTTAATGATTACCAGAGAAATATGGTTGCAAATGTTTGTAACACAAACTGATCCCTCTCCTCTGCTACATCCCACTTATCACATCAATCATTTAAAACACGCAAAAAAATAATTCACTAAAAGACAATGAAACCCATTTTTGTGAATAGAAACCTTTTTGAAAAAAACAAAATTGTAATCAATTTGTTAAACAAAGTGAGATTAAAAAGACGGGCAACCAAGTCAAGCTCTGAATGAGGGAATTAAACGTCACGTATTTTTAACATAGCTTCGGTGCGATGAACAGTTTAGTGTCTAATATAACCTACGTCAGCTGTTTATCAGTAATATTTCCAAGTTGTTGTTGTCGTCATCAAGGTAATCAGCCTAGCCTTTTCATTTCTACGTAGCTACCACATCTACCATAATCTGCTTGGCATTTCCTTCCTTGGCCTCCCTCTTCTGTTCACTTCCCTCTATTGCTAATGTTACAAGACCCCTCATGTCCCAAAATGTGGCCTATTAACTACAACATCCTCACTAATCTCCTTAGCCTCTCTCTTCTGTTCTTACCCCACACACTTCCCTCTAATGCTAAGACCCTCATGCCTCAAAATGTGACCTGTTAATCTGTCCCTTCAAAGCCCTACATATTGCTCCCTCTTCCCCTATTCTGCTTAGAACTTCCCGGATATCTATTCTATCCACCCATATACATTCTCCTACAGGCACCACATTTCGAAAGCTTCTATTCCCTTCCTGTCTGCAACTCCTACCGTCCACGTTCCGCCCCTAAATAGCACCAAATATAAATTTTAATATAAACTACATTACCAGCAGTTCACACGAGATGCTTCGCTACTCGATTCGGGACCTCGTCTGGCGTGTTGCCAAATATTTTAGATGTTGAATGTAACCTGAACGCGTCAGATCTAACAATTTGGCCATTGATGTTAAAAACGACACAAGTGATTAAAACAACAAACTCTTCTACTACAAACTCCCTGAATGAAGAGAAATCCACTACTAAATTACAAATTTTGCAATGATAGCCTTCAAATTTGTTATTAAGCTGTTTAGAATGAAGTAAAAACTATTATCAAGTCCTAAAAAATCATTTCAAAGCTATAAAATGGAGGGAAATGTGTTACTAAATGACAAACATTTGACCGAGAATGTATTGCGCCCTTAATTTTCGTCAAGGGCAGAAGAGAGACAAACGATACAGCGGAGGCAGAGCTTCACGATGGCATCAAAGTGGTCGTTGACCTTAAAATGAATGAAATGATTGGATCAGCTTGCACGTAATATCAAGTAATTTTTCGCTGTACTTTATTTTGCAGTATGTTTTCATATATTCACAATTAATGCTCAATTTTGAGATGCAAGAATTTTATTTGATGTTATAACAAAATAGGTACCGTAAGCTCCTCGCCACCCCCCTCCCACTTCCCAAAACGTTGAGCACAGCGTGTACGGTCTATATAACGTTAGTATCTAACCTAACTCTGCCATCCAAATGAGAAAGGCAGTCAGGTCTAGAAGAAATGCTTTTCAGAAATTGAGTGATAAATTAAAGATCGAAGGTTTTCCCGGTGTATATTATAAATAAACAATTCTTGGGTTTCCACCCGGAGGGGGGGGGGGTTAATGGAGTTCAAGCCATGACGTTTCAATGGTGTGCATACTCTGCCATCGTTCTCAAGTGAAATCGCCGTCCTGTGGTTTGTGCGTCGAATTTATAGTCGACCAGAGTCCCCGAGCCAGCAGAGAAGGCGGCGGGGCGTTACCTACTGAGACTGAGAACCGATCAAGAAAGGACACGCGACACGCCACCTAGACATGGACTATAAAGTCGATGCACACTCCACCACAGGATGGCACTTTCACTTGAGAGCGATGGCAGAGTGCACATGCCCATCGAAACGTCGTGGCTTAAACTCCATTTAACCCCCCTCCCCCCCGGGAGGAAACCCAAGAATTGTTTATTCAAGGGATAAAGTTTCTTTGAGCTTCGATATTTACACAAACCCCTTAACACTTTGAAAATGGTTTTATCCGTAACAGGAAATATGAATTTTTGTCTTCGTAACTTGATTACAATTCAATATCCATGAATATATATTTTTTAAAAGTCTTAAATGTGTTACCTGCTTTCACGATACAACCGCTTTCTAGCGTAACTGTATGAAACGCCTTACACTGGGTAATCACCTGTGAAACTACAGCTCACGTTACGACTCTGCAGTTCCTTTTGTACATGAATCGCAAACATGTCGATTGATTACACATCTACTCACATGTAGCTGCCTGGCAAACTGTGAAGCAATTTGATCCAGTCTGGAGGTATTTATTCTCAGCGACAATAAAATTTGAGTATTTCATTATATATATTTTTTATTTCTCACCTTATTATTCTGCTTTTCCGTGTGTATATATATTATATATATTTTAATTTCACACATCAAACGCGTTGTTTTTTTTTTTTGAATTCCTCAAATGAAGTCCAGTTGCATTTCCTGAAAATGCTTTTTAAATTATTACTTAATTAATTCAGAAAACTTTATTGCACTCTTTGTTAACCTGTCTTGTGTTAATAATTGTGATCCTCGCTTTTACTCACCAAAAGTTATTTATTGGGAAAGTAATTACATAAGACGACGTTCACAGTCAGCAGCAGACGTTTTGCCAATGTGTTTACTTTCTTTTCTGCCAACGTACAAAAAATTAATTTTCATTTTGTACGCGAAACGGAAACTCGTTAAAAATCGCTCAATCGTGACTAGTGTAATCTTAAAGTGATTGATAAAATTCGTCAGGTAAACGTAACAGGGTGATTTCCTCGCCCGTCTTCAGATTACAAACGGAAACATTACAGCGAATTAGGGTTTTCGGCGCCGAGAGGTTTGCCACTCCTGGCGATTTGGCATTTGTTTTTCGACGCGTAATTAATTTGTCTGTTATCTTGTGGTTTTCTGTAGCAGGTAAAACGGACGATTAATTCTGAAAATCTCTTCAGCGTGTCGTGTGCTTTTTTTTTATTTACAAAACACGCCTAGAGACTAATATATATTTTTTACAATAACAGCCCAACTGTTTGAAGCCTTCAATAACCTTTACATGTGTATTTCCACATTTAATTGCATAATAATTTTCCTTATATGTGTAAAGGGCGATGCCAACATTATATAAACTAATTACTCGTCTCCGATGATTCTTCTATAAAATTCCATTAACGGAATAGAAGGAGGAGTTGGCTGAGCAAAAAAATGAGGATAATTCAGACTTAAATTGACCTTGGTTATCTGTTGAAGTTGGATAATGCACACCTTTCTTTCTCTCTGTGCAATTGACAATGTTTTACATTTTTTTGTTTCCTTGTATTAAAGGGATGAATATTAGACTTATTCGAAAATAAGTGCCTCCACCTATTTGTGATTAAGTTTTTTTTTATGGTTAACAGGCTACATGAGGGTGAGAGATCCTGAAACAGGCAACTCCCCTTTAATAGCATAGGAAGGGAATTGAAAAGGGGGGATGCGGAAGGTAGAGCAAGGTAGCCTAGCAAGGGTTAACTAGGGCCCCCGGGCTATGGTTTAAGGATCCTACCCTCGTGGTGTTTCACCTAAAGAGATGCAGGGAAAACCCTAGAAAACCTGCATCAGGTAGGTCGGGGGGCATTGGCTGCTACTATTCTCACGCCCTTCCCTGTGAATGACGGGAGACGAGTCTGCTGTGGGGACGCAGCATTCCCTTCTCCGTGTCTCCACCAGTTTCAGGAGGCAGTTGGCCCCCGACTGATCCAATGGGATCAGCGGACAGCTCTTGCCATATGCCCAAGGTCTTTGACCCCGGTACATATACCTCCTAAAATAGGTGAAGGTGTCTCGGCATATGAGAACTTTGATAAAAAGTACCCAGAGAGAGTGCAGGAGGCATCCCCGACATGATCAGGTAAGCCCCGCAGTCACTCTGGGCTGAAGCGTCTACGAGAAAACTCCCGCAGCGCCTCCCTCATTTGTGATTATGAATAAATAGATGTATTTAGCAGGTCAAAGTGAGAAAATACCTGCAAGAAGTTGTTGAGGTAACCTGCCTCACATATTGCTCTAATAACAAATTTTATCGATCCCCCAAAATATCATACCATATGATGGAAATATGCAAGGTATACTAATTTTCCTTTTTTTTTAGATGACTGAAGGTGGAAGGACAGACATTGCTCTTACAACATCACATGTAGCTGTAGCTGAGTTCCTCAAGTCATCCTCATAACAATCTCATCAGTCCAATTTAATTTATTATTTTACCAAGAGACCTAAGAATTTAACAGAGAAAGTTTCATTTACATTTTTTGTTGTCATATTTAAGTGTTATAGATTGTAAAGTTGTGTCGTGTGTGTGTGAAATTGCATGTAATGTGTGTTTTTGTCACAGTTATTTTGTTAGTCCGTTCACATTAAACCATGTCAGCAGGTTAGTTAAATTATTATCGTCGTTACTTGCCTCTTCTAGTGTGTCTTTGCCTTCCTTGCCATCCTGTGCTTATCCTACTCTAGCAGCAGAATACTAAACTTCCGTCAAAATATCCCCTCTTAATCTAAGTGTCTTAGTTATTCCCCTGTTTCCCATCATACCACAACTCCATCACCTTGCTTTTCCCTTCTATCAATCGTCATGTTTGTTACTCTTCCCTCCAGGACCACGTTCATCTCATTTACTATTACCTCCAAAGTCTCCTTCTGACTCCCCATAACACCACAATACCACCCTGCAAACCTGAAGGGTTTTTATTTCTTCTCCTTGCAGTGTGATTCCCTTTTCAATTTTTAGGTTTTATTTTATTAAAAAAAAATCTGATAGTTGGAATTGGAGGGAATGAAAAGAAAGAGGAAAACAAGAAATAAGGGTGAGTATCTTCCTGTGACTCAATACTCTTGACAACCTTTTGCCTTTCCCTGACGCACGCACGACCCCCAATATATTATACCATCTGCCATCAAGGAACTGAAAGCATGCGAATTAAACTAATTTTTGTATGTTTGGGTGACCGTAATTTCTAAACAGCAAAGGTGTGGACAGAGCCTGGAATTATTAACGTGAACACTTCCCAATGTAATTTATTGCCCACAGATAATATAATACCCAAATATTTTTGTTGACTTAACTTCACTTATTTTCACAAATATTTGTCGTCAGTGTCAGGATTGTTTGTGTTATCACGGTTGAGTGACGGGCCGTTATCTGAATCACCTGGGTCATTATTTTCCACGCTGTTTCTCATACTCGTTAACAAAATGCAGGATGTGGCTTGGGTAAGTCATTTATATAGAGGAAAAGGGACTGAACCCAAAAATGTAACCCTGAGGAACCTGGAAAGGTCTGAGTGGAAAGTTAGTCTAGAGACTCTGCTTCCCCCGTTTCTGCAATTCTCAAAACTTGTCTGGATAATTCTATAAAAGCATATAAAACCTCAATGTTCTCACAACTCAAAAGGAAAAATGATTTGAAAGGTATTTAACAGTTATTTTTCACTCGACTGCTTAATTTGGATTTATATTTTGAACGTTTATTTATATTCAGTCTGTTTTGTCTCCTCCAATTGTTTAAATAACTTATTGTTTTTGTCAAACATTGAAAATGATTATGAGCAAAAGATGTAGTGTTTCATTTTAAACTCCATTTGGTCCAAGGATGAGTGGAATATCTTTCGTTATCCCCAGGGTTAGGGTGAAACACCTGAATATCCTCCTCCAACATTCTCCTTTTTTTCTTTTGGTAACTAAAGTTGTGTGTTTGAGCGATGTGTTCATATAACTCGGTATATCCAACAGTCAACATGGCCACTTTTGTTAATATTTATATTTGAAAATACTTGGTTATAGTGGAAATAACCTACCTACTTCCGTTTCTGTTTTGTTTAAATAACCTATCCACTTCCATTTCTGTTTTGTTTAAATAACCTATCCACTTCCATTTCTGTTTTGTTTAAATAACCTATCCACTTCCATTTCTGTTTTGTTTAAATAACCTATCCACTTCCATTTCTGTTTTGTTTAAATAACCTACCTACTTCCATTTCTGTTTTGTTTAAATAACCTATCCACTTCCATTTCTGTTTTGTTTTAATAACCTATCTACTTCCATTTCTGTTTTGTTTAAATAACCTATCCACTTCCATTTCTGTTTTGTTTAAATAACCTATCTACTTCCATTTCTGTTTTGTTTAAATAACCTACCTACTTCCATTTCTGTTTTGTTTAAATAACCTATCTACTTCCATTTCTGTTTTGTTTAAATAACCTATCTACTTCCATTTCTGTTTTGTTTAAATAACCTATCCACTTCCATTTCTGTTTTGTTTAAATAACCTATCTACTTCCATTTCTGTTTTCTTTAAATAAACTATCTACTTCCATTTCTGTTTTCTTTAAATAAACTATCTACTTCCATTTCTGTTTTCTTTAAATAACCTACCCACTTCCATTTCTGTTTTGTTTAAATAACCTACCTACTTCCATTTCTGTTTTCTTTAAATAACCTATCTACTTCCATTTCTGTTTTCTTTAAATAACCTATCCACTTCCATTCCTGTTTTGTTGCTTTAAGATGGCCTCCTGTGGGTTCAACCTTTAAATGGAAAGGAAGGTGTGAGGACTTTGGGAAGAAAAATTAGTGACGTGTCTGCAATGAACGTTTTTTCTTGAAAGAAGTGGAGGGAGGATTGAGTTGTTGAAGCAAGCCGGCTGACTGTCCCTTATCACTACTGAGCCTTCAAGACCTTACAATCGTTGATATAAGTGATATTTATTGAAAGTCACGTTTCGGTTACAGACGGAAAACATCCTCAAAAAAAATTTTTTTTTCATTGTTGTTATCATCTCAGTTTTGATAGAACATTTGTTTCCTCGGTGTGGATAGTTGAAGACTGCAGAAGGTTGCCGCGTGTCGTCGTCTCCGGTTTATTCCGTCACAGGCTCGTCGGAGGGCAGTGCGTCGGTCGAGTCCGGCCCCTCTGTGGTGGTCCACGGGTCCTGGCAGACCGACTCGTCCACCTCCACGTAATCTGGAAAGGATTAATAATAATACGTCACGGCGGACAAATACAAGTCCGAGAAACTGAGACGAGGATCTGGCTGCAACTGCGGGACTGTGACGTCATTCGGGCAAGTTCGGAACTCTCCGGAAAGAGTCGCCTAGCTTAGCTTTCGGTTACGTCACTCGGGCAAGTTCGTAACTTTCCGGAAAGAGTCGCGGGAGAGCTTAGCTTTGGGTGTGACGTCAGTCACTCGGGCAAGTTCGCATCTCTCCGGAAAGAGTCGCCTATAGCTTAGCTGACTCAGGGTGACGTCACTCAGGGGATGTTCGGAACGCTTCTATTCAGTTTTTTCTGCTCTTTTGTTTGTTTGTTTGTCTGTTTCATGTATATGGCGCTGCTGTAGCGAGGACAGTTTCCTTCCTGGTCCAAGTAGGTCAAAACTCCATCGAGTGTTCCTCGGTGTGTGCTGTGCTTGTTTTGTGTTGTTTTTTATTTTGTATCGAGGGAGGGTAGAGGAAAATCTTCCAAAGACGCCGTGAAACCCGAGTTACACGGTGTGTGTCTGCTTGTTTGTGTTTCCTATTGTGCGTGTGTGTGTCCGGGTCGTGTTTATATTCACTTTTGTCTACATACATTTTCTTTTATTAATTTATTTTGAGATTATTAGTCTTTAATTATGTTCCTTATTTTGTTCGTTATTTGTAATGTACGGCGTACCCTATTTCCTCAATCGAGGACCAATGGAAACAACAATAAATCTAAATCTTCGGACAGTCGCGGGAGAGCTTAGCCCTCAGCGTGACGTCACTCGGGCAAGTCCGCAGCTTCTCGGACAGAATCGCCTAGAGCTTAGCTTTGGGTTACGTCACTCGGGTAAGTTCGTAACTCCTCCGGGCAGACTCGCCTTCAGCTTAACTTTGGGTGTGACGTCACTCAGGGGATGTTAGTTACTCTTCGGACAGAGTCGTCGAGAGCTTAGCTGTCTCAGTGACGCCACTCGGGGGATGTTAGTTACCCTTCGGACAGAGTCGCCTAGAGTTTATCTGTCTGTGACGTCACTCGGGCAAGTTCGGCACTCTCCGGCCAGAGTCGCAGGGAGCTTAGCTGTCTCAGTGTGACGTCACTCGGGCAAGTTCGTAACACTTCGTACAGAGTCGCCTAGAGCTTAGCCGTCAGTGTGACGTCAGACACTCGGGCAAATTCGTAACTCCTCAGGAAAGTCGCCTAGAGCCTAGCCGTCACTGTGACGTTACTCAGGGAAGTTTCGTAACTCTTAGCTTTGGATGACGTCACTCGGGCAAGTTCGGAGCTTCGCGGACAGAGTCGCCTAGAGCTTAGTCTTGAGTGACGTCACTCGGGCAAGTTTGTAACTCCTCGGACAGAGTCGCAGAGAGCTTAGCTTTGGGTGACGTCACTCGGGCAAGATCGCAACTCTCAGGAAAGAGTCGCTTAGAGCTTAGCCTACTGTGTGACGTCACTCGGGGAAGTTCGTAACTCGTCGGGCAGAGTCGCCTAGAGCTTAGCCCTGTGTGTGACGTCACTCAGGGCAAGCAAGTCGTAACTCCTCGGGCAGAGTCGCTTAGAGCTTAGCCGTCAGACACTCGGGCAAATTCGTAACTCCTCCGACAGAATCGCCTAGAGCTTAGCCACCTGAGTGACGTCACTCGGGCAAGTTCGTAACACTTCGGACAGAGTCGCCTAGAGCTTAGCTGTCTCAGTGACGTCACTCGGGCAAGTTCGCAACTTTCATTCGCAGAGAGCTTAGCTTTGGGTGACGTCATTCGGGCAAGTTCGTAACTCTCCGTACAGAGTCGCCTAGAGCTTAGACGTCAGTGTGACGTCACTCGGGCAAGTTCGTAACACTTGGGACAGATTCGCCTAGGGCTTAGCTGTCTCAGTGACGTCACTCGGGCAAGTTCGCAACTCTCCGGAAAGAGTCGCAGAGAAATTTAGGCCTTTGAGTGACGTCACTCGGGCAAGTTCGTAACTCTCCGGAAAGGATCGCCGAGAGCTTAGCTGTGTCAGGGTGACGTCAGTCACTCGGGCAAGTTCGCAACTCTCCGGAAAGAGTCGCAAATAGCTTAGCCCTCTGAGTGAAATCACTCGAGCAAGTTCGGAAGTCTCCGGAAAGGATCGCCGAGAGCTTAGCTGTGTCAGGGTGACGTCAGTCACTCGGGCAAGTTCGCAACTCTCCGGAAAGAGTCGCAAATAGCTTAGCCCTCTGAGTGACGTCACTCGGGCAAGTTCGGAAGTCTCGGACAGGAGTCGCCGAGAGCTTAGCTGTGTCAGGGTGACGTCAGTCACTCGGGCAAGTTCGCAACTCTCGGAAGAGTCGCAAAGCTTAGCCTTGAGTGACACTCGAGCAAGTCGAAGTCTCCGGAAAGGATCGCAGAGAGCTTAGCTTTGGGTGACGTCATTCGGGCAAGTTCGTAACTCTCGAAAGAGTCGAAATAGAGCTTACTTCAGTTGCGTCACTGGGAAATTCGTAATCCTCGACAGATCGCCTAGAGCTTAGCACTGTCAGTGTGACGTCACACGGGCAAGTATCGTAACACTTCGGACAGAGTCGCTAGAGCTTAGCTGTTTCAGTGGACGTCACTCGGGCAAGTTCGCAACTTACTCAGTTCGCAATAGCTTAGCTCTGGTGAATCACTCGGCAAGTTCGAACTCTCCGCAAGAGTCGCAGAGAGCTTAGCGTTGGGTGACGTCACTCGGGCAAGTTCGTAACACTTGGGACAGATTCGCCGAGAGCTTAGCTGTGTCAGGGTGACGTCAGTCACTCGGGCAAGTTCGCAACTCTCCGGAAAGAGTCGCAAATAGCTTAGCCCTCTGAGTGAAATCACTCGAGCAAGTTCGGAAGTCTCCGGAAAGGATCGCCGAGAGCTTAGCTGTGTCAGGGTGACGTCAGTCACTCGGGCAAGTTCGCAACTCTCCGGAAAGAGTCGCAAATAGCTTAGCCCTCTGAGTGAAATCACTCGAGCAAGTTCGGAAGTCTCCGGAAAGGATCGCCGAGAGCTTAGCTGTGTCAGGGTGACGTCAGTCACTCGGGCAAGTTCGCAACTCTCCGGAAAGAGTCGCAGAGAAATTTAGCCCTCAACGTGACGTCACTCGGGCAGGTTCGATGACGACAGACAGACGGAATCCTTACCGTTGCCGTACTTGCAGTTGAAGGCGTCCATGTAGCAGGGGCTGAAGAAGGTGCAGACCTCGCCTTTGCTGTTCCTGGCGCACACTGGATTCTTCCACAGCTCGCACTTGGTGGAGCACGGGGGACTGTCCGTGCCGGCCCCTGGAGGACCTTCACCGTCGCCGTCTCCGTCCACTGGAATCGGCCCGTCGAAACCCGTCCCGGTCCCTGTCCCCGTCCCAGTCCCCGTCCCTGTTCCCGTCCCGGCAAAGTCTGTAGGTTTGACATCGTTGTCGCCATCATCCTCCTCCTGCGCCCCCACGTTGAGCGCCACAAAGCAGCACAGCCACAGGATACCTGCAAGGCACATACCACAGGAGGTGTTAGGTAAAGGGAGGTCACGGCGACGACTGCAGCTGCAGCTAGACTCACCCAACGGCGCCTTCTTCTCCATCATGCTGCTGCTGCCAGGTGTGACCTGCGCTTCCTCCTCGCGGGCGCCCTTTTTAAGCCGCGATAAGCGAGCTTTGTCCTCCGTTTCCTCCTCAGATAAGTAATGAGTGGGTGAAGCAATCTCTGTCGGGGAAAAGAAAGGGAAAGGCCAATCTACCAACCTTCCCGTCCCCGTTCCGTCGCTGCCGTGTGACGTAGAGCCTCGTCCACTTGACACTGTAATGGAGTCGGAGCGTTGGAATTAGTATTTATTAAAAAAAGGACAAAGGAAAAAACCAAGATTTCAGCTTACAAAACACAGGGGCTGACTCAGGGGACCAATTTCTGAATATGTGGGGGTTGGGGGATGTAACAACGTGGCTGCTAGGATCATCCCATATCTCGAAATGAACACACAACCACAGTACTCTTGCGTTGGGGGAAAAAAATACAAAAAACGGGCTGAAAAAAAGATGTTTGAGGGGTGTGGGTGGTGGTCAGGTGATCCGCCATGAATCCTCCACTTGACTCTGTAATGGAGTCCGAGTGTTGGAATTAGTATTTTTAAATAACGACAAAAGGAAAAAAACCAAGATTTCTGCTTACAAAGCACAGGGGCTGGTTCAGGGACCAATTTTCAGAATATGTGGGGGCTGGAAGGGTGTAACAACGTGGCTGCTGGAATCATCCCATATATCGAAATTAACACACTACTCTAGCGTTGGGGGGAAAAATACAAAAAACGGGCTGAAAAAAATTTTTTTGTGGTGTGTGGTGATGGGGGTCAGGTGATCCGCCATGAATGAATCCTCCTCCTCACGCTAGGATTTAGAAAGTGTCACAGTAATAGAAAAGGGAAACACACATGCGAGGCAATATATAAAGCCTTATAAGGGAGAACCACACACACACACAAAGGGGCCTGGAAAAAGAAATAACAAACCATCATCTCACACCTACCGCGGCGGGCGCCAAATTATATATTTCTAAAAAAAAATAACCACCCGTTCAAAATTAAAGAAAAAAAGGGAGGGGGAACAACAACGCACAGACGTAGGAAAAATTTTCATTTGTAAATAGGTCAGTCCAATAGGCGATTGATTGTAATTCCTTCCTTGCCTCCTGCAGAAATACTCACACGACTTTTTCCCCCGGGTTCAGTTTAGGAATAGGCTAAGGAAACTAAAAGTGAGTAGTTTTTATCTTGTATTTAGGATGAGTGAAGTGATAATAGTAGTGATGAAGTGCAGTGAAGTGAAATTTTTTCTGTATCTGGCTCCTTTGTTTTTTCTTTTTCCAGATAAAAGAAAAAATACACTTCAAAATTCTTCCTCACTGTGTGTTAATTTTTCCGTGTGATTGTATTTGTGTATTTTTCTTCTTTGTATATATAGCTGCTGCTGCTGCAGTCACAGCCTCGGGGGCAAATAGCAGCCAAGTAAAGCTAGGTTTACACAGGGCAGTGGCAGTGATGTTCGTCGAAGTTGGGGTTGGGCTGTGCACTGCCTACCGTTTACACCTCCTGGGCAGATAACACTGCCCCCCACACTTCTTCACTGACAACAACTCTGCTGTTGCTGCTGACAACTCACTACTACAGAACGGGGGGCAGAGAACTCTGACGCGTGTTTACACTTCTCTGATGCTATTTCTTGGCAACTACGACCCGTTGCTTGTAATGTTGTTGCTGTTGCATAGAGTCGATATATCGTTTATATCAAGTTGAATATTTTTTCCTCCCCCTTTGTGCACGACGCATAATGTCCATAAACAGGAACTAATCACACTTTGTGTTTGTGATAGAAAAGGCGTAACGAGGAGGAAAGGTTCCTGAAAAAGTCAAACTCAGCATCACGCTACTGTGCTATAGATACAGTTGTTTAGTTAATATTGCTTTATATTATTATTACTACAGAAATCAAGCAATAATAATAACAACAAGAGCCAGCGCCTGTTCCTTTGAAGCTGGTTTCCAGTGTTTAATTGCCTCGGGTTTCTATTACTTGTTGTTTTATTCCCCTTAAAAGGTGTCAATTACTCAACAAAACGAAATGAAATTATTTTCCATCACGTGTGATAGTAAGTAGTATGTTTATAGCTATACATCATCATTCTTTCGCGTATTGTTTTTTCCAGTTAAAGTTTGTGCCGTTTGGAGGCTGGACAATAATAATTATTTTTGGAAAGTTAACCTAAAAAAAATTATAGGCTCATACACAGGTGCAACAAACAACGAACTCTATCCTAAATGCTTTCTGAACCAAACTTCTACTCGCCGCCGCTGTTCACAACAAAGAGATCCACACTTACTCGAAATCGCACACTAAACCAAACACTGCACGCGTGTATTTTGAAAATGCAAAATACAAAAACTGTTTACCATGGCGCAATATCGATAGTCAGCCCCTGTGACACACAATCGATAATTGACAACCGTAACTGCCACTAACTGTGGTGGAGGGGGAAGGGAACACGTGGCCAGTCATCACTGACACACACTGTCCACACGCTCCAAGAAAAGTGAGGCAGTGATGGATAGTCAGTTGTCAGTGCAGCAATGACGACGTGTATGTTGACACGCCACTGACGTCATCACTGCCCCTGCCTGCGTCTAGTAAACCTAGCCTAAGTAAGGAATAATAATAATAATAATTTAAAAAATTATTTTGGTAATGTTAAGTAATAGAAGAGGAAGTAGATGATGAAGAGTTTGGCCAGGGTCCGTAAGGTTGCCAGGAATTGACAACATTCCAGCAGAGGTGATAAGATAACCCGGAAGAAACAGGAAGGATACCACAAGATTTTTTAGTAAGAACATAATCACAACCCCATATACCGTAAGACGACTGTGGCTGATAGATTTAGTATCCATTGCCCGGCAAAAAATATCAACGAAAAAAAATATATAGTGCGTAGGAGAGACGGGAACGTCAAATACAATGCGTTTTAGGGAGAATTTAGGGGAAGGGACGAGAGGGGTAATATTGAACCTTGGGGTCCAATTTTAGAAGACAGGATAAGAGAGAGGAGTGGGGGAGGGAGGAAATAAAAACGGCCAACGTTCATGGCATTTGTAGGATTAGGAAACAAGCCTTTCCAAAAAAAAATGTGAACTGGATGACGCTATCAAGGATTTTGAAGAGCGGAGGAGAGGAAATATATCTAGAAAGATAACCTCTACAGGAGACAGCGCAGCAGTAATTAGAATAGAAGATCAAGAAAAGAAAGCCGTAATCAAGAAAAGAGTATGACAAGGATGATGCAGTCCCATGCTGTTTAACTTATATATATATATATATAGAACAGGCGATGAAGGAAGTTGAAACGGAATATGGTAAAGGAAAATCATACTTCAAGGAGAAGAAATAAAAAAAAACCTTACGCTTTGCCCAAGATGATATTGTAGTATTAGGGGGGGAGAGTCAGAAGGAGACTTTGAAACCACAATGAATGGCGTGAACGTGGTCCTGGAGAGAAGAAGAGTTCAATATGAGGATTAATAGAGGAGGGAAGAAAAACCCCCAAGATTGATGGAGTGTAACTATGGGGGGAAAAAAGTGAAATAACAAAGGCAGATTGGGGGAAAGGGATATTTTGAAAGGAAGGAATTCTGTTATTCGGGAAGCAGCGTAATGACTAGGGATGGTAGAAGTAAGTACAGCAGAGACATAAAGAGTAGGATAGCGGAGGCAAGGAAGGAAGAGGAATGAGTGTGAATATTAGATTTAGATTTATTGTCAATTTTCCATTATTAATCCTCCTCGATTGAGGAAGAAATAGGAGGATGGATACGTCATAACATTAAAAATTAAAAATGAACAAAATAAGGTACACAATTAAAGACAAATAAACTTAAAATAAATTAGTAAAAGGAAATGTATATAGACAAAAGTCAATATAAACACAACACACAAGGGGACACACACACACACACTGAGGAACACAGCAATGGAGGAGTTTTGAACTACTACTTGGACCAGGAAGAAGGAAACTGTCCTTGCTCCAGCAGCAGCAGCGCCCCTATATACATGAACACAAACAAACAGACAAAAGAGCAGAAAAAACAACTGAATAGAAATTTTAAAGATATGTGAATGTGTTATTATTTTACAAGGTTGGCAGCAGCAGCAGCTCATTCAACACTTGCAGCAGCAGGAACAACCTTGATTTTAAATACTAGAAGAGGGACGATAAAGAAAATCTCTGTACACCAAAGAGTAAAACAGCAGCAGCAGCAGCAACGCCGCCATTTTATAAAAAAGAATGGTTTTTCACTCTCTGCTTCACCACCACGAGGAAGCAGCTGCTTTTGTAGCTACTAAATTATTTTTTTTTAACGAAATGGTTGCTAAAAATGTTTGGTATGGAGCAGCGTGTGATGGCGGCGGCGTTGTTGGAGCTGAAACATGGTGGACGACAGGAGTTGAAGGGGAAAAGGAAAAGAATAATAGAAAGAAGCCTTTGAAACGTTGTGCTGCTGCTGCTGCTGTAGGACAATGAGACGACGGATGGATGAGTAGCGGCGGTGGATTAGAATCACTCAAGGAGGAAGTTGTTAACAGAATAGAGAACAATGTGGAGGAAGTTGACTAAGAGGAAGGGACAGACTAATCGTGGGGGTCTTGCAAAAATTAGCAGCATTAGAGTGTGTGTGTGTGTGTGTGGCGGGGGTAAGAACAGAAGAGAGGGGGAGAGAAGGCCAAGGATGGAATACGCTAAGCAGATTAGGGGAGAAATGGGGGGTTGTGCTAGCAGTTGTTAAATAATAATTAGGAATATTGCAACGTGATGTTATTCTAAGAGGAAAGTTCCTGGCGCTATTAAATAAACTAAGGAAGGAGCAAGGATTTCACCCCCAAGGTCAACAAGGTGCAAGCATACAGATAATTTTTAGCAGAAAGACAAGAACGGGGGAAAAAAGTAAACCGGGAAAAGGGGAAATCGAACCCGAGAATAATCTTTTGTGAATTCGTCTGTTAATATATATATATATATATATATATATATACACACTTTCCCTTTTTTTTGCATTTCAGGAATTTCATATTGTTATTATTATTAATAAAAATTTAATTTATTCATCAATTGTTCAATTTATAATTTGTAATTGCAACACTGTACAATACACAATAATTAACTGTTGTTGTTGTTGTTGGTATTATTCAGCCCTGAGACTAGTCTGCTGCAACCCTCCATGCTAAGCTATCTTGCGCAAGCCTTTTCATTACCTTATAAAATCAGCACAACCTTCCGCCCCATTCCTCCCTAAATTCCTTTAGCGTATTCCATCCTTGGCCCTCTCAGCCTCTTCTGTTCTTAACCTCACGCCACACACACACACTAACTTCCCTCTAATGCTGCTAATTTTAGCAAGACCCACCCTCCTTGTCTTAAAACACGTGGCTCCCCCCTACTATTAGTCTGTCCCTTCCTCTTAGTCAACTTCCTCCACATTGTTCTCTATTCTGTTAACAACTTCCTGGTGAGTGATTCTATCCACCGCCGCTACTCATCCATCCGTCGTCTCATTGTCCTACAGCAGCAGCAGCAGCACAACGTTTCAACGGGCTTCTTTCTATTATTATTCTTTTCCTTTTCCCTTTTTCCCCTTCAACTCCTGTCGTCCACCATGTTTCAGCTCCAACAACGCCGCCGCCATCATCACACGCTGCTCCATACCAAACATTTTTTTAGCAACCATTTCGTTAAAAAAAAATAGTAGCTACAAAAGCTTCGTCGTAGTGAAGCAGAGAGTGAAAAACTATTCTTTTTTATAAAATGGAGTCGCTGCTGTTTTACTTTTTGGTGTACAGGGATTTTTTCTTAATCGTCGTCCTTTCCTAGTATTTAAAATCAAGGTTGTTCCTGCTGCTGCAAGTGTTGAATGAGCTGCAGCTGCTGCCAACCTTGTAAAATAATTACACATCACCACATAGCTTTAAAATTTCTATTCAGTTTTTTTTCTGCCCTTTTGTTTGTTTGTTTGTGTTCATGTATGGCTATGGCTGCTGCTGCTGCATGGAGCAAGGACAGTTTCCTTCCTTCCTGGTCCAAGTAGTAGTGTAACGTGACATATGTACACACACGTTACCGTGCATTTCATTTCTTTTCAAATATAGTAATAATTCGCGCGGCGTAAGCAACAACGTCTCTGGTGGTATTATGTTATAGCAATATCTATGTCTCTGGTTGTTGTAAACAGAAATATCTTTGGGTTTGCGAACTTGTGTCATTTACATTTATTGTTTTCTTTTTTTCTCGCGTGATTTAAATTAAATTAAAAGTGTAACACTTTAATATACACGTTTGATGTTAAATTGTTGACCACAAAGGAAATTAATAATAGTGAAGTTCACACAAATGGCTGAAAATTACAATGAATATAAACAGTAAAGAAAAAAAACAAATTGAAGTTATATTTTCTTTGAACTGAACGTATTGTTGTTGTCTGTATTGTATTCCTTGGCTTGGAGCTGGATGTGTGTGTGTGTTAGGGAGACATCCCAGGGGGAGCGACGATTCATCGTATATGTATACATGTATGTATATTTATATATATATAAAAAATCTATTCAATTAGTTAATTGAATAAATTTTAATTAAATAATTTTAATTCACATAAGTCAACCCGAAATTGTTGTTTCCATTGTTATTAATTATATATTCATTTCAAATATTACATGTACTTTGTACGTTGAAGACGAGAGACTGAATCAAACTCGCCCCTGGCTGATGACGTCACCAGCCAGATCCTCTCCATCTTGCTACAGAACCAGCTACAAACCATACCATGGTACAGCAATACCAAGGGAGGGGAGAAAAACAACTACTGGCAGAAATATTATACCCCCATTAGGCCTGAGCTTGAGACTGCTGCTCCCCCCCTCGTGCTTTCTTCAAGCATCATTATAAAACGGTTTAACCATTTTGTTAAAAATATAATAAAGGTTGTTTATTCGTTTTGATACGAATATTTATTTATGTAATGTTGCATGTGGTACAGGGAATTTTCCTTAATCGTCGTCCTCCTTCTTCTAGTATTTAAAATCAAGGTTGTTCCTGCTGCTGCTGCTGCCAACCTTGTAAAATAATAACACATCATCGCATATCTTTAAAATTTCTATTCAGTTGTTTTTTCTGCTCTTTTGTTTGCTTCTTTGTGTTTCATGTATATAGGGGCGCTGCTGCTGCTGCTGGATCAAAGGACAGTTTCCTTCCTTCCTGGTCCAAGTAGTAGTTCAAAACTCCTCCATTGCTGTGTTCCTCACTGTGTGTGTGTGTGTGTGTGTGTCCCCTTGTGTGTTGTGTTTATATTGACTTTTGTCTATATACATTTCCTTTTAATAATTTATTTTAAGTTTATTTGTCTTTAATTGTGTACCTTATTTTGTTCATTTTTAATTTTTAATGTTATGACGTATCACTCCTATTTCTTCCTCAATCGAGGAGGATTAATAATGGAAAATTGACAATAAATCTAAATCTAATATTCACACTCATTCCTCTTCCTTCCTTGCCTGTTGCTATCCTACTCTTTATGTCCCTGCTGTACTTACTTCTACCATCCCTAGTCATTACGCTGCTTCCCAAATAACAGAATTCCTTCCTTAACTTCCTTTCAAAATATCCCCTTTTCCCAAATCTAATAACACAGCCTTTGTTATTCCCCGTTCTGTTGTAGTGAGTTGTTGTCAGTGAAGAAGTATGTGGGGGACAGTGTTATCTGCCCACAAGGTGGTGTAAACGGCAGGCAGTGCACAGCCCAACCAACCCCAACTTTGACGAACATCATCACTGCCCCTGCCCTGTGTAAACCTAGCTTTAATAAATCCGCCCCTCCGCCCCCCACCGATTTTTACAAATTTTTGACGCGGGTCCACACCTCAAAAAGACATAAAGAGGTCGTCAATTAAAATTGGAAACTCTGTTAAAATCTTTGACCCGGTTGGAAAAACCCGAGAATAATTTATACAAAAATTAAAAATTTGTTACTATAATTTTATTGTCCGCCGCTGACCGTAATCAAGTAGTTATTTTCACGTGTGTGACGATTTGGGGGGGAAAAGTGCCCAGTCGCCATCTTGACTTCCCTTCTTTTTCCGGGTTCGGAGACATTCGGGAACTTCCGTCTCCCTTCGGCCGAGTGACGCGCTTCCGGCTGTCGCAATCCTGCAGCTGACTCGCAGCTCGTTGCTCACGTTATGGAGGAAAGTTTTTTCTTTTTTAATCTCCCTCGAGTTATTTTCGGCGAGGTCAAAGTTGATGAATCGTTTTTTTTTGCTGGAGGAAAAAGTCCCGAAAACAACGGGGAGCCAATTAGAGGGGAATTGCTTTCGCTTATCCTGCTTCGAGACAGGAAAACTAATTCAATAACCGACAAGATTACGGCCCTTGCACAATGCCTTGCCTTTGTGAGTATTAATAGACGTGACTATTATTATTATTATTATTATTATCAATAAATAGCCTCCAGTCATAAAAACCGTTTTCTGATTTCCCCCAATATGCAACAACACCACATTATTATTATTATTTTATTATTATATCAAAAACTGTTGCATATAGATTCTACATTTGGGGGTTTGTTTGTGTGTTTTTTTCAAGTCTTCTGTCCATAAAAGTTGGGGTTGGGGGGCAATTGCACCAATATCTTGCATCCCTGCACTGGGCGCAGTAAACAACACTCCCCCGAGTAAATTCTGATTAATAGTTACGCAGTACAAAAATTTACAGTTGTTCCGACTGTACCTCGAATACAAGTAGGTGAAAAATTACTGCCCAAATAAGGTCAGAATTAAAGTTATTTATTCATTAAGTATCGTTCCATTCTTTTTAACCTCTACAGCTGTGTGAAAAATCTACCAAAAAAATAATCCTGATTGAAGTAAATGAAATGAAATAAAATCTGCCTATATATTTATATAAAATCAAAGATAGCAATCACACAGATATACTAACAATATTTGTACGTGGAGCACGGACTGTCTCCGAGGCTTGTTATTGAACGACTAACAAGGTAATATATATATATAATATTGTTAGTATATCTGTGTGATTGCTATCTTTGATTATATATATAGGCAGATTTATTTAATTTCATTTACTTCACTTAGAATTAAAGTTATTTATCCATTAACTTATAACACTATGTTTCGTTCCATTCTTTTTAACCTCCACAGGGGTGTGAAAAACCTACAAAAAAAAATTCCTATTTGAAGTAAATGAAATGAAATAAAATCTGCCTATATATATATATGTTTATTACCTTGTTAGTCGTCCAATAACAAGCCTCCGTGCTCCACGTACAAATATGATTAGTATGTCTGTGTGCTTGCTGTCTTTGATTATAACAACATTTTGGATTATTTTTGGTGGACGTGCATCTCGTGTATTTTTTATGTAGGCATTTATTATTATATTTCATTTACTTCAATTAGGATTGTTTTCCACACACCTGAGGAGGTTCCAAACAAAGGAATGAAACGTCGTGTTATAATTCTGGCCTAAATTACATGATACATACGTTTCACCTTGTTCCTCCTGTACCTTGAATAATGTAGGCGAAAAATTACTGCTCAAATTGGACCGAATTAAAATTATTTATTCATTAACTTATAACACGACTTTTGCATCCTTTCTTTTTAACCTCCACAGGTGTGTGAAAAATCTACAAAAAAATAATCCTAATTGAAGTAAATGCAATAAAACAAAATCAGACTATATATACAAATATTTATTACCTTGTCAGTCGTTCAATAACAAGCCTCTTGAGACAGTCCGTGCTTCACGTACAACATTTGTTAGTATATCTTTGATTATAACAACATTTTGGATTATTTTTGCTGGAAGTGCATCTCGTGTATATAGGCATATTTTATCTCCTTCAATTAGGATTATTTTTTTGTAGATTTTTCACACACCTGTGGAGCTTAAAGAGAAAGGAACGGAACGTCGTGTTATAATCGTGACCAGTTTTGGCCATAATTTTTTCGCCTAAATCACATGATACATACGTTTCACCTTGTTCCTACTGTACCTCGAATAATGTAGGCGAGAAAATTATAACTCAAATTGGTCAGAATTAAAATTATTTATTCATTAAATTATAACACGACGTTTCGTTCCTTTCTCTTTAACCCCCACAGGTGTGTGAAAAATCTACAAATATATAATTCTAATTGACACGTCAGTTGTTCAATAGCGAGTTTCTTGAGACAGTCCAATCTTCACATTCAAATAATGTTAGTATATCTGTGTGCTTGCTATCTTTGAGTATAACAACATTTGGGATTATTTATGATGGAAGTGTAACTTATATATTTTATTATATTTCATTTACTTCAATTACGATTGTTTTCCACACCTGAGGAGGTTTTTTAAACAAAGCAACGGAACCTCGTGTTATAATTCTGACCAGTTTTGGCCATAATTTTTTGCCTAAATTACATAATACATACGTTTCACAATTCAGGGCAGAATTTGGATAACGCATTACTCGCCAGCTGTACGTCACAACAGTTTTACACCTAATACGTCATAATCAATTTCCCAATCTTTTTTTTTTTTTTTAAGTGTGGTTAAAATGAACCAAAGTTATATTGTCTCGTAACTGAAAAGTTTGGCTTAAATGAAGGAAAAAATCGTTATATATGGACGAGTAGGTGCAACATTCAAATTCTATCCCACCATTTCAATATAAAATGAAAATACCAATACCACTACAGCCCTTTGTGAGCCTTGGCCTCCTCTACAAGCAGGCTCCAGTCTCTTTGATCACAAGCTCTTCTCTTCCATCTTCTTATCCCCATCTTTCCCCATCAAGCCTGAAATTACATCATCCATCCGCCTATATCTTGGTCTTCCCTTTGCCCTTCACTATTCTCTTTTTGTTATCTGCTCTTCTGCCATTCTCCCCTCATGACCCATCCATGCAGTCGATCCTCCGCGCCTTCTGAAATTTGACCACATCGTCCTTTCCTCGAATCAGCTCATCTATCTCCGAGGTGTTTTTCTTGGGTCCTCCATCTTAACGGGTCTGAATATCTCCCTTATTATACGTTGTTCAAACATCTGAGGGCATCTGAATTTGTTAGGGTCCAAGTTTCCGATACGTAAGTCAGCTCCGGTCGTAGTGTAGTGTTGTGTATATATTTTTTCAGGTTTGTTTTTCTTGTGATGAATCGATTAGTAAATAACCGGATGAAGAGTTCTCGGGATTCCAATTGGGTGATGATGTCATCGTCTGTAGTCCACAACGGTTTCTTCAGGTGTAGAAGATGGCGGCAGGTGTCAGCCATAGAAGTGTTGTGGACTACTAACGACGACATCACCCAACCGACTGGAATCCCGAGAACTCTTCACCCAGCCATCTTCGTCAGGAAAATCTACGTTCTCTACTATTGTCCTGCTTATAGTTGCCACGTCATCTTGCATGGGCACCGATTTGGCTTGACTTTACAAATATCGTCCATTTTTGGTCAAATAGGTTCATCTCCTTGTTTCACTCCTGCATTAAATTCAAATTCATCGCTAAGCTTGTTACTCACTTTCGGGAGCTAAAAATTGCAAATGTCAACATTGTGGCACAATATGAATAAAGTTTACGTAACTAATAGGAACCGAAGGCCTTTGATATGACCAGCTGCTTCGCTCGACACACACACTAAGCATAGTAAATACGATTATCTAACACAGCCTATCAAAACCTATTTCACGTTACAGGAACACTGTGATGTCACGGGCTCGGTGGGAATGGGGATATTTGGTTAATTCGGAGACTGCACATAATTCTTCCTTACATTTGAATGTATGTAACGAGGCTCCGCGCTGGGCTTGACTCCTTATGAACACTGTACTTTCCTGAAAATACTCACCACTGTATTCTGCTTTCGCCACCCGTAAAGCTCGCATCATATTCTTCCAATCTCCTCGTACTTTCCACACCAAGTTCCATCATCGTGTGCAACAATCTGTGGTGGCTGCTTACAAGTTTCTGTTACTTATATCTGCACTCCTAACAGCTATGGTAACAACTTTTACATGTTCTTAATTGATAACAAATAGGGGTGGTAGGAATAGTGGCGCGAAATCATTAAGTCATTTACAGTGGTAATGTTGTCATAGCTCTGTGGAGGTAGATTCAAATTGATTTACAATCGTAAGGTGATGTCCTATAATAGTAATTTTATGTGCAAACATGATTTACTATGTAAAATTAAAATAGAACCATTTTATGTTTAAATAATTTGGACTACAGAATGTTCAGTGTAATTAAACCAAACAGTCCTCAATTTTACTTGTTACGACATGATCACGTCGTTTATTTGCGAAAGCTTGGTTTCTAGATTGCTAATGTACCTGGAAAATGTTTTTTGTGTGTTATATGTTTTCACAGCTGATAATTCGACAGTTCTATAAACAGATGATTTGGTTGTGTATTTATTTAACAACCTAAAATGAGGATGATTTGGTTGAATTACACCGAACATTTTACATTCCTTATACATCGACACACGCAGTGTTATTGATTTACGGGATGTATTGTTCTAGGACTTCAATTTAAGAATTATTCGGGAATGGACCATAAGCTGATAAAATAAATTTGGAGGACTAACATATGTTTTTTTTCAATATTTATTTAGTTGTTAGCAAATATACCGGGGGAAACTCATTCTCTTGGGTTCGCAGCAAATAAGCGCACACAAAACATTCATGCCCTCGCCATGATCCCAACCGGGGATCTACGTGGCGATGCTGACCACTACAGCACAGGGAGATTTTTAATAACTTTGCATCTATTCTTCTAATGATGATAATCTTTCATTAGAGTAAGTTTTAGAGGGAAAATCCTATTACCTTGCCTGTTCTAACATTGATTCAATAATTCATTGTGTACAAAAATTATAAACAGTGGTTGTGGCTGAATAGGGCAAAACATTGTCATCTTCAACGTTTTTTAAATCTAGTGTAAATACATTCTGACTGTAGACCATTTATATTATTATACTTCTCAGCTGTTTTTTTTTTATCATTAAACTATTACTTCCAATCATTTAATACAGTTTTCTTAATCCATACAGTTTAGTCGTGCAATGTTGAGAGCCTGATCTATGTGTCGATTATGAATTAGGACACTTCATCGGTGGACTCCGAAGCATGTTTGGGTGCGGAGGAACAGTTTTGTAAAATTTGTCCTTCATTAGTATATTAATTTTAGATAATTAGAATGAACATTGCATACACTGTAAGGAACGTAGGTTTTCCCGGTGTAACTGCTGGATAAAGTTTTCTCGGGATTCCAACCTGGGTAGCGTCGTTGATTGGCCACAACGTTTTGATGGCCTGCACCACCATCTTCTTCACCGGGTAGCGTCGTTCACCTGAATAAGATGGCCGCAGTCCAACATGCAGCTAGTGAATGGAGAATGAGGAAAAGAATTGGCACAGAAGCAAGCAAAACATTATTAAAATGATAAAACTAAATGTTTATGATTCACCTCCGAACAATTGGAAGAGTTTGGGAGTATGGTCGCACACCAGTGTGCACAAAATGAAGGAAATGCAAAAGTAAATGCTGATTCTGCTTTTTTCAAATCCACTAAATTGGAAAGCATTGTTCACAAAAATTATAAAAGTAATTGCTGCTTTGTCAATAGCAGCGAAAATGAAATACTAAGAACAAAGACAGAATAAAACAAAGATTACACAAGTTACTGTAGATAAAGAAGGAAATTATAAAAAAAAGAGCTAATTTCAGGCCAGCTTTTTTTCAAATCCACTAAATTAGAAAATATTGTTCACAAAAATTATAAAAGTAAATGTGGAGTCTGCAAAAAAAAGTGCTTTGTCAATGCCAGCTAAAATGTGAAACGAAAAACCTAAATAAATATAATATCAGGACAAGAGGAGTTATAAGGAGAGGAAACAAAAAGTGCACACACGGCTACAGGAACAATAACATTTTAATGCACCACATGTAGTCAATTAACCACAATAGTGGTCGTGTCAGGTACAAAGGAAAACAGTTTGTACAAAAACTAATTACTATCACAGGTAAGTCTGATCACTTATTCACCTGAATAAGATGGCGGTGAAAGCCATCGAAACGTTGTGGCAAATGGACGCTACCCAGGTTGGAATCCCGAGAAAACTTTATCCATTGCATACATATATAGTCCAAACAATATAACAACTGGTGTTGCACAAATTTCTATTGCTGAGTGAAGGGAAACACTTTGGCTGTGTCAGAGATTTCATGTCTGTATGATTTATAAATTTACTGGATTAAAACACCAAAGGTTGTCCATGCAGGCATAAGATGGGAACTAATATATTATTTTTCAATAGATATTTGTATCTTCGATATAAATCGATTGCAATATTTATTGCAATACCTCAATTTTCAGTAATGTCTAAAACTCAAAACCGAATACCCCACAATTTTGGAAAAATTACATCCCCTCCCTTGGAAGGAGGAACACCCTCCCCACCCTGGATCCACCACTGATTACAATTAACTTCATATGACGCACATTTAAGGCGTCTATATGTACATTTTTCTGTATCATGCCGCAGAACAAATGTTCTCGAACATAACAAATCTTTTTTTCCCCCAGGGAGATACTACGCAAGGCCTATCCACACTCATCATCTCCCACTGCGATTGCTTGGGAACGGAAGAGCAAGTTTACCAAAACCGCTAGGATGTAGTTCCAGCATCAAACACAAATGTGGCTCAGGGAAATTCACGTGAGGTAGGTCAGCATCTTGTAAATTGTAATCAATAATTACACAATACAAATTTTATAGTGGTTCTGACTGCACCTCGAATAATGGAGGTGAAAAATTATGGCCCAAATTGGCCAGAATTAAAATTATTTATTCATTAAAGGTAGGTCGGCATGTTGTATACTTGTAGCATACACGAGAACCTCGCCTCAAAATCATACCAGGGTCTTGCTTCATCCTGCGTTCATTGTACACACACTCTTCAAGTGCACACCACATCCCCATTAAACTTCAGATACGATATCTTAAATTTATTGCTAAGAAAATTTGAATAATGCCTCCAAAGCAGTCTTCAGGATTCCACCCACCAATTTTCAGTAAAACTGAAAAAAATGTATTTATCAAACGGGAACTCTGCTGGCTGGGCACATTCACAACTTTGGAAGCACGATGGCCGCGGTCCAATATGCGGCTAGTGAATGCTGATTGTGGAGGAAAAAGAATTGGCACAGAATCAAGCAAAACATTATTAAAACGATAAAACTGAATGCTTATGATTCACCTCCGAACAATTGGAAGTTTCGGAGTATGGTCGCACACCAGTGTGCACAAAATGAAGGAAATGCAAAAGTAAATACTGAGCCTGCTTTTTTTCAAATCCACTAAATGAGAAAGTATTGTTCACAAAAATTATAAAAGTAAATGCTGCTTTGTCAATGCCAGTTAAAATGAGATACTAAGAACAAAGACAGCATAAAACAAAGATTACACAAGTTACTGTAGATAAAGAAGTAAATTATAAAAAAAAGAGTTAATTTCAGACCAGCTTGTTTCAAATCCACTAAATTAGAAAGTATTGTTCACAAAAATTATAAAAGTAAATGCTGAGTCTGCAAAAAAAAAGTGCTTTGTCAATGCCAGCTAAAATGTGAAACGAAAAACCTAAATAAATATAATATCAGGTCAAGAGGAGTTATAGAGGGAGAGTTATAGAAGGAGAGGAAACAAAAAGTGCACACACGGCTACAGGAACAATAACATTTTAATGCACCACATGTAGTCAATTAACCACAATAGTGGTCGTGTCAGGTACAAAGGAAAACAGTTTGTACAAAAACTAATTACTATCACAGGTAAGTCTGATCACAGAGGGGGATGGGAAACCCATTATCACAAACATATATATCACACTATTGCACGCACACACACATATGGCGCCCAAGTTTCTGCCGCACCCTCGAGGGATCAGTAACTCGTACTCCTTCTCCTGTTGGCGTAGTACACGAAGTGAGTGTAGATCTGAGTCTCGCTCTGGCCGCTCGCCCTCTGGAAACTACGTGCAGCGTGCAGCACGGTATCAACAGAGGTGTTGGGGTCCCACGTGGGACTGGACCCAGGAGGAGAAACCTCTTCAACCTGGAACAGAGATCAGGGGGTTAATTAACACACAGGGCAATGAGACAGGATTGCAAGAAGACATTCGGACCAAACTGAAATAATGAGAACAAAGACAGCATAAAATAAATATTAAACATATTTTGACAAGCTGCTGTAGATAAAGAAGTCAATAATAATATTAAAAGGTTAATTTCAGACCAGCATTTTTTAAAACCCACTAAATTAGAAAGTGTTGTTCACAAAAATTATAATGAATAACCAATGTCTTATTAACCACACAATTTAATAGAAAATGGTTCACAATTAACACTGAACAATACAGTGAAAAGGAGGCAAGTCCAAGAATTGACAAAGAAGACTAATTAAACGGTGAGCTTTTGAAGAAGAAAAAAAAGGCATTGTTAGTATGAAATGAACATGTTGAAGTGTGGAACAACATGGGAATAAGGCAAAGAATGGAGAAAATGTAGCTAAAAACCAACAGCGTTGAAGCCTGAAACAGATAGAAAAGTCAGGTTACAGGGGAACAGGGCAAAGAATGAGCTTGGAAAAGAAAAACAAATTGTACATCCCCAAAAATAAAAAATTCCAAATAACTACCATCAACATAAAACCTTGCGAGACGATTTCACAGCAACCTGGAGAAGAATTAAACAAGATAAATGGAAGACCGTAGCTTTTCAAGCACGCGAAAAAGATGAATCAGACATAAAAACGTCGTGTTTTGAAACGACTCAATATTTACTCAGTAAAACAGAAAATCTGTTAATAATGAGAAACACCAGCAGGACGGTCGAACTTAAAATAAATTAAAACAGAATCAAGCAAGAGATTGAGGTTAGGAAAAGGACCTAAAGAAACCTGCAAATCATACATGCGTGGAAAAGGTCGAAATACAAGAGGGATTTAAGGTTAGGAAACGGACCTAACGAAAGCTACAAATCATACAGACATGAAGAAGGCAGAAATATAAGAGACTAAGGTCAGGAAACGACGGACTAAAGGAACCTGCAAATCATACATTTGTGAATAAAGCAGAAATGGAAAAATAACCGAGTATAATAAACTCGTAAATCATTTAAAAATAATAAGAAACACCAGTCGTACGGTCGAACTTTAAAATAAATTAAAAACAGAATCAAGTAAGAGATTGAGGTTAGGGAACGAATCAAACGAAATCGGCAAACCACACAAGCGATAAGAAGGCAGAAATATAAGAGAGATTAAGGTTAGGAAACGGACCTAACCTAACCTGCAAAGCATACAGGCGTGAAGAAGGCAGAAATTAGGTAAGAGATAACGGATATAAGAAACTGAAATCATCTTAACGAAATACATTAGAAACAGCAGCATGAAGAAGGCAGAACTTTTAAATAGAATAAAGAGAAAAGTAAGAGATTGAGGTTAGGAAACAAACCTAACGAAATCTGCAAACCATACAGGCGTGAAGACGGCAGAAATATTACAGATTAAGGTTAGGAAACGACGGAGTAAAGAAACATGCAAATCATACATGCGTGGAGAAGGTCGAAATATAAGAGAGATTTAAGGTTAGGAAACGAACCTAACGAAAGCTACAAATCATACGAGCATTGAGAAGGCAGAAATATAAGAGAGATTAAGAATAGGAAACGGACCTAACGAAGCCTACAAAAATTATAGAGACGCGAAGAAGGCAGAAATATAAGAGACTTAAGGTCAGGAAACTGACTAAAGGAACCTGCAAATCATACATTTGTGAATAAAGCAGAAATGGAGGATAATAAACTTGTAAATCATTTAAAAATAATAAGAAACACCAGATGGACGGTCGAACTTTTAAATGAATTAAAACAGAATCAAGTAGGAGATTGAGGTTAGGAAACGGACTAAATGAAACCTACAAATCATACAGACGTGAAGAAGGCAGAGATATGAGAGATTAAGGTTAGGAAACGGACTAAAGGAAACCTGCAAATCATACATTTGTGAATAAAGCAGAAATGGAATAAATAAGCGAGGATAATAAACTTGTAAATCATTTAAAAACACATTAGAAACACCAGCCGGACGCTCGAACTTAAAATAAATTAAAACAGAATCAAGTAAGAGATTGAGGTTAGGAAACGGACAAAAGGAACCTGAAAATCATACATGCGTACAAATATTAGAGAAATTTAAGATTAGGAAACGGACCTAACGAATTCTACAAATGATACAGGCATGAAGAAGGCAGAAATATAAGAGAGATTAAGGTTAGGAAACTGACCAAAGAAACCTGAAAATCATGCAGGCATTAAGAAGGCAGCAACATGAGAGATAAAGGTTAGGAAACGGACCTAACGAAAGCTACAAATCATACATGCGCGGAAAAGCCGAAATATAAGAGAGATTTAAGGTTAGGAAACGGACCTAACGAAACCTACAAATCATACAGACGTGAAGAAGGCAGAAATATGTTAGATTAAGGTTAGGAAACGGACCAAAGAAACCTGAAAAATCATACAGACATGAAGAAGGCAGATTAATGTTAGGAAACGGACCTAACGAAAGCTACAAATCAATCATGCAGGCATTAAGAAGGCAGAAACAAGATAGATTAAGGTTAGGAAACGGACCAAAGAAACCCGAAAATCATACATGCGTGGAAAAGGCCGAAAATATAAGAGAGATTTAAGCTTATGAAACGGACCTAACGAAACCCACAAATCATACAGGCTTGAAAAAGGCAGAAATATATAAGAGAGACTAAGGTTAGGAAACTGAAACATAAAAGCTACAAATCATACGCTTGTGAATAAAGCAGAAATGGAAAAAAAAAATAAGCGAGGATATAGTAAACTTGTAAATCATTTAAAAACGGGAAACAAAGCATGATAATGGCGTCCCTCTGTTCTGTTCCGCGAGAAAAGAAACTGCCAGGCACATATTTAAAATGAAAAAAGAAAAAGGGGGAGAACTAAGCAGGCAAGCCAGCCAGCGTTGCCAATTGTCGCGTTTCTCACCTCCTGTTTGCCAAGTTGCTGTGAAATCTTTGCAGCTTGTGCTCGAGTCTCCATGACGTAAGGCGACGGATCTCACGGCTTCTCAAAACGAAATGGCCGCCCGCTTGCCTCTGACGTAGGAGGTCAGGTGATTCTTGTGGGCGGCGGGGAGGGGAGGAGAGGGGATGCGCCGTTGCCAACCTCAAATAACAAAATACATCTCCTTCTCCTTACTTTTCTTCTTTGACTTCATCATCTCTTTTAACAAATTTCGTTCACTTTAATGATTTAAATTACAAGCTTGCCTTTAAAATTATATGCTTCAGATTGCGAATAAAATAACGTGGATTAGTATTTAAAATAATATACAAAGAATTGTTCTGAATTTTGGCAAATGTGTTTTTTTTATGTTGCATCTGCATACTTTTCACTTACTATTGTTTAATAGTGTAAATGAAACATTAAAACCCCCACTTCTCAATTTCAATATTTTGAACTTTTTGGTAGACCAGTTCAATTATAAATTTTAATTTATCTTATCTTTTCCCATTACTATCTACTTTCTGTTTTCAATTTCAATATTTTGAACTTCTTGGTAAATCAGTTCAATTACAACATTGTCTGTCCAAATTTTAATTTTCCTATCTTTTCCCCATTATTATCTACTTCCTTTTTTCAATTTCAATATTTTGAACTTCTTGGTAAACCGGTTCAATTATAATATTGTCCGTCCAAATTTTAATTTATCTCATCTTTTCCCATTACTATCTACTTTCTTTTTTCAATTTCAATATTTTGAATTTGTTAATAGATCAGTTCAATTACAACATTGTCTGTCCAAATTTTAATTTTCCTATCTTTTCCCATTACTATCTACTTTCTGTTTTCAATTTCAATATTTTGAACTTCTTGGTAAACCGGTTCAATTACAACATTGTCCGTCCAAATTTTAATTTATCTTATCTTTTCCCATTACTATCTACTTTCTTTTTCCAATTTCAACATTTTGAACTTCTTGGTAGACCAGTTCAATTACAACATTGTCCGTCCAAATTTTAATTTTTCTTATCTTTTCCCATTACTTACTATCTAATTTCTTTTTTTTGGAAGCTGTTTTGTTTCTTCTTTCACTTCTGTTGGAAAGTTTCCTTTTTTTTGTGGGGCTTGAGGGTAAATTATTCACTTTTTCTCGTCTCCGGACCTTGGAGAATCTTTTTAACTTGTGAATTGTAGTCTCCTTATTTTCTACCCTTGCTTATGTTTATTCCCAATGTTTGCTTTATCCTCCCTTAATAATTTTTTTTTAATTAACCCTCTCCGTTCTCTATTGACGATTCAAATTACAAGCTTGACTTTATAAAATGATTTTCTTCAATTTAACCTGACTCAGTATTATAAATGAAATACAAGGAATGTTTTCTGAATTTTGGCCAATGTTTTGTAATGTTTACCTTTCATTTATTTAATTGTTTAATGGCCCTAATTATCAATAGTTTTCTCTGTTTCATCTATTGAACCAGATCTATTTTAATATTGTCCCTACAAATTGTAATTTGAATTTTTTCTTTTCCAATTCCCACCTAATTTAGTTTTTGAAAGTTGTTATTATGTTATAGGATTTAAACTCTCCTATAACCATAAATTTATTTCTCACAGCCGATTCCTTTTTTTACCTTCTAATTTTTTTTCTCTCTCTCTATCTCTCTCTCTCTCTCTCTCTCTCTCTCTCTCTCTCTCTCCCTTTCTCTTAGAAAATAGCTAACACATTAATTTTATTTTCATTTTTGCTTGTCCAACAAATTGTAATGTTTTTCTTTGTGCCTTATTAAAAATTCTGATTCGTTGAAATCTGTTTCTACTTAATTTTTTTTAATCTGCAAACGTCACACCAGTATCAGAACTTCGTTTCAGCAGTTTTATTTATTTATTTTTTCCTTCCATTCCATTCCCCTTTCTTTTTTTTTTGCTGTAATTTTTCTCCTTTCAGTTCGTTAGACAAACTCCAAACGTTGAGTTTAAAATATACACCCATTTTGACTTGTTAACGGTTATCGGTTGCAACTACATTTTTTCTTCTTATTTTCTGTCTTTAAATTGCCCCGGGGGTTAAAAAAAACCTCCCACCACCACATGGTTTGCTTATTTTTTCTTCTTCTTCTTCTTCTTCAGAAGTTGAAATTACAAAATTAACAAGTTCCAACGCGTGTCAGTTAACTAGAATTATTAAACTCTATATTCTCACATATACAAAAAAAAATCTTGGTTGGTGTCAACTAAATAAGGAGTCAGCTGTAGCTGCAGAGGTTTTTTTGAAACATAAAACTTATACAAAGTTTTTCGCTTTGTATCAGACAAAAGTGGTACTAATTTAAAGGCACTGTAAGGTCTGAGTAAAGAAGTGTGTTTGGCGCTTTGACCCCCCAAAAAGAAGAAAGGATTATTAAAGGAAGAAATAATAATAGTAGGTTTACACTAATAATTATTTTTGGAATAGTTATTAATGTCTTGTCAGTTTAATAGAAGTTTAAAAATAAAGCCAAAATAAATAAAAAAACAGACAAAAATTAGTGAAAAAGAAACAAACCTTAATTTTGAGAAGAAAAAAACAACTACACGTTTCGGTCCTCTTTTTTTCAAGGGTCGAACTGTGTTCAACTTGGTGGAAACATAACAAAATAAGAGTTTAAGAATAAGATCTAAGTAAAGAAGTACCCACCCAAAAAAAGTATTCTTAAAGGAAGAAATAATAATAGTAGGTTTACACAATGAATTTTTTAGAATATTTATTAATGTCTTGCCAGGTTAATACAAGTTCAAAACTAAAGCCAAAATATTAAAGAAAAACAGACAAAAATTAGTGGAAAAGTAACAAACCTTAATTTTGAAGAAAAAAACCAACAACTACACGTTTTGGTCCTGTTACGGACTCTCTCTTTTTTTCAAGGATCGAACTGTGTTTCTACTTGGTGGAAACATAACAAAATACGAGTTTGAAGAATAAGGTCTAAGTAAAGAAGTGTGTTGGAACCTTGACCTCCCCCCTAAAAAAAAGAAAGGATTCTTAAAGGAAGAAATAATAATAGTAGGCTTACACTAATAATTTTTTTAGAATAGTTATTAATGTCTCTTGTCAGTTTAATAGATGTTTAAAAATAAAGCCAAAATAAATAAAAAACAGACAAAAATTAGTGAAAAAGAAACAAACCTTAATTTTGAAGAAAAAACCAACAACTACATGTTTCGGTCCTCTTTTTTTCAAGGATCGAACTGTGTTTCTACATGGTGGAAACATAACAAAATAGGAGTTTGAAGAATAAGATCACAGTAAAGAAGTGCGTTGGACCTTTGACCCTCCCAAAAAAAAATAAAGGATTCTCAAAGGAAGAAATAATAATAGTAGGTTTACACTAATAATTTTTTTTAGAATAGTTATTAATGTCTCTTGTCAGTTTAATACAAGTTCAAAAATAAAGCCCAAAAATAAAAAAAGCAGACAAAAATTAGCGAAAAAGTAACAAAACCGTAATTTTGAAAAGAAAAAAAAACACAACAACTACACCTTTCGGTCCTGCTACGGACTCTATTTTCTTTTCAAGGGTCGAACTGTGAGTTCAACTTGGTGGAAACATAACAAAATAGGGAGTTCGAACCTGAAAAGGGTCCCATTGTTTGATGTTTTTTTTGGCTTTATTTAAACTTTTAAAAAAAGTAGGACTATTAATTAATGAATTGTGATGTGAATTAAAAATTTGTGAACATAATAATGTTAACTTCATTATTTATTTGTTTTCAGAGAATGTTTTGCGTTACAGATGAGAAGATTGCGGCGGTCGACGACCAGAAACTTGAGGTTGGAAGAAGAAGAAGGAGAAAAAACGGCAACATGTTGAACAAACCAAAAAGAAGAAAGGAGTACCTACTGGTGGAAGGTTTTGAAACTATTATTATTTCCCCTAGAATGAGAGCGCAAGGCATCCAGCCTCCGCGCAGGAGAGTCTTTGGTTATTTCCTGCGGTCAGGTTGGCGGACCTGCGGGCGGGTGGAAGGGCGGAAGGAATCCTCCTCATGGCGCCTTCTCTTCCCCAAGTCATTCGGCGTCAGGATCTCCTGGAAGGAAGGAAGACAGGATGGAAATGGACGCGATCCGTGCACAGGAGGAACCTCTGGACCTGGCCCTGAGGAGGAAGACGGGGAAAGACGAGGTAAGGGGAGAAACGTGGCACAGCCGCCGCCGCCGCCATTTGCAAGACTGGCTCCCTCTGCCCCTCGGCAGCCGTCGGAAAGCTTCGGGAAAATTCGTCAGAATCGGGCCGCGGCGGCCATCTTGTGAAACTCTGTAGTTTTTTTTAAACAGAGGAAAGGCTTTGTAGATGTGTTGCTTTATTTGTCTTCGAGTGTCCGTGGAGGAATTTTAACATGTTCAGTGGGGGGGAAAAACGTTGACTGAATTATAAAGGGTTGTTCAATAAGGGCTGAAATGGTATTAAACAACCTGTGCGTTGACCAGAATCTTTTTTTTTAAATTTTTGGAAAAGGCCCGGCTTTGCCCATCCCTAATTTTCTTAACACCTCACGCACTGGTCGTTTTATTACATCATCGACACCCGCCATTACTGAACAACCCTACATTTATATATATATAATATATTCTACTCGTAATGGCCGTTTTATCGAAGAGGGTGGAATTGAGACGTTTCTTTTGTTTTCTCCCCTCCCGCGACTGAATCAAGGGAGAGAAAAGAGTCAAGTGCTTTGTGAGAAAACCAAGCGATAAAGTTCGATATTTTTTTTCCTCTTCTTCAGCGCTTCGACCCTTTTTATCTCTTTGAATATGTTTTATTTTATATCTGTACCGAGAAATGTGAGTTTTGCCCCTATAAATAAATTAATTTGTAATGCATTTGTTTATCCGTGAAGTATTTTCACATGTCGTTAAGTTTTTATTTTTACTTATTGCCTCCCTACTGTGGCGCTGATATCGACAAGCACCCTTTGAGTAGTCGGCCGCCATGTTGTATTGGGTCATACATGTGCAAATGGAGGGAAATTTGTCAAACTTAGGGGGGGAAAATATGTTTTACTTCGGGTTTCCTCCTTCAATTTTCATTTTTTAAAAGGATGAAGGAGAAGCATGTGCTAAATTATTCATAGCATCTGTATCTCTCTCTCTCCAATTATGAGTGGCGCAAGGGAAAAGAGGGTTTTATCATCGTCACTGTTACCACCTGCCTGAAGATTGGAATTTAAATGTGTGGCGTTCACGTTTTGCTTTAGCCAAGGGATCTCATTTCCAATGTTTTCTTTCCGCATTTGTGGCAAAATTTGCATTTTTTAAGGTTAGGTTAGGCCCGGGAGGAATCCTGTTTATATTGAGGATGGGACGAGGGGGGGAAGAAAATTAAATCTTCTTGTGCTGTCACCTGTGATTGAGGGTTGACTGTTGGAGTTGTAACCATATTTGGTAGGATCACCCGGTGGTAATGATGATTGGGGACTGAATCAGTGGGTCGGTAGGGTGTTCATCCCCGTCGCAGTTGGGTGGAAAATTTTTTGTTACGTGGCGTGGCTGTGTGTGGATGATTCCTTGTAAAATTTTATGGTCTAATAGTTTTTATTTTTCTATTTAATTGGTGGTGGGAGGGAAGGGAGGAGTACCCGTCTACCAGTTTAGGTTAAGGGAGGCCCCCCTCACTCTGTTTTTTGTTCATCTGCGAATGTTTTATTTGCTGTTTGCCCCTTTTTTATGGGCCCAGATATTAAAATTTTAAAATGATTAATCTTTTTAAGTGAACCATCTACATCTTTTTTTCTTTTGCGAGGGCAGGTGAAAATCTTGTAAAGACACTATCTGAGGGTCCGCACTGGATAGTAGTGTGGGATTCTACCCTCTAAAAACACCTCCCTTTCCAATGATGACTGTGTGTTCCATCCTGTGCGACCGGCCTTAGACATTACTTCACGGGAAGCAGTAGTCGTAGCGTCAAGCTCGCTCTCTGTCTCCTTTAAACATAATTATTTCTCTCTTTTTCGTAATTTCTTAATCTTTGAGAATCGCTGTAGAGGCGCATGCGCACTTACTTTATTCCAGGTATTAGGTGTTGAAAGCAGCAGTGTATTGGGTACCAAGTTATCCGGTGTTACTGAAGTTCCAATATCGCTTTCTAATGCTTGTCTCGCATATGAAAATCTCGAGCAACTGAAAAACATGCGTTCCGGTGTCTCATTGATTCCATATTCAGGGCGCTTGCAGGTGAATTATCTACGGCAAACCTGTACAAGTCTGCAGCAGCTGTGAGTTGAGTGAGATAATAGTTCACTTCTCCGTGTTTCCGATCAACTCCAGTCTTTAGTTGATCTTATTAACAACCTATGGGTCCATTGCCCTTTATTGGACCAACCTTATCATCCCAACGGCGTTGCCATTCTTCATATGTTTTGAGCCCCTCTCAACTCTGTTTGACACTCATCGGCCAGAATGTCTACCGGAGGCATTCCTGCCACCACTCAGACTACATGGGAGAGATGTTGTGTTGGGAGGGAGACGGGCATTTAAAAAAATGTTGACAATTTCTTTGGTATGCGAATATAACTTACATTTTATATGAAGGAAATTCAGACACAGAATATGACGAAAAGGTTTGATTAAGAAATGAATGATATTTCTTTGTATAAATTCCTCTCGGGTTTCCAACCGGGTCAAAGATTTTAACAGGGACGTTTCGATGGATGATCTGCCATCATCTTCAGACTGAAGTGTCAAATTCGGTGAGTGTAAGCATTTATATAGTCTGGGGCAAGTCTGTGCAAGCACAGACCGCCTGAGATTGGCTGGCTAGATGTGGACGCGTCTCCCATTGGTCCACTTGCTTAGTCAGGCTCTAGTCTCCCGTGGCTGCATCTGGGGTTCCGTGACTCAGCCCCGCGTTCCTCTAGTGAAACAATGGGTTCCTTCCAAGCCAATCTCAATTGGAATCCAGAATCTCTATTCAGTAAATTCTCACTGGACCTGATGTTTATTGCCTCCAAAATAATGCTATCCCAATAGCAATCAGCTCTGTCCAGAATACGAGTCTTATCGAAAGCTATTTTATGGCCAGTGAACAAGGCATGTTCGGCAATAGCTCACTTATTGGGTTGTTTTAATCGTAGATGTCTATTATGCTCTTTTATTCTTTCATCTACGGTTCTGATTGTTTGTCCTATGTATTTACTGCCACAGTCGCATGGTATTTCATAAATACCAGGCATCTTTAGGCCTACATCGTTGAGAGGAATTTATACATGCCATTCACCGGGAAAGACCTCGTACTTTGATATTTCTTTGGTTTGTTTTGGAAGCGGGGAGGTGTTGTGTGCATTTCCTGATGTCTGCTGACAATATTTTGTTAAAGTGCATTAATTTGCTCATAAATTCATTTAACATCAGCTGTGTAATTTGAAGGTAATATGTCGTTGAAGTCATATAACGTGTTCATGAGGTAAATTCACAGCGTTAATTATATGGTGCGATTGATTGATCACCTGTTGGATCTTTTCTTCTTCAGCAGCAGCTGAACGATGGCTGTGGCGAATCATTGAGATCTTCCACTCGGTCAGCGTCCAGCGTCTTGGCCGAGAAGAAGGCGGCGAACCAAGAACCGGAGCAGGCCGGGCTATTGGGGAAAGGTCTCTTGAAGGACATGTGCCCCTTCTTCGAGACGGAACCCGAGGAGGACTTCGTCTGGCGCTCCGAGGCCGCCTCGGTGGGCTGCGACTCCACCGCGGCAGCCTGGCCCTCCGCCAGAAAGAGGAAGCGCCCCAGGGTGCCCCACATGGAGGAGTTCTTGAAGACTCTCCCCTTCAAGAAGAGGATCTGCTTCATGATGAAGTATTCCCAAGACTTGCCGTTCATGGCAGCAGAAGACGGCCGCCCCTGAAGGTCTCTTGCTGCACGCAAGCGATGTGCAATGGTGTCACTCGTCGCCTTAGGACTTGCCTCTCCCTTCCGTCCCGTCATGTGACGACGAGGGCTGTGATATTGATTTAGCTTCGTGACAGGCTGATCTCGTCGAACCGGGTGACGGTTGAAGACTGAAGCCGTGTGATATTATTTGGTTTTTATGCATCGTTCTTTTCCACCAGTCGGAGCCACGGTTCCTCTTGCAGTGCCAAATAATCGGTGTGAGACGGTCACGTTAGTTGCCACTAAGTGATAATTAAACTAAGCTAGTCATAAGATAAATAAGTATCCACGATAGCTGTGATAACATATATACATGTATTAGCTTTGTATAATTTACTGCCTTGTTTACCAAGAAGGAAGCCTCCGGTTTCCAGAGGCCGCAGCTTTAAAGTTCTGGGACTCGTTGCAGTCCTAACGTGATATAACCTCATTGTGATATTGCTTTTACGTTTTCGTAATAGATTACAGCGGGGATTTTTCCTACCCGACTGGACATTTTATGTAAATGTACAAACGTTTTAGAGTACAAGTGTATTTTTATTCCTTTTCATGTGATATGACCTGTGCAATATTCTGCATCAAGCTTTATACTTGGTTACCTGACTCAATAAATATGTATTTTCGGTTATTTGATTTCTTTTGGATCCTTATTACCCTGCCTGATTAATTTGAGCTCCGGAGACGATTCTTTTGCTTTCACGGAATCGAGGTTCACATTACCTTCCGAGTCAAGTAATCGTGTGAGATGAAATTTGTATTATAATGAGGTGGTATTTTTTTTATTTCCTGTGTGCATCAGTTTCTGTAGGTAAATATATTATATTTAAAATTCAAGACCATTAGTGAATATTAACTGTGTTTGCATTTGGCGGGAAGTCAATGAATCTGCTTGTTTCGCTTAGTTTTCTGAGTAGGGGGAAATTTATTTTCTATAAGTGTCTGTCTTGTGGCCATTTTACAAACAGGATAATGTAATATTTGTAATTTTAACACTCTGTGTAACTTTGTAGGCAGTTGAGAGGTTGAGAACTTTCACTTTGGAGTTGTTGTATGGCTTCGGTCCTGTGTGTTGTCTCCTGCCGTTTTTCCAGGGAATATGAAAGAGTGCACGTATATCATTGGTTTTAAATTTATTGAAAATGGTAGGCTTATTTCAGAGATGGATTGTGGGCTACGGTTACCGGCTGTGGTTATTAATTAGGTCATTGGTCTGTGAAAATTGTTTTATATAATTCATGCAAATTCCGTGGCTCGTAATGAGTGTCGATATTCTGCAATGAAAAATTATGCCTTCCGCAAGCAAGGTTAGTGGATTCTCAACGACAAGGCTTTTCACCTGTGTGCAGTGAAAGTGAAGCGCTGACTAGGGGGGAATGAGGTTCACAGAAGTGCTTTTGCCTTTCATATACAGTGCCATACACATAAATGGGTCCGCTCAGAGGTTGGTGGATTCTCAACGATAAGGCTTTTCACCTGTGTGCAGTGAAAGTGAAGCGCTGACTAGGGGGGAATGAGGTTCACAGAAGTGCTTTTGCCATACACATAAATGGGTCCGCTCAGATTTCTTTTGCATTGTTACGTACTCTTAAAAACTGGTGTGCAATTCTAGTATTATAAGGGTTTAACACGAGTTTGAGGTAAGTAGAAATTTTTTGTTGATATGGCTTTCTTCCTGTGTGCAGCTGATAAGATGTTAACAATGTATGTCTCCCACAGTTACTAATTTAACGGACCCGCAAGAGGCTGGCCTGCATGTAAGTTATAAGATATAAGTTTTTTTATATGGGCAAATGTCTTTGAAATTATATATGCCAGTCATATAAGGGGAACTGCAGACACGTACGTGTTTCGCTTCCTACGTCAGCTAAAACAAGATGCATCGTTAACCGCTGTGACGCACACAACAACACTAAAGCCTTCGTCAATGATTAGGATCAACTTCCTCTAACAACCCCCCCCCCTCCTCTCTATATCCATCAGCTTGTGTGTCTATATGCATGCATTATTTCTCTTGACCTTTACTTGAAGTAGCGGGGGAGGGGAGGGGGAAATATTTATTGTCTTTTTATTTTCAAAAATTCTGCCTCCGTCTTGTTGAAAGCCCTATAAAATTACCGCTTATAATCCTCGGTTGATGAATTTGGCTAATGATACACGCCTTCCTTGGTGGTCCTCGAGTTCTTTCATGACCGTTCTTCCCTGTTGTTGTCATCGGGCTGTCCCCCTGATACTCTCCATATCTTGTATCAAAAAATGGAGGTGGTTACAACACCATTGAAATTCCCAAAAGATAATCACATACGTCGGCCACTTGACGTGACTTCTTTGCTCGACTCTCTTCCTTCCTTAGCTCCCAAAAATTCTCCAAACTTTCCTCAAAATTAACCCCACACACACCCTCGATACCCTTCTACATCATCTTGTCCCTCACACCTAACCCCTAAATCCCACCCCTTTTCACCTCCAACATGGGAAACTTACCCCCCAACCCTGCCCCCATCCTCCCCCTTTCCCTGATGAAATAGTAACGAGACATTATTTCCAAAACAACTTTGTGTTAAATTTTCCAAAAAAAAATTTTTTGGTCCCTGCCGCAGGTACCGTAGGTGATATATTTTGCACCCGCCTTCCCCAAAGACAAACATTCAACAATTTTTTTTAAAAAAAACAACACAACAACAACAATTCCTGCTACCAAAAAAAAATAAAAAATCTCCAGTTCACCTGTGAATTGGAAACAAATAAATCCTTAAATTTCCAAAACCAAATAATTGGTCTAGAAAAAAACCCACCCACTCAGGCAGAATCCTTAACTACTATCCTAATCTCACCGCCCCCCTCTCCTTCACCACCAACAACAACAACATGATATACAATTTGACAGAAAAAAGCTAAAAAATAAAATATATCACAAAAAGAAACGCACGACAACATTTTTAATAACATCCTGCAAAATAATTTCTTATCCCACTCCGCTTATTAATAAATAAACCAAAAATAGGCTCCTGAAATTGATAAAAAACATAAGTCCCCCCAAAAAAAACAATTGGTCCCCGGAATAAAAAAATAATGTTCATAACACCGCCCCCTTTTTTTTGGAACAGATCCTATGAAAACTAAAATCTTTATTAATAAATTACGCGGGGATCAAAATAGTATTTGTCACGACAAAATTTCGTCCACAACATTCAAGACAACATTAAACAGTTATGAAAAACAACAACAACGCGGCGGGGGCAGTGATGACGTCAACACACGCGTGTCAGTGCTGCACTGGCAATATCCATCGCTGACACTGCCTCAGTCTTCTCTCTGACCGTGTGGACAGACAGTGTGTGTGTCAGTGATGACTGGCCCACGTGTTCCCTTCTCCAGTTACGGTTGTCAATTATCGACTGTGTGTCACAGGGGCTGACTATCGATATTGCGCCATGGTAAACAGTTTGTTATTTTTTTTTGCATTTTCAAAATACACGCGTGCAGTGTTTGGTTTAGTGTGCGATTGGAGTAAGTGTGGATCTCTTTGTTGTGAACAGCGGCGGCGAGTAGAAGTTTGGTTCAGAAAGCATTTAGGATAGAGGAGTTCTTCGTTTGTTGCACCTGTGTATGAGCCTATAATTTTTTTTAGGTTAACTTTCCAAAAAATAATTATTATTGTCCAGCCTCCAAACGGCACAAACTTTTAATTGCCAAAAAAAAACAACACTACGCAAAAGAATGATGATGTATAGCTATAAACACACTACTTACTATCACACGTCATGGAAAATAAATAATTAATTTCGTTTTGTTGAGTAATTGACACATTTTAAGAGGGAATAAAACAACAAGTAATAGAAACCCGAGGCAATTAAACACTGGAAACCAGCTTCAAAGGAACAGGCGCTGGCTCTTGTTGTTATTATTTATTACTGCTTGATTGCTGTACTAATAATAATATAAAGCAATATTAACTAAACAACTGTTTTTCATTTTTCACGTATCTATAGCACAGTAGCGTGATGCTGAGTTTGACTTTTTCCCAAACCTCGTTACGCCTTTTCTCTATCACAAACACAAAAAAGTGTGGTTATTAGTTCCTGTTTATGGACATTATGCGTCGTGCACAAAGGGGAAAAATATATTGAACTTGATATAAACGATATATCGACTCTATGCAACAATAGTACAACCGGTCGCAGTTGCCGAGAAATAGCATCAGAGAAGTGTAAACGTGCGCCAGAGTTCTCTGCCCCCCCGTTCTGTAGTGAGTCGTTGTCAGCGAAGAAGTGTGTGGCCAGTGTTATCTGCCCAAGATGGTGTAAACGGCGGGCAGACCCAACATCATCACTGGCCCTGCCCTGCGTGTGTGTAAACCCAGCTGCGGACACTCACAGTCTCTGTTATGCACGGTCTCTGACTTGGCTAAGGCGACTCTCTCTGACTTTTGATCTCTTTCCCCTCCCCTCCCCTGAGCATGTGATCTGTCACAGTATTTGGTGATCTTTGCCGTCGCGACATCTTTGGCAGACAGAGACACGCTGGACAGTTTTTTTTTCTTTTTTAAAAACAATTTTTGAAAAACCTTTGTATATATATATATATATTATATTTTTAGACGGAAGAAGTATATCTTTCCCTTTATATACGTGCGTGTGCGTGTGTTAGAGACATCGTGTTTATAAATTAGTATTGTGAGTGAGGTTTTTATTTCCGTCGAGGGAGAAGTTGTGTTTGATTGATTGATTGATGAATGTGATGTGGACGTCCGCCGTGGCGCTGCTGCTGCTGCTGCTCGTGACGACGATGATGATGACGTCGTCGGTGCAAGGGGAGGGGGAACAGGAGGACCTGTGCAGGGGCAAGGGCAAGGATTTCGTGTGCATCGACACCGTCCACTACAAGGTAACAACATGTCAGCGTTATTCTTTACCCCCTGGCAGCTGGTGACGTCACAGTCTGGTAACGTCATACTCCCCCCCCCCTTTCAGCCATTCCCAGTTACGTCACGCTTGTCTCAGTTCAGCTTTGGGCGAAAACGTGTCTCCAATACTTTTGATAAAGGTTGGCAACACTTATCACCTTCATTTCCGTCCTCTCAGAATGTAAACTTTCTCACCTGTTCGCTGAATACCAAAGTAATTCAATAGACCACCCACCTTCATTTTGGAACTGAGGAGCTGGAACATTACAACCCCATTCCTCCTTCCCCTCTACCGACGTCACACCCAATTCCTCCCCCATCTCTGCTGCTGACGTCACACCCTCCATGTACCATCACGGTGGAAAAATACACTCATTATTATTATTATTATTATTACAAAGGCGCTTCAACCATCAGCGTGTCGAATGTTTTGGTCCGCACAACAAACACTTTTCGGTATCTGGCAGAGACGAGTGATGACGTCACAGCCTCTCTCTCTCTCCACACACACACATGACGTCACGCCCTCGCTGTACGTGACGTCACGTAACACTTGGAGGGGAGAGAAAAAAAAAATAATTCAGGGCGAATATTATTTGTGAACGTCATGACGTAACATACTGCAAAATAAGCAGTAAAATACAAACTGTGACGTCATGATCGTGACGTAACAAACTGCCAAAATGCACAGAAAATAACAAACTGATGACGTCACACTCTCCCTGTACGTAACGTCAAGTAAAACTGACGGAGGGGGGAGAAAAAATTCGGTGCGAATATTAGCTGTGACGTCATGATCGTAACGTAACATACTGCAAAATACGCGGAAATTAACAATCTGTTACGTCACAACTAACCTGTACGTAACGTCACATAATATACCCGGGGAAAAAAATCAGGGCGAATATTAGCTAGTGACGTAATGATCGTGACGTATATTTGCAGAAAGTAACAAGCTGTGACGTCACACGCTCCCTGTACGTGACGTAACATAACACTTTGGGGGGGGGAAATAATAATTCAGGGCGAATATTAGCTCTGAAGTCATGCAGTAAGCAGTAAATAACAAACTGATGACGTCACATTCTCCCCGTACGTGACGTCACGTAATAGACTGGGGGAGGGGGGAAGTAATTAGCTGTGACGTCATGCTGGTAACGTAACATACTGCAAAATACTCCGAAATTAAGAAAGTGTGACGTCACACGCTCCCTGTACGTGACGTCACGTAACACTTGGAGGGGAGGGATAAATAATTCAAGGGCGAATATTAACTGTGACGTCATGACCGTGACGTAACCAACTGCAAAATACGCAGAAAATAACAAACTGTGACGTCAGACCCTCGCTGTACGTGACGTCACGTAACACTGGAGAGATAAAAAAATAATTCAGGGCGAATATTAGCTGTGACTTCATGATCAGTAACGAAACATGTTGCAAAATACGCAGTAAATAACAAACTGTGACGTCACAACTACCCTGTACGTGACGTCACGTAACAATAATACTTCAGGGCGAATATTGGCTGTACACGTCATACACGTGACGTAACATACTCCCTCCTTGTACGTGACGTCACATAACACCGGTTGGAGGTGGAGGGAAGAAAAAAATAATTCATGGCCAATATTAGCATGATAGTGACGTAATATACTGCATAATACAGAGAAAATATACTATGACGTCACACCATGCACGTGACGTCACATAATAGACCGGGGGGGGGGAAATATTCAGGGCGAATATTATCTGTGACGTCATGATAGTGACGTAATATACTGCAAAATTTTCAGAAAATAACAATCTGTGACGTCACACGCTATCCTGTACGTGACGTCACGTAACACCGGTGGGGGGGGAGGGAAGAAAAAATAATTCAGGGCGAATATTAGCTGTACACGTCATGCTCGTGACGTAACATACTGCAAATAATGCAGAAAAATTAACAATCTGTGACGTCACACGCTATACTGTGCGTGACGTCACGTAACACTCTGGGGGAGAGGGGTGGGGTGGAAGATAATTCATGGCCAATATTAGCTGTACACGTCATGATCGTGACGTAACATACTGCAAAATACAGAGAAAATAACAAACTGTGACGTCACACGCTATCCTGTACGTGACGTCACGTAACTAGTGAAGGAAAAAAATTTACGCCCAATCAATATCAGCTGTGACGTCATACTGAGAAGGTTGTTGTTGTTGTTGTTGTTGAGAGCAGAAGCCTTGTCAGTATGACGTCACAGCTGATATTCGCCACGCAAAACATGGCGGTGCCCCGGCCCCTAGGCGTGTCTTCCTCGGTATGACGTCACAGCTGTTATATTAGGCTTCACTAGTCGTGTGTGTGTGTGTTACTGAGAAGGTAATGTACGGGCCAATTACAGAGGAAATAACGTTAAACGTGACGTCATAGCCTGAACGTAAAGAGGAGAAAAAGACACACGGCGAGGAGTGATGCCGGATGTGAAAATTTCGCGAGCCAGTTGCGTGTGTGTGCAAGAAGTATTAGTAGTAGTAGTAGTAAGCGGCGCTGGAGTGTCTGTCACCCGCCGTCGCTTTCAAGCGTGTTGGTCGTCAGCAGACAATCTGCGACCGTGTTTGATGGTTCGTTCCTGCCTGCGCATGCGCGCGCGCTTGAATTTGACGTCACCCCGCCACGTCACGTCACAGACAGTGACGTCACTACTGCTGCTGCTGCTGCTGACGCCGACGATGACGTCGTCACGCGTGTTGCAGCCGTTATAAAAGTTGTGCAGTTTTGGTTGGACATTTCCATAAAATGGTCCTCCACATTGTCCTGTCCTGCGCATGGATACCACGTGTCGCTTCCCCGGCCTTCAGAGCCGCGCACTCTGCAGACGAGACTTGTTCCTCCGCAGGTTTGCCTGCCGCCGGAGCTGAAGCGCGTGGACGGCGACGAGCCCGTGGTTCGCTGCCCCGCCGCCACGCGGTGCGACGAGCGCTGCCCCTGGCGCTGCTCCTCCCCCGCCTCCGCCGCCCACTCCAAGCACAGCCACAGTCACCAGCAGCAGAGCCACCACAGCCACCATCACAGCCGCGGCGGGGACGAGGAAGGAGGAGGAGGAGGAGGAGGAGAGTCGCTGTGCCCGGCCAAGGGCAACTTCCGCCGCCGCGAGGAGGAGGCGGAGGACGAGGAGGATTACTGCCGCAGCTACCTGAGGTGCGAGTACCCGGGGGCGGAGGGAGAGAGGCGACGCTGCGAGGGCGCCGCGGTCGTGTTCGACGCGGTCGTCGGGGGCTGCGTCGCGGCGGCGAGACTCACGCAAGACCCAAGGTCAGACCCCGGAAACTTATAATTGGCGAACCTGAGTCACGTTTAAAATTTCAGACCGAATTTAAAAACACAACAAGAAAATTCTATGAAAACTGTAAGAAATCTCAATACAAAATCTATTCCATCATGTTGTTGTTGTTGTGACGATTATTCGAAGAGCGAATCTCCCCTGCCTTTCTATCCACATGCGTGACTTGGTCACTTATCCAATATATAATATGTATATATATATAAAAACTTGAGTAGTAACAACGTTTTCTTATAGAGGAAATGTTTACAGCAAGTTAGACCGAGGAAGGTGAAGTTGGGACGAAAATTTACATGGAAAATAAATCAAACTCACTGCGACGGATGTTGTGCGTGTGTGTGTGTGTGTGTGTGCTATTCTGTCCTCGGACTCCTCTGATCCGTGCTGACCTTTCAGGAGCAAGCCTTTTCATTTCCGGTCTACTACCACATCGCCCCCTCCTCCTCCTCCTCCTCCTCCTAATCTCCTTAGCGCGTTCCATCCTCCGCCTCCTCCCGTCTAACTGTTAATTTTCTCAAGAGCCGCGTGTCTCAAGACTGTTA
>CM067376.1:1384023-1446270 GCA_034510155.1 Eucriotettix oculatus | reverse complement strand
AATACTAGATGTTGTGAACGATTTAAGACACTCGGCACACTTAAATTGCTTTTCTCCGGTGTGAACTCTCATATGCCGCTTTAAATTGCCCGATACCGCAAATGACGTAAAACACTCAACACATTTAAATGGCTTCTCACCTGTGTGAATCATCGCGTGTCTTTTTAAAACACTTAAACATGTGAAAGTCTTGTCACACTCGGTACATTTAAATGCGTCTGAATCAGACATTTTTCATCTGGTAAAAATGTGTTTATATATAATGGTAATTTTTGATAAATTAATACTTTACTATTTGATTATCCTATTTTTTTACATTTTTCTTAATAACTCGTAGGTATTTATTTTTTCCACATATCACCTGAAATCAAATAAAATACACAGAATTATTTCCTTTATTGTTACAATATGTTGAGAAAAAAAAGTAAAAAACAGAATACCTGAATGTTAAATCCAATAATATCTTCTATTTAAATTCCAAGGTAATTGCCATTCCTTTTGTTGGTTGTATCGTTTCAATGCTATTGTAACGTCTGAAGATTTATATCTGAAAATTGAATTCCCTCGTGCAAACACAAAACACATGAATGTAAGTGCAATAATGCTAGGATGTGAACTTTAGTGTAGTGCTGCAAGTGCTCAAGCGTACACACGAAAGGGCAAGGTTGAGTGAATGTGTGTACACTAGATTAAAGAGTGATGAAGTTTTACACGAATGAGTACAGTGTAGTAAGGCGAGCGCGTTTGAGTGAGCGTAAGATCGTGGATAATGTTTCATGGCAATTTTTACAACGAGGTGGAGATGTAATGGGAGAGGTTTTTAGTGGGTAAAAATCCAAATCCACACACAGGCACATATATACATGCTGTCTCTCCTACTCATATACACAAAAAATATTACTACAAGTATCTGAAATAAATCGTATTTGAAGAGGACTCGAGGTGCCTGTGAGAGTTTTCTCTTGCAGGGATTTCCCCCCCCCCTCAGAGTGACTGCGGGGCTCACCTGATTATGTCATGAATGCCTCTTACACTCTCTCTGGTTTTTTTTATCAAATTTCTCTCATGGCGAGATACCTTCACCTATTTTAGGAGTTATATGCACCGGGGTCAAAGACCTTGGGCACATGGTAAGAGTTGTCACACACACACAGGTGAATGAGTGTAAGTGCAAGAATCCCTAGCACGTCAACTTTAGTGTGGTGTTAAAAGATCTCAAGTGTAATACCTGTAAGTGCAACACTGAGCGAATATGTCTAGGCTAGATTAAAGAGTGATAAAAGTTTCGCACGAATGAGTTGGTGGAATAACAAAGGATGTTAGGATTGGGGAAGGGAGTTGAGGAATCCTGCTACTGCTACTAGAGTAGGATAAGCACAGGGAGAAGGAATTTCCTATATATATGATGACGTCTCTGTTACTCGTTTACAGAAAAATATTATACGTATCAGAAATAAATGATATTTCCTTTAATTTATTTGAACCGCTTTACTTTGTATCAATTCATCGACTTGGTAAAAGCCGTGATGTTGAAATAAGTTTAGCAGAATTCGGTTACCAGAAGTTTTGACATCTCTAGCTAACTTATTGTATAGTACAGAGGCAAGGTGTAAAGAGCTTGTCCTGAAACTGCAAGTACTTGCAATATCTAGAAAAATGCAATAATATGCGTAGTGGTTTTTGTTACAAGGACGTTTAAGTAAGTTTCAGTAGTGGAACATCATTTGCAATTAAAAATATACACATGTATTAATTACATTCATTACACGAAATTCCAACTACGACAATTTCCAAAACAATATTTTATGCTTACAGCGAGTGTTTCAAGTTGACGACGAGAAGAATAGGAAGAGAAAATCATTACAACTAAAACTTCAGGAATTCATAAAAAAACAACTTTCAGGAAAGTTGACAAAATAACCTTGCTCAAATGCCAGGAATAAATCGTAATCAGAGTTAATACAACACAGCCAGAGATTATATTTTTACTTGTCACTCAACTTAAACTTATTAGATTACCGAAAATGAACTTGTGTAAAATTTTCCACAGCCGTAACCACACGCCCAGCTCTTTCATCCCCGGAGACATGATGACCAACGTTGAAACGCCAAAGTCACCAGATTACACACAATTTTTTTTCTCGTGTTTAATTTTTTTGTTGATATTATATCGCAAATTAAGAACGTACGTTCATTTGTCGTAAGTCGTCATGTTTAAACAACTTAGTGGCGTTATGATATGAACCTAAAGAATTTAGTTTGCAGCTCGGTAATTCCCTTCGGACTTTTGTTCCCCACTCGCCTATTCACTGCCTCATTTAACATCACGTGTGTGTTTTTGTGAACGAGTTGGAGCTGATTTTCTTTCCATAAATTTTCACTTTATTTTCCTGAGCCCTTGTGGTGGTACTGACGATGTTCGGAGACTTTCCGTCACCTTTAAAACTCTGTCAACTACTTTAGCTATGTTTACACATGGCAGAGGCAGTGATGTTCGTCCAAGTTGGGGTTGTCTGTGCACTGCCTACCGTTTACATTTTGAGCAGATAACACTGCCCTCACTACAGAACTGGCAGAGAACTCTGACGCATGTTTACACTTCTCGCTGCTATTTATAGGCAACAGCGACCGGTTGTAATGTTGCTGACGTTGCATAGAGTCGATATATCGTTTATATCAAGTTGAATATATTTTTCCTCCCCCTTTGTGCACGAGGCATAATGTCCATAAACAGGAACTGACCACTTTGTGTTTGTGATGGAAAATGCGTAACTAATGAGAAGGAGAAGGAAGGTCAAACTCAGTATCACCCTACTGTGCTATAGATACAGTTGTTTAGTAATATTGCTTTATATTATTATTACTACAGAAATCAAGCAATAATAAAACAGCCAGCACATGTTCTGTGCTCCTGCTCCAGTCATGTCAGCGATGGATTGGGCAGTTGTCAGAGCAGCACGTATGTTGACACGCCACTGACGTCATCACTGCCCCTCGTTTTCTGGCAGTCATCACTGCCCTTGTAAACCTAGCCTTAATTATATATATATATATTGTATGTTTTTTGTTGACCTAATTATATATATATATATAGTATATTTGTTGACTTAATTAATAGTTCGAAATATGTAATAATGTAAAGATATTTTCTGTAGTTAATATTTGTTAAATAAATTATTATTATTATTATTACTGTAGTATCTTTCCAGATCGTATAAATTTGTCATAATGAGAAGTCGATTACTGAAACACGTCTTTTTTCAAAACCCCTTTGGCCGAAGTTAAATATCTGCGTGACGTAACAGCGGGATCTTCTTTGGACCGTCAGGTGGAATCTCCGTAGTCGTGGGATATTTTGATTACGAAGAACCGTCGGCGCCGTTTTCACTCCACTGAGTCCTCTGTGATTAAATCAAACGCTCCTTCTTCTTCACAGAAGCAGTTACTCCACAGGTCAGTCCGTGTGCCACGTAAACCTCTGTTAATTTTCAAACGAGATGTGCTCAAGACTGCAGAATAGGGAACGGATCTGAGATTATTTTTAATTTCCACGAAATCATGTAAATTCATTTATTGTAAGGCAACTTTTTCAAATGTAATTTCGCCTGCAAATCCTCAGTTACCGAGACATTTGACATTCCGTGACCTCTATATCTATAACACTTAAAATACGATGACAACAACAAAAATATGTAAATGGAAACTTCCTCTGTTAAATTCTCAGGTCTCTTGGTAAAATAATAAATTAAATTGGACTGATGATCAGGTTAATGAGGATTACATTATATGATTGTTTGCATGATTTATGAAAATTAAGAAATATTCGAGTGATCATTTTGTTGTTTTTTTTTTGCTAAACTGCAAATACTTTTGCATAAACTTTTAGTTTTATTAAATTAATATGAAAAAAGTATCTTGTGCAAAGCAAATTAAATTGAACTGATGAGATTGTTATGAGGATTACTTAAGGAAACTCGGCTACAGCTACATGTGATGCTTTAAGAGCATATATATATATGTGTGTGTGCGCCATAGATTCAACTTGTAAAGCTAGACTATACCAGTTGTAATAGTAAAAAAGTAACTATAGACACATTAGAAGAAGAGGCAAGCAACAATAATAATTTAACTAACTTTTTTATTTTTTCGGTTAACAGGCTACATGAGGGTGATCCTGAAACAGGCAACTCCCCTTTAATAGCATAGGAAGGAAGTTGAAAAGGGGGGGTGCGGAAGGTAGAGCAAGGTAGCCACGGGTTAACTAGGGCCCCCTGTGTTTCACCTAAAGTGATGCAGAGAAAACCTGCATCAGGTAGTTCGGGCCTTCCGTAAACCTAAGCTAGGTTCACCTACCAATTCACTAATCACGTATTTCATAGAATTAGGACATGAGGATTGTGATTAGTGAATTGGTAGGTAGGTGATGCCTAGCTTAGTTTTATTGAATGGAGAGGTGTTAAGTCAGTCCTGGGACGTCGACTTGTATTAGCTCAGTTGGTAGGGCACCTGCCCGGCTGGATATTGCAAGGTCCTGGATTCGATTCCCTGGTCCGGTTGACATTTTTCCATTCCTGTCTTTCTTCTAAAAAATTAGCTATATGCTTCATTGGGCTGAAATTGAGCATTTCCCATTAACTTAGGTTAATAATTATTGATTAAAACACATTTTACAGTTTTGTATTAATTAACTGGTTCTGTGAAATAATTACATTTTATATGACTATTATTTCAATTTATTTTTATTATTCCTGAATTCATTACGTTTGACGAACTAAGCCTTACGTCATAATGCAATAACATTTAACACAAATAGTTACATAACACGTTGCCATCAAAATAGTTTTCTTCACTTTAGCGTGTCGAAATAATTGAAGTATTATATTAATATTTCCTACAGGGGAAAAATCAAGAATTCTTGCTGTACTTAAGAAATTCTTATACCAAATTTGAGTTAAATCACAAAGTTGTTCTATTATGAATTGTTGCAGGAATCTGTATTTCAAAATTATGCTTATTACTTTATCTTTTACATTACAAACTTTTTTTTTACTTCTAATGCACGATGAGCAACGGAAAAGTATCTATTAAATTGGTAATAAAGTATGAAATATATATAAATCAACTAAAATAAAAAATTTATAAAATACTCCTCAGTACTCGACCTTCTTTGTCCATGTTCTGCACACACTTGGCCGCAACTAATGGTAACGATGCTCTTTGGTAACATTCCTTCAGCATGAATCTGTGACCACAACTTCTCTGACATCTTGTAACCACAACAATAACTAAAAGACATGTGTACAATGATATGCTTTTGTTCTATAGGACTGCTAATGTGGAGAATTTAAGTTAGTAGTGTAATACACTCAGCATGTGAAGGAGTTAATTTGTAGCTTTAAACCAAATGAACACTTACTATATGTATGTATGTATATATATATATATTAATGATTGAAACGTGATGTCGTCACACACATTGTATATTTGGATAGGGTGTAAGGATAAAACATGCAGGAGAAAGTTGGGAAATTCGCTTTTTAAGTCACAAGTTCGGCATAGAAAAGTTGCTCAGAGAAAGCTGTGTGATCAGCGTAGAGAGGAATAGAAGAAGAAGAAAGAAAGACTAAAAATATTAAGCATCGCCGGGACTCGAACCCGGATCGTCACGGAGCCCTCGCTTTAGCCACGAGACGCCATAACCGATTCGGCCACGACGGCCGCCCGCCAAATACCATCAGTCTGGGTAGTTAGATTATCGAAGTTGGGATAGATATTCCTATTCTATTCTATTCCTCTCTACGGTGATCACACAGCTTTCTCTGAGCAATTTCTATGCCGAGCTTGTGACTTAAAAAACGAATTTCCCAACTTTCTCCCACATGTTCTATCCTTACACCCTATCCAAATATATATATATATTGTAACACAAATTCCACACCCAACATTTATTACAGGTATGGTATTGTTTTCAGAACAAGAAGAGCCTTTGCAACAAGGGCCTAATGTTAATTCGCCATCATAAGACCACTTAAACATTGCAATGATGGGGAAATTACTTAGTTCACATTTCATTATTACCATTCCCTGTGTCTGGTAATTAAAAGTTAGGATTATTGGATTATAGAAAAAATAAATTGTATTAATGAACGTAGACTTACCCGGTGAATAATTCGTATGAAATCTTCACAGCTAACCAACCGGGTCAGGTATTTGAAAGAACACAACGTTTCTGCTGCCATCTTCTGCCGCCGTCTTCAGGCTATATGTGTTCTTTTAAATACCAGACCCGGTTGGTTAACCGTGAAGATTTCATCTGAATAAATTGTATATTGATTTTGTATTTAACTTTATATAATAAATATGAGAAATATATTCTGTCATTACCTGTTGGAGGCAAAAATAAAACTATAAGCTTCAAAAATCTTTTTTGATTTCAGATACGTCAATCCTGCATAAGCTACATCATTTGCCTGAAACCATCAAAATAATTGAGATGTTCTCTTGTGGACAGAATTACAAAAGTGACGAGTCTGATATTGCAGTTCACCAATCTTCATACTTAAAAAGCAACAAGAGGATTTACACTGGTATGAAACCACACAAATGTGTTGAATGTGATAAGACATTCTCAAATATCTCTCACTTAACAACGCACATGAGGTTTCATACTGGTGAGAAACCGTACAAATGTGTTCAGTGTGGTAAAACATTCTTTATTCCCTCAGACTTAACAAAACACATGAGGATTCACACCGGTGAGAAACCATACAAATGTGTCGAGTGTGATAAAGCATTCCCAACTTCTTCACAATTAACAATACACACAAAGATTCACACAGGTGAGAAGCCATACGAATGTGTTGAGTGTGATAAAAGATTCTCAAATTCCTCACAGTTAAAAAAACACATGAGGATTCACACTGGTGAGAAACCATATATGTGTGTTGAGTGTGATAAAACATTTTCACATTCCTTTAGCTTAAAAATACACTTCAGGATTCATACTGGTGAGAATCCATACAAATGTGTTGAGTGTCACAGAACATTCTCAGAGTACTCAAGGTTAAGAAACCACATGAGAATTCATACTGGTGAGAAACCATACAAATGTGTTGAGTGTGATAAAACATTCTCAACTTGCACACAGTTAACAAATCACAAGAGGATTCACACTGGTGAGAGACCATACAAATGTTCTGAGTGCGATAAACAATTCTCGCAATCCTCGCACTTAAGAAGCCACACAAAGATTCACACTGGTGAAAAACCATATGAATGTGTTGAGTGTGATACATCATTCTTTACTCCGTCAGACTTAACAAAACACATGAGGATTCACACTGGCGAGAAACCATACAAATGTGTCGAGTGTGATAAAGTTTTTTTACTATCAAGTAGCTTAAGAATCCACATGAGGACTCACACTGGTGAGAAACCATACAAATGTGTTGAGTGTGATAAAACGTTCTCAACTTCCTCTTCTTTGGCTAAACACCTGAGGATTCACTCTGGTCAGAAGCCATACAAATGTGTTGAGTGTGATAAAACATTCTCAACTTCCTATTATTTGGCGAAACACATGAGGACTCACTCTGGTAAGAAACTATACAAATGAGTTGATTGAATATTCTCTGATTGCACAAGCATAAGAAACCACATGAGGGTTTGTACTTTATTCGAACCATACTAATGTGTTCTTTTTGTAAGACATTCTCACAATCTTCAAACCTAATGAAACACATATTAATATTGTACATGTGTGTTGAAGATTTGCATTAACTCTTAATTGTAAGTCATTAACAAATGTTTCTGTAAATAAAGTTGTAACTGGGTCATTCGAAATAATAACAAAATATTGTTATTAATATTCTGATGTAATAAAAACTTATTCTGCTGTAAGCATTATCTTTTTTCCAATTCACAATGTTTAAGAAATTTTTGATAAATAGGATTCAGAATGTGATGAGGGAAAAAAAAGTGGATACATCTCACAGAAGTCTCCATAGTAAGGTAAGGTAACGACACTTTTGGAAGCAGATATAAGCTTGAAGTTGGGGATAATGTTTAGATGAATTTCATATGGAAAAACCCTGTTTAGATATAGGTAAAAAAACGGCTCTCCGTGTGCACCTGCAATGAAATACTGTGGATGTCACCAAGAATTGCTCCATCCATCACGAAATGTTAAAAATCAATTTACAAAATGTACAATCTATAATATAAACTCTACTAACCCCAAAGTTTTCCATTCGGACAATGTTGTGACATTCATTTATGAATTTGTGAAAGTTTTAACTAAAATTTGACGAGGCCAAAATTTTGCTAAAGCACTGCAATGAGGGCAAATATTTCAATTCAAAGAAAGAAGATGTAATTGAATTGAAGCTTGGCTGCTGGCCAAGAAACTAAATTCGGAAGACGAGAATGTACAAATCTCAATGGGAACCAGGATCGAACCTAGGTCTTCACCAACCACTGAGCCAGTCTAGGGCGAAATCCATTCCACATACCGTATACCTAACATTTACTTGTCAGCCTGGTAACCAGAAGAAACTGGGTTCGATTGTGCCAGGTCTGGTCCAGATTTGTCCACACTGATCTCCCATAACGAAATAAATGATTTGTATGTATTATATTTTTAGTCTTTAGCAGGTAATAAAATATTTAATCAACTGTTCCTTAATGTAATCTTTCATTAGTTCCTGATTCACTGAAGCTTTGATCTGTAGAGAAATTATTTTAGTTGCCCGTTATTTATTGGCTCCAATTACCGTTTCATGATTATTTAGTTCGCTTAGTATTCAGATTTTTGGTATTATCTTAAACTGCCTTTGAAATAATTGGATGGACATTGTAATAATATTGCTGATGGCATTGTAGTATTAGGGGAGTCATAAGAAGACTTGGGGAAACATAATAAATGGTGTGAACGTGGTCCTGGAGGAAGAGTGAAAACCAAGGTAATGGAGTGTAGTATGGGAAACGGTGGAGTAACAAGGGCTGTTTGATTGGGAAGGGATGTTTTGAAGGAAGTTAAGGAATTCTGCTACTAGAGTAGGATGGCACAGACAGGCAAGGAAGAGGAATTTACTTACGGTTAATATAAGTGTGAATATTAGGAAATCGTTGCTATGGAGTGTGGTGTTATATGGGTGCAAAATGAGGATGATAGGAGTTGGGGAACGTAAAAGAAGCCTTTACTCAGCACAATGTACGAGCTGGAATTGATTGCACACGTATTAGAGAAATATTTAAATATTGTTTCAATGGTCCATTATTATAATCACACCCTGCATAAAATTTAATAAAACTTGTGTTTTAAACAATCATTAATAAAATATTAGAAACTATATATATATATAAACATAATTTTTTTCGTGTCATCCCGATATTCAACAGATTTTGTTTTAACTGTGCTTTCCTACATTCCTTGTTCTTTACGTTTCAAATAGCTTAATTTTTTCTGACAAAATCGATCACCATTTTGTCATCTTCGCAGGTCCAAATCACACTTAACATCTTTCATTCGTGCACGAGATACTAAACCAATTGCCCTGTAACTATCAGCCCCAGTCTCCTTCAGTATGGCTATAAATTTGTATTCAATAAAATCTCCTGGTATTCTACCCGTTTCGTAGATTTCACAAACTATCCTGAAAAGCCATGATATTGCTTATCAACTCTAGTCATAACCCTTTACAATTACTCAGGTCTACAGCGCCCTGTCAACCTATGACCTTAAAAATGTTGTCCCCAACTTTCATCATCCACCCTCTTTTCTTTTTCTTCTATTACCGTCTGATCTAGATTACATCTTCTCGATATTCCTTCCATCTTTCTGCTTCTTCTTCTTTATCCAGAATTGGCTTTTACAGTGTTTTAACAAGAAATGGTCTAAAGGAGCCGAACCTCATAATTCATTCTCTAAAGAAAAAGAATATTTTTTTTCCCAACCACAGGAATATTTAAGTACCTTTTAAGAAACAAGCATTCATTATTCCGGTATAAATCTAAACAATACTCTCCGGAAGATATAAAATCTTTAAAGGTTCAAAAATTATTTATAAAGAGTTGTAAATCTCTGTTAATGAATGGAGCGTATTAAAGAGTTGGTAGATAGGAAGGACTAAAACACTTTGCTGGTGTCCTATCAAACTCTCCTATTATTTTACAACTATACTCTACTAGAATTTAACTGCTGACTTATTTTCTTTTTCATGTTCGACGTGAACCCACTAGGCACGATCTTCTCCTCCATCCACTGAAAATTGAATTTTATCTTTCCTCTTTTTGTCCTTCAATTCTTAGTTGTAAAATTTTGTATATTTCTTGTGATATTATATTTGACGTATCCTATTTCCTCAACCGAGGACTAATGGATTGAATAATAATAAATCTAAACACTGAAAAAGAGGTATATATTTTATTTTCCCTTGGGTAAAGACCGATCAAACACTATAAGCTTTGAATTCATTTTGTTCAAACATTGACTTTACAAAGAACTAGAAATAAAATTCCACTTCATTGAAAAATTATTTGGTACATATCAATGAAAGTTATTTTTCTAAATGATAAATCAAAACATATCCAAACACTGATGATAATATTTTTTATAACTTCCGAAAGACACCGGCTACGACTTTATTTACAGAAACATTTGCTAATAACTTAAAATTAATAGTTAACACAAATTTTTATCACGTTGGTACATATTAACACATGTTTCATTAAGTTTGCAGATTGTTAGAATGTCTTAAAAACATTTTTATGGCCTCTCTACAATATAAAACTTTGTGTGGTTTCTGATGCTCCTGCAATCAGAGAATGTTTAATCACACTCAACTCATTTGTACGTTTTCTTGCCACAGTGAATCTTCATGTGTTTTGCCAAATAAGAGGAAGTTGAGAATGTTTTATCACACTCAACACATATGTATGGTCTCTCACCAGTGTGAATCCTCCTGTGATTTGTTAAGTGTGAGGAAGTTGAGAATGATTTATCACACTCAACACATATAAATGGCTTCTCACCGGTGTGTATCCTCATGTGGCTTCTTAAGCTACTTGACAGTGAAAAAACTTTATCACACTCAACACATCTGTATGGTTTCTCACCAGTGTGAGACCTCGTGTGTCCCCTCAACTGTGAGGAAGTTGAAAATGTTTTATCACACTCAACACATTCGTATGGTTTTTCACCAGTGTGAATCTTCGTGTGGCTTCTTAAGTGCGAGGATTGTGAGAATTTTTTATCGCACTCAGGACATTTGTATGGTTTCTCGCCAGTGTGAATCATTGTGTGATTTCTCAATCTTGAGTAATCTGAGAATGATTTATCACACTCCAGACATTGGTATGGTTTCTGACCAGTGTGAATATTTATGTGGTTTCTTAAGCTTCTGTAATCCGAGTATGATCTACCACACTCAACACATTTGTACGGTTTCTCACCAGTGTGAGTCCTCATGTGTCCTCTCAACTGTGAGGAAGTTGAAAATGTTTTATCACACTCAACACATTTGTATGGTTTCTCACCAGTGTGAATCCTCATGTGGTTTCTTAATGTTGAGTAATCTGAGAATGATCTATCACACTCAACACATTTACATGGCTTCTCACAAGTATGAACCCTCATGTGTGTTGTCAAGTGAGGTGATTGTGAGAATCTTTTATAACACTCAGGACATTTGTATGGTTTTTCGCCAGTGTGGATCCTCATGTGGCATGTTAATCTATATAAATGTGAAAATGTTTTATCACACTCAACACATTTATATGGCTTCTGACCGGTGTGAACTTTAATGTGGCTTCTTAAGCTACAAGATAGCGCGAAAACTTTATCACACTCAACACATTTGTATGGTTTCTCGCCAGTGTGAGTCCTCATGTGTCCTCTCAACTGTGAGGAAGTTGAAAATGTTTTATCACACTCAACACATTGGTATGGTTTCTCACCGGACTGAATCATAGTGTGTTTTGGTAAGTGTGAGGAAGACAAGAATTTTTCATCACTTTCAACACATATGTATGTTTCTTCACCTGTGTGAGTCTTCATGTGTTTTGTTAAGTTTTATGAATCAGAGAATTCAACGTCACACTCTCCACACATATATATGTCATTCTACCAGATGTAGAAAAATAAGTGTTTCAGGCATTCAAATTTATTTGGATGGTTTCAGGCTAATAATGAAATTATTCTTGGACTGATGTATCTGAAATAAAAAAAAGATTTTGTAAAGACTATTTAAAACATTTTGTCCCTAAAATTAGCCAATTTTGACACAAAATATTTTATATATTTTTTAATTAACCTAAATAGAAAATTAATATGTCAATAATTTTATTCCTATATAATAATTCTAATCATCTCTGTAATTGCCATTATTAATTAAGTAAAACATTAAAAACTGTTAAGGAATTTACAGTGCTGGTTCGTTATCTTGTGTTGAAGGACCGCATTTAGTTGTTAATCAAGGGCAAGGTTTTTACGCACTTTAAGATGACTACAAGAACAGAGGCAAGTTGCAAAAAATGAATTTTGCCAATCGTGTCAGTAAATTGTATTGGTCCTCTGGTGTCAAATTCTGATCAGTGGAAAACTGCATTAACAGCTGCCGTTGATGGTGTTGAAGGAAGTAACTGTAGAATCCTGAATTAGTTGTAACTCTAGTGGCGAGTGATTCGTTCTTGTTGGTTAGGCGCAATTGCAAATTGGTTGCAATATTGCAGTTGCATTGGTAGATTACAGGGAATAGAGATAGAAATATACTTACACATCTTCTATTGTAGATTTTGAGAAATATTCGGCGAAACATGTCTCTACTATTGTCGTCTCTAGTTATGTTGTTGTAGTTACCTCGTCAGAGAAACGCACCATTTTGGGAATAAATTCTCCATTACAGTTATTGTTCGTTCGGAAGAATAAATAGGGTTTAACATAGTCGTAATATTTACGCACATCAAATAAGTATCAAAATGCCTGTCATTGACTAATATAAATTCATTATTGACAAGTTAGCGGGGAAACTTAAAACCGTCAAAGAACATGCCACTATACCGTGAACGGATAAAGAGACGTCATATTCAAAGATGCATTTCCATGTCGTGACACAAACAATAGATGGTGACTACAAATTTTTTTCACCACAGATGAAGAGTTCTAAGGATACCAGTCGGGTGATGTCGTTTGTAGTCCACAACATTTCTATGGCTGACACCTGAAGAAGAAACATTGTGGACTACAAACGACATCACCCGACTGGAATCCCGTCCGAGAACTCTTCAGGTGGGCATTTGCCTGGTGACAGTATTGATAAAATTACAGAAAAAGAAAATTAAAAATACAATTTTAAAATATTTCACGTCTCTTTTTCACTAAATAAGTTTTTAACTTCTTTTTGAAAACATTTGTATTCCTATAGAAAGCCTCTAATAATCTTGTAGGCAAAGCTTTCCAGTCCCTCATCGCCCTGTTTACATCCGTTCTTTGGTCCCTTTCCTTTATTTTGTAACTACGGTTGTTTGTTTTTAGGCTTCCACAAGATAGGTCAGTTATGGAGGGTTGCATCTGAACAAGCTTAGGACTGAACACCATAACTCATGATAACTGTCAACAACCATAAAAGTGAAATCCATGAATTCAAGAAATGTGCTATAGTGATATTGAAGACATGTGCATTTTATAACCTAATAGAATTCTTAGAAAGTGACTTTACATAAGGTAATTTAATGGCGTAATTAAACTGAAACGTATATTATAGACAAGTTATTACACATTTGTGATGGAAGTAGGCAATTTTTTTGAAGATTTTTGAGCCACTATATTTTTAGCTCACCTAAACTTTGCTGTCTAGTCTATTTATGGGTTTTTAATTATTGAGCTCCAGGTAATAAATTAAATAATGTTTTTTTTTTCAACGAGAACTGAAATTTAGGTTTCTTTAAGGATTGGTCGACTTCTGTTAATAACTATTATATTATATTTATGGGGGAAAAAAATATTGTGATGCTATTATTTATAGTGCACCTGCAGAAGCGAGCGACGAATAATTAATCTTATGGTTCCGTGGCTTAAATAGTTCGGTATATTTCTCACCTTCCTCTCAGCCTTTTGCTCGCTTCTATTTCACTTCACTCAAATTCCTCTTCCAAACACTTGCGACTGAAATACAAAGTAACTTGTGAGCAAGTGTTTAACAGCCTTAACTAAAGGTTAAGCACTGAAATATTCCTACAACAACAACAACAACAATGGTGATTACTTCATAAAGAATTAAAACCCCAGTTAATATCCCAGTCGTTTACCTCAGCTTGTGGATGCAGATAAAACATGTATCTGATAAAGGATTTACTGAACAATCAGCAACATTATCAATTATTATTTCGATTATTCCTTATTCCTTCAGTAAAAAGACTTGCGTAGTGTTACAATGTAACATGTGTCGGATTAATTTTAAAATTCAGACCAAACAATCTTTATCACAAAGCTTAGTTAACAGCTGTTACAAGTGACAAAATCAAAGAAGGTGTGCCAACGTTGTGGAAATGAAAGTAACTAATAGAATGACATTTATATCATATGATTATATATATATTATATATATATCGTTTTATAACGTCTTGCGTCTTCCTATTCTCAAACGCCGCTCCTCTCTGTCTTTCCATAATTTTTCTTCTATTCCTCTTTCCCGGATTTCCTCATTTATGCCACTAATCCTACTCTTTTCTGGGCCTGCCTTGTTTTTCCTTCTTCCCTTCCGGCTTTCATTGCAAAATTTGTTTCGGGGTAGTCTTGTTTCCTTTGTACGTGTCAAAACCAGATCAGTTGTTTTTGTCTCTCTCTCTCTCTTATGTCATCTCAATTATGTTGTGTTTGACATCCATAATTTCTCTAATTTTTGTGTTTTGGTAGATCCAGTCCATTTTTGACCCGCCTACCCCGGCCCCCGCCCTCCTCCTCCCCATCCTCCTGTATATAGCTATAAACATACTACTTACTATCACATGTCATGGAAAATAATTTCATATCGTTTTGTCGAGTAATTGACACCTTTAAGGGGAATAAAACAACAAGTAATAGAAACCCGAGGCAATTAAACACTGGAAACCAGCTTCAAAGGAACAGGCGCTGGCTCTTGTTGTTATTATTATTATTGCTTGATTTCTGTAGTAATAATAATATAAAGCAATATTAACTAAACAACTGTTTTCATTGTCACGTATCTATAGCACAGTAGCGTGATGCTGAGTTTGACTTTTTCCTCGTTACGCCTTTTCTATCACAAATACAAAGTGATTAGTTCCTGTTTATGGACATTATGCGTCGTGCACAAAGGGGAAAAATATTCAACTTGATATAAACAATATATCGACTCTATGCAACATCAACATTATTCCAACCGGTCGTAGTTGCCAAAAAAAAATAGCAGAGAAGTGTAAACATGCATCAGAGTTCTCTGCCCGTTCTGTAGTGAGGAAAGCAGCAACAGAGTTGTTGTCAGTGAAGAAGTGTGGACAGTGTTATCTGCACAAGATGGTGTAAACGGTAGGCAGTGCACAGCCCAACCCCAACTCCGACGAAACCTAGCTTTACCCCAATACAAATTATAATGTACAGTCATTCTTCTTTAGTTACTTTCATTCGGCTAGGTTGGCAATAATTCCCCGAGTCGAAACTTGTAAGGGCTGTTTACTAAGGTTTAGTGATAAAGATAGCACACCTATGAATTTTAATATTAATACTACGCAGGTTAGTTTTTTGACGAAGTGGAAGAACTATTTTCTTCCGCCACGGTTTGTAACAATAAGAAAATAGTTTTACCGAAGCAATATTGTGAAGGTGCAGTGACTTACTTAATGATTTGTAATATATATATAACGCAGCAAACCCCATTTACGTATAACTTTTTCAGAGCCTTGCACGTAATTAGCTTGGTTCTAATTTAACTCCGCGCATTTTTAATTCGAATCCTCGCAGCTAAAGTAAACTACAGGACATATCAATATTAAAAGTAATCACCGAAGTTGTTGCTGCTGTAGGAATATTCCAACGCTTAACCTTTAATTAAGCCTGTTAACACTTGCTCACAAGTTGTGTTGTATTTCAGGGGCAAGCGATTTTTAAGAGGAAGTGAAATAGAAGTGAACAAAGGTGAGAAATTCTAAACTATTTAAACCAACAGAATGTAGATGTTTTCTTAAAATATCTTAAATATATAGCAATATAACTGAAGTAATTAATCGAATACATTTCCCGTTGTCTGTTGTTGTTGTTGTGGTATTCAGTCCTAAGACTGCTTTAATGCAAACCCTCCATGCTAACTTATCTTGTGCAAGCCTTTTCATTTCCTCATAACTAGCACTATCCACATCCTCCCTAATCCGCTTAGCGTATTCTATCATTTGGCCCTCTCCCCTCTCCTGTTCTTACCCACACTTCCCCCTAATGCTAATTTTACGAGACCCTCGTGCCTTTAAAATGCGGCCTTTTAACCTATCCCTTTCAAAGTCCTCCGTCGTGATCGCTATTCCCCTATTTCTGTTTATAACTTCCTCTTTTGTGATTCTATCTGCCCATCTGATTTTCAGCATTCTCTCCTATAACACCACATTCCTTTTCCTCTCCGCAACTCCTATCGTTCACATTTTGCACCCGTATGAGCCACACTCCAAATGAACATTTTTAGCAATGATTTCCTGACATTCAAAACTTATATTAACCGTAAGTAAACCCCTTTTTTTTTCACGATAGCCTTCCTTGCCTGCGCTATCCCACACTTTATGTTTACTATACTTCTACCATCCCTAGTGATTGCGCTTCCCAAGTAGCAGAATTCCTTAACTTGCATCAAAATATCCCTCCCCAATCTAACATCCTTTGTTATTCCGCTGTTTCCCCATACTACACTCCATCACCTTGCCAAGTTCAGTGTAAAATTGTTTATCTGAAGCTGCATGAAATAAGTCTGATCACAAACACAGCCTATTAATCTATCCCTTCAAAGTCCTCCATATTGTTCTCTCTTCCCACTATTCTGTTTAAAACTTCCTTGTCACTTTCTCTATCCACCCATCACGTTCTCCTATAACACCATATTTCAAAGGCTTCTACTCTCTTCTTTTCTGCAACTCCTACCGTCCATGTTTCGCACCCACATAACGCCACGCTCCATGCCAACGATTTCCTAATATTCACATTTATGTTAGCCGTAAGAAAATTCCTCTCCCTTCACCTGTGCTATTCCTACTCTAGTTATTACGCTTCCCAAGTAGCAGACTTCCCTAACTTCCGTCAAAATCTCCCTTCCCTAATCTGACGGCCTTCGTTGTTCTACTGTTTCACAGGCTACACTCTGCCACCTTGGTTTTTCTCCTCTATTAATCCTCATATTCAACTTTTCCTCGAGTACCACATTCATGCCGTTTATCATGTTTTCCAAGCCTTCTTCTACTACAGTGTCACCGTCAAAGCATAGAGTTTTATTTCTTCTCCTTGCAGTATGATTGCTTTTCAATATTCCGTTTTAACTTTCTTCGTCGCCTGTTCTGTGTATATAAGCTACGCATCGTGGACTGCATCCTTGCCTTACTCCTTTCTAGACTCCCTGACTCGCATTCTATTTGACGTTCCATCCTCATATATACTATTTCCTTTCATTTTTTGCGTGCACGAGATGCTTAATCAATTAACTCCTTGCAAAGTTAGATGAAGGAAAATTAATGTTAGGTTGAAGACCCTTAGAGGAACAGTTTCTTTTAGTTCTTTTGTTTGGTGACACTTTTGGCTGCCTTATTAGGAACCATAATGCAGTTAGAATACATAATGTAATTTAAGGAGTATAGAAATCATGGGCAAGCCTTCTCATTTCTTCTTATTTGCTATTTAAAAACAATCATCATCATTCGCTTACCCGTAATGTCCAATTGTTTACAACAATCGTCTCTCAAGCCAAAATATGACCGCAAAATTCTGTTTTATACAAATTTGCAATTTTGTTTTGTTGTTACAAATAAAGTGACAAAATTTAGGACTGACACATAAGAAAGTTTGACAAAAATTTCACTAATGCAATTCAATTTGTTATTATTTATTTAATTAATTGCTATTTAAGAATTTATAGATATGAATTAATTTCATATTTAAGTTATCAGTTTCATTATTTAAAATAAAATAAGAAATATATAAGAATACATGACATGTTATATACTATCAGGTTAAAAAATGTTCATTACAATATCTTTCAATTTTTAGATGCACCACATCAACAACAGCTACATTATTCACCTGAGCTATATAATTTAACCACATACATATAAATTATGAGATATTAAAGCTACATGACGACCATTGAAGTAAAAGTATTCTGTTAAAAAATTTATGACTTATAGATGAAGATGTACTCTGGTGGAAAGACTTACAAATGTGCAGTGTGTGATGTTGCATTCTCAAAATCCTCAGACCTGTCAAAACACACAAGGCTTCACACTGGCGAGAAGTTATTCAAATGCATCGAGTGCGATGAAACATTTTCACAATCTTCAAGCTTGAAAAGCCACGTGAGGATTCACACTGGCGAGAAACCATACAAATGTGTTGAGTGTGATAAAACATTTTCAACTTCATCACACTTGACAAAACACAGGAGGATTCACACAGGTGATAAACCATACAAATGCGTTGAGTGTGATAGAACATTTTCACAGTCTTCAACTTTAACGAGGCACATGAGGACTCACACTGGAGAAAAACCTTACAAATGTGTTGAATGTGAGAAAACATTCTCGTACTCTTCAAGTTTAAAAAGTCATATGATTATTCACACCGGTGAGCAACTGTACAAATGTGTTGAGTGTGATATATCATTTTCACAATCTTCAAGCTTAAAAGGCCATATGATGATACACACTGGTGAGAAACCATACAAATGCGTTGGGTGTGATAAAACGTTCACAACTTTCTCTAACTTAACAAACCACAGGATGGTTCATACAGGTGAGAAACCACTCAAATGTCTTGAGTGTGATCAAACATTTTCACATTCTTCAAGCTTAAAAGGCCACATGAGGATTCACACAGGCGAGAAACCGTTCCAATGTAATGAATGTGATAAAACATTTTCACAATCGTCAAGCTTAACGAGCCACAAGAGAATTCACACTGGTGAGAAACCATACAAATGTGTCGAGTGCAATAAAACATTCTCAACTTCCTCACATTTAACAAAGCACATGAGGGTTCACACTGGCGAGAAACCATTCAAATGTACTGTGTGCAGCAAAACATTCTCAACTTCCTCTCATTTGATAGACCACATGAGGATTCACACCGGCGAGAAACCATATAAATGTGTCGAGTGTGATAAAACATTTTCAGTTTCTTCAAGCTTAAAAAGCCACTTCAGGATTCATACTGGTGCAAAACCATACATATGTGTTATGTGTGATAAAATGTTCTCACAATCGTCAAGCTTATCAAGCCACATGAGGATTCACAGTGGTGAAAAACCATACGAATGTTTTTAGTGTGATAATACATTTTCACAAACTTGACTTAACGTGTGTGAAAACATACCAATGAGTAGTATGTATTGCAATAAATTTAAATTGTACGTTATTAATAGGCATTCTTTTTGTAAATAAAGTTGTACGAATATTTCAGAACTGTTTTTATTTTCCATTTGTGAAATTATGTTCAGTGTTATGAATCAAATAATTGTTCACAATTATGATATTTTAACTCGTGGCTTCGGAGAGGCAGTGGTTAAACGAAATGAATTAAACATATATTACTTTCATGATCTCTTCATAATGGAAACTGTAGTATATTCTGTTATAAAAGATACTTGATTATTTCAGTGGTTGACAAACCATTATCCTTTTGTAAAGTCTGGCTGTTTTCAACTTTTTCTTGGTGTTTAAAGCGTAACAATCTTAAAATACAGGTGCTCTATCCACTAAGCCAGTACCAAGTTAATTTGAGGGTCTGGTGAGGAATACTTTATCTGCTGTATACCTTGCACATCATCACCTACAATTTATTAGTCCCTTGGTAACCAATCAATCATTTCTGTGCTCGATTCCTATGGCTGGTCCATATTTTTCTATACTTATCTTCCATAATCAAAGATGTTAATAAACATAATCTGGTCGATTGGTTGAATGTGTTATTTTGAGCATTTTGCTGACCGTATTATATATTTAATCAATTTGTTTCCTCTTATAATCTTTTACCAGTTTCCTATTCACTGAAGGTCTATATATATATATGTTTTTGTTGTGATATCCAGTCATAAGAGCAAAGAAAGTTAAGGAATTTTGCTACTTGGACAGCAACCGGTTGGAATGTTGATGTTGCTTAGTATTGATATATTGTTTATGTCAAGTTGAATTCCCCTTTGTGTTTCCGCGCACGCATTAAGTCCATAAACAGGAACTAATCACTTTGCGTTTAAGCTACAAAAGGTATAATGGATGAGGAGGAAGGTCCAACTCAGCATTACGCTACTGTGCTATAGGTATGTAAAAATGAAAGCTGTTGTGTAGTTATATTGCTGTGTATTATTATTATTACTGCAGTAATTAAGCAATAGCAAAAGCAGCGCGTGTACTTTCAAGCTGGTTTTCACTATTTAATTGACTTGGTTTTTATTATTTGTCATTTTATTCGACTTGAAGTCAGTTAGTGAACAAAAGAAAATGAATTATTTTTCATTTTGTGTGATAGAAGTATGTTTATATATGTATATATATAAATAAGATGTAAAAAAGAAGACCCAAACTTTTATTGGCAAAAAAACTGATTACACCTGATTACATTGCTTGTCATGTAACACACGACTTTTTACTGGTGTGTGAATTCTTTCAGTCTTTTTGCGAATTAAAGTTTGGGTTTTTCTGTTTTACATCTTAAAATTTAGGAAAGTTAACCTAAAATTTTATAGGTGAGTAAGTTCAACATACGGCCTCTGTACCAAACGTTTGCTGAACCAAACTTCTCGACTCTGTTCACAACAATGGTCCACTTACTCCAATTTCACACTAAACCAAACTGCACGCAAATTAAAAATACAAAGCGTTTACCATCGCACAATCAATAGTCACTTGTTACACACTGTTCACAGTCGATAATTGTCAACTGTGGCTGCCACCTAGCGACTAGGATGGTAGAGGTGGAACGCAAGTCATGACTACTCCAAGAAATCTGAGGCAGCGCTGTTGTGTCAGCAACAATGGATTGTCGGTGCAGTACTGACATATTTCCACTGCACCCCTTTTTCTGTAGCCTTAGAGGAGTGCCGACGTAGCGGAATGAAAGTAACTTAAAAATGACTGTCTATTACATTTTGGTAGTTAATTGTATCTCATTTTTAATTACTTTCATATGATCAGGACAGATAAAAGACGGGCAAGAATGGAGGAATATGAGGTGACAAAGGAAATCCTCTTCATAAATCCAGGAGGGCAAGGAGGACATGTTGACTTCAAATAAGATGGGTAGAAGAAGATCTGCAGGAGCTGGGTTGCAGAAACTGGAGGAGGGCAGTATGTGATTGAAAAGAATGACAGAGGCTCATTGGAAAGGCCGAGGTCCTTGATGTAATGTATGACATATCCTACTTCATTATCCCTGAGGACTAATGGAAATAACAATAATTCTAAATAAATAGAAGTACATTTATTTTAAATACATGTAAAAGATGATTTAGTTATACTTTATTGTCAAGTACAAATTCAAATATAAGTATTGATAAGGTTTATGCTCAAGATGCCATAGTAAAATTTATTTACACCAAACTTTTATAATGTAAGCACTAATAAGGTTAATCACTGAATCAAGTGTCCCATATTTTGTTACACCTGATTACATTGCTCGTCATGTAACACACGACTTTTTACCGGTGTGAATTCTCACGTGCCTCGTTAAGCTGCCCGATACCGAGAATGTCTTGTCACACTCTGAACACTTGTACGGTTTTTCGCCGGTGTGAGTTCTCATGTGTTTTATTAGGGCGCCGGATTCCGAGAAGCTCCTATCGCAAGCGGCACATTTGTAAGGCTTTTCACCCGTGTGAATCCTGACGTGTTTCGTGAGGTGACCGCTTCGCTTGAAAGTCGTAGCGCACACGACGCACTTGTACCTATTATCGCCCGTGTGTATCCTCATGTGCAAGGCCAAGTAACTTGAATTTGCAAATGCCGCATCACACTCGCCGCACTTGAATTGCTTCTCGGCTGCGTGTATCGTCACGTGCCTGTTCAGGCTGCTCGATACCGAGAACGACTTGTCGCACTCGGTGCACTTGTATGGTTTCACGCCCGTGTGAATCCTCATGTGCGTGTTCAGGTTACCTAACTGGGTGAACGCTCTATCGCACTCTGAACAGCTGAACGGCTTCTCGCCTGAATGGATTCGTGCGTGCTGGTTTAAAGAACTTGTTCCTGAGAATGTTTCATCGCACACGTCGCATTTGTAACGCCCTTTATTCTTTTGCCATCTTTTCACCTCATTCCTACAACTATCCATACTTTCTATCCCTCTTTGATTCCTGAAAGATAAGAAAAACATAGATTACATCATGATACCTAAAAATCCAAAGATTTTATGGTTAACTAAATTAATAAATCATATTCCACTGATTCCATACTGAAGAACAACTTGAGGGATGTGGAACAAGTCAGAGATTGTACATAAAATAAAGCTTAATTACTATCAACTCCATGTTACTATTTGCATTCATGCGATTATGTTTACATTACAATAAGAAGATATGCTTTAAGTTGTACATAGGAGAGAAGATATATGTAATAAGTACCCGATACATAATATTGATAAATGCTGCCAACATCTTATACTCAGAAATTAGCAACGTACTACGTCTGTGTTTTGCGCTACGAGATTCTTCTACAGAGTAAGAGGTTTGAGCGGCTAAGTAAAAAGTTAGTTCTTATTATAATAATAAGCTAAGCTTCAAGGATGTGGAATGAGTCAGGCTGTGTACATTTATTACATTATTTTATTATATAAAAGATAAATAAATATACTTATAACTTATTTTTGTAACCAAATAGAAAGGGCGATGCCAACATTATATAAACTAATTACTCGTCTCCGATTCTTCTATAAATTCCTTTACTGAATAGAAGGAGGATAATTCAGACTTAAATTTCCCTTGGTTATCGGCAGACAACAACTGCGGTGGCAGTCGTGTGTTGAAGATGGATAATGCACACCTTTCTTTCTTTTCTTCTGCAATTGGCAATGTTTTGCATTTTTTGTACAGATTATTTTTGTTCCTTGTACATGAAGGGATGAATATCAGAACTATTAAAAAAAAATAAGTGCCTCCTATTTGTGATTAAAAATAACGTCAACGAATAAATGTATTGGCACGTCAATGTGAAAATACCTAACTTTTTGAACAGAGTTCTGCAAGAAGTTGTCGTCAAGGTAACCTGCCTCACATATTGCTCTAATAACATGTTTTTTGACTAATAAAAAATCTTATCTATGCCTGCTGAGTTGAACTTTTTTGTATTTTTAATCGTTTGGGGGAGGCTGAAAGTTTACTAACTAAATACGCCAATAGCGTTTACAATGAATAAACTTTGGCGTTAAGAGTTTTTTTCCCCCCTCTTCCCAGCGTAAATTTTTTTTAAAATCTGGTGTCAATGACTGTGCGCGTCTTGAGTTCGTTGTGAATAGGTAACTGACCCAAATAAAAAATCAGTGGTTGAATATTCTGGCAAGTAACAGTAAGGTTGCCGAGCCTGGTTTTCTTAGAATAATAATATGACCCTTACAACTTAATCTATTGTCCACGGATACACCTAAAAAAAACCCCCTGTTGATTCAACTTCACTCATTTCACAATTATTTGTTGCCAGCGTTACAAAGCTTCGGTGGAAAATTGTTTATCTGAAACTGCATGAAAGAAGTCTGGCCCGTTAATCTATCCCTTCAAAGTCCTCCATATTGTTCTCTCTTCCCCCTTTGCTGTTTAGAACTTCATCGTTAGTGATTCTACCCACCCGTCTCATTCTCCTATAGCAGCACCACATTGCACAGGCTTCCATTCTTTTACTTTCTGCAACTCCTACCGTCACAAGTTTCACCCTCAAGACCAACATTTATAGTAACGATTTCCTAATATTCACACTTACATTTACCCATGAGTAAATTCCTCCCTTGCCTGTCTGTGCTATCCCTACTCTAGTCATTACGCTGCCCCAAGTAGCAGAATCCCGTAAACTTCCTTCAAAATATCCCTTCCACAATCCATCAGCCTTTGTTATTCCCACAGTTTTCCCATAACCACACTCCCATCACATCGGTTTACCTCTGTAAATCCTCAAATTTCATCTTTATCCAAAGGGGACCGCGTTCTCGCCTTTTATTATGGTACCCCGAGACTTCTCTCGACTTCCTCCATACTGCGATATCATCGGCAGGGCGCAGGGGTTTTTATTTCTTCGGTATGATTCCTTTCCCATGTACCGTTCCAACTTTCTTCATCACCTGTTTCTATATGCATATATAATTGTTAATACTGTTACATGAAATACATATGACTTTGTTAAATATTTATTCCTCAATAATTTTATTAACAATGTTATTTTAAGTAGTGGCCAGAATTTCATCAATTTAATCCCTTCAAAGTCCTCCGTATCGTTCTCTGTTCCCCCCTTTTCTGTTTAGAACTTCCTCGTTAGTGATTCCATCCACCCGTCTCATCCTCCTATAGCAGCACCACATTGCAAAGGCTTCCATTCTTTCGCTTTCTGCAACTCCTACCGTCCAAGTTTCACACCCGAGACCAGTATTTTTCCTTCCCCATGTACTGTTCTAACTTTCTTCATCACCTGTTTCTATATATATACATATATAATTGTTAATACTGTTACATAAAATACATATGACTTTGTCAAGTATTCATTCCTCAATAATTTTTTTAGTAATGTTGTTTCAAGTAATGGCCAGAATTTCTTGTTTATTTATTATTTAACTCTTCTGACAAACTCCTTCATTCATACATGAAACATATAAAAATTATCAGTGAGTGGGAGAATCAAGACAGTGTAGAAAACATAACAATTCTCATAGGAATCGAAAGGAGATTCTGATGAACTCTACTTTTTTTGGCAATGAGATTAAAAACAGGTAAACGATGTTCCCACAAATAAATAAAATAAAACAAATAAATAATAAGTAACGTATTATTATTATTTCCCGAAAAAAAATGTGTAAAAGCTTTTCTAACCTGCTTCGGAACGAAATGTCAACATCGTCTCTACTCACCGAAATCAATTTGCACGGTGAAATAACGGTAAGGAAAACATCTTAACTTTGCAGTCTACACGATTTGGGGCGTAAATTTTATTCATGGCGAAGAATAACAAGAAGAAGTAGAACGTTATTCGTTAATTAAACAGCCATAACATCGGGATTCATCGCCGCTTGTAAAAGTTTTTTCTTTTTTTGCCAACACAGCGAAACTAAATACACCAATTTGACGAAATTGGATTTTTTAACATGTCCCGGAAATAAGTAAACTCTAGTTAAAGAAATTAAAACGCCGCGGTTTGTAGCCAGTTATTTAACTTCGTTACCCAAGTTGGAAGAATCAAGATTGATCGAAAAAAAAGTTTTTTGTCTCGTGTGTCAGTGCCTTTCGTGCGTGATGGTGGCTGCCATGAATAATATATCGCAGCGATGAAAAGTAACGACTGTCATTGTCCGTGTGCACGATTCCGCCTTCTTTCATAGCTTATGATGATGATTAGGGGGTTTTTTTTTAAAAAAAAAGAAGAAGAATTGACAGTAATAATATCAATAAAGCAGTAATTAGAATTGAAGGGGAAAATAAAGCAGCAATCAAGAAAGGAGTGAGACAAGGACGCAGTCTTGTTCTTTAACTTATATATAGAAAAAGCAACGAATATATTTTAAAAAAAATGTATATGGAAAGGGAATCACAATGCAAGGAGAAGAAATAAATAAAAACCCTAAGGTCTGCGGATGTTATTGTAGTATTAACTTATATATAGAACAAGCAACGAATATATATTTTTTTAAAAATGTATATGGAAAGGGGATCAAAATGCAAGGAGAAGGAAATAAAAACCCTAAGGTCTGCTGATGATATTGTAGGATTAACATATATATAGAAAAAGAAACGGATATATTTAAAAAAATGTATATGGAAAGGGGATCAAAATGCAAGGAGAAGGAAATAAAAACCCCAAAGGTCTGCTGATGATACTGTAGTATTAACTTATATATAGAAAAAGCAACGAATATATTTTAAAAAATGTACATGGAAAGGGGATCAAACTGCAAGGAGAAGGAATAAAAACCCTTAAGATCAGCTGATGATACTGTAGTATTAAAGAAACCAGGAGAAGACTTGGGAAACAGTAATAAAAGGCATGAACGTGGTCCCGGAGGAAGAGTTAAATAAGAGGATTAGTAGAGGGAAAAACACCAAGGCGATGGAATGTAACTACGGGAAACAGTGGGAGGGGGAAAAAAAGCCTGTTTGATTGGGAAGCATAATAACTTCAGTAGGATACAACAAGTAGGGAAGAGGAAATACAGCTATGGTTATAAGGAAAATTTGATGTTATATGGGGTGCGAAATGAGGACAGTAGGCGTATGGAGGACGGAAAAGATAAGTTTTTTGAAATGTGGTGCTGTAGGAGACTGACGTGGATGGATAGGGTAACTAACCAGGAAGTTCCAAGCAGAATAATAACAGGAGAGGGAGCAAAGGATGGAATAATTTGTATTTATTAAGTCTCCAAATGCTGTAGCCGCTTCCCCGGTGACAGACACACACACATACAACTTAAACAATAATGAATAATCTGGTCGTAAAGGACCTATATTTAACCCTATAGTTGAAAGTATAATTATATTCAATATAAATAAATAAGTGTGGAACCAATCATATTATTAGAAATATTTTTTTTTTAAAAAAAAGAATAATATTGTTTTTGCATGAAGAAAAAAAAAGAAACCAAAAAAAAAGCTGGAAATATATTTCACTGTAGTATATTTGGCAATGATAAAATTTTAACATTCTTTAATTGTTAAAATTAGTATTCCCTCCCTCACCCCTGTATTCGTTAAAAGGTGCAGAAGGTCTGCGGTGCACAGACGTGTGACACTCAAAGTAGTCACCGACACTCTTTCGAACCATCTCGTTACCCTGTAATAAAGTCCTTACAACGTCTACGCGCTTCGTGCTTGGCCCTGGTCTCCACGCAATCAACCTGCACTGCGACGTGTGACACATCCGGCACATATCTCAGCTAATCAACGGCAGAGTAAAACGGTACATGTGAAAGGAATCGTACTGCGAGGGGAGAAAAAAATTAAAAACCCTACGCTTTGAGGATGATATACGAAACAGGAAGAATACCAGAAGATTTTTGTAAGAAACATGATTATGCCCATACCGAAGAAAGATGATAGATGCGAAGAGTACAGAACAATTAGTTTAGGCTACATTAGGGGGTGTGATCCTGAAACAGGCAACTCCCCTTTAATAGCATAGGAAGGGAATTGAAAAATGGAGGAGGGATGCGGAAGGTAGAGCAAGGGTTAACTAGGGGGCCCCCGGGCTATGGCTTTAAGGATCCTACCCTCCTCACGGTGTTTCACCTAAAGAGATGGAGGGATACATCCTAGAAAACCAGCATCAGGTAGGTTGGTCGGGGGGCATTGGGCACTACTATTCTCACGCCCTTCCCCATATGTATGACGGGGGAGACGAGTCTGCTGTGGGGGTCGCAGCATTCCCTTCTCCGTGTCTCTGCACCAGATTCAGGAGGCAGTTGGCCGACTGATCCAATGGGATCAGCGGAGGACAACTCTTGCCCTATGCCAAAGGTCTTCAACCCCCGGTACATGTACCTCCTAAAATAGGCGGAAACAAAAATAGTATACAGGAGAATGGAACGTCAAATAGAACACGAGTTAGGAGTAAGATCAGTTCGGTTTTTAAGAAGAACGTAGGGGGACAAGAGAAGCAATATTGACTTTGCGATTAATTTTAGAAGACGGGATACGAAAAAAAAACTAGCCTATTTTCATGGCATCTGTAGATTTAGGAAAAGCGTTTGACATTGTAAACTGGGACACACTCTCTTAAGGATTTTGTAGAGCACTGGAATAAAATGTCGCGAAAGGAAGGCCTTATACATAACCTCTACAGAAGACAGGCAGCGGTAATTAGAATAGAAGACCAAGAAAAGAAAGGGGTAAGACGAGGATGCAGCGGACTGTCGCCCATGCTGTTTAAGTTGTATATATAGAACAGGAGGTGGAGAAAGTTAAAACGGAATATGGGAAAGGAGGAATCATACTGCAAGGAGAAGAAATAAAACCCCTAAGCATTGTAGACAATATTGTAGTATTAGGGGGAGTCAGGAGGAGACTTGGAAACCACAATAAATGTCATGAACGTGGTTGTGGAGGAAGAGTAGAACATGAAAAGGATTAATAGAGGGAAAACCAAGATAATGGAGTGTAGTACGGGGAATAACAAAGGCTGTTAGGTTGGCGAAGGGATATTTTGGTGCAAGTTAAGGATTTCTGCTACTTGGGAAGCATAATAACTAGGGATAGTAGACGTAAAGAGTAGGATAACAACAGGCAAGGAAGAGCTTTCGCCAAAAAGAGGGATTTACTTACGGGGGTAATATAAGTGTGAATATTAGGAAATCGTTGCTAAACATGTTTTTTACGGAGCGTGGCATTATATGGGGTGCGAAACGTGGACAAAAGGAGTTTGGGGAAAGGAAAAGGAATAGAAGCCTTTGAAATGTGGTGCTGCTGTAGGAGAATGAGATGCGTGAGTGGATTGAGAAAGGAACTTCTTAACAGAATAGGAGGGGGGAAAGTGAACAATATGGGGGACATTGACCAACAAAAGGGACAGATTCATTGGGCCACGTTTTAAGACACGGGGATCTTGTAAAATTAGCACTACAGAGAGAAGTTAACAGAAGAGGGGCGGAGGCCAAGGATGGAATACGTTTAGCAAATTAGGGACGATGCGGGGCTGTGCCAGTTATGAGGAAATGTAGAGGTTTGCGCAAGATACGTTAACATGGACGGTTGAGCGTCAGACCAGTTTCAGGACGGAATACCACAACAACAACAACAACAACAATGATAAAGAGTTAAAATGAAATAAAATTTGTCGGTGTGTTTGAAGTGAGATATTTAATTTTTTTACTCTAAATGAGATGAGACGAGGTGGATAGATGAGGGAAGTTCTAAACAGAATAGGGGAAAGAGAGAACAGTATGGAGGACGAAACGTGGACGATAGGAGCTCCGGAAAGGAAAAGAATAGAAGTCTTTGAAATGTTGTGTGCTATAGGAGAATGTTGAAAATCAGATGGGTGGATAGAAATAAGTAATGTGGAAGTACTAAACAGAATAGGGGAAAATCGAACAATATGGAGAAGGGATAGATTAATAAGGCCCACGTTTTTTTAAGACACGAGGGCCTTGTAAAAATAGAAGCAGAGGGAAGTATGTGTGTGTGTTTGTGGCGGGGTAAGAACAGAAGAGGGAGGCCAAGGATGAAATACACTCAACACATCAGGGACGCGCTTGTTACATGAAAATGAAACGGCTTGCGCAGAATGGATCAGACCAATCTGGACTGAATACCACCACGACAACAACAATACAACAAACCAAAAAAAATTAAACTTGTCACCTGCCTAGGAAAACAGTAAGTTATAATGTAATAATACACAATGAACTATTTAAGTATAATGAGAAAATTGAGGGTTTATTTAAGTTCATGTGACCCCCCAAAAAAAATAACAACAGAGAAATCAGATTTCAGAAAAAAAAAAGGATTTCACTGATCTGCATCATGTACCCGACAGAAAAAATTATATATAGGATTAAAATTTATCAACCAAAGAATGGACACACGATATAGTATTACTATAATGTCTAAACGTTACACGCTCTTTCCCAAATTTTCCATTGTGAAAATAATTGCCAACGTGTTGCCTCAAAAAACCCTGCCGTACCAATGTTGTTTTTTGGTTGTATTCTCATTCAATCTGCATCGATTACGGTTACAAGAATATCTCGTCTGTTATTTTTATACGAGTCCTTCGTCCAACAAAGGAGCGTCACAGTTCGCCCCCCCATTTCGAAAACAAAACTAGTGCCTTTTGTTCTCGTACGTTGGCAGAATCGTGAATGGCGGAAAGAGCAGACGATGCTGTGAAGTTTTACGTCATATTTCCTGGGTATTGGGAATATCGTTGTTGTTGTTGTTGTCATTCTTCTTTTTCCAAACAACTCAGTTGTTCAGTGACGTCATTATTATTATTATTATTATTACTGTGTTTGAGTTTTGAAATTGTAAACGGTTTCCATTTTTTTTCTTTTACACGTTCCGAAAATTCGTTAAGCTGTGGTTGAGATTTTTGGTATTGCCGTTACTTAACTTCAGAAATTTAGTTTCCAATGCTATGGTGTTTCGGGTGGGTAACATTAAAAAATTTAATTTTTTTATTTTTGGTCGTCTTTCCAACTGTGTTTCTCTCTCTTGGCCTTTCATTTCTTCTCATCTTAAATGGGATCTGGTCGTAGAAGATCTCCTTTACGTTTCTAGCATCATCCATTCGGTGTTGCCTTTTACGTGATTTACTGCGTTTTCCAAGCTTCACGAGTTCATCTACCGTTTCTGCGTTAAATCCTATTCTCCGTTGATCACCTCCCAGCCTTACGGGACCTAAAATTCTTCTTGATACCCTTCTTTCAAATGTCATGAGGTTTTTTGATTGTCGTCTACTACGCGGTATGACTTAAGTTTGTCCCTCGTGGACAACGACTTGCTCTCGATAAGTTCCTGTTTCCTTGCCGTTATTCTTTCTTTCATTTCCTCTTCCTCTATTACATTGTTTTGAGTTATCAATGACCCCAAGGTTACTTATATGACGGTAATGTCCATCAGAGGGCTGCGACAGGTTCCCGGTCAACGTCTCGTGTACACGGGGGTTTTTCCTTACCGTTATTTATCAAGTTAAACCGTTCAGCTTTTTTCTTTCCTTTTTTTCTTCTTTTTTAAAATTTCATATGGAAGAACACGATTCCACTGCTCTCTTTTCGATATTGTCGTACGCAACGGGTCGTCTGCACATGCAATACGTCGCCCTAATCTGTTGGCTACGTTAACCCCAAAGGTCTAATAAAGGTATATCGAGTAGTTAGATTGTTATCTTTTATACAGGAAATGTATTTATCATTGCAAAATATGTATATTAATGGAAACTACTTTAACCGTAGGATTGAAATTAAGGTGTTTAATAAAATGTTATTATCGCAGACGCTAAAAAAAAAACTTACAGTAGTTTCCTTTTAGTTACCTTTTCCTTTACACCTTTGAAGGTACGTTGCTTTGCGGCACCTTTTACGTAGATATTTTGTTTTCCCGTGAAAGCGTTGAAGGACACGGGTGGCAATAATTTGTTTCTGAACACATTGATTCATTATTTTTCTGCTTGATGTCAACCTCCTTCTATCAATCGGTGTCTATTTTCCCCCCACCCCCAACGTTTTCTTCAAAATCATTGTTTTTGACATTCCCTCCCGTTTGTGTGTGTTTTCCTTTACGCTGCACATTTTTTCAGAGCTGATACAAAATACTTAAAAAGGAAAAGGTACAAGGTGGCTCGAGGTTTTAAACATAGCGTTAACTGTTTGAAGTATCGCATAGTCAGCGGTTTGAGGGTTTCAATCTTAAGTATTCCATCCTTGTCCTCCCTCTTCTGTTCTTACCCCGCCACACACTTCCCTCTATTGCTTATTTTACAAGACCTTCGTGTCTCAATACGTGGCCTATTAATCTATCGCTTCTCAAAATTGTTCTCTCTTCCCCTATTGTGGGTAGAACTTCCTCGTTACTTCCCTCTAATGCTGATATTACATGACCCTCATGCCTCAAAACGTGGCCTAATTTAATTATCTCTTCGCATGGTCAAAGCCTCCAAATTCTTCTCTGTTCCCCTATTCTGGTTAGAAATTCCTGGTTACTAACTCCATCCATTCTCCTACAGCACCAAATTTTGAAAGCTTCTATTCTTTCCCTTTCCCCAACTCCTACCATCCACATAACGCCACGCTCCGTACCCACATCAATTATTCAAATGATTTCAAGGGTGCAAATTATATTACTGCATCTGGTCATGTTTGCGGAAAACTAAATTTTTATCTAGAACGCACATGGAAGAGAAAGACGAAAGTCAAGGGTAAAGTTGAGCAGCTCCATTCGACTAACGATTTCTTGTTTCGTACCTGAAATTTGGAATATGTTTTGCAAAATAATCTGTATTAGTTTACCAACATCTCAAGGCCACTGCTGTACAAACGAGATAAGTCTAAAATCAGTTATATGCTTTACTGAGCTTCATTTGAAAGAATTTCCACTTCCTTAGACCAGACTTCAATGCACCTGTGATGAATTTGTGCAATGTAACATTCTTCACGTATTTCCTAGAATTAGGGTGCGATCAGTGAATTGGTAGGTTAGGTGAGCCTAAACTTAGGTTTACGGGAATGGAGATATGTTGGACCTGGCCTTGCACGTCTACTCGGGGTTAGCTCAGTTGGTAGAGCACCCGCCCGGCTGGATGTTGGAATGTCCTGGGTTCTAGTCCATTGGTCTGGTTCACATTTTTCCATTCTCGTCTTTCTTCTAATATCAGCTATGTGCTTTACTGAGCTTCATCTGAAGCATTTCCACTTCCTTAGACTATAAGCCAATACTGTATTCCTCGAACCGTGCGGGTGGAATAAAACGGTCCGCAGGAGTATAAATTTCATTGCGTTTCAAAATGTTCTGTAGTAAATCCGTTCTGACACACTGGAGCAGTCGCACCACATTCCTAAATCTTCTTGGCCCTGCAATTTGGGATAAACCTCACCCACACACCCCTCAGTACCGCCACCCCTGACAAAAAATAAATTCATTCCGTGCCGTTCTGTGAATCCTGCCGCTTCAACTTTTTGTGCGCGGGGAACACGTACCAGGGAAATGACTTTCATCGTCCACATAAGCTATTCGCTTAGTGGCGAAATGTTTACATTTAAACCTTGTCGTGGCGCTTCAACGGGGCACAACAATAATAATTAATAATCGATTCATTTACTGTTACAATCGTATTTGTTCTTTTTTAAAGTAAACGTCCTGATTTTATGCAGGATTACTTTTCATACTTGTCTCATTTAATACGACCGTAAACGTCCACAAAACCTTTAAACTTTTTAACAAATTTATACGTGCGCTTCGGGCCTGAACGTATTTACTTAAAAAAAAATTTCTGTACATTTTGTCATTAAAGTTCTTATATTATTTGTTTTCATCTTACAGGAACCGGTCACGAGTGGGGAAATTTAGGATACGGGACGCTTGAAGTGAAACAAATGAAGAAGGCTGGACGATGTCCCCTTGTCGTTCACTTGTTTTTTTGAGTCACTCGGATAAATAACTGCATATTGAAGTAACTTGATTTGCAGCTGCTTTGTAAGGTATATATTTGTGAGGCATTTTTTATTCTATTTTCATCGTGAGCAAAACGCACAGGTGTGTGTTATGTATTTTAATTGACAAATCTGTTCTAATCATATGTTGGATATTTTGTTACTTATTTACTTGAGCTATCACAGTTCTTTTTTTGCCTTAGACGTTTTTTTTACCGCTAATGAACAGACTATATGAAAATCAGTCGTTTACTTTCTATAATTTGATGTCTATAAATATTTACGACTAATAAAAAGACGGACAGTAAGTTGGCCTAAAAATTTGTCGCTATTTATTCTAAAGCGACGTTTCATCCCTTTTTTTGAGACTTCCTCGGGTGTAAAATTTAGCGATTCATCATATTTACTCCTCAAGTCCCTCAGCCGAAAAAATTACCTGAACGTAAACATGAAGAATTTAGCGAATTTAGACCAGCAATATTTTTCACACATTTAAATGTCCACAAAAACTTTTAAAATTATCAACCAAGGTACACGTAATACATAGATATTGTGCTTCAGACCTGAATGTAATTAATTTTCGGGCCACAACCGTCATGGGGGAGGGGCTGGAGATGGTCTGCGACACTAAATATTCTTTACATGTAATTCTTCAGATGTGCATTCAATAATATTTTAGGCCGAGGTGTTGAAGAGTAAATATGGTAAATTTCTTAATTTAATGCGCCTGAGAAAGTCTCAAAAGGGAGACGAAATGTCGCTTTAGAATAAATAGCGATTCATTTATATGCTGGCTTGTTGCTGGCCATCTCTTTATCTATTGTCAATTTTTAAAGTTGTTAACCTATTTTGTAATTATAAATATTATTTCTGACTTAAATTTGCATTAATTTTTACACACAACAACGTAATGACAGTAATCGCGTACCAATATTTTAGTTTTCATGTTAAATATTACGTGTAACCTTACCTCAGCTGAGGCTCATTTAATTTTCGTATCCCGTAAACTGAAATATTTTTTTAAAAAATTGGAATAAAAGTTCACCAAACCTAAATTTTATTTGACGTTAACTTTTCAACTGTCGTCGTCGTTCAAAATGTACCTGTTAAATTTCGGATAAAACCAGTCGGTGACGTAGGATACAACTTTAAACATAATGATTATTATTTTCTGGGACGATGACTGAAAAGTCGAAAGCGTGTGTCTTGTAAACGTTACGGAAGCAATAAATTTTTGGGCTGATAAATAACGCTTTTAACTTCCCTAATATCGTCAATTTAACATCATTTGAATTCACCGACCATAAGGGAAATAGTTTTAATTTAGAACTTATTTAAACTTATTGTAAATTTAATTTCATATTAATTGAGGCCAATATGGTTCTATAAGTTAAAATAAGGCCAAAAAAAAGTTCAACCTGAAGATGGTCCATATCAGGTCTGAAATATGTAGTCGTTTTTAAATTACAGTTTTGTTATGTTTCACTAATTTTTTTTGGTCTGTTTTTGGCCTTATTTAAATATATATTAACATTAATAACTATTATAATATGGTTGTAATTGACATGAAGCTTTTGAATAGATTCTTGTTTTATTTCAACTCAAATGTGAATGACAGATTATTTTACATAATTATAATGATCTGATATTTCAGTTGATATGAGATAAAGAATGTAAATTATTTTTCTTTTCCTTTGTAGGTTTCAGGTCTGGAGAATGTACAAATCCCAGAATATTGCAAAGGAAAGCAAAAAGAGTAAAAAGTGTTACAAATGTGACGACTGTAATAAATCATTCTCGATATTAAGGGCTCTGAAACTCCACATGAAGATTCATACTTGTGAAAAGCCGTACAAGTGTGTACATTGCGGCACAGCATTCTCGCATTCTGGTAATCTGACAAGGCACGTAAGGGTTCATACTGGTGAAAAGCCTTACAGATGTGCCGACTGTGACGCGACATTCAGTCAGTCCAGCCACCTGATGACCCATATGAGGATTCACATAGGCGACATGCCGTTCAAATGTGCCGAGTGCGACAAAACGTTCTCCGTTCAGAGTTCCTTGCGGCGACATATTATGATTCACTCCGGTGAGAAACCATTCAAATGTGCCGCATGCGGTAGAAAATTTGCTCTACTTGCTTACCTAAAAGCGCACATGAACATTCACGCAGCCGAAAAACCGTTCAAATGCATAGAGTGTGATGCGGCATTTGCTCATTCTCGAAATCTGGCCAATCACATGAGAACTCACACGGGCGAGAAACCGTATCAATGTGCCGACTGTAAGAAAACATTCTCGGAATCAAGGTACCTAAAGAAACACGCGAGGTCCCACACCGGTGAAAAGCCCCACGAATGTGGGGAGTGCAACAAAACATTTTCGGAATCGTCTGACTTTAAAAAGCACAAGAGGATTCACACAGATGAAAAGCCGCACAAATGTGCCGAGTGTAATAAAACATTTTCAGTTCTATCTGATTTTAAAAAACACGCAAGGGTTCACACAGGGGAAAAGCCTTACAAATGTGTTGAATGTGACAAAAAGTTTAGAGTTTCCAGCAGCTTAAGGGAGCACATGAGAATTCACACAGGTGAGAAACCATTTCAGTGTGTCAAGTGTTGTAAAATGTTCTCTCTGTTGCGTAACCTTAACAGGCATGTGAAGAGTCACTGGTAGGAAAAATTATTCAAAAAAAATGTCCTCCGAATAAGGTAGCATAAAGAAACGGGGAATCATGTCATTAGAAAGTCACAAAATATCTGATGAGGAATCGAGGATGAAGAAAAAAAACTGTGTACATGTGACACTTGCATGCATTTTTGTGGGCTATTTCTCTAGTTTGATGTAAGAATTATTATTATTAACTGTTCAGATTGTTATTAAAGCTACGTATGTTTGTATTTCACAACTAAGAGTAACAATTACCTGTGTTAGATAGGCTTATAGTATATTTCCTCATTTTTACTATGTCAAAATCAATTGTTGAATGTGCATTATTTGAACAACTAATTGTGGGTTAAATGAAAGATTATATATATATATATGTATATTATTTGTTGTAATGGATAAAAGCAGCTTAAACACTTAAGAATAATTCATTGAATACTACAGCAATGCCGAAAGCTCCTGCTAAATAAATTTGAAATCAAAATTAAATCACAGTTTTGGTTCTTATTGTGACTGATTAACATAGGGAAAAATTATTATTGTTTGAAAACATTACACAAGAATATAGCGAGATGGTAAGATTAATCAAATAACTATCTTATAACTCTGCTAATACAAATTATACAAAATCCATAGCATCAGAAGTAAGACTAACATCAGCTAACCGTGGGAAATAATAATAATGATAAAGTCGTACATAATTGAAGAATAATTTTGAAGCTGCAACTACTCGAGCAACGCTTTATGGAGATCCCAGAGTTGTTTCCGCAAGCAAAATGTAGAAAAGTGGAAAGGCAGGAATGACGGGATCTGTTAAGGACAGTTTTGGCTCCAAAGCTTCGTATGAAGAAGGATGAGCAGACGAGGAAATTAAGAATGCTTTCCTTCAATTATAAGATATAAAAAGAATTAATAAAACAGATCATTCATGCACAATGCTTCTATATATATATTAGTCAGGAAATGACAATGTCATGTTAATTAAAACAATTAACAGGGAAAGGACAGAGAGATAGAAAGAAGGTGACTTACCTGAGGGTCATAGATGGTAGACACCTTGAGGTTTAGAGTACTTGAATTTTCGGAGGCACCTTCCCCCTTCCTTCATCAGAAAGTTAGGAAGACATTTCCAGTGATCGGCTAGCCGCTATACATACATACATATATATATAACTAACTAAAATGCCTTACATGATAAAACCAATTTCAAATATATAATATAATCATTCATATATATGCTGTTTTTGTTGTGGTATTCAGTCAAAACACTGGTCTGATGCAACCTTCCATGCTAACCTATCTTGCAGAAGCCTTTTCATATCCTCATAACTAGCCCAACCCACATCCTCACTAATCTGCCTGGCCGATTCCATCCTTGGCCTCCCACTCATCTGTTTACTTTCCTCTAATGCTAATTTTACAAGACCCTTGTGTCTTAAAACGTGGCCTTATTATTAATCTATCCCTTCTCTTTGTCAACGTCCTCCATATTGTTTTCTCTTCCCCTATTCTTTTCTCCTCATTCTCCTACAGCACCACATTTCAAAGGCTTCTATTCTCTTCCTTTCCCCATCTCCTATCATCAACGTTTCGCACCCTCCCATTTAACGCCGCGCTCCATACCTACGTTTCCAAATATTCACACTTTTATTACCCGTTAGTAAATCCCTCTTCCTTGCTACCCTGTGCTTATCCTACTCTAGCAGCAGAATTCCTTAACTTCCTTTCTAGATATCCCTTTCCCTAACAGCCTTTGTTATTCCACTGTTTCTCCCATACTACACTACTCCATCACCTTGGTTTTTCCCTCCTCTATTAATCCTCATATTGAACTCTTCCTCTCAACAGGACCACGTTCACGCCATTTATTATGGATTCCAAGTCTTCCTCTGATTCTCCTTATGCTACAATATCGTTTTTATTTCTTCACCTTGCAGTCTGATTCCCTTTTCCATATTCCGTTTCCACTTTCTTCATCGCCTGTTCTATATGTAAGTTAAACTCCATCCTTGCCTTCCTCCTTTCTTGATTTCTGCTTTGTTGTTTTGTTGGACTTGTATTCCAATTACTGCTGCCCTGCCTTTGTGAAGAGGTTGGTTATGTATTAGCCTCCTATCTCAATATATTATTCTAGTTGTCTTCAAAATCCTTAATAGTGAGTTCCAGTTCAAATTTACAAATGTTTTTTTTTCTGAATCTACAGATGCCATGAACGTAGGTCAATTGTTTTTTATTTATCCTTTCTTTAAAGTTAATCGCAAAGTCAATATTGCATCCCTTGTCCCCCTACATTCTCGCATTTCATCGTCCTTTACACTATTTTAGTTAATATTTTGCATATTTCTACTCATGTGGTAAGTTGTACAAGTAAAAAATAATAATAATTGGGTGTTTCATGGTTTTAGAATAGATTAGAACGAGGGCTGAACCTCGGGACAGTGACTTACCTTGTGGATTGGACGAGTGCTGCCTCTGGTGGCGATGCTCCTCCATTATATCCCACACACACACCCCTTATCTGGTTATGCAAACCTGCGAAATCCAACCTTATCGGCCTTTGAGGAAGTCTGCAGTGGCTCGTAAAATATTAATTACGACTGTTTTTGCCAGACAGACAGACAAAGAGAGCGCGCGGGGAAACGAAACAACAACAACAACGGTCAAAATAAAGCCAAGCGAAGGGGCAAAACAATGTCTGTAGACGCGACGACGTCACATAACCTCACATCCGCCAACGGGAAAATAGTGCGTGGCAGATCACTGCGCGTGCGCGCAAGCTAGTGTGACGTCATCAGTAAGTCTACACGAGGAAGCCCAGAGACTAGAGCAATGGCTGACCTCCTGCAGGTTTACTGCACAGTAGTCTGCTCTACAGACCCCCTGCAAAATAAAAATACTTCCAAATTTGATGTATATATATATATATATAAAAGTAACATAAAAAATGTGTAAAAAATCTCAGTCTGTAAATTGTATTTAATGTAAAAGAAGAATAGAAGCAGCTGTGACTTAACATACTTTTCCCTCTCCCTTCATATTAGAGTCACCCCTCTTCCTTCCTTCTTTCCCTTCCATATTCCTCCAGCAGCTGTGATCTGCCTTCAATCGTCCTACTCCCATTCACCCTTCTGTCTTTAGTTTCAGTTGATTAGTTTCATTATTATTATTATTGTTAAAAAGAAAATATTTATAAAAAAATAATAGAAGAAATCTGTAACACAAATCTTGTAGGATATGAAAAAAAGGCCCGTTACAGATATTCAAGGAAACAGGCTACTTACTAGTGAAATAAATAATTAATAAGTCGACAAACGATTGGAAATGTGTATTGAAGGTCACACACACACACATTGCCAAGAACAAATGACGTCACCTATATTCGCTCTCCTCCGCCGATGAACACCTTACCCTTTTTGTTACAGGTATCTTCTATTATATTTTATAAATATTTTCTTTTTAACAATAATAATAATGAAACTAATAAACTGTAAATGAGTAGAAATATGCAGAATATTAACTAAAATAGTGTATATGACGATGAAATGCGAGTTAGGGGTGAGATCAGTTTGGTTTTAGGAAGAATGTAGGGGGACAAGAGAAGTAAATATTGACTTTGAGATTAATTTTAAAGAAAGGATAAATTTTAAAAAAAACGTCCTACGTTCATGGCATCTGTAGATTCAGAAAAAAAAAACATTTGTTAATGTGAACTGGAACTCACTGTTAAGGATTTTGAAGACAACTAGAATAATATATCGAGGTAGGAGGCTAATACATAACCAACCTCTTCAGAAAGGCAGGGCAGCAGTAATTGGAATACAAGTCCAACAAAACAACAAAGCAGAAATCAAGAAAGGATGAAGGCAAGGATGGAATTTAAACTTACATATATAGAACAGGCGATGAAGAAAGTGGAAACGGAATATGGAAAAGGGAATCAGACTGCAAGGTGAAGAAATAAAAACGATATTGTAGTATTAGGAGAATCAGAGGAGGACTTGGGAAAACCATAATAAATGGCGTGAACGTGGTCCTGCTGAGAGGAAGAGTTCAACATGAAGATTAATAGAGGGGAGAAACCGAGGTGATGGAGAAGTGTAGTATGGGGAAACAGTGGAATAACAAAGGCTGTTAGATCGGGGAAGGGATATTTTGAAAGGAAGTTAACGAATTCTGCTACTAGAGTAGGATAAGCACAGGGTAGCAAGGAAGAGGGATTTACTTACGGCTAATGTAAGTGTGAATATTTGGAAACGTAGGTATGGAGCAGCGTGGCGTTATATGGGAGGGTGCGAAACGTGGACGATAGGAGATGGGGAAAGGAAGAGAATAGAATCGTTTGAAATGTGGTGCTGTAGGAGAAAAGAATAGGGGAAGAGAGAACAATATGGAGGACGTTGACCAAGAGAAGGGATAGATTAATAATAGGGCCACGTTTATTTTAAGACACGAGTGTCTCTTGTCAAATTAGCATCAGAGGGAAAGTGAACAGGAGAGAGGGATGAAAAGGATGGAATACTCTAAGCAGATTTGGTAGGATTCGGGTTGTGCTAGTTATGAGGAAATGGAAACGCTTGCGCAAGATAGTGTAGCAGGGGTTGTATTATATATATATATATATATATATAAAACCCTGCTACCCTATCTTGCGCAAGCGTTTTCATATATATATATATATATATATATATTGTAAATGTGTGTTATGTTCCTCAAAAATACTGAATTTGAAAAATGGAACTTGATGGTGATTATTAGGCGAGTGTTTTCTCAGTTCCGCATCTTTTTTTCGTTCAGTTCTATTCTGCTGCTAAGAAAATATTTGTGATATGTGTGTGTGTGGATTTTTCCCCGTTGTCAGCAACGAGGTCGATCAGTATTTACACCCACAGGACAATAACCTGATGGAGGTACAATTGAGTACTGAAGCGTTGTTTTCACCTTCTCCCCCCTTTTTCTTCTTCTTCTTGGAAATTGTATTTTGATGAAGTCCGAAAGTGGCTAACGGTGACTGATGTGTTCCGTTTCCAGACGATGAAGATCTGGATCCTCAGCGCATGCCTGACGCTTGCGATGACGTCACTCCTGGCGGCGGGAAGCGGCGCCGCGAGTTCTCTTCCACCACCAGGTGCTCTGCCTCGAGCGCCTGGAAGCCCTGCAAATGTCGTCGTCCTCTCTGCGCCCGTCAATATCACGTTCAGCGATGTTTTGGTCATCGTGGTAGTCAATGGATAAGTGTAGAGGGACACGCAGCCTGTCGCTAAAACGCGGCGCTTTCCGTCTCGACAATTAGCACGCAATAGTGCCAACAATTACACACACGCAACGAATCAGTCGATCACCTTTGTTCGAGGAATTATGCTAATCTTATGAATCAGGGAGGTGGACCTGGAATTGAAAAGGCGAAACTTTCCCGAACCAGAGCAATCAATTTTTCACAGCGACTCTAAAACATATTATGTCACATTTATTAAATAAATAAATAAATATATATATATAGTTGTTGTGGCATTCAGTCCTAAGACTGGTCCGATCCATGCTGACCAATCTAGCGCAAGCCTTTTCATTTCCTCGTAACTAGCAACAACCCCCACCACCACACACATCCTCCGAAATCTGCTTAGCGTATTCCATCATTTTGCATTCCCCCTTCTCTTCTCAACTCCCCGCCACACACATCCCTCTAATGCTTATTTGACGTGTCTATAAAAAACAACGTGGCCCTATTATTAATCTATTCCCTTCTCTTGTTCAACGTCCTCCATATCGTTCGCTTTTCCCCCTTCTATTCTGCTTGGAACTTCCTCGTTAGTGATTCTATCCACCACCTCATTCTCCTACAGCAACACCTGTCAAAGGCTTCTTTTCCATTTATTTTCCTTTCCCCGCAACTCCTATCGTCCACGTTTCGCACCCCACATATATAACAACGCCGCCACGCTCCTCTCCATATAAAACATTTTTAGCGACGATTTCCTAATATTCACACTTACATTACCCGTAAGTAAATTCCCTGTCCCTTGCTATCCTACTCTAGTAGCAGAATTCCTTAACTTCCTTTCAAAATATCCCGTTTCCCAATCTAACAGCCTTTGTTATTCCTCTGATTTCCCCTTACTACTACGCTACTCCATCACCTTGGTTTCCCCCCCCCCCTCTATTAATCCTCATATTGAACTCTTCCTCTCTCCTGGACCACGTTCGTGCCATTTATTACCGGTTCCCCCAAGTCCTCCTCTGACTTCCTTCTAACACTACATTGTCGTCGGCAAAGCGTAAGGTTTTTTATTTCGTCTCCTTACAGTATGATTCCTCCTTTTCCATATTCTGTTTTCACTTTGCTTCATCGCCTGTTATATATAAATGTGTTATACAGCGCGGGCGACAGACTGCTGCATCCTTGTCTCACTCCTATTCCACTGTACCAATCAATATTGCTGTAATGAGCGGACGTGGAAACCGCCATTTTGTTTCACGACTGGGTGCAGAATTCCCCCCCCCCCTCCCCCGTTTTGTGTTCCCAGTGTGTCTCTGTGTTGTGTTCATATTGACTTTTGTCTACATACAATTTGTTCTATTAATTTATTTTAAGATTATATGTCTTTAATCGTGTACCTTATTTTGTTCATTATTTGTAATGTATGGCCATATCATCCTATTTCCTCAATCGAGGACCTAATGGAAACGACAATAAATCTAAAATATAAATCTAAGGTGTTCAGACACGTTTTACATCCTCTTGATGACTGCGGTGACATCCTTACCGTGAGCGAGTTATGTGTCAAAAGTATTTCCCAAAACCTTTACGTGTTGGACACTGTTCATCATATCGTTTCAGATCGAAAGGGGGGGCGGGTGGGTCTGGATTAAGTTTCTAGGAGAAGAGAATTGAATCGCACTTCCGTTTGGAGCACTTTAGTCTTGTTTTGTGACTTGCAGAAAAGCTCTTTTAGTTTCCCCCATATAGAGAACATTACAATACAAGCAATGATTATTTTTATTTACAGTTTAATATGATGATGTCAGATTATTAAGTCAAAATAAATAATTCAATTGGGTAGTGAAGAGGGATACGAAGCAATCAACTTGCCTTTAACCGATACTGTGAATATGATGTCAGATTAATAAGTCAAAAATAAATAATTCCATTGGGTAGGGAAGAGGGATAGGAAGCAATCACTTTGACTTAAACCGATACTGCAAAAATGATTTTAGATTTTTAAGTCAAAAATAAACAAATCAATTGGATGGAGAAGAGGGATAGGAAGCAATCAACTTACTTTTAACCGATACTGTGAATATGATGTCAGATAATTAAACCAAAATAAATAATTCAATTGGGTGGTGAAGAGGGATAGGAAGCAATCAACTTACCTTTAACCAATACAGCCAATATGATGTCAGATTATTAAGTCAAAATAAATAATTCAATTGGATAGTGAAGAGGGATAGGAAGCAATCAACTTACCTTTAATCGATACCGCGTGTCGTCAAGTTCGGACAGGTAATATATATATATATATATTTATTCTTTGAGGTTTGATCCTCGCACCGTTCAGATGTACTGAATTGAAGAATAGGGACCAAACCTCGACATGCTACTTCTTCCGAGCTCAGCGACACCTTCCTACAAAAACAAGTTAATTATTTTGTGCAACGCCATGTTACCTCCTGTTTCTGTGCGTGCAGAAGGTGTTTAAAAAAAAAACTGTGGAATATTTTGAGCAGTGGCGGCTACCACCAAATAAAGGGTGGGGGGGTGAAATCCAACGACACACACACACGCACGTCCTGCGATATCTATACACACATGCCCGTAGTGGCTCGAAACACATTTTTTATTTGTGTACATGTTGTGTGTACACACAGGTTGTCTCACGCCTTCAGCCGCCGCTGCCAACTGCCACACGCTGATTCCGGTGACGTTCGTCCAGTAGATGTAGCTGGCGAGGTGTGCAGGCCGACTGACCCCAGCTCTTTCCCTTTCGAAGAAAACGTGTCAACCAGCGCCTGTTTGTTTTGTTCGATCTACTTTACCAATTGCCACGTGGGACAATGCTGTTAAAGGCAGCTGGTGCCGAGAATGATTGTGTGACTCTGACTTTAAAACTAAAATAATAAATAGTGTTTATGTGATAATTTCCCAATATGTCTGTCAGGGAAATAATGACGTTCTGTTACATTGGTATCATTTTCAAATTTTGTATGTGGAATCGGTGCAAGGTTATTCAAATTTTTTATTTCACCAAAAAAATATAGTTTTTTTTCACACGTGAACATGAAAAGAAATTTCTTGCGAGAACAGTAAAATGATGGAAACGGTTTCACTGAGAAATCATCACAAGCCCAGCCAGTTATATATTTCATACAAATATATGGAGAATCAAAATAAAAAGAGGACCTTTTACAAGTTCATACATTTATTCCACACTTCTGATAAATTTAAGTTACAAAAAAAATAAAGTTCTAGTCACATTTTTATAAGATAAATTAAAGGAACATCAAATAATAATTAAATAGGTTACAATTGAAGTGATGATAAAGGAATTCACAGAATTAATTGTGCAAACCCATGTATTTTCAAAACTTCTGTACTTTATACAGCTTTTCAACGGCACATTCAAGTAAATATCAATGACTTCCATTCTCTTGTGTGCGTTAATGCCTGACCAATTTCACACATTCAGCATTAATTTTTCCTCTTGGGAGAGCTGACCAAAAAAACTCCATGAAAATTAAATGGTGTTGATGAAATGGACCTTGATATGTTGAGCCAATTGTCCAGATTGCGAGAATGTCTTTTTGCAGATGACACATATGTAAGGCTTTTCTCCAGTATGGGTCCGAATGTGCTTTCTAAGGGAACCTAATTCTGCAAATGACTTCAAACACTCAAAGCATTTGTACGGTCTCTCGCCGGTGTGAGTCCTCATGTGGTTTGTCAACTGGCTTGATACCCGGAATGATTTCTGGCACGCGGCACATGTGTATGGCTTTTCACCTGTGTGAATCCTCAAATGGTCTTTTAAAGTACTTAAAAGCGAAAATGTTTTATTACACTGAAGGCAATTAAATGGCCTTTCACCGGAATGTATCCTCATGTGTATTGCTAATGGGCTAGATTGAGAAAATCTTTTGAAACACACTTCACATGTGTAAGGTTTTTCCCCAGTATGTACCCTCATGTGAATCGCTAGCAGACCAGGCTGTGCAAATGATCTTTCACACAGATCACATTTAAATGGTTTATCACCAGTGTGTATTCTCATGTGATTTCTTAGGGTAGTATAATGCGTGTACGATGCATCACACTCTACACAACTGAACGGTTGCTCCCCAGAGTGGATTCTCATGTGGTTTCCTAACTGGCCAGACTGAGTAAATGTAGCGTCACACTCGACACATTTGTATGGCTTCTCGCCCGTGTGAATCCTTGAGTGTACTTTCAATTTACTTGGAACTGAGAACATTTTAAAACACACAGCACATATGTACGGTTTCTCGCCTGTGTGAGTCCTCATGTGGTTTGTTAATTGCCCCGATACTCGGAAATTTTTACCACACTCGGCACACGTGTATGGTTTTTCACCTGTGTGAATCCTCATGTGCACAATCAGTTTACTCCGAATTTTGAAGGATTTGAAACACTGAAAACACGTATGCGGTTTTGCAACAGTGTCTGGGCTGAACATGATTTATATGTTTAGGAAATTTACAAGTTGATATAGTGAAGTCTTCACCGTTACTAGTCTTTAGGAATTATTCTCTTAATTACAATGTAACTTTAAATAAATGAATAATTTACAGCCCAATAAATGGACTTGATGTTTATAATGTTTTATAAACAGATTATTTTGTAGGTGGAATCAATAATCTCCGATCCAAAACACGGTGGTTCGTTGGAAAAAAAATCACCTGAAACAAAAATTACAACATTATGAAGAAAGTATTTCTTTTCCACTCTTTAATAACATAAAAAAGGTTTAATAGCTTGATTACTGAATAATAGTTCAAAAATTAGCATAACATAACAAAGCAATTTTTATTAAATTTCATGAGGTATAATTGTAAAGTCACAACCCAGAGGTCCCGGGTTCGAATCCTGGCATGGGCTTGGATGTTTGCGTTGTCATGGTCATGAAGACCGGGATTAAGACTGTTGTAGGATCGATGCTCTGACCACGTGTCACTCCAAATTCGGAATGTGTCATGCAAGATGACAGTCCGCAGTCGACTCGGTAGGCCCAGGCCCCCAATGGGCTGTAGAGCCATGGAGAAAAAAAAAGAAAAGAAAATAATTGTAAAGAAATTTTTTTGCAGTGTTTTCAATTAATTTGGACTTATTTGCAAATGACTGTGGAATGTGCAGAACGCCCGCCCCTTTATGTGCAATAGTAATTTCCCCATGCTTATCAGTCACATCAATTAATAAACGGAAACTTTCAAATTTATGATGTAGTCAAGATTGAAATCATGTAAAATCCAAATTCGTTTTTATAATGTTATATATCAAAAATTCCAAAAAAAGTGTGATTTGTAATGTTTCACATGAAACATAAAAATTGAAATCTTTAAGGGGACCGAACCGAGTAAAAAAACCAAGCCAACTAAACGCTGAAAACCAGCTTCAAAGTACGGGCGCTTAATTACTTCTAGTAATAATTAATACGAGGCAATGTTATCTATAGTATAGTAGTTTGACCTTCCTCCTCATTCGTTCCTCCTTTCCTAGCACAAACACAAAGTGATAAGTTCCTGTTTATGGACATTAACCCTGCACAAAGGGGGGAAATATTCAACTTGACATAAACAACATATGGACACTATGCAACAACAACAGCCGAGAATTAGCAGAGGACTGTAAACGTGTACCAGCAGAGTTGGTCAGTGAAGGAGTTGGCGGTTATCTGCCCAAGACGTAAACGGCAGGCAGTGCACAGACAACCCAACTTGGACGAACATCACTGCCCCCTGCCCTGTGTAAAACCTGCCTTTACACGTTACCCTCCTTCATCAGAAAGTTAGGAAGAAATTTCCAGTTATCGGCTAGCCGAAAATTCAAGTACTCTAAACCTCATAAGGTGTCTACCATCTATGAACCTCAGGTAAGTCACCTTCTTTCTATCTCTCTCTGTCCTTTCCCTACTAATTGTTTATATATATAACTAACATTTAAAAGGATCACCCTCATGTAGCCTGTTACCCAAAAAAAAAATACAAATGTTTAGAAGATCGGCGCTGCGGGAGTTTTCTCGCAGACGCTTCAGCCCAGAGTGACTGCGGGGCTTACCTGATCATGTCGGGGATGCCTCCTGCACTCTCTCTGGGTACTTTTTATCAAAGTTCTCATATGCCGAGACACCTTCACCTATTTTAGGAGGTATAAGTACCGGGGTCAAAGACCTTGGGCATATGGCAAGAGTTGTCCGCTGATCCCATTGGATCAGTCGGCCAACTGCCTCCTGAAACTGGTGGAGACACGGAGAAGGGAATGCTGCGTCCCCACAGCAGACTCGTCTCCCGTCATTCGGAAGGGCGTGAGAATAGTACAGCCAATGCCCGACCTACCTGATGCAGGTTTTCTAGGGTTTTCCCTGCATCTCTTTAGGTGAAACACCGGGTAGGATCCTTAAACCACAGCCCGGGGGCCCAAGTTAACCCTTGGCTACCTTGCTCTACCTTCCGCATCCCCCCTTTTCAATTCCCTTCCTATGCTATTAAAGGGGAGTTGCCTGTTTCAGGATCACCCTCATGTAGCCTGTTAACCAAAAAAAAAATTACAAATATTTATATATATATATATATATTTGTAATTAAGTGTTAGTTACCCCTTCATTTCACATAGATTTCATCTGACTTTAAGAACACAATCACTGGAATTCTTTTTTTTAAATTTAGCGAAAGATTACCCTTCAATTTAGACAGCCTTGTAATCAGTTTGAAGACTATATTTCAAATGTTTGCAATAAGTAACAGCTTTTCCCCCCTCCGTCATACATACATTTGAATAAGTTGAATTTTGGTAAAAGATTTTCCTTCGTGTTATTTACCCTTTCAATTAGGTTAATAAAAAAATTTGAAATCAATTTACAGGCTTTACCATTGAAACATTTGTAATTAAACCTTTAGCCCTTTATTTTATACAGTTTTGAAAAAAAAATGAATACGAGTAAACTACTTTCATCCAATTTTATAAATGAATTTAAAAGACTTTATCATGGAAGCATTTGTATTCAAGTAATTGTTCTGTTCGTAATTATTTCTAAAATTGTTTACGTCATACAGTAACTAACCTTTAATTTGCGGGGGGGGGGGGGTTTGGGGGGTACAGTATACAATTATCCAAACCAATGGTGTATATGTCCTCCTCGGTGCTGCTAAGTTGGGTGTTGTTGGGGACGACTCAAGCGATCTTACAGCCCCTGCTCCTTCACCTTAAAGTGGTAACAGAATTTTCCTGGTATGATGAAGGAAGATGACGTGACTCTCAACATGATTCAATACTACCCCATCATCATTTCTTACCTTGTTATTTCTGGAAGTAAGAGAGTGAGATAGCGCGAGAACGAGCGAGAGAGAGGGAGGGGACAGAGGAGAGGGGGAGGGGGAAAGAGGAAAGGGGGGAGGGAGGGAGGGGGGAGGGAGGGAGGGGGAGAGGGACGGATGGAGAGAGGGAGAGAACGTAAATCATCATCCAAATACAGTGTTAAATAATACTGTAATATGTCGTATTTTACCAAATGTTAAAACACAGTATCGTGGGTTTGAATTCCTAGTAACCTACCACGGTTAGGAGACGTCGCCACTTTATTAGAGCGACTTTCCTGTGATACGCTACGTATTGTAACATGAAAAGTTACACACAACAATGCAGGCCAGCTTGCGAGTCCTGCATTGTTGTGTGTAACTTTTCATGTTACAGTATATTTATGGTATTAAAATTGAATGCAGGTCAATTTACAGCAATGGAATAATTCATACACGACCATCTTGTCTAAATATTATCAGTCTTCATATATGTACACCCATATATATATATATATACAGTCAATTTTTGATCAGTAATTATAAAGTGCACTAAAACGGTGCAGCAATTTACTTTGCGCATTAATTTTTTACGTGATTACAAATTAATTACAGCCCATTTTTGATCGGTAATTATAAAGTGCACTAAAACGGTACAATTATTTACTTTGCGCATTAATTTTTTACGTGATTACAAATTAATCACGTTGGATAAAGAAGGTTAAAAATATTTTACGGAAGTGGTAATGGAACCCGGACCCACCCCCCGGTCTCATATGCTTTTCAACATTCCGCGGATTTTTTTCCTTCCTTTAACAATACCACGTTAAACATGTTGAGGGATGGCTTTAAGCTCTGTTAAATTAACGTGCGGACCGTTTACACGAAAAATTTTACAACCGGTAACGGCCAGACTCCGCGTATTAAATAAGGCAAATCTAGAGGAGTGAAAAAAATTAAATATATTTTTTCCACATTACCTCGCATATTTACGAAAAATATATATCGGAACATTGCCGCTGCTTAAAGACGCGGTATTCCATTCTATTATAAAGTGTACAAAAAAATGAAGACCTAATTTTAATTGCAAATTAAAAATATGATGATTGATTAATTGCAACAACAAAAAAAAGTGGGTAAATTTACTAGCGGCGCGGCGCGATTCCGAAAATTTGTGAATTAGACATTGGCCCTAAATTTCAGGCAAGACCACGCCCCCCTCACCCGCCCCCATCTCCCCAATCTTCTCCTGGGGCGCCATAAAACAATGATGTCACACGTTACAATTCTCCATCTCCGTAATTATCGACTGTCGTCATAAAAATTATTTGGCAAAAATACTCTTTAAAAATGATAATAGACAACTTTAACCAGGTTTCATTTTTTTCCCGGCCATTTACGAACAATAAATATTAGCCTTTAAATCTGATAATTAACAGCTATCACCGGGTTCCGTTTTCATCTCAGCCCCGTTTACACGTTCCACATATTAGCCTTTAAATGTGATAATGTTACGTGTTTTTTTTTTCGTCTTAGTGTGAAAATGCTAAGTTGGCAACACGTCGGTGGGGCGGGGGAGAATGCTGAGGTGGTTGGCAGCACTATGACGTCACACTTCGCCTCCCACGATAATTTTTAATGTCCGTATATCTTCAAAATTAGTGATTTATTACAAGGTTTTTTTTATGTTTTACGTTCTAAAAAACGCGACTTTTGGCCGTTTATTTTTAAAAAAATTCTCCTTGTTTACACACCATAATTTCCTACCGCCTTTTTTCCGGAGTCAGCTGTGAGTGACGTCACACATTACAATACTTTCCATCTCCGCAATTATCGGCTGTCGTCAGGAAATTTATTTGGCAAACAGTCTTTAAAAGTGACGACAGACAACTTTAACCGGGTTTCGTTTTCATCCCGGCTACTTACGTACAATAAATATTAGCCGCTTTTAAATCTAATAATAAATAACTTTCACCCGGTTTCGTTTTCAACTCAGCGCCGTTTACATGTGAGACATATTAGCCGGCTTATTTGCCTTGGGATTATTACGTCACCCGTTCCGAACACAGGAAACTGTAAAGTTGTCAAGTTACTTGTTTTTTTTTTCGTTTTAGTGTTAAAATGCTAAAGTTGGCAACTTGTCAGCCGGGGGGGAGGGGAATGCTGGAGGAGGTTGGCAGCAGTATGACGTCACAATTTACGATAATTTTTAATGTCCGTATATATTCAAAACTAGTGATTTATTACACTTTTTTATGTTTTCCGTTCTAAGAACCGCAATTTAATTTTTTTAAAAAAATTATTAATTTAAAAAAAATTATGCTTGTTTACACACCATAATTTCCTACCATTTATTTGGCAAATAGTCTTCAAAAGTGACGACGGACCAACTTAACCGTGTTTCGTTTTCATCCCGGCCATTTACGTACAGTAAATACTAGCCTTTAAATGTGATAATAAACAACTGTCACCGGGCTTCGTTTTCATCTCAGCCCCGTTTACAAGTGCCACACATTAAACTTTAAATCTAATAATAAACAACTTTCACCGGGTTCCGTTTTCGTCAGCTGTGAGTGACGTCACACACAATTTTATTTTTCTCCGTAATTATTTACGTTCAATAGCCTTTAAATGTGATAATAAACAACATTCACCCGTTTTCGTTTTCATCTCAGCCCCCGTTTACACGTGCCACACGTTAGCCGTTGTTCCGGAGTCAGCTGTGAGTGACGTCATACATAATAAATTTTTTCCATCTCCGTAATTATTTACGTACAATAAATGTTAGCCTTTAAATATTGTGATAATAAACAACTTTCACCGGGTTTCGTTTTCATCTCGGCGCCCGCCGTTTACACGCGCCACACGTTACCCGTTGTTCCGTTCCGGAGGCAGCTGCGAGTGACGTCACAGGCTTGACAAACGTCATTTGCATAAATTTCCCCCTCTCCCCCCTTAATTACCGAGTGGTCCACTGAAAAATTGAGGGGGTTGTTTTTTTTTTCTCTTACGCGTGTATATGAAAATATAAGATCACGGGTGCCCGTAAATGGCGAAAGAACGATTTATTTAGGTGGGTAACATGCTGAAGCGTTCGTTCAAGTTAAGGAACCGTGAGCGTTGTGTGGATGGAACAAACCAAACGTGCAGCTTTAATTACATATAAAAATTATATATATCTATATATCATGCCCCGCCTTTATCACACGGCAGAAATAAAACCACAGTTGTAATTAGAAACGCTGTTGGTCGGTGAGTTAAAAGACGCTTACCTTGAACGGAAAACTTGGACAGGGGGGAAGAAGAAGAAGACGTCGTCGCTGCTGCTGCTTGGCTGCGCGTCCTCCATTAACGCTATGCCTCGACACTGCTGCCAACGTCGGGCCGCTAACCGGCGAATGTCGGGGACGGATTCCCACCTTTACTGAGCCTCTCGACGATACACGAAACCGTTAAAAAGGTATACGATTAACGATTCTCATCGTCGGTAACCGAGTTCGTGAGAATTAAGACGGAATCGGAGGTCGTTTGCGACTCGGTGCTTTTCGAGCTGAAACGTTGGCAGCGTCCGTGTTTCAAGACAGTCCCTGAGGGGTGGGAAGATGGAGGGGGAAAAAAGATGGCCTTAATATCGATCACCTGAAGGGATGATTCCACACATATTGACTGAATAAACTGTGTAGAGGAAGGCGTTCTTCCGACCCTAAAAAAAAAAAGACCTTTACGGTTGTCTGTAACTCAGTTCCCCCAACACAACGCACAACGATGCATTTCTTTCTTTTTTCGTAAACGAATTATTATTTTTTTTAAAAAAAAGAAGACGACTTACAATACGTCATCTTCAAATATAAACGTTAAATTCATTTCCATCCTTATTATTTTTACATTAAAGTTACACATTTCGGTTTGATATTTGACAGCACAGCTACAAATATATATATATATATATATAATATATATATATATATATATATAATATATATATATATATATATGTTTATCTTTCTTTAGTTTATAATTATGTATCTGCCACCGGGCTTGCGCCCAATTGTACATTATTAGCAAATACAAATATATATATATATATATATATATAATATATATATATATATATTTATATATATATATATATAACTTGGATGTTAATAACAAATTTCTTTTCTCAGTGTTGCTTGTAAATTATAATTTCAGACATGGTCAGGGTATCATTAAGCACTATTTTACTTTTTGGATAACAGGGGACACGAGGGTGATCTTGAAACAGACAACTCGCCTTTAATGGCGTAGCAAGGGTATTGAAAATAGGGGAGGGGAAGGCAGTGCGATTGGATAACAGGCAACATGAGGGTGATCCATCCCAAAACAGACAACTCGCCTTTAGTAGCGTAGCAAGGGAATTGAAACTGAGGGGGGGAAGGCAGTGCGATTGGGTAACAGGCGACACGAGGGTGATCCCGAAACAGACAACTCCCCTTTAATAGCGTAGCAAGGGAATTGAAACTGAGGGGGGGAAGGCAGTGCGATTGGGTAACAGGCGACACGAGGGTGATCCTGAAACAGACAACTCCACTTTAATGGCGTAGCAAGGGAATTGAAAATGGAGGGGAAGGCAGTGCTGCAGATTATAAATCCTACCCCGTGTTTCACCCACAAGAGATAATGGGGGGAAAACATCCAAGTTGATTTGTACCCCATCTTATCAAATGTATCCTTGAGTTGCATGTCGACATACAGTCGCTACACACGTTTTGATGCCCACAAATTGGGGGTTATTATTATTATTTTTTTTGTTTTGTGATACCTTTGTTTACAATATTTCAGTCTGGCTTTAGGTTGTAAACAATTGACCCCACCACCAGGTCACCAACTTTCTCTCTCAAAGAGGGTCTGGGAAGAGGCGAGGACTTGACGGGGAGATGCACGCCAACACGGTTCTGCTTCTTGACACACACACACTCATTCAAAACACATCCATCCTCAAAGGTGTCAATATTTAAATATTGACACATACACAAGTACATACATACAGCCACCGTTCAAACAAATATCAAGGTATCTTACACACACACTCAGCATGCACACAGAAGGTTTTATTACACATACAAATTCCAATGAGCTCGTGGTGTTATAGATGCTGTGGGAGTGGGGGGGGAGAGGAGGTTGAAGATAGAGAGTTATGCTGAGTCCAAGGCTTTGTCTGGACTGTAGGACATGCTAAAATGAAACTTCCCATATATATATGGGGTTAACATCAGAATAGTCTTAGGACTAAATATCACAACAACATTTTTTTAAAATACCGTACGTTTTTTCCCTCAGTGTGATGAATGTAGAGTTCTTGGGGGTTTCAACCTGGGTTACATCTGGCGTGAAACGAAAAGGGGTTCGACGACAGGCGACAACGTCACTGGATGAAAAGTTCTTGGGGATTCACCGTAGAAATGTCGTGGACTTCCAAACGACAACATCACCCGACTGGAATCCCCGAGAACTCTACATCCAACATCTTCGGCGGGAAAATCTACATTCTCCAACAATGTTGCTGCTATACGTTCAAACATTGCGAGATATATGAAACCCAAAATCTCCACGGTAATAAAGAGGTTAGTAAATAACAATAACCGTTCTTCAGAAAAAAAGGATTTAGCGTTATTTGAGGAGTATTAAAAAAAGGTCTATATTTACAGGTAGTATTTAAAAAATAATAATCACCTAATGAAATAGATCATATATTTATAAAATATAAATACTCAAACTCGCATACAAGATAAAAATGGAAATGTTTTAAAAACGTAAATGTAAGCAGATGTAAACTACTCACATAAAAATAAAACAATATTTATTAAAGATTTACAAAATGTCATCTGTCAACATGAATATTTACTGGGTTTTATTAAAGTGCTTGATAGAGTTTGTTTTTATCAGTCTTAGGCAAGTTTTATACATTTTCACCAACATGAACCCTCGTGTGAGTAATGAACGTTTCAACAACACGTAATACACATTTGTATGATTTTCCACCAATGTGTGACCAGATGGCGCAAAAATTTAAATCTCACTCAACACATTCATATTACATTTCTTTAGACTTTTCGAGATAAATGTAAATTAGAATTTTTCATCACCCTCATTAAGTTTGTACGGATTTCACCAGTCGGAATTGACTGAATATTTTATCAATATTGTTTCTCACTTCCGTGAACCCTAATTTGAACTTTGCTGTGAAAAAATTTGATCACACTTAAGATATTTGTAAACACTTTTGATACTGTAAACCTGTTTGACAATTTAAAGACACCATTGAGCAAATATTTTATCACATAAACACTTCTGTAAGGTTTCCACCAGTGTAAATCCTTATATGATCTGTAAGAAGACTAGATTAATTAAAAACATCCTATAACACAACGCACTTGTATGATTTTTTTGGCCGGAGTGAATTCTAATGTTGTTGCCTTAACCAGATTTAGCATATATGTGTGTGTTACATGCAACACTCATTCAATTTATCACCAGTATGGATCCTCGCGTGTCTTCTTAGGCTGAAAGATGAAGAGAATATTTTATGGCACTCAGGACATTTATGTGGCTTATCGCCGGTGTGAATTGCTGTGTGCCTTTTCAAGTGACCCAGTTTTGAGAAGGTCGCCAAACACTCCACACATTTGTGTGGCTTTTCACCAGTGTGAATCCTTATGTGACCTTTAAGGTGACTGGAAGTAGCAAATGCTTTGTTGCACTCCAGACATTTGTAGGGCTTATCGCCGGTGTGAATCTGCATGTGATAATTTAGGGAACCGGAGTGGATGAATGCTTTACCACACACAACACACTTGTATGGCCTTTCGCCGGTGTGAATTCTCAGGTGTCTTTTAAGGTGACCGAATTCTGAGAATGCTGTAAAACACTCCAGACACTTGTAGGGCTTTTCGCCGGTGTGGATCTTCATGTGGTTTGTCAGGTGACTGGACTGCGTGAACGTCGTCTCGCATTCGACGCATATGAATGGCTTTTCTCCAGTGTGGATCCTCATGTGTACATTTAAATTGGATAACTGTGAGAATTTCTTGTTGCAGTCAACGCATCTGTATGGCCTTTCACCAGTGTGACTCCTCGTGTGAGATTTCAGGCTGCTTGATTGGGTAAATGTTTTGTCACACGCAACACATTTGTAGGTCTTCTTGCCAGTGTGAATTTTCATGTGTACTTTGAAGGTACTTGACCTGGAGAATGTTACATTGCACTCGGTACACTCGTGAAGCTTTCTACCGCTAAAATTTAAATTATTCAAGCTGCTGTAATTGTTATGTTGTTCTTGCGAAGTGAACATTGTACAGCCTAAAACGTCTTCATACTGCACCTAAACATAGGAAAAAATATTATTATGATAATAAAACTTAAAAAACATAATCATTGAGAACTATGGATGAAGAGTTATTGGGGATTCCAGTCAGGTAATGACGTCGTTTGTAGTCCACAACGTTTCTATGGCTGACACCTGCCATCTTCTTCAGGTGAAGTGCTTACAAGTCAAAATTTGGTAGTTTATATAGTCCCCATCGGTTAGTCCTTTCCAATCAGGGGTTCCCTAGTCTAGTCCTTAGGTGGTAGGAGTGGGGGGTACGGGCTCTCTTTCCACCCCCCTCCACCGCCGCCCACTCTTTGGATCGGTGGATCTCATGCGGTCAACGGTTAAAGACAGCATTGGTCTCAAGAAACCAGGGATATATCAAATTCCTTGTCCCTGCGGCCAAACCTTGAGAACCGTGGAGGAAAGAATAGCTGAACATGAATGCGCAACATCCGTCTGAAACAAACAAATGCCAAACACGCCCTCACCATTATTATCAAAAATGAGGAGAACCCGCACACAGAAAATCCCAGAGCCTGAGCCTGGTAATGGAGATGAGGTAAAGTCACCATCAGCCGTTGAGCGCAATGCTATGTTGCCCCTGAGGCTGTGGCTGCAGCAGCAGCTATATACAAAGAAAATACAATCACAAAAAGTTTAAGCTAAGGAAGAATTTTGAAGAGTAGTTTCTTTATATGAAAAAGAAAACAAAGGAGCCACACACAAAAATCACTTCACTATTATCACTTGTCTCATTCTAAAAGAAAAAATAAATAGAACTACTCACTTAAGTTTTCCTTAGCCTATTCCTAAACTGATTTACACTGCCCAGAAAAGTCGTGTGAGTATTTCTGCAGGAGGCGAGGAAGGAATTACAATCGCCTATTATGACCTATTTACAAATGAAAATTTTCCTACGTCTGTGCGTTGTTGTAAATAGGTCATAATAGGCGATTGTATGTAATTCCTTATATATATATATATATATATATATATATATATATATATATATATATATAATGATTAATTAATTATAATATAATATATACAATAATTTCATACTGTGAAAAATAAATGTAGATCGGTGCGCCGACATTGTGCTCAACGGCTGATGGTGACTTTACCTCGCGTCCATTATCGGGCTCAGGCTCTGGGATTTCCTGTGGTTCCCACGGCTTACTCAGGTGGAAACCTGAATCCCTATTTATCAGCTGGCTGTTAGCGGTTCTGATAGAAACCGCCTCCAGTGAGAAAGCTGTCCCAGAAAAGATCAGCATAGTCAAGGATCATGGTACCATTAAAGTCTAAGTTATGTCCCGTAGTGAGGGCGTGTTCGGCATTTGTTTGTTTCAGACGGACGTTGCGCGTTCAGCTGTTCTTTCCTCTGTGGTTTTCAAGGTTTGGCCGCAGGGACAAGGAATTTGATATATCCCTGGTTTCTTGAGACCAATGCTGTCTTTAACTGTTGACCGCATGAGATCCAAAGAGTGGGACTAGACTAGGGAACAGCTGATTGGACAGGACTAACCGATGGGGACTACGTAAACTACCAACTTCTTAACTCGTAAGCACTTCACCTGAAGAAGATGGTGTCAGCCGTAGAAACGTTGCAAACTATAAACGACATCACCCGACTGGAAACCCTGAGAACTCTTCATCCGGCATCTTCGTCGGGAAAAATCTACGTTCTCTGTTATTAAGAACTATGTCGACAAGAACTGCGGAACTTTGAGCTAACTTAAATTTTCTGACATAGACAATCTCGTATCACTAAACCTAGTGTGGAACTTCATCAAATCAAACCTTTTGAATTCGATAATACTGTTATTTAAGATAGGAAAGTAAATTATATATAAAAAATAAAAGAGATTAATCACTGAAATGCTCTTTACACAATCCAATAAAATTTTCTGAAAATGTAAGACAAGCCACTCCCGAGTTAAATTCAATATATGATGGTTAATTAAACAGTCTTTTCTAGTCTCATTAATTATTATTTTTTTGTTTGTACTACCTTTGTTTACAGTATTTTTTTATTATTATTGACATGGGCCACATGGGTCCAAAAGGTTATTGTATTAACTTATATAGGAGCTGTTAAATGTGTGAGAACTACAACACGTGAAAAGTGTATACAATCTTTTTTTTTGTACAAAACTATATAATAAACTTCCACTACATTTTAAATGTTCCAATTTTAATATTATCAAATGAAAGGAGAAGAAATAAAAACCCCTGCGGCATGCCAATGACACTGTAGTATTAATGGGAGTCGGAAGGAGACCTGGGAAACCACAACAAAAATGGCATGAACGGGATCCTGGAAGAAAGTACAACGTGAGGAATAATACAGGGGTAAACCCCGTGGAGTGTAACTATGGGAAACAGTGGAATAGCAAAGGCTGTTCTAATTTTAATATTATCACATGCAAGGAGAAGAAATAAAAACCCTGTGGCATGCCAATGACAATGTAATATTAATGGAGTCGGAAGGAGACTTGGAAAACCATAACAAAAATGGCATGAACGGGATCCTGGAAGAAAGTACGACGTGAGGAATAATACAGGGGTAAACCCCGTGGAGTGTAACTATGGGAAACAGTGGAATAACAAAGGCTGTTCGATTGGGGAAGAGGGGATATTTATTGACAGAAGTTAAAGATTTCTGCTACTAGAGTAGGACAGCACAGGATGGCAAAGAAGAGGAATTAAGTTTTTTTTTTTTTGTATTGTCACACATGACTACTACAGGTGGTCCTTTGCCCGGAGGCAATGTAATAATAAAATTAGAACATATTTAGTAAATTAAGTACAGAGATAAATTACAGAAGAAAGAAAAATTAAAATTACAATTATAAAGTATTTCCCTTCCCTTTTTTACAAAATAAGTTCCTAACTTTTTATCGGTTTGTAACTTATTTTTGAAAATATTTATATTCTTAGGGGGAAAGCCTCCAGTAGCCTTCCAGTCCCTTATTGCTCGTCTGTTAACATCTGTGTTTTTTGGTCCCTTCCCTTTATTTTGTAATCATGGTCATTTTTAGAGAAGAAGAAATTTGGTACAGTCGGCCAGCCGCTCCCCTTATTTCTGACCAGGCCGGTTCGTCTGTTACGTATAATATAAGTGCAAATATTAGGATATCACTGCTAAAAAAAAAGAAATGGTTGGCATGGAGCGTGGCGTCGTATGAAAGATGGTGCGAAACGTGGACGATAGGAGTTGGGGAAAGGAACCTTTAAAATGTGGTGCGTGCTATAGGAGAAATGAGACGGGGTGGACAGGGTAACTAACCGGGAACTTCTAAATGGAAAAGCGTACAATTTGGAGGACGTTGACCGGGAGAAGGGATGGATTAATTAAGGCCACGTCGTAAGACACGAGGGGGTCTTGTAAAATAAGCATTAGAGGAGACGAGTGTGTATGTGGCGGGGAGGATAAGAACAGAAGAGGGGAGGCGGCCAAGGAAGGAATACGCTAAGGGAGGATGCGGTAGTTATGTGGAAATGAAAAGACTTGGCGCAAGGTGGGTTAGCATGCACGAGGATTGCATCAGACCGGTCTTTGGACTGAATACCACAACAACGACATAAAAAAAGGTAACTTAAAACATTGTTACAGAAAAACTGTTGTTATAAAATAAATTAATTTATTATAATATTGTAACAAGGTTACAGTATTTGTAAAAAACAAAACAAAAAAACTGTACACTTGTGCTATGACCATACAATATAAATTTCTCTGTGTGTGTGTGTAACTACACCAAAGTTCCTTGACCTTCATCTGGTAACATATTTGAAACTACCAAATATCAAACATGACCAATAAATAAATAAAATAAATTTTGACTACCAGAGTATTTTTTTTGTGTGTGTGAACAATTTCTCTGTAATAGAACCAAGGGCGAAAAATTAGGTCAAAAAGAAGTAGTGTTAAAGCACATTCGGGTGAAGGTTACGTAACCGTGTCGCTATAGTTCCTTACTGTAACAAGAAGTAGGACGATACACAGCCACAACCCGACCAGATGTTCAATCACAACACGGAGGAAACTCGTACCAACATACAAAAATCAAATGTTTCACGCGGCGTGCGACGAAAAATTGTAACAGTTTTTTAATATTTGTTAAATAACAGCGACGGAAACTACAGTAATTTACTAACTTGATCGGTAATTGGTAAAATGTTTGAGTGGGAAGCGTAAAGTTGTTGAGGGTAAATGACTAAACGTTTTATTGACTCGGTGTTTTTAGCGCTCGTGTGTTGGTCACGTCACTTGGTGACGTACGTGCGGATGAAACGTGATGGGAGTTGTTATTCATAATTTTTCTCAGGAATAAAGGTTGTACGTTAAAAATTATACCAAGTTTTTAACCTTACAATAAAAAAGATACTTTATTGTATATACTGGATCATTTATTGTAAACACTGATAACCTTTATGTTATGTTTATATATTTTTTTTGATATGAGTAAAAAAGAAAGTAAGTTACTGAATAGACTAAGAGAATGTTTGTACCTACGTATGTATGTAAAAATGGACGCAAATATTGTACAATAATCGTTAAAAAAAATCATCATCCGTTGTAGAGCTCCAATTACTCCCCCCCTTTATTAATGTATTTAATTTTGCAAATGCACAAGGAGATATTTAGTAATTGAGTGATCACGTTCAACTAGTTAAAAGTTTAGGGGCGTCTTTTATGGACATTATTTATTTAAGATTAATGTCTAGGCCGTCTAAATGCCAATAAACACAGTCGTGCACTGACAGGTTACAATAAAGCTAGGTTTACACAGGGGCAGTGATGTCCGTCCAAGTTGGGGTTGTCTGTGCACTGCCTACCGTTTACACCTCATGGGCAGATAACACTGCCCAGTTCTTCTCTGGCAAGAACAGGGGGCAGAGAACTCTGACGAATGTTTACACTTCTCTGCTGCTATTTCTTGGCAACTACTACGGGTTGTTGATGTTGCATAGAGTCGATATATTGTTTATATCAAGTTGAATAATTTTCCCCCTCCTTTGTGCACGACGCATAATGTCCATAAACAGGAACTAACCTCACTTTGTGTTTGTGATAGAGGAGTGAGGAGGAGGAAGGTGAAACTCAGCATCACGCTACTGTGCTATAGATACGTGACAATGAAAACAGTTGTTTAGTTAATATTGCTTTATATTATTATTACTACAGAAATCAAGCAATAATAATAACAAGAGCCAGCGCCTGTTCCTTTGAAGCTGGTTTCCAGTGTTTAATTGCCTCGGGTTTCTATTACTTGGTCTTTTTTATTCCCCTTAAATTTGTCAATTACTCAACAAAACGAAATGAAATTATTTTTTCATGACATTTGATAGTAAGTAGTATGTTTATAGCTATACATCATTCTTTTGCTTATTTTTTTCCAGTTAAAGTTTGTGCCGTTGGAGGCTGGACAATAATAATTATTTTTGGAAAGTTAACCTAAAAATTTTATAGGCTCATAGGTGCAAAAAAACGAACTCTATCCTAAATGCTTTCTGAACCAAACTACTCAGCCCGTGTTCACAGCAAAGATTCACTTACTCCAATCGCACACTAAACCAAACACTGCACAAAGGGAGAAAATATCCAAATTGATTTAAACAATATATGCAACAGCAACAACATTACAACCGGTCGTAGTTGCCAAAAAATAGCAGAGAAGTGTAAACATGCGTCAGAGTTCTCTGTCCCCCGTCCTGCAGTGAGGAAAGCAACAACAGAGTTGTTGTCAGTGAAGGAGTGCGGCAGTGTTATCTGCCCAAAATGTAAACGGCAGGCAGTGCACAGGCAACCCCCAACTTGGACGAACATCACTGCCCGTGTAAACCTAGATAAAGTAGTGGACAGAGTTTTAAAGGCGACGGAAGGTCCTCCGAACATCGTCAATACCACCACAAGGGCTCAGGAAAATGAAGTGAAAATTTAGGGAAAGAAAAGCAGCTCCAACTCGTTCACAAAAACAACACACGTGATGTTAAATGAGGCAGAGAATAGGCGAGTGGGGAACAAAAGTCCGTAGGGGGTTACCGAGCTGCAAACTAAATTCTTTAGGTTCATATCATAACGGCACTAAATTGTTTTAACATGACGACTTACGACAAATGAACGTACGTTCTTAATTTGCGATATAATATCAACAAAAAAATTAAACACGCGAAAAAA
>CM067376.1:1301025-1383923 GCA_034510155.1 Eucriotettix oculatus | reverse complement strand
CGACTTACCTGCCTACCAATTCACTGATCACAATCCTCACGTCTTAATTCTAGGAAACACATCAAGATGAACATTGCGTTAACTGATCATAGGTGCGTTGAATTCTAAACTAAGTTAGTGGGAATGATGAATTTCAGTAGCTTAGATTTACAGAATGGAGATGTGTTCAGTAGGTCCTGGGAAGTCGACTTGGATTAGCTCAGTTGGTAGAGTATCCGCCCGGCTGGATACCACAAGGTCCTGGGTTAGATTCCCTGGTCTGGTTGACATTTTTCCATTCTTGTCTTTCTTCTAAAGACAAACTATTATTGTTTTACTTCAGTTTTAGATGTGACCATCAGGTTTTTATGGTCTGACGACGTCGTGGGCAATGATTGATATAGGTAAACGATAAAAAACTTTCTCATCCAATGAATTCATGTTTGATTACTAAATTAATAAAAAACCCACCCCAAGACTATAACTAAAAGGAAGGAAGGAAGGAAGATGTGCAGCATCCAGCGTGCAAGAGGAAGGTCGTTGTAGCGCAGCGCCAGCAGATATGGTTGGAGTCGCTGAGTTGTGGCGATCCCAAGCAACAGGGGAGGGGAGGATTGTGGGTTGAATGTCTCTGACCCCATGTGGCACATCTATTATAATCTATTCACGCGAAGTAGGATTCTCTTATTATGCTGCGGTGAAGTCGCACAAGGTATTAGAATTCAACATACAAATATTTTGCCAGATACTGACAAGATATGCAATTCAAGGGGAAAATCATCAAAGTCATTAAGTGCTTTGTTTATTAATATTTTTATGTTTACATTATATTACAGTTTTATAATTAAAATATTAATAAATAATAATTTATTTTTACAGGAAGGAATTGCCCAATAGTAAAAAAAATCAATAATTTCGTTTAAATGTCTGATTTTATGAAGTGTTCCATTACAAAAAAAGTTTGAGAAACCCTGGCTCAGCGTATTACATCATTCTGCTTTAACCCCACACACTTCCCTCTAATGTTCATGTTACATGACTTTGCTATTTATTTAGAGAGACACCTAGCGGGTGTTTCTTTAAACTACAGTATTTATTTCTATTATTATTTAAAGACATTATTATTTCCTGTATTATTTAAAAATTGCATTATTTACAAAAGTCATTTAAAGAGATAACATCACATTATTTACAAGGTTACAAGCAGCTTCTTGTTTCACATTCATGGCTACATTTAAGTTCATGATTATATATACATTCCTTCTAATAATTCTCATTTTATTAAATTGTCCTCAAATCTATCTAACTGATGCTTAGTTCTTATTCTTGCTTTAACCTTTTGATTGGACTTAAGATGACAATTGCTCTATTTTATTTTCATACTATGAGTTAGATTTAATCCATTTCTACAAGTATATTATAAAATAAGCATCATTTTCTATGTAAAACTGCGATTAAGATTAAATTTATTTTGGGGAATTAGTATTTGGTTATGAAAATTTCCACAAGAATGAAATAATACCTTTCTTTGGAAAAATACTAATAATAAATAATTAAATACTATATGAATTAACATAATTATTTTTCTTATTTGTTTTTAGGATAATTACAAAGTTTCATCTGTAATTGGACATTCATTATTGTGAATTAAATATACCAAATTTATATTGAATTGATTTGAGGGAAAAAATAGAAACATCATAATTGGCAGTATAACTGAATAGATAATAAGAAAACAAAACCAACAGAAGAAAATTAACAGGCTCAACAATATTTGAATCAGACTATGGTAACAAATAATATAGAAACATGTGTGACAAAATATTCACAACTTCAAGCAGTTTAAAAAGGCAAATGTAGATTCACAGTGGGAAAAAACCATTTAAATGTATTGCAATATTCTCATGTTCCAGTCATTAAGATAGTAATATAAGAATTCATATAAAAGATATGTCATTTGAATGTTTAGAGTGTTTTAAATCATTCACAAATTCGGGCACTTTAAAAAAACATATGCGAACTCACGCTGGTGAAAAGCCATTTAAATGTGTTGAGTGTTCCAAAGCATTCATAGAGACAAGCGCTTTAAAAACACATGTGCGAATTCACACTGGTGAAAAGCCATTTCAATGCGTTGTGTGTTTTAAATCATTCACAACTTCAGGTAGTTTACAGAGGCATATGAGGATTCATACTGGTGAAAAGCCATTTAAATGTGTTGAATGTTTTAAATCATTCACAGAGTCAAGCGCTTTAAAAACACATATACGGATTCACACTGGTGAAAAGCCATTTAAATGTGTTGAATGTTTTAAATCATTCACAGGGTCAAGCGGTTTAAAAACACATATGCGGATTCACACTGGTGAAAAGCCATTTAAATGTGTTGAGTGTTTTAAATCATTCACAGATTCAAGTAGTTTACAAACTCATGTGCGGACTCACACTGGTGAAAAGCCATTTAAATGTGTTGAGTGTTTTAAATCATTCACAGATTTGGGCACTTTAAAAAAACATATGCGAACTCACACTGGTGAAAAGCCATTTAAATGTGTTGAGTGTTCCAAAGCATTCATAGAGACAAACGCTTTAAAAACACACATGCGAATTCACACTGGTGAAAAGCCATTTCAATGCGTTGTGTGTTTTAAAGCATTCAGAGATTCGGGCAGTTTTAAAAAACATATGCGAATTCACACGGCGAAAAGCCATTTAAATGTGCTGAATGTTTTAAATCGTTCACAAGATCAAGTAACTTAAAGTATCATATGAGAATTCATTCTGGTGAAAAGCCGTTTCTTGTTTAAGGTGTGTTTAACCGCTCACAGTCACATGTTGTTTAAAAAAAACATTAGTGAATCTACATTGCTTGTGATACATGTAAATGTTAGAATTAAATTATCGCATTTAAGATATTGTGTCTTTTTATTTGAAATTTAGATATATTATTAGACGTTATAGATTTTTGTAGGTTCTTTATCTGAAAATTGAAGTTGTTATTTAGTGAATAATAAAATATGTTTGAGAAACTTGTGAGTTGTCATTTTTCAAAAATTGTATTGAAGCCTTTCCAAATTGTTTTAATTAATATAAAATTTTAAGTAATTTTTTTTGTAAATACAATGTACAAATGAGTTTTTAACTGCCAAAAAATATTATAATTTGATTAATGTTGCCCTGACTTACCTTTATGTATTACGGGATTGTTCTTCAAAAGAATATTTCATTTTCCTGTAAAGCATGTTATAGCCTGGTGTGGCCCTTGACCTTCTTCAGAACCTCCAGCCATTCTTTCCTCCTGTTCATGGCAACGTTCTGCCTAAGGTTGTCATATCCCGAGCCATTTCTTCTTCCCACCTTATTTTGGGTCGTCTTGTCCGTTCTAATTTAGCTTTAAAACCGACTTTCCAAGTCTTGTTGTTGTCAATACAAATTACGTGGCCCGCGCTGTCCAATCTGCCAATCCTAATGTATTTAACAATGTCTGGCTCATTAAATAATTCATATAATTCCATCTGTTCCATCATTAATCTCCCTCCATAGATGCATCTTAAGATCTTATTTCATTTCTACATAACTAACACATCCTCCCTAATCTGCTTAGCATTCGCCTCCCTCTTCTGTAACTTATCTATAATGCTAATTTTACAAGACCCTCGTATTCTAAAATGTGGCCTATTTATCTATCCTTTCAAAATCCGCCAAATTGTTCTCTTTTCCCCCCTTTACTGTTTGGTTAGTTACTGTATCCACCTATCTCATTCTCCTGTATCACCACATGTCAAAGGGTTTTTTACTCTTTTTTCCTTTCTGCAAATCCTACCGTCCACATTTCCCACCCATATAAATGTTACTCACTATACCAACATGTGTAGCAATTATTTCTTATATTCACACTTTCATTAGCCGTAAGTAAATTCCTTCATTGCCTGCGCTGTCCTACTCTAGTAGCGGAATAGTGACTGAATACTCTGGCAAGTATACCGATTTTCTTGAAGAGCCTCCTGCATGCAAATTATCGGTGGAACCTGACACAATATTCTGACAATTTTTGTCTTTCCCTGATCCATTACCTCATGTGCTGCTGCTGCTGATGGCCGATGGGATGTTACACGCCCCACGATTGGTTGATGAGGTCATGTGGCTGTGATTATGCAGGCAGACAGGAGCTGGCACGTTCACACAGTCGCTGGCGGGTTATTGGAGGTGAAAGACGCGTCTCGTGGACCGCAAAGTTTGGCAGCCATGAGGCTTATGAAGGCTAGGGAGCGAGCCATGAATCCCATTTAGTATCATGTCGTCGTTTTTTTTTGAATAATCGAGTTAAGGATGAGTGAGTGACCTCTTCCCCCTCCCGCTTCCCTCCCCTTCTGCTTTAGATCAACACCTTTCTCCTGTTTTGAATTAAACTTTATATTAGTCTTTTCGTGTTTTCCTGAGTATAATTAACTGGCGCCTTATAATATTCGTGGTCCGAAGACCAAAAATGTATATATCAACGAAGAGCTGAGCTCACCAGAAATGACTGAACTTCTACAATATATAAATACTAAACTGAATTTGCAATTAAAGAAATGCAAGGGGAATCAGGATTTAATATTACTATACATAATATGAAAAGGAAAGGGAGATGGAAAGTAGGTGACTTACCTGAGGTTCATAGATGCCGAGACAGGAAATGTCTTCCTAACTAACCGGTACCTTCAAAAATTGAAAGAACTCCAAACCTCACAAGGTGCCTGCCATCTGCGAACCTCGGGTAAGTCACCTTCTTTCCATCTCCCTTTTCCTTTCCTTATTAATTGTTTTAATTTACCAACGAGAATGTCTTTTCCCGACGCATATTATATATAGTAATAGTTAATCCTGATACCCCGTGCATTTCTTTAATTGTAAATTCATTTAAGTATATTTTGTAATAAGTGGATGAGACCCTGGACTTTCTCCATGGCACTTGATGCGGCTGGAGGTTAGTTTTTCAAACAATGGACTCGTCTGGGCAAGAAACTGATTGTTACGTCATATATGAAAGACGTGATAGCTCCTTTCTGGAATGTTTGAGAAATGGCAGGAGGTTGCAACCTAATTGTCTTATTAGAGCATGGGGCAGTAATGGCGGATGGCAAGGAGCGTACCTGTACATTTGGACGTGCAAGAGTTTACACGTGTGTTTGAGATTGATGATGGACTTTGAGGGGCGAATTTGTTTTTGGGTACATAACGGTGAAGGAAGTTGAGGAGTGATTAGGGGACAGCTGCAGGGGCCGTGGACCGGAGTGGTCGACATTTGTGAATTGACGGAGGATCACGTCTGTCTGCCTGGTTGGGATCTCAAGGGTGTGCGAGACGAGGTGTGGACTGAAATTTGGGAGACAGGAACCCCGAAACCCGACACAAGTACCTTTGAATTGTAAGAGTAGCGGCACGTTGCAGAACAAAAAAAAAAAAATCACACACAAAAGTTTGGATAATGTTATGAAAAAATTGCATTTATGTAGACAATTCTAATATGTTAGTAACATTTACGTAAAACTTGATATTTCAATAGTATTGAATGAATTTTTCTAAAAATCTAACACTTTCATATCAATTATTTAAACTTGTTTTACTATTTTTCGGTGTTGTTCTATTTTCCATTGTCAAGAGCCCAGGTGTCCTCTGCAGGCCAAGTCGTGCGCTATAAAATTTTTGATCAGTTTGTTTTATCGTGAGAGTATAAAGAAAATATATGTTATTGTGTTTGAATCTTGTCTGTTTTAAATCTTGTTTTTTTTTTATTTTAAATAAATGCCCCCCTCGCTTTTTTAATATATATATATATATATATATATATATAGTAACATGAAAAGTTACACGCAACAATGCGGGCCAGCTTGCGAGTTGCAATTGTCGCAACTCGGGCCAACAATGGAGTCTGGCGAGACTTAAGCTAGGTTTTCACGCAGTGGCAGTGATGTTCGTCGAAGTTGGGTTGTCTGTGCACTGCCTACCGTTCACATCTTAGGCAGATAACTGCCAAGTGCTGCCAACTCACTACAGAACGGGCAGAGAACTCTGACGCATGTTTACACTTCTCTGCCATTTCTTGGCAACTACGTCAGGTTGTAATGTTGATGACGTTGCATAGAGAGTCGATATATTGTTTATATCAAGTTGAATATTTTTCCCCTTTGTGTTTTCGCGTAGGCATAGTGATAGAATAGACGTGACGAGGGAAAGGTTCCTGAATTCTCACGAAAAAGTCAAACTCAGTATCACGCTACTGTGCTATAGATACATAAAAACGAAAAGTTGTTTAGTAATATTGCTTTATATTATTATAATAATAACAACAAGAGCCAGCGCCTGTTCCTTTGAAGCTGGTTTCCAGTGTTTAATTGCCTCGGGTTTCTATTACTTGTTGTTTTATTCCCCTTAAAGTTGTCAATTACTCAACAAAACGAAATGAATTATTTTCCATGACGTGTGATAGTAAGTAGTGTGTTTATAGCTATACATCATTATTTTGCGTATTTTTTTCCTAGTTAAAGTTTGTGCCGTTGGAGGCTGGACAATAATTATTTTTGGAAAGTTAACCTAAAAATTTATAGGCTCATACACAGGTGCAACAAACGAACTCTATCCTAAATTATTTTCTGAACCAAAATTCTGGTCGCTGTTCACAACAATCGCACACTATAATAAACTGCACGCGTATTGAAAATGCAAAATACAAATTGTTTACCATCGCGCAATCGATAGTCAACCCTGCCTCACCGTTGTTCACAATCGATAATTGACAACCGTAACTGCCACTAACTGGCCTCCCATGAGGGCAGCGTCAGTCATGACTGACACACACTGTCCACACGCTCCAAGAAAAGTGAGGCAGTGCTCCTGCAGTCGTGTCAGAAATGGATTGGTAGTTGTCAGTGCAGCACTGACGTATGTTGACACGCCACTGACATCACTGCCCCTCGTTTTCTGGCAGTCATCACTGCCCCCGCGTGTTAACCTAGCCTTAAGTGAGTCGTCATGGGGTAGTCATAGGGAGAAAGACCACGCCCTGTAGTGATAATTTTTCTCATGTTCTGAAATGGATTAAAGCTATTAAAATCCACTTTTTTTGGTATTTTTATTAAAAAATACCTGGCGCCCAAAAAGCATTTAAATCCTCGGATACTGAGGAACGCAGGATCTTCTACAATAAATATATATATGAGTCAGGAAATGACATTGTCATGTTAATTAAAACAATTAATGAGGAAAGGACAGAGAGAGATAGAAAGACAGCAGGTGACTTACCCCTGAGGTTCACAGATGGTAGACACACACCTTGTGAGTGAGGTTTAGAGTTCTTGAATTTTCGGAGGCACCTTCCCCCTCCCCCCTCCTCCATCAGAAAGTAAGGAAGACATTTCCAGTGATTGTCTAGCCGACAATGACTGAGCAGCCAAAATTTTCTGCTCTGCTTAGCTTAGGTCGTAAACAATTGACCCCACACCAGCAGGTCACCAACTTTCTCCCTCAATGAGGGTCTGGGAAGGAAGAGGCGAGGATCTGACACAGACACACTCATCCATCCTCAAATATTTAAATATTGACACACACTCTCATACATACATACAACCATCATTCAAACATATATTGAGATATACACACATTCAGAAGGTTTTATTGCATATACAAATTCCAATGATCTCGTGTTTTGGGGTGAAGGTTGGATGTTATAGGAGCTTTGTGTAGGACGGACATGCTGACCCAACCAATTCCCCATAGCCACAACAACACCAACAACTTCAACCAGTGTTTCATCAGAAGCTCAACTCCGTCTATGGGAACTTTCATTTCAGAATAAACCAGTGTTAACCAAAAATACCGCATAGTTGTTTAAGCTATTAGTAGACGTCACGATCTGGGCGCAAGATGGCGGCTCCATGAGGATCATCGTGTCCCGACCGACTTTGACTCCTCGTGATAATAAGACTTTATAAGGCCGTAACTAAAGAGCAGTAAATATTTACAAACAAACAAAAAAATTAATAGTGGAAGAGAATAAACATTTCCTTTCAATCTTCACAAGAGTAAACAATAATTTTACAATGACTTTTGGAGGACATGTGAATGAACATTCCATATTAGTTCAAGTTTGCAAAAAGTTTAATACAGGTTTCGAAAGAAAACAAAGGAACAAATATTTTTAAATTTTCACAAATCACAGAAACTGCCATTTAATTACGACAATAGTACATGAATGTTATGATATTGACCAGAATTTGGGAAAGTGAGATGATATTAAAAAGTCATGATTAGTTCAACATGTTGATATTCTTTCATAAACCACTTTGGTCCTGTAAATGGTTTTAAAGCGAACGTTCAGGGGGGTGGAAGGATGAGGTCAAGTGAGCCCAGGGAATCGTAGAGGTGGAGGAGGAAATGGTCATGAATCGTGGGGGTTTGGTCGGTCGAGGGAGATTTTAATTAGGGGAGGTTACGGGTTTGGAGACTGCGGAGTTTACTTTGGGAAGTTTGACGTTACGTTGGATGTTACCAGGGAGAGTTTGCCATGGCGCATAGGATTAATGGATTGTGGCTGTTGTTTCCCATACGGAAGAGGAATAGGACCTGGTGGGTTTTACTTATCATGGAGAAGATTAGGAGGCGGTTCGTGCTGATCGCAACAGGGTTGATTTTGGAGAGGAAAAGATTAATACGAGGTTTCCACACAAGAGTTTCAAATCAAACGTGATTCCAGGACGGGTTGTTCCCGTTTTTGTAGGGATTAATGAGTTGTTCAGGTTTTTTTAGTGTGAATGGGACAGTCATTGATGTTGTCGGGTTGACGCCAATCACTCTCGGTTGTCGAGCGCTGATCAGAGAGGTTGCAGAGGATGTTGCTGTGTCGTCTGCTGCTAGTGTTGTGGGAGATGTTCTACAGGAAGGGGGCAAAGACGCTTCCTTGCGGGACGCCAGCCGCAATTGAGCGCGGTTGGGAGGCAGGCAAGGTTCTGTTAGAATGAAAGAATCGACTCGGAACGGGAAGAGGAGGAGGAGGAGAGATCACCTGTTTAAATTACAAGCAAGGAACCAAAAAAACACACAGACGTTGGGAAAATACTCATCCCTAAAATAGGACTGGAACTAATTAATGACTGTAACAATCTGCCTGCAGGAGTGTTTTAGGGGAACTTCCTCTAACAGAAACGGAAAATTTAGACTCAATCCTAAGTTTAGTGCAGTGCAGTGACGTCATCAGCGCTGCTGCCAAATAGTAGTGGGTCTCATTCAGGGAGTCTTTGATTTCGGATGGTAGGGAGTGAAAGGTGCCGGATTTTATCAAAAGCTTTCTCGATGTCAATGAAGGCGGTGATGAGAAATCTGTGTTGTTCGAAGGAGTTGTTTATGAGGTTCGACAGACGCTTATATGTGTTTTAAATAGTGGACGAGACTAAATATTCCATTTTCAATCTTTACAAGGATAAACAACTAATTTAGATTAAAATAATAATTATACAATGACTTTTATTATAATCAACATTTCATATTACTTTAAGACATAACAGTTTGCATAGAGCTAAAATCAGGTTATAAAGATATGTTTTTAAAATTTTCATCTGTACAAACTACAAATTTAACATAAAATAACATTAAACGCAAGAACCTGAATACGATATTATTTCCCAAAATTGAAGAAAATAAGGTACATTAATCTAAATGTCATGATTTGTTTAACATATTGCTGTTCTTTTTCAACCTCTGTGGCTCCGTATATGTTTTATAAATTACATGAATGTCTAAACACTTTCACGTGTATGAATCACCACGTGTCTTTTTAACTGGTTTGCTGCCGTGAATGATTTACGACACTCGGCGCATCTAAATGGCTTCTCACCTGTGTGACTCCTCATATGCATTTTTAAATTGCCTGACTGCGTGAATGATTTGAAACACTCGCCGCATTTAAATGGCTTTTCGCCTGTATGAATCCTCATATGATCTTTTAAATGACCAGATTCAGTGAATGATTTGAAACACTCGACACATTTATATGGCTTTTCACCCGTATGATACCTCATATGTATTTTCAAATCACTTGATTTTATGTACGATTTAAGACATTCAACACACTGAAATGGCCTTTCTCCAGTGTGAATTTGTGTGTGCGCTTTTAAACTACCCGAATGTGTGAATGATTTAAAACACTCAGCGCATTTAAATGGTTTCTCACCCGTATGAATCCTCATATGCACTTTTAAACTACCCGAATGTGTGAATGATTTGAAACACTCAGCGCATTTAAATGACTTCTCGCCTGTATGAATCCTCATATGTATTTTTAAACCACCCGACTGCGGGAATGATTTAAAACACTCGACACATTTAAATGGCTTTTCACCTGTATGAGTCCTCATGTGCATTTTTAAACCTCCTGACTGCGTGAATGATTTAAAACACTCAACGCATTTAAATGGCTTTTCACCCGTGTGAAAATGCATGTGATCTTTCAGACTAATTAAGTGTGTGAATGATTTACAACACTCGACGCACTTAAATGACTTTTCGCCTGTATGAGTCCTCATATGTACTTTTAAATTACGTGTTTGCGAGAATGATCTAAAACACTCGACACATTTGAATGGCTTTTCTCCTGTGTGAGTCCTCATATGTATTTTTAAACCTCCTGACTGCATGAATGATCTAAAACACTCGACGCATTTGAATGGCTTTTCTCCTGTGTGGATCCTCATATGTCTTTTGAAAGCACTCAATTTTGCAAATGTCTTGTCACACTCGCCACAATGAAATGTGTCTAAATCAGACATTGTGTATGACTCAAATATTTTTTTATAATAGTCTTGTTTCAAAAAGTAATAGTATCTGGTAATCTTTTTTGGTTTTTACAATTCTTTTAATGTCTCACTGGTAACATATATTTTTTTCCATGGATCATCTGAAAACAAATAAATTAGACAGAATTATTTATTTTGATTTTACAATATGTTGACAGAATATTTGGGGAATATATATATAGGAAGATGGACGTCGGAGAGGGAAATAATGAAGTTTTTGCTAGCTAAATTTTTGTTTTATTCTTTATTTATTGTTGGATTCTCCACTCGCTAGTCTTTGTTACTCGTCTTACATTTGTTACAATAGTTCCAAGGTAAGCTGGAGTATTTCAGCAATTTAATAAAAATATGTTATGTTATTACATAAGTAGGAAGTTATTAATATCAATATATATATATATAAGTAAACAAACTGATGTATCATCCTTTGTGATATGAACTTATAATAAATATTGGGTTCCAAAGGGCTTCTTAGTTTATTTTAAATAACACACCACCCAAAAAAAATATTTGTAATAATAATAATAATAAATGTATTAAATTCCTTTGTATTAAATAAAATGTGACAAAATGCATCAATAAGAAAAAATTATCTGTTTCAAAATAATACCCGTGGAACATAAGAATTTAACATTTGGAACCATGCACATATTTTGAAAATAAATAAAAAAAAATTTTTTTTGGTTAAGTATAACTTTGTGTTGTTTTAAGAATAAACATGCAGAATATATAGCAAAAGTATTTATTTTTTTATTAAAGAACCAATGTAAAACTTTTGGCTAGGAAATTGTTAACGACATAGAATCTTGTTGATTTGAACAAATCTTATGGGGGGAAAAAAATCGTGGTGTTTTATGATTCTTTACAAAAGTAAATCTACTAACATAAATATGAGGATTAAAATGGTAATTTGTACGTTGTCATTACAAAACATACATTTCCATATTGTTGGAAACATTTGAAGTGATGTTAATTATTTTTTTCGGGGGGGTTAAAATTACAAATCAATATTTCTAAGACATCTTTTTAATTTTAATCACACGACACAAATAACAACTTTATTTTAACACAAGTTACTAACAGCAATAATTTAACTTTGTTACACTTTGCCTATTTCTTGAGTAAATATTTAATGCACAAAGTTACCAGGCATAGTATATCAAGTGTGTGTGAGGACACTAAGCGTGATGGTATACTTTACCATAGTGAGTGCGAGTCTTCATGGTTATTTTTTTAAGCCTGAGGATTTTGAAAAATGGTTTACTACAGCCTAAACGTTTATATGGTATCTCGTCATGTGTCTTGTTAAACGCGTGGACTTGTAGAATGTTTTACTACAAGTACTCACAGTTCGACCTACAACAAGAGGTTATTACATTTTTTTTAAAAGTTTTGAGCGCGACAAGCGAGGCCAACAACAATGTGAAGTTGGCTGAAAGCGGGTGAACTCCCCCTCAAAATTGGGATCCCCCGGAATTTTGTGAAGAAGAACCACCAATACTGGCGTGGAAACCCCCCCTGAATTGTGTAAGAAAACCGATGGCGGGGAACTCCTGTGTGAGAATTTAAAAAGGGGAGCCGATGGGTTTGGGAGGGACGATGAGTCTACAGAGCAGATGATGGAGTTGGACCTGGAGGATCACGCTACCTTCATCAGCGTTAAAAAATCCCGCAAGACGCCAGAGAGACGCCGGAAACATTCGTGAAGTTGAATGTTTTGTAGTAATTGTGGGGGTAAGTTCGTTCTTGAAAGCTGTGAAACTTGCTCATTGTGCTGGTCCAATAATATTTAAATGATTTTTTTTTCTATTTTCAGTAACTCCACTTCTTCAGAGAAACCCCAAAATCCCCCTAAGTTATTGGCTCATGTAATCACTGTAAATTGATAAATGTAAAATTTTCAAATTGATTAAAATTTGTTCAATTGATAAATTAATGTTTTATCCCCTGAAAAGGATATTACAATATATATATATATAGAGAGAGAGAGACAATGTCAGCTGCTGGACCGGGGAATTGAACCCAGGACCTGGCGACGTCCAGCCGTGGAAGGGGGGGGCGGGTGCCCTACCGACTGAGCTAGCTGATCCGAGTCGACGCCCCGGGACCGACTCAACAACACCTCCCCCTCTCTCCATTCCCCTAAACCTGAGCCAGGCCTCACCTACCTACCGATTCACTAATCACAATCCCTCGCGCCCCAAATTCTAGGAAATATGTAAAGACGGACACCGCCGCGTAAATTGAATAAGAAGTTCTCGGGGCTTCACCCCCGGGTCGTGTCGTTCATAAGATACGACGTTTCGAAGGCTGTCCCCGCCATCGTCTTCAGGGTAACTGAAGCGTCCTGAGAACTTCTTATTCTGTCTATCCACCGGGAAAGCCTACATTCTCTAACTGCGTAAAACTGATCACAGGCGCATTGAATCCTAAACTAAGTTGGTGGGACTGCTTCAATTTAAGCCCAGTAAGTAAAGCATATAGTTAATGATTATAGAAGAAAGACAAGAATGCAGAAAAATGTCAGGTTTATGGAATGGATATGGCGTTGAGTTGTTCCCGGGTCGTCGACTCTGTGGTTAGCTCGGTTGGCAGAGCACCCGCTGGATGTCGCAAGGCCCTGGGTTCGATTCCCTGGTCCGTTTGACATTTTTCCATTCTTCTCCTTCTTCTAAAAAAAAATTAACTCTATGCTTTACTGGGCTTAAATTGAGCAGCATTCCCAACAATATATATATATATTAGTGTGAAATTCTTAATTGTTACACACACACATATATATATATATATATATATATATATATATATATATATATTAGTGTGAAATTCTTAATTTTTTTAAAACAACAGATGTTACAGAGTGTTATTATTTTTTATTATTATTATTTTAAAAACTTTTACCGTACAGGTTATCATCATCAGTTAGGACGATAACGACACAGTATATATATACAATATTAAAAAGGGTATATAATTAACGTGATAACGTTGAAGATAGGAATTAATTCACTTAATTAACCTACTTTAGGAGAATTGGTTATGTTTATTTATTTTTGTGAGTACCTGAGGAGGGGGTGGGGATACGACTTGGGTGGGTGTGAGAGGATTGACAGGTAGTGAACTGATTTATGGAGGATTAATGAGGATGTGGTTTGCGGACATGATGATGGTAGAGTGGGTTAGGGTGATGATCAGGGGGAAGGAAGGATGAGGTCAATCGGAAGTTTTCTTTTGAGGCTATGGGGAGCGTGTGGAGGAGGTATGTGGAGGAGGATTGTCATGGACAGTGGGGATTGGGTGGAGGTTGAGTTGCGCGCTTTTGATTAGGTTTGTTATGGATTTGGAGATTATTGAGTTTACATTGGGGGGAATTTTGATGTTTTTATGGATGAAGGAATTTCTCAAGTACCAGGGAGGATTTGTGATGTTTTGTTTGGTTTGAATTTTGGTTGAATGGGTTTTGGCTGTTGTGGAGGCACAGGAACAACCAGGTGGGTTGTATAATGGAGGAGAGGTATATGAGGCGTTTTGTGCTGCTGCTGGTGGAGACAGGGGATGGATTTTCTGTTTAGGAGGGGGACATATATATAGAGTTCTGAATTTTTGGTTTATTTTGGAGAGGAGAAAATTAATGTGAGGTTTCCAGGGGATAGTTTAGAGTCAAACATGATTATTCCGAGGTACGTGGGTGGTTTCCGTTTTCGTAGGGATTAATGAATTGTTTAGATAGAGATGAATTTGGGGAGGAGGTTTTTTTTTCTTTAGAGAGAATACAGAGTGTTATGGAACTATGTTTCAAAAGCCCTCGCGAATTAGTAAGGGTTTTTATTTTCATTGGGCTTAAGTGGGAAGGAATACAATTCGACCTCCACCTCCTCCTCCTCCTCTCCCCCCCCCCCCAAAAAAAACAACAACATATATACATCAGCCATTTCCTCCCCCCCCCCCTTCATTGTGTAAACATTTGAACAGACTGTCGACGTCTCTAGTCGCGTGCACCAATCACCAGTTAGGGGGAGGGGGGGAATATAACTCCACCAGTTTCCTATTATTGAATTAAAAATAATAGAATACTTGTAATTAAAGGAACAAGCAATTTAATACCAACCATTGGAGTGCTATAGATATTATCAGAGTAACCATTGATTCATTATGAAGAATATATATACATACATATAAGGTAAAACACCAGGAAGTTATAAGGAGTAGAGGGGGAAGAGTGAACAACGATGACGACTTTGATGGAACGGATTAGAGACTGACAGGTTGAAGTTATGGTTCCTTACCTTAAGTCAGCTGACCTCAAGTTTCCATTCCCTTGTAATTTCCTGAAATACAGTACAAAACATTAAAGGGAATTCTCCCACAATTGAGCCTTAAGCAGGTTCAAGGTAACGAAATAAACAAATATACATGGAGACATTTATACAAGAAGTTGGATTCAGTTCACGTTATTCAACAGTGCTTTTTAAAAAAAAAATAACAACAAATTGCGTCAATCGCCTGAAAACGACGATGACAATACAAACAAACAAACAAACAAGAAGAAGAAGAAAGGTAAAACCGTAATGAATATAAACAATCAAATTTCACAGCAACAAAAACGGATGGTTCAGTTGATTTGCTCGTCTTTTACCTTCAAGGAAAATAACCTTCTCCCTCTTGGTCACGACTCTCTGAAGTGTCGCCAACGTTAAAACACTAAACTCCCGCAACTCACACGTAGTTAGTTACCAAATGTTGATAATTGATAACTGACCAATTAAAAAAGAAAACCCCCCGTGGCAGGGGAAATTCAGGTTATATTTAGAGCTTTTACAATAGTTAAGTTTCTCATTATAGGTTAAAATAAGGCCAAAGACAGAAAACAACAACAAAAAAGAAATTAAAGAAACAATGCGCACTATAATTTTAAAAAACAACTGCATGTTTCTGTACTTATTTAAACTATTATTTCCCTAATTTTTTTTGTCTGATTTAGGCCCTTTTTTACAATTACATTAAGCTTACAGACATTAACAACTATAAGTTTCTCATTAATCCAATCATTATTGCGGTCGTTGTTTTTTTGTTCTTTCTCTGGTATCCCGTTGTCTGAGTAAAGGAAGGTGAAAAGATGGGCGAAGAAGCGGATTCAGACGGAAGTGAAGGGAAGGGATCAGGGGGGAAACCAAACAAAAGAAGGTTGGGTCAAGCAGGAAAGGCGGAGCAACAAACAAATTAGAGTGAGGAAATGAATTACAATTAGGAAAATTATTATTCCAAGAAAGTAGAAATTGACCACTTGGTGATTTTCTTTCCGCTACGTTGGCACCAGTACACACATTTGTAACAACTGACAAATACTCTTCTTTTTTAAGTATTGCGTTTCTCTCATTTCGCAAGAAATCCCAACGCAGGTTAGTTTTTGTAAAGGTTACGGAAAAAGTTGGTTGTTGTTTTTTCGTTCTACAGAAGGAGGAAAGGAGTTGCTGTGACGTCACGATGGTGCAGGTTGTTTGGTAATCCCTTTACTTCACAAGTAACTGGCTTGGTTCAAGCTTTCAACTGCATCCATATATTTTAATTCTTGTCGTTGCAGCTCAGGATGTAGAGTAAACTACGGGAAATATCGATATTTAAGTAACAGCCAATGTCGACTCTTGATCACAAGTCGTGTTGACTGGAAGAGGAATTTGAGTGAAGCGGGAAAAGGCCGAGGGATACCAAACTAGTTAAACCCAAGTAACGCAGGGAACCCGTTCCTCGATTTCCTCGGCGACTCCCAATAATTGTTATAGATGAATTAAACAATCATCACTGTCTGGTTCTTTACACACACCAGTGATTCATTAATGAGTTTGATGAACCCTGTTTATAATGATGTTGTTGTTGTTGTGGTGGTATTCACTCTTCAGACCGGCCTGACGCAAACCCTCCATGCCAACCTATGCCTTTCCATCTCCTCACAACTGCCGCATCCTTAGAAAATCCATCCTTGGCCTCCCTCACTCTTCCACCGCATCACTCACACTCTTCCCTCTACCGCCAAGACGTGGCCTGTTAATCCTTTCCATCGTTGTTCACCACTCTTCCCTCTGTTCTCCTTATAACTTCCCGGTTGTTTACCTTCATCTCACCTCACCTCATTCTCCTACATGAACATCCGATTGATCTACAGTGTGGGAAAGTTTCTTAATTTGAATCAACAGGATGATGTTTTTAATGTGTTATTTGTATTTACATGTGTAATACGTAACCCAATTAGCAAGTACTTTTTTTACAATCTTGTATTGATCCTTTATTTGGCAATTTTGTCTTTGCCAATGAGAAACTTGTTATTTTAATGTCTGATTTAGTAATAATAAGTCAAAAAAAAATTCCCGACCAATGACAGCCGTTTAAAAATTTTCCCCACGCTAAAAGGCGTTGCACAAGGTAATGTATTAGTTCCCCTTTCCTGTCTGACATTTACGCTCACAGACATTCCACGTCATCCGTCCAGTAAAAGCGATATTTTTTTTACCCATGACGTAGCTGAGTTATCCTCCAGCCGAACCTCTTCTTCCACCTCGGGTGTTCGCACCGTCCAGATAGCTCTGGACGACCTCGAAATCTGGAAGGGTTGCTGCATAAACCCTTCCAAATCCCCTCACTCGTTCAGTCTAGCTTTTTGGCTCCCAAATCCCAATATAGAAAAAAAATCCTTCATCAATTACCTGGGACTTATTCTAGACTCCAAACTTTCCTGGAAACCTCGTCTCGACCACCTTCCATCCTAAATTAACTCTACTACTCTATCCACTCCTCAACAGAAATGCACCAATCTCCATCACCATCACTCGTTTACCTCTCCGTAATCCGCACCATACAGGGGGGGGGGGGGCAAACAAAAATTCAAACCAAACAAAAACCACGGTACCTTCGAAACATGACGATATTCAAATTCCACCGCATGCATGCATGTCGTCCTCCACCAAACACCTCACTTTACCTCCTCCTCCCACTCTCTCACCCCTGCAGGTATAACCTAACAATAATTTCACTCTCCCCCCCCCCCAAACAACTATTCCTTTCCTTCATCCATGTGCTGCTATAATTTGTTAATTGTAATATTTTTCTACATTAGGGATGAATATGGCTTATTATCCTGAATAAATATTACCGTTATTTAACTGTATTAAATTATGTCGGTAGATGGAGACTGAAAAATTGGGTATCCAATATTTAATTACAACGTATATGTAAATGGAACGGTCCTTATAACACCATAACCCTGCAGAACTAGTATCGTATTACATAATTTTGTATTAGAGAGAGAGGGGGGGGGGAGAGGGAGAGAGAGATGGACACAGCAGTGACGAGGACCCAATTTATATACCAAAGGATGGAAAAATTGGCGCAGCGGTGAACCAGAAAAGTAACAGTCAATTCACAAGTCTCTCATTTCCACTTCCCACAACCCATGTCCACTCGCCTTCTATTTTCCGGCGTCGTTCTGTCCCTTATCAGTATCCTTCCTCGTCACAAACCACCAGTGACCAGCTTTCTTACTTCCTCCTCCTCCCGGATACTACTTCCGCAGTCCCTCGTATGTGTACCATTAACCATTTCCCCATACAGAGTGAGCATTCAACAGGTGGGATGCCACTTTGCCATCTCGGGACTCGCCCATATTATTTGGTACCTTACATGAAGTTCAAAAATCCTCCTCCACTATTATTTTCAGTTTCCAGACACGAAAACAACAAAATTAAATAACCTGAAGAATATTGAGTTTGATAAATTTAAATTATGTCTAATGATAATAGTAATTTATTTATTATCCATTTTTTTACAGTTTGCACAGTAAAAACCTAATTAGATACATATTAATTACATATTAAATACAAACAGTAAATATTTAACCAGTAAAAAAATTAGTGGAAGAGACTAAATATTAATTCCTATTCTGTACAACAGTAAATAACTATTTACATATAAAAAATAATTTTTTTTGAGAAATTTTACGAGAAATTTGAATGAACATTTAATATTAGTTTGAAAGTTTGTAGAACACAATTTCTGAAAGAAGACAAAGAATTGTGAGCCAATTTTTTTAAACTTTTATAAACTAAGTATACTGTAATTTAATATACAACAAAAGAAAAATGTAAGAAAATGAATGTGATATATTTCCCAGAATTAAAGGAATGTATTATGATGATTTAAAATCAGTGAATGTTGTGCAAATTACATCAGTTTCTTGACACATCATCACACTAAACACACTTAAATGACTTTTCTCCCGTGTGAATCCTCATGTGTCTTTTTAAATTAACTGACATCGAGTACGCTTTAAAACACTTGTCACATTTGAATGGCCTTTCACCTGTGTGAATCCTCATATGTACTTTCAAATGTCCTGATTGTGTGAACGATTTGAAACACTCGACGCATTTAAATGGCTTTTCGTCTGTATGAATCCTCATATGAACTTTTAAACTACTCGATTGAGAGAAAGATTTGAAACACTCGACGCATTTAAATGGCTTTTCGTCTGTATGAATCCTCATATGAACTTTTAAACTACTCGAGTGAGAGAAAGATTTGAAACACTTGTCACATTTAAATTTCTTTTTAACTGTATGAATCTTCATATGTACTTTCAAATGACACGATTGTGTGAATGATTTAAAACACTCAGCACATTTAAATGGCTTTTCCCCCGTATGAATCCTCATGTGCATTTTGAAAACACTTGATGTCGTAAACGTCTTATCGCACTGAACACATTTAAATAAGTTTTCATCAGCGTGACTACGCATGTGATCTTTAAACACATTCAAATATGTAAATGATGTATCGCACTCGACACATTTAAAAGGTTTTTCGTCTGTATGAATCCTCATATGAACTTTTAAACTACTCGAGTGAGAGAAAGATTTAAAACAATTGTCACATTTAAATGGTTTTTCACGTGTATGGACCCTAATATGATCTTTCAATTGGCCTGATTGTATAAACGATTTAAAACACTCAACACATTTAAATGGCTTTTCATCTGTATGAATCCTCTTATGTACTTTTAAACTGTTTGAGTGTGAGAAAGATTTTAAACATTCGTCACATTTAAATGGCTTTTCTCCTGTATGAATCCTCATATGATTTTTTAAATATCTTGATTGAGTGAATGATTTAAAACACTCAACACATTTAAATGACTTTTCTCCAGTGTGAATCCTCGTATGTGTATTGAGAGCGCGTAATGTTGTAAATGTCTCGTCGCACTCACCACGGTTGAATGTGTCTGAATTAGGCATTTTGTTGCATCCGACTCAAATGTTGTATAATTGTGTTGCATCAAATGTTAATAATGAACTATTTGATAATCCTTTTTGTTTTTTCAATCCTCTTAATGTCTCACCCGTGGTAATATTATTTTCCGCAGATCACCTGAAATCAAGTAAATTTGGTCAGAATTATTTAATTTTCTTTTACAATATGTTGATAGGATACATGTTTGATGCAGCATAAATGAATGTGCATTCGAGTTTCCGGATATAAATGTCTGCTAATTAAATTACAAGATAATTTTCATTGCACACAACATCAGATCTTCCGCACAAGGATGTGAAACAAATTTACAGTGGTGGAATTTTCAATTAAATATATACATATATATATATATATATATATAAACAAGAATGGAAGATCACTGCACCCCAATACTAAAACTACTGCTTGAGTTATTTGAGGAAATTTGTGAAACAATTTTTTAGGAAAGGTAAGAAAATAACCCGCACAAATGGTGGGAATAAATTAGTGAACTGTATTAATACACACAGTAGCTAGATTATATTAATTAGTCACTCACCTCGACTGAATTGGTCGCACAGAAGACAGCCGTGACCTCAAGCAGCTCTTTCCCCGGCGACAGGTCGACCAACGTTCAAGCACCAAAGACACCAAATCCTGTATCAATCGTCATGTGTGTTTTGTAATTACTCAACGTTGTGCATGTCTCGTCACACCAAGCACAATAAAATGTGTCTGAATTAGGCATTGTGTAACTGACCGAATTATTTTTACAACAGTGTCGTTTGGATAATTTTAGCAGTGTATTTTTTGATACTCCTTTCGGTTTTTACAATTCTCTTAACGTCTCACCGGTGGTAATATCATCTTCTGCAAAATCGCCTGTAATCAAGTAAATCAAACAGAATTATTTCTTCCGTTTTGTACAATATGTTGACAGAATACACGCTTACGATACAGAGCATAACTGAACGTGGACTTGATTATGTTGGTCAGACAGTCGGGACTACAGAGGAGAGAGGAAAGGAGCACGAGAGAAATGTCTGCCTCTGCAGCCGCAGAACATTCCAATCGCACAGGGCACGAGACACAAAGGTCTTACACAGATGTGGTAATTATTGGGATAGTGTATCAATGGAGGCAGTAGCAATTAAAATCACCAATTGCAACCTCATGAACTGGGTCCAAAGGTTTTCAACTTAGTCATAATAATAATAATAATCATATTATTCCTTTAGATCCCTGTATAGAAGCTAAGCTTCAAGGACGTGGAAATGAGTCAGGCTGTACATTTAATATATTACTTTATTGTATAAAAGATAGATAAATATACTTATAACAAATTTTTGTAAGCAAATAGAAAGGCGATTCCAACAGACTAATTACTCGTCTCCGATTCTTCTATAAATTCCTTTACTGAATAGAAGGAGTGGCTGAGCAAAAAAAATGAGGATAATTCACACTTAAATTTACCTTGCTTTTCGGACAACTGTTTAATTCTGTTGAAGATGGTGTAGCACAGTAGAATCCGCGCCCAATTGTTTTATTATTTATGGAAACATTTTACAAGGAAATTATCGACGCTTGTGGCGCGCCGCCATCAACAATACCTTCCTTCCAGTCGGCAAGTCTCAAAAGAAGCCGACAACAGAGGAGTAACTTCATGTTACAGTACTTTATGCCGAGATTTTGAAAAGCGATGACAGTTCTTGGGACATTGCGTACTTGGAGAGCGAGTTGGACGGTTGAGGGAGACGGGCGATAGGATGAGATCCCGTGAAGGTTGTACTTAGGGAGCGGCGAGGGACATGGTGGAGTGAAGATGTGTTTTTAGAGGGCGGGTTGGATTAGTAAGGAGGGTGTGCGCATCCCTGTGGTGTTATGAGCAGAGAAAATTGTGAATTAAGTAAGTTTTGAGAGAACGTGATACAAGGTGATGGCGAGAGGATATTGAAGGAGGCGCCCTGTACCAACGCAGAAAGAGAGAAGAGGAAACAAATATTCAGGTTCTGAAAAATGAAGAGAGGGAAAAGACCATCGCCCGATGGCAAACATTATGGGATACATCCGAAAATGGTAGATGGACCTACGGACTAATCCCCAACATTAAAGTGTGGGTCAAACGGAAACACGGAAAAATAGACAGGTCCCTGGCTCAGGTGCTTCAGGCAATACCGACATAGACTCTGTCTGGTAGGAAATGCCATGTATAAAACATGCGACTCAATAGAGTATGCAGAGTACGTAATCTTCACATGTACCCGTTTCGGATTGGAGAGAGATGATCTGGAATATGCAGTCGCGCAGAAGATCTCTCTACGGGGAACTTAACAGAGCAAGATTATGATGCTGTCGCGACAAAACTGGAACAGCGTTGCGGATTTTGCAGCATCCATAATAAAAAGGTTGAGAATAGAAGAAAAGGATGAGGATGGTATGTAAATATGTATATACACTGTAGCAAATAAAGAGTACACAAAGCGCCATTGGCCATACTACTTCCCGTGAAGTAATGCCTGACGGCAGTCCCGCGGGAAAGGACGGATGGACGGACAGGCGTGGGAGTTTAGTGGGTAGGAGACTTCAGTCTGAGTCCCTCTCTGGAGGTATGTGTAAATACATTCTCCCTCTCCTTAACAGAAAAAAAAACAAGGAGGTGGAGAGAGGAGATTTTGAAGGAGAGTGGTGGACAGATTTCTGGTGATACAAGGAGGAGGAGAGAGGAGATTGGCAGTGGAGGTGGACCATGTTCTGATCAGTCCAGCGAACAAAAAAAAAATCTGCCACACGTGGGTCACCACCCAAGCCATTAATACCCTGAGATCTTTAATACAATCCCATTTTAATTAATTATTTTTGTACATAATATATATACACACATGACCCATATTAAAATTATTGTGTTTACAATTAATAAATGTATATATTTAAACCCAATTATTAATTCCATTGATTAATATCCCCCCCCCCAATTCATTTACAACGGATTATCCCAGAATAATGCTCACCTTTCTGTGCAATTGACAAAGTTTTACTTTTTTTGTTGTACAGATAATTTCTGTTCCTTGTATTGAAGGGATGAATATCAGAACTATTAAAAAAAATAAGCAGTGCCTCCTATTTGTGATTATGAATAGAAGTTTTGGCACACAAAAGTCGAAATACCTGGCATATTGCTCTAATAACACGTTTTCAACTAACAAAAATCTTATCCATGCCTGCTGAGATGCCCCCAAAATATATAACACCATATGATGGAAACATGCAAAGTATACCAATTTTGTATTTAGATGACTGAAGGAAGGTGGACGGACAGACATTGCTGTTACAGCATCACATGTAGCTGTAGCTGAGTTCCTCAAGTTATCCTCATGAATCTCATCAGTCCAATTTAATTGATTATTTACCAAGAGACCTGAGAATTTAACAGAGGAAGTTTCATTTACATTTTTGTCGTTGTCATTGTATTATAGATTGTAAAGTTGTGTTGTGTATGTGTGTGAAATTGCATGAACGTGTTTTTGTTACAGTTATTTGTTAGTAAAGCCTTAGATCTGGTACCGAAGAAATTTGGAAACGAGGACAAACAAGGTCCACACCTACCATAACTACGCCTCCAGACGCTGTCAGTGTCCGAAACAACCGAATATTCTAGACTAAGTCAGTGACAATTCCCAATTTAAGCCCAGTAAAGCATATAGTTAATTTTTTTTAGAATAAAGACAAAGAACGGAAAAATATCAACCGGACCAGGGAATCAATCCCAGGACTTCGCGATATCCAACCGAGCGACTACGCCACAGGACCGACTTAACAGCACCTTCTCAATTCCGTAAACCTAAGCTAGGCTTCACAAATCACAATCCCCACATCCTCATTCTAGGAAATACGTGAAGACGGACTTTGGTAGGTTTACGGAATGGAGAGGTGTTGAGCCAGTCTTGGGACAACGTCGACTCGGATTAGCTCAGTCGGTGGGTCACCCGCCCGCCCGGCTGGACATCACAAGGTCCTGGGTTCGATTACCTGGTCCCATTGGCATTTTTCCGTCCTTGGTCTTTCTTCTAAAAAACTGAATATTCTTTTCAAGCTGATACTTTGGTTAACTCCCTACATGTACAGCCCCGCAGCTCTGAGCGCCACCTGCCTCCCTCCTCGAAACCCTGTCAGTGGAACGACTCCGGACACAAGGGAGGAATTTCATCAGAACTTTCCTCTAATTTCTCCCACTCAATAGGTTAGTATTGGTTTTAAAATGTTAAATAAATTTCACGTTTACCAATGCCTTCTTTTTTTTTTACACCCACTGCGTTTTTGTTCCATCAGCTCAAAAGGAAATTCCAAATTGACCTCATCCTTCACCCCCCCCCCCTTGGAACATTCAGGCACACGCTAACTCACCTCACCCCTGCAGACCACATCCTCCAGTAATCAGTTCACCGCCAGTCGACCCTCGCGTGCCTCTCGGATACACACAACCAGAAAAAACTAACAAAAAAAACTTAACCCACCTGTCGAAGGAGGCTAACCAAAGGACTGACTGACATTGCCTTCATGTTTACCGGTGAATTATATACATATTTTAATTTTGTAAATTCATAACTTTAATATTGTATGCACCAAATCAATTTTTATACCAAGTTCCAGCCGTAAAGATAAAAAGTTTTTGTATCAATTAAAAAGAAAACTGTGGTTTTTTTGTTGATTTTGTTTGGATGTTTAATAAAGACGTCCATTGTTTCTTTCATGAAAAAAAATTGTCCTTAGGGACAACAGGCACACGAGGTCGATGCACCAGAAGACAAGGTTTCAATAATTTAATTATTTTAACTGAATTTTCTGGTTTTTTTTTAAATGATCATTTAAAAATTTGTAACCACATACCCAAAAGGATTACAGATATATGTAGCATATTCAAAATTTTGTGATGTATAATGCTTTGATTGAATAATGAATATATATATATATATATATATATCTTGTAATTACAGTTGACAATGGCTATGGCCGAAACGTTCTGAGAATAAACATATTGAGACAACTCTTCTGTGGTTTATTCACACTATATTAATTATATTAAGTTGTTTTTTTACATTAAATATTAATAAAACATAAATTAAGATGTAAAATTTTGTGGACTGGTTGAAGCAGTCTCTCTCCTCTCACCTTATTCTCTCTCGTCCTTCTGCTTCACTTCAGTCAGATTCCTCTTCAAATCACTTGGCTCTGAAACACAATACAACTCGTGTAGACAACCTTAATTAAGACAACAACATTGCTCATTACTTAATATCGACCTCTGCTTGTAGTTTACTTTAGATCCTGAGCTGCAAGAGGAGTACGAATTAAAAGATGGATGCAGTCAAACTTAATCAAGGTAATTACGAGCGAGACTCTTGTAAGTGAATTACCAAACAACCTACAACATATATATTATTTTTATTAAGTCGCCTTTCTTTATTGCTTCAGTAAACCGATTTTCGTGTCTGTACAAACTAACCTGAATATTGTAAAATTCGGCCGTACACTGTTATTTTCCGGTGAGGCTTGGTAAACAGCCATTAACGAGTTTCGACATGGAAAGTAGTGCCAACGTATGGGAATGAAAGTAAACATTTCGTTTTGTTGAGTAATTGACACCTTTAAGGGGAATAAAACAACAAGTAATAGAAACCCGAGGCAATTAAACACTGGAAACCAGCTTCAGAGAACAGGCGCTGGCTCTTGTTGTTATTATTATTATAATAATATAAAGCAATATTAACTAAACAACTGTATCTATAGCACAGTAGCGTGATGCTGAGTTTGAATTTGTCTATCACATATACAAAGCGATTAGTTCCTGTTTATGGACATTATGCGTCGTGCACAAAGGACGGGGGAATATTCAACTTGATATAAACAATATATCGACTCTATGCAACATCAACATTCCAACCGGTCGTAGTTGCCAAGAAATAGCAGAGAAGTGTAAACATGCGTCAGAGTTCTCTGTAGTGAGTTGTCAGTGAAGAAGTTGGGGGGCAGTGTTATCTGCCCACGAGGTGTAAACGGTAGGCAGTGCACAGGCAACCCTCCAACTTGGACGAACATCACTGCCCGTCTAAACCTAGCTTAAGGTCCAATTTTACCATTATAACAAATTTTTGCAAAAAAAATAATAAAATAATAATAATAATAAGTAAAAATTTACGACCAATTTCAAGACTTTATTTTTAACCAATACCGAGGAATAAAATTCACAAAGCGAGTGTTCCATTTGTTAACCTATTTTTGTTTAGTTACCACAAAATCCGTAAAATGTTTTGGTTTTTTTACACGTTAACACGATGTTCATCAATGTTTCTACAACGGGATTACAACCTGAAAAAGGGTACAAATAAGTACCGAAACGTTATTTCTTTTTTTTTCTCTTCTTCTTTGGAAATAGTTAAAAATAAAAAAGGCCTGAAATTGGTCGGAAATTTTTCTACCTTTTTATTACAAAATCGGACGTTAAAATGTAACATTTTAAATTTGAAAAATATATATATATCCTGACATTATTGATAACAATGAAGTGTGGAGCAACAATTATGAACCTGGTTCTGAGAGTTCTAGGGTATTTAATACACCCGTAATGTAAGTCAGATTTTGGCGAGTTTTTATTAATAACGTGGTGATTCCATTATTGTCAATCTGCAGACCAAGATAAGAGAGGCGCGTGTGAGCTCTGAAATGTTCTCCGAATTTTACGATATAAACTGTTTGCTGTGAAGTTAACGGTTTTGGTTTTCTCTACGTTAAGAGAATTTTTTTTTTTGCAGTGTACCAAAGTTTTAGATGGCACATCGCAGGATCATTTTAAGTGGCTGTCCGTAATTATCAAATTTTTGTAGAAGGGATCAAAACGATTAGTCAAATCGTTTACCTGTATGATAAAAAGTAAAGGTCCCAAAATTGACCCCTGAAGGACACCGCAGATAATATGATTTCCCATTCTGACAGATACTCACTTCCATCAGAGTTTTCAATCGCACCTTTTTTTCAAGTACGATGCCATTAAAGAAATAAAGGGGGGGGGGGAATTCCTCCAAATATAATTTTCTGAGTAGAATGTCACGATCTACTAAATGAGAAGCTTTCAAGAGGTCAACAACGATGCCAGTCACTGTATATCTTTCGTCAAGTACTTTGAACAAAGTCGTATGAAGCCGTGTTGGTAGGTTTTCCACTAACAACACCATGCTACGATGTAGAAACAACTTTAAACTTTGTAAGAAAATCTGCTATTCTCTTATGAATTAGGGAAATAGGGTGATAATTATATAAAAATACAATATTTGCTGACCACAGAAATAGTTAATAATAACTTCAAGAACAAAAATATACATATTCATATATACACAATTGCACTGTGTAAAAGCATTCAAATAATGTGTGCATTTCATTCCTTTCAAAAGTAAACTAGTTAATGTATGTATGAAAATAAAATTATCATTTGTACATTGACTTTCAAATCATGATCAGTAAAAAGTATGAGATAAGTTTCAAAAACAGTTAATATTATTAATAACAACAAATAAAACATTACTCACCAATATAGAAAATTTTTATTATTCAAGACACACAATGCAACTACATTCACAAGAATAAAAAAACTGCTAGGAATTGCCCAGGCTGTAACATTTTTTGAGCAAGCGTGACTAAAAATCCATTTCATTATCCATTGTGATTCTTGACATGGTTTTTTAAGCTTGGGAAACTTATGAACGATTTATCACACTCGACACATTGGAATGGTTTCTCACCGGTGTGAATCCTCATGTGGCATGTTAATCTCGAGGATTCCGAAAATGTTTTATCACAATCGAAACATTTGTATGGCTTATCATCAATGTGAGTCCTCATGTGAACCGTTAATGATTTTGAGTGTGTGAATATTTTATCGCATTCAGCACATTTGTACGGTTTCTCACCAGTGTGAATCCTCCTGTGTGCCACCAAGTTTGAGGACTGTGAGAATGTTTTATAGCACTCGACGCATATATAAGGTTTTTCACCAGTGTGAGTCCTCATGTGCTCTATTAAGTACGAGGATCTTGTGAATGTCTTATCGCACTCAACACATCTGTATGGTTTCTCGCCGGTGTGAATCCTCATGTGCTCTATTAAGCGTGAGGGTATTGAGAACGTTTTGTAACACTCGACACACTCGTACGGTTTCTCGCCGGTGTGAGTCCTCATGTGACTTGATAAGGTACCCGACTGTGAGAATGTTTTATCACATTCCACGCATTTGAATGGTTTCTCACCTGTGTGAGTTCTCATGTGCCTCGTTAAGTCAGAGGATTTTGGAAATGTCTTATCACACTCCACGCACGTGTATGGCTCTTCACCGGTGTCCATCTTAATGTGTGAACAATAAATGTAACAATTCAAATTTATTTTGTTGGTTTAGTTGTATTTGTAATACTTTTGTGTCTTTCTACATATGTGCTCAATGTGGAATTAAGCACCTCAGTTAAATAATGAAGTTGTCGGGCTTGTGTATCTGCAAAAAAAAATAATAAAAGGAAAGTTGAAATTAAATATACTGAACCAAGACAAAGACTATATGTATATTTTAATAAGAGAAAGTTGAATGCATTTTAACTTGAAAGTCTAGAGAATAAAAGGGAACCATTTGCTGAAGTTGTAAAAGGTAATACAGTTATAGAGCACATAATCGAGTCCTTGATTCCCTCATAAGCAGTTGAGGGTAACACTTAAAATTCAAATAGTAATGGGAAACAACTTAATCACAGAAGGCGTGATGGGAGTTATCAGTTGAAAATAAATTTAAACGATGGAAATTTTCTCTCTACTATCAAATGAGCAACGAATCCAGATAAAATAAAATATTGTGCGAGGAACAAATCAAATTGAGAATATGTTAATCGGCCAATTTCACTTACTGAATATATTGCAATTAAAGCCCATTTTAACAGAACAGGTTTAAAACTGGATGAAGAACTCTCAGGATTCCAGTCGGGTCATGTCGTTTATAGTCCACAACGTTTCTATGGCTGACACCTGCTGCCATCTTCTTCACCTAACTGGAATCTTCACCTGAAGAAGATGGCGGCCGGTGTCAGCCATAGAAACGTTGTGGACTACAAACGACATGACCCGACTGGAATCCCGAGAACTCTTCATCCAGCTTCTTCGTCGGGAAAATCTACGTTCTCTAGGTTTAAAACTATTTGACGTTGTAGATAAGATTTCCAAATAAAATTACGATAATAGAACATTGTGTGGAATCTTTTCCTATCATTGCTACACATTTACTTCGCACTATTACGTCGTGTAACAATCTTATTAAACCATTTTTATAAACAGAAGTTATTTCTGTGAGAAAGAAAGAAATTTCTTTCCCCACTAAAAGTCCGAAATGATCCAATACTTGTTTTGCAAAGAAGACCGTCAAAAGTGCAAGAACGAAATAAATCAGTACGTGTAAATATCAAACATAAAATTAAATCGAGATTGCGATATCTGAATCATCGCTTTACGCAGAGTTTTCAAAATAATCGCGGAGTTGGGGAATCATCAATCGAAAATTCTTAAAACGTAATTACCTCATCTTGTTATTTTTTTAATCTGTGTAAAAAAACTTTTATCTTCACGATTATGAAGTTGGTATGATTATTGATTCTAGTACATGCGATATTAAAATACTGAATTTACAAAATTGACAAAATAGTGTATATAATTCACCTGTAAACGTGGAGGTAGGTCAGTCCTTTGGCAGATGGGTTAGGTTTCCATTTTTTTTGTAAGTATCCGAGAGGCATACGAAGTGGGTGGGTGAGGGTTGACAGGTGGTTAACTGATTATTGGAGGATATATGAGAGGATGTGGTCTGTGGGCAAGACGGTAAGGCGAGCTAGGATGTGCCTGAATGTTCAGGGAGGGTGGGGGGGAGAAGTGCGAGGTCAATTTGGGAGTTTCTTTTGAGCCGACGGAGGCGTCGAGAAGGAGGAGGAAACCCTGTCTTGTTTATAAACAAAATGTCATCTCCAATTTAATCAAATAAAATTGCATATCAAACAGAGAAAGGAAGGTTTGAGATTCTACAGTCCAAGAAACAGTCGAGCACTCGAGAAAACTGCCAACAGCGTAAAACTTTAAAATAATCAATGTGAAGCATACGAGTTAAAAGAAAATGCTATATACTATTGAAGACAATTGCGTTTTCTCTTGTTGTTGTGGTATTCAATCCTAAGACTGGTCTGACGCAACCGTCCATGCTAACATATCTTGCACAAGCCTTTTCATTTCCTCATAACGATCACATCCCACATCCCCCCTAGTCTGCGTAACATATTCCATCATTTATGTCTCTCTCTTCTGTTCCACACAACTTCCCCCTAATTTTCACAAGACCTTCACGCCTTATAACGTGACCTATTAATCTATCCCTTCTCTTAGCCAACGTCCTCCATATTGGATAAAGTTTTCACGGGATTCCAACCGGGTAGCGTCCTTCAATTGCCACAACGTGTCGATGGCTCGCACCGCCATCTTCTTATCCAGAAGTTACACCGGGAAAACCTACGTTCCTCATCCTCCATATTGTTTGCTTTTCCCCCTATTCTGTTTACAACTAATTCGTTACTGATTCTATCCACTATCCATCTCATTCTCCTATAGCACCACATTTCAAAGGGCTTCTATTCATTTTCCTTTTCCCCAACTCCTATCATCCATTTCCATCGTGCAGTTTGTAGCGTAATTGAATTCTTAGATTGTGACTTTATTTATTGGATAAGGCGGACAATTGTGAAAGCAATAAACCGAGGCAATAAAACGTGTATTTACAGGAGGACGAAGATCGCGATAACAAAGTTCGGCAGCCAAAATCTTACATCAGGCAAGGAATTAACCAGAGAATAATTATATAATGTCAGTACCGTGGAAGGAAAAGCAACTACAGCATGAGAGCAGAACTTGACGTGTGATGATGGTTTTGTACCTCACTCACCATGTGGTGACAAGTAACCAGTGATCACAGGTGTCAAGATACAAGTCATCAGCGCGGGGAATGTACAGTCGGGTTCAAATTTCACACAAAAACATAAAAGGCACAGGCACAAGGGCCATGCATAGCAAATATCATTTATAATTTTAGGGATCTTTGAAAGGGTTTTGTAATCACATAACCTCGCTACAACTTAAAGCACTAACATGAGAAGCTAACATTTTTATTAAATAAAGAAGTATTTTCTATAATTTATATTTTAAAGTTAGTGGCAAGCCTGTTTTTAATTTAAGCAAATAAGGCAATTTCTTTACAAGGCATACAATTTGCCTTTCGTATTCACTTTATACGGTAAGACAAAGAGTAAGACAAGGACGCAATTTATCGCCAATGCTGTTTAACTTGTATATAGAACAGGCGAGGAAAAAAGTTGAAACGGTATACGGAAAAGGAATCATACCTCAAAGAGAAGAAATAAAAACCCTACGCTTTGTCAAAGATATTGTAGTATCAGGGGGAGTCAGGAGAAGAAGACTTGTAAAACCACAATGAATGGAATGAACGTGGTCCTGGAAGGGAGAAAGAGTTCAACATGAGTATTAATATAGGGAAAACCAAGGGTAATGGAGTGTAGTATGGGGGGGAAACAGTGGAATAACAAAGGACGTTAGATTGGTGAAGGGATATTTTAACAAAAGTTAAGGAATTCTGCTACTTGGGAAGCATAACAACTAGAGTAGGACAGCAGCAGAGGCAAGGAAGACTTTCGCGGAAAAGAGGAAATTACTTACCGGCAATATAAGTGTGAATATTAGGAAATGTTGGTGTGGAGCAGCGTGGCGTTATATGGGGAGGGTGCAAAACGTGGACGGTAGGAGCTGCGGAAAGGGAAAAGAATAGAAACCTTTGATGAAATGTGGTGCCACAGGAGAATGAGATGGATGGTGGAGGATAGGGTAACTAACCAGGAGGAAGTTCTAAACAGAATAGTGTGAAATAGAAACGATATGGAGGAATTTGAATGGGGGTAGATTAATGGGCAAAACGAGGGTCTTGTAAAATTAGCGTTAGAGGGAAGTGAGTGTGGGGTAAGAAGAAAAGAAGGGAATCACGGTATGTCATATGCTAAGCAGATTAGGGAGGACGTGGGATGTGTAGGTCGTGAGGAAATGAAAAGTCTTGCATCAGACCAGTCAAAAAACTGAATACCTCATCAACAACATAATATATATTTTAAATTAGTGGCAAGCCTGTTTTTTTTAAAAAAAGAAATTAATTAATTAATAAGCAATTTCTTTACAAAGCATACAATTTGCTTTTTATATTTACTATATATGGTAACATTCACATTCTTGTTCCTCGCCTCTGCAGCCCGTTCAGGGCCTTGGCCTACCATTTCGACTAACAGTTTATTAATAAAGACATATGTAACATAATCCTTTGTTTCAACGCATATGAAATTATTATTGTTCCTCGGTTCTGCAGCCCATTCAGGGCCTTGGCCTACCAGTTCGACTAACAGTTTAGTAATAAATACAAATGAAATAGTATCCTATGTTTGATCATATGTAAAATTATCCTTGTTCCTTGGCTCTGCAGCACATTCAGGGCCTCGGCCTACCGTTTCGACTAACAGTTTTGTGTTAAAAGGACTAAATGGAGCCACATTGGTTAATATCTGAAAATTTAGCATTTTTTTTAATGTCGTAAACGTAAGTTAAATTCAACAATAAGTTTCCCCATTTCAACTTGAAGGTCTTCGTGTTGTTTTATCAATTCTAACCCCCCTTTTTTTTGGTATTGTGTCAGGCCTTTCCCGGTTTTCTATTTCACTTCACTCAAAATTCCTCAATTAATTCCTACAACTTGGTATTGTTTAAATGGAGAAAATGTCTGTTGAATTCGATTAATCCCTCTATTTCGACTTGAAGGACACAATAAAATAATAAAATAATGTATTTGGCAAATGAATGCTACAAAGTACTACGGTTTACATTTCATATACTGTGATGTTTGAATAAACAATTCTTAAATGTACTCTAATTTTTATTGTGCAACTCATTAAATTCTTTTTTATACCTTTAATGAATTTTAATGTGGTCCAAGTATTTCTCACCTTCCACGTTTGTGTATCGCTTTTCTTTTCTCTTCTTCCTTCTTCTCCCTTTTTGTTTTTTTGTACGTGATTACAGAAATATCAACGAACAGCAACAAAACTGAAGAAAGCCAATCAACATCTTGTTTACATAAATCACTTTGGCAGTTTCACAGGTTATTAACGCGCACGCATGTGTGGTTCTTCAGATGGAACAATGAAGGTCCTGCGTCTGGTTAGAACCCAAAAAATTTGGCATTTTCCTATTAAAAGAGAAAACGAGAAAGATATGCGATTAATTACATTGTGATATATTTCAGAAAAAACCTCAACATTCTGCGGTTTAAACAGTTTGGTGTGTTCCTCTCACCTTTTTTTTCTCAGCCTCTGCTCACTTCTGTTTCACTTGGCTCAAATTTCCTCTTAAAAAATTCACTATCCTCCTCTGAAATACGATATGAACCAGTGTTAACATCCTTAATTAAAAATTAAGCGTTGAAATATTCCTACAGAAGCAACAACAACAACAACATTGGCGATTACTTAATGTTGATGTTTCCCGTAGTTTACTAAGCTGCAGGAGTACGAATTAAAAACAAGGATGATGCAGTTAAACTTGAAATAAAGCTAATTACGTCCGAGACTCTGGTAAATGAGTTACCAAACAACCCGACAACAACATTAAAATATACCGGGACACGGTAAAAACAACGTTGTTGGTGGTTGTTGAAACAACATCTGCATTCCATTAATTACTATTTTCAGACGAATACAAACCTTCTTTCCCGTGTTTATTTGTCAAAGCGTATTTGACAGCCGTTACAAGGCGTCGGCACGTCAAACGGTGCCAACTTAGCGGAATGAAACTAACTAAACCGAGTAAAGCTATGATTACACACAGGGCAGCGATGTTCGTCCCAAGTTGGGGGTTGGGCTGTGCACTGCCTACCGTTTACACATCTTGGGCAGAGATAACTGCCCCCCCCCCCCACTTCTTCACTGACAACTCACTACAGAGAACTCTGGCGCGTGTTTACACTTCTATGCTGCTATTTCTTGGCAACTACGACACAGGTTGGTTGTAATCTTGTTGCTGTTGCATAGAGTCTATATATTTTTTATATCAAGTTGAATATTTTTCCCCTCCTTTGTGCACGACGCATAATGTCCATAAACAGGAACTAATAACCTCACTTTGTGTTTGTGATAGAAAAGGCGTAACTAATGAGGAGGAGGAGGAAAGTCACGCTACTGTGCTATAGATACAGTTGTTTAGTTAATATTGCTTTATATTATTATAATAATAATAACAACAAGAGCCAGCGCCTGTTCTCTGAAGCTGGTTTCCAGTGTTTAATTGCCTCGGGTTTCTATTACTTGTTGTTTTATTCCCCTTAAAGGTGTCAATTACTCAACAAAACTAAATGAATTATTTTCCATCACGTGTGATAGTAAGTAGTGTGTTTATAGCTATACGTCATCCTTCTGCGTAGTTGTTTTCCCAGTTAAAGTTACCGTTTATTCTCTGTATATATATATAATTCTAAAACAAAAAAGTCCTTACCGTTTATTCTCTGTATATGCTTGACTATTTAAATATTGTAATCTTGTTTTGTTTTTTACTATTTTCTTTTATTTTACCAACCTCCTCGACATGTACTTCCCAGATCATTTTTTGATCCCCAAGGATTTAGTGGATTTCACCAATTGAGAGTTTATCAGGGAGGTTGGGATAGGATTGAATCCGAAGCACATTAAGTTAATTTTTGTTTTAGATGTTTACCTGAAGGGGCGTTTTACTTTTAAATGGTTCAGCACCGTGTCAAAATTTATTTCATTTTTCCATTAGTAAAGATTCCACATCTCTACTCCAATTTAATAAGTCAGCATATGACACTCTTAGAGTTCCTTTGTCAGGAGCTTGTGACGTTTTATTATTATTATTATTATTTATAAATATATTAGTTATGTTTAGATGTGGGCGCCAATAAATATCTACTTTGAAATTTTAACAGTTATATTCTTAACAAAGCAATAAAAAACAAAACAAGATTACAATATTTAAATTTAATCAATTTAATTTTCCTAGCTGAGCCTTGATTAGAAATTATATTGCAAGAGACTTGGTGAATAGGATCTACTTTCCCTCAGGGCAGAGCCTTGGTTGGTTCCTTACTGTTGCAGGACCTCTGCAAATACTCTTACTTTACCACCAAGCCTGTATATATATATATATATATATATATATATATATATATGTGTGTGTGTGTGTGTGTGTGTGTGTGTGTGTGTGTGTGTGAAATATTAAAGTTTGTACAGCGAAACACTAATTTGTTTCAAACAAATGGCGAGTTTCATGAATACGCGCGGGACCAGAAATCAGAGGTTCAGCTCTAAGGTTGGACAAGCATCGCCCTTGTTCTACACCAGAAAAGTATTCACAATATCCCCGGGGATAATTGTATACACCAGCCTTCCTTCCTTCCTCCAGAGATTAAAAACAGTAACTACAAAAGCTTCGTGGTGAAGCAGAGAGTAAAACTATTCTTTTAAATGGCGGCGCTGCTGCTGCTGCTGTTGTTTTACTCTGCTGTGGTACAGGATTTTCTTAATCATCGTCCCTCTTCTAGTATTTAAATCAAGGTTCCTGCTGTTGAATGAGCTGCTGCCAACCTTGGAAATTACCACACCACATATCTTTAAAATTTCTATTCAGTTTTTTCTGCTCTTTTGTTTGTGTTCCTGTATGGCGCTGCTGCTGCTGGAGCAAGGACAGTTTCCTTCCTGGTCCAAGTAGTAGTCCAAAACTCCTCCATTGCGTGTTCCTCAGTGTGTGTGAGCTTGTTTGTGTTCCTCAGTGTGTGTGTGTGTGTCCCTGTGTTGTGTTTATATTGACTTTTGTGTATATACATTTTCTTTTATTAATTTCTTTTAAGTTTATTTGTCTTTAATTATGTACTTTATTTTGTTCATTTTTTAATGTATGACGTATCCTCCTATTTCCTCAATCGGGGATTAATGGAAACAACAATAAATCTAAATCTAATCAATTTAATTTTCCTACCTGAGCCTTGATTAGAAATTATATTGCAAGAGACTTGGTGAATAGGATCTACTTTCCCTCAGGGCTGAGCCTTGGTTCCTTACTGTACACGCGTCTTTCCAAGCTTCGTTGTTGTCCTCGCAGCCAGTGAGTCGTCCTCTCACCTCCGACTCTCCTTTCCGAATGCCCCTTTACGAGGTCCTAACTCTACCCCTCCCCACTCAAAACGTGGTTCGTCCGTCTCCCTGCTCTTTCTATTTTTCCCCAGGTCCTCCAATTGGGGTTGGCGGCGTTCCTACCCTTCCACCCTTTCTCTCCAAAAATTCAAATTAATTTTAGGAGGGGGGGTGGCCACCCCTAGCAATCCTGGGGGGACTGGGTGGTTTTTTTTCTTCTTCGGTGAGACGCAAATACCTTTGAGACAAAGACTGCACCTGTCAGGCTACAAGTTATGGTTTTTTTCCACGGAATGTTGCCTGCCTGCCTTGCGAATACCTCAGGACTGTTCCCTACAGAATTTTACACAAAATTCTTCATGTTGTTAAATTAATTTATCTGAATAAAACAGAGAACATAATCTGAAATTTATACGCGTTACAAGCTAGTATATCATTTATATATAGGATAAATAGTAGAGGACCCCCCAGAATAGATCCTTGTGGGACACCACGAGAGACTTTACCTGTTTTTTGATATTACTCTACTAACTTGTAGATATGATTCAAAAAGATGTAACGCAACACCCACGGATTCCATATGCTTCCAGTTTCACACAGTATTTTATGATTAACCACATCAAGTGGAGAGAGAAAGAGAGAGGGAGGGAGGGAGGAAGAGAGAGAGGGAGGGATAGAGAGGGAGGAGAGAGATGGAGGAAGGAAGGGGGGAGAGAGAGAGGAGATGGGAGAGGGGGCAGAAGAAAAAAGAAAGAAAGAAGGAAGGAAAGAAAGAAAAGAAAAACTGGGAATGTCGGTATAGTGCCTCCAAATCCTATCTGCAATAGTTCCACTGACCTTCAGAACCAAACATCCTCTCGCTTAAATCATTGTACCTTTTTCTCGCTCGCAAATCCCAATAAATAAAAAATAAAAAAAACAACTCCCGCCACTTACCTCAGACTAATTTTAGACTCCAGACTCTCCTGGAAACTCCACCTCTCACCCAAAATTAAAACACTCTATCCCACTCCAGCAACAGACACGCCTGGTTCCACCAACGACCAATTTTCTTGAGGAACAGTAATTTTTTTCTTCTTCTCCCTTTACGGCTGCTGTCCAAGGATAATTTGGTAAGACTGCGCCTTGAACCTGTACTCCATAGTTTTTTATCGACGTTTCAATTCATTTGTATCGCTAACATACAAAGAATTTGAAAAAAATGTGGCCCTTACCTTATTGTTACCGGTTCTGCTATCTTTGCTTTAATAAAATCTTATCTTCAGCAATCGCTTAACGTACAGGGGCATTACACTTGCCGACCTCCCGTGGTGCCACACAACCCAGGGATCCCGGGTTCGGAGGTTGGTGTTGTTGTCGTCATCACGGTCACGGAGGGTCGACACGCTGACCACTTTACACGCCATATTCGGAATGTGTCGTGTCCCACGGTTGTCCTAGTAGGCCTAGGTCCTTAATGGGCTGCAGAGCCGACGACGAGCTAGAAGAACACGTTCAACGCCGATGACGCTTTTCAAGTGGCAACGTTAGGCTAGGGTTACACGAAGGGGCAGTGATGACGTCAGTGGCGTGTCAACACACACGTCAGTGCTGCACTGACAACTGCCAATCCATGGCTGACACGACTGACTGCAGGAGCACTGCCTCACTTTTCTCGGAGCGTGTGGACAGTGTGTCAGTCATGACTGGCCACGTGTTCCCTTCCCCCTCCAGTTAGTGGCAGTTATCGACTGTGAACAACAACAGTGTGTCAGGGGCTGACTATCGATATTGCGCCATGGTAAACAGTTTGTTATTTTGCATTTTCAATACGCGTGCAGTGTTTGGTTTAGTGTGCGATTGGAGTAAGTGGATCTCTTTGTTGTGAACAGCGGCGAGTAGTTTGGTTCAGAAAGCATTTAGGATAGAGTTCGTTTGTTGCACCTGTGTATTATAAAATTTTTAGGTTAAGTTTCCAAAAAATAATTATTGTCCAGCCTCCAACGGCACAAACTTTAACTGGGAAAAAACAACTACGCAAAAGAATGATGTATAGCTATAAACATACAACTTACTATCACACGTGATGGAAAACAACTTCATTTCGTTTTGTTGAGTAATTGACAACCTTAAGGGGAATAAAACAACAAGTAATAGAAACTCGAGGCAATTAAACACTGGAAACCAGCTTCAGAGAACAGGCGCTGGCTCTTGTTATTATTATTACTGCTCGATTCCTGTAGTAATAATAATATAAAGCAATATTACTAAACAACTGTTTTCATTGTCACGTATATATAGCACAGTAGCGTGACCTCTCCTCCTCCTCATTAGTTACGCCTTTTCTATCACAAACACAAAGTTATGGTTATTAGTTCCTGTTTATGGACATTATGCGTCGTGCACAAAGGAGGGGGAAATATATTTAACTTCATATAAACAATATATAGACACTATGCAACAGCAACATTACAACCAACCTGTCGTAGTTTCCAAGAAATAGCAGTAGAGGAGTGTAAACGTGCACCAGAGTTCTCTGCCCGTTCTGTAGTGAGTTGTCAGTGAAGAAATGGGGAGAGTTATCTGCCCACGAGGTGTAAACGGTAGGCAGTGCACAGCCAACCCCTAACTTTGACGAACATCACTGCCCCTGCGTGTAAACCTAGCTTAAGACTTTCCACCGTGCCACTGACGTTCTACTCGGTAGAAATACCTTTCGCCACCACCAACGACAATTTGAAATCACCACACAATGAAATATAAAAGAATTGTTTCATGTCTGCCCAAAATACTCGGAAATAATAAAAAATCAAAATAACAAATTTTGGGTTCAACTTATCTTTTGGTCTACTGTGCTGCTGTTACCTCCATGCATTCACACGACAAAATTATTAATTACACACTTGTGAGAAATAAACACTGGAAACAGATTTTGTTATCGTGAGAGAAATTTTTTTTATTATTATTACAAGTTACATAAGTTTTATAGATCCTCAAAACTATTCTTACAAAATATAACGGAACATTAAGTTTCGTTGTGCTTCTAATATCTAAGTTCAATGACACATTTCCGTACTCAAAGTCGACTAACTGCACATTCAAATTCAAAATATTATAATAAATAATAAGCTAGACATCAAATTCATGACCTATGTGAAGTACTAAAAGACTAAAAGTACTTAAAAGACCTCAGCTGCTTAACTGGGGAGAAAAAAAAATCAGTTAAAGGCAATTTAAAAAATTATCATTGCATTATTTATAATAATAATAATAAAATATTGAACATTCTCCACACTTTAGTGTTCCAGAATATCAAATACAAGTCCACAATGGACTGTGAAAACATGATTATAAACCCTATTCTACAAAAAGGTATTTCCGCTGCGTAACAAACATTTGAATAGCGAGTGCATTTCACACCTTTCGTGAGTAAACCGCTTAATATATGCTTATATAATAAAATACAAATTCACACAACTACCTTTACTAAAACACACGAGTTACAAATTCATTTTAGTGATAAAAATAGTAAGCTGTTTAAAATAGTTTCTTTTTTTTTAATTATGACTAATAAAACACATTTTTCTATATGGATTATCACCTGTGCGACTCTCAATGTCGTCAGATAATCAAGTATGAGGCACACGTGCTGCGAATGTCTCACGACGGCCGAAGCATTTAAATGGTCGATCCTAAAAGTGGCTGCCTCTTGTCAATTAAGAGGATTTTGAGAATAATCCACCACACTCGGCACAATTATCTGAATTTCATTGGTGTGCGTCTTGCTGTGGGTTATTAAATTCGAAGATTGCGAGAACGACTTATCACACCCATTACACTTGTACGGCTTTTCACCTGTGTGAATCCTCGTGTGCTTTTTTAAACACGAGGATGTTGCAAACGTTTTGCTACACTCGCCGCATTTGTACGGTTTATCGCCAGTGTGGGACCTCATGTGCCTTGTTAGGTCTGAAGACTGTAAGAATGTCTTTTGACACACAACACATTCGTACAGCTTTTCGCCCGTGTGGGTCTTCATGTGGGTCGTTAAATTTGATGTCGTTGAAAATGACTTAAAACACTCGATGCATTTATACGGCCTTTCGCCGGTGTGAGTCTTGTTGTGGGTTGATAAAGTTGAGTACGTTGAGAATGCTTTCCCACAATCATTGCACTTGTACGGTTTTTCACCCGTGTGAGTTCTCATGTGATTCGTTAAACATGAGGACGTTGAAAATCCTTTCCCACAGTCGCCACATTTGTACGGTTTTTCACCCGTATGAGTCCTCATGTGCCTCGTTAAGTCCGTGGATTCTGAGAATGCTTTACTACACTCCACGCATTTGTACGGTTTCTCGCCGGTGTGGAACCTCATGTGCTTTGTCAAGTCTGAAGACTGTGCAAATGTTTTATCACATGCAGCACATTTATACGGCTTTTCACCTTTGTGGGTATTAGTGTGGGTTGTTAAACTTGAGGATGCGGAGAATCTTTTGCCACACTCGCCACATTTGTAAGGTTTCTCGCCAGTGTGAGTTCTCATGTGCTTTGTTAAACACGAGGATGTCGAAAATCTTTTCAAACACACACAACATTGGTATGGTTTCTCACCAGTGTGAAACCTCATATGCTTTGTTAAGTTTGAAGATTGTGAGAACGTTTTATCACACATAGTACATTTGAATGGTTTCAGTCCAGTGTGAGTCCTCATGTGCATTTTTAAGAGAGTCGACTTTGAGAATGTTCTATCACACTCCAAACATACATATGGCTCTATTCCTGTGTACATCTTCATTTGTGTGCCGTTGTGTCTTAACAATTTTAAATTTATTTTAAATGATTGTGCTGTAGTTATAATATTTCTAAAATCCCTATATCTGGGTTCTAATGTGGTAATTAATGAAGCTGGGGTAAATATGTTGCTGTAGTTGGAGTGATTTGTCTGAAAAGAAAAAAACAGTTTTGAACAGAATGTATTCTAGGATATTTACTAACCAAATTAATTATGCAAATAATTTCTTTCTAAATTTAACAATTTTAATTTTCAGTATAATTATAGCGTTAAACAAAATAAAACAGTAGCTGAAAGTAATTAAACTCATAAAAATCTTGTATGTTGAACACAAGAAAATCAGTGATTTTGATTTACATTGTATTATGGGAATAATTAATTCATTTATACTTGTAAATAATAGACTAGATAATGACATGGAATCACTTGCTGGAATAGTATCGGGGTATGTTACCGAGTCCTTGGTTAATCTTGTAGTTCAAAAAAACATGCTTCAATATTATTACCAAGGATTCAAAACTTTTATAAAGTAACTAATTTTTAGAATGTGACTTGAAATAAGCTACTAAATGGTATAAATTTAACATTATATTATAAGTATATCACATGGACATCTTTTCTTTCAGAAATCTTGGGAGGGGGGAAATTAATAAAAATACACCATCCAATAGGCATATTTCGTCACTTAAGCGTCTGATTGAGTAAACCATAACGCACTGTTAGAAAAACTGAAGTACTATGGTAATAATTTTTTCTTTACTTACGTAAAGCGTCTGACTGTTTAACCCATAACGTACTGTTAGAAAAACTGAAGTACTGTGGTAATATTTTTTCTTTGACCCCTTGACCCACAACCATGAACTAAGCCTCGTGGTAAGGAATTTGTGCCATAGGCGAAACCGCGAAAATACTCGTGATGATGAGTTTGGGCCATGAGTGAAAACCAAGACTCTGATTCGTAATACTGAATTAGTGTCATAAACGAAAACCACGAGTCTTGACTCACAGGAAAGAATTTTCTGCCATAAGTTAATACCACGGGTCTGATTTGTAGCAAAGAATTTATGCCCCGAGCGTAAACCATGACTGAAACTCCCAGCAAGGAATTTGTGACAGAAGGAAACGTTGCAGATCTGACTTGTGGCGAAGAATTTGTGCCACGAGCAGAAATCACAGGTCTGATTCTCTGTAAAGAATTTATGCCACACCACATGTGAAACTCAGTATATATAATTTGCACAATAAGTGGAAATATCAAGCACGACTTGTGGTTAGGAATTTGTGCAGTAAGCGGGAACAAACGAGTCTGACTCGCGGTGAAGAATTAGTGCCTAAAGTAGAAAGCACGAGTCAGACTAAGTGAGCCGAGGCTTTCCCGGTGTAGTTGATGCAGAAATAGTTGTCGGGTTTCCACTCGCCGGGTGCAGGTGCAATAAAACACGACCTTTCCCACGACCAAGTGCTCTGAAGTCGTCGCCATCTTCAGCCTGAAGAAGACGACAGAGCACTTGGTCGTCGAAAAGGTCGCGTTTTCATTGCACCTGCACCCCAGAGTGGAAACCCCGAGAACTGTTTTTTCTGCACGGGTCAGACTCGTTGTAAAAGAATTTTGCCCAAAAAGCGTGACATAAGCTGGAACAATCAGTCTGGCTCGTGCTAAAAAATTTGTACCTGAAGTAAAAAGCATAAGTCTGACTTGTGGCAAAGAATTTGCGCCGTAAGTGAAAACCAGGAGTATAACTCATGGTGAAGAATTTGTACCATAAGGTAAAGAATTGTGGCATAAGCAAAAAATCTGATTCCAATAAGGAATTTGTGCCGTAAGTGAAAACAATGATACCGACTCATAGTAAAGAATTTGTGCCGTAAGCGAAAACCACGAGTCTGAGTCAAGGTAAAGGATTATTGCCAAAAGTGAAAAAGCATGAGTCTGAGTCAAGGTAAAGGATTATTGCCAAAAGCGAACAACCATGAGTTTGAGTCAAGGTAAAGGATTATTGCCAAAAGCGAACAACCACGAGTCTGAGTCAAGGTAAAGGATTATTGCCAAAAGCGAAAAACCACGAGTCTGAGTCAAGGTAAAGGATTATTGCCAAAAGCGAAAAACCACCTAATAAATCAGTGCAAGTAAATTTTACCGCCGGGAAAACAAACTGTCCAAACGTCTCAATAAATAATACATCATCACCAATGAAGTCGAATACCTTCCTTCGTTTACTATTGGACTCTAAACCTATGTGGAAACCGCATTTTAACATCCGAAAGGGGATCAATCACGTCAAGAGCAAGCTTCGACAAACGCATTGGCTAACTTTGCAGAAATTACCAAATTAAAAACAGAAAATAAAATACTCATGTATAAATGTATTCTTAAACCCGTGTGGACATGTGGTATCTAACTATGGGGGTGCACCAGCAAGCACTCCAGATTCAAAAAATTATTCAACGCCTTCGGTCAAAAATCCTATGTACCACCTTACTTCATGCAGTTTCAGACAAAGGACGGGCCAATTTGAACTCAATAAATAAACTAGCATCAAATAACTGTGAAATAACTGAAGTTGAATGTATATCCATGGACAATAAATTAAACTGGAAGGATCGTATTAATATCCTCCTACGAAAACTAGAGCTCGGCGGCAACCTTCGCTCTTAGAGAATTATGTCAAATTGTGGTGATCCTAAATAATGAGAAAATTAGCATATTTCCACTCTATAATGATATATGGTGGTATAATATACTGGGGCAATGCATCAGGGGGAAAAGATAAAATGTGTGTGTGGGGGGGGGGAATAAAAAGAGAAGAGGGAGGCAGAGGGATGGAATAATATAAGCAGATTAGGGATGACGTGGCAAGTCATGCGGAAATGGAAAAATTTTTTCAACGCCACAACAACAGCCAAATAAATGTCTCGATTCACGGAAGTATCTGAACGTCTGCGTAGTACTTACAAATAAATAATGTAAATATTGGGGATTTCGTTGCTATAAATGTTGTTAGGGAGCGTGGCCGTTACATGATGGGTGCGACACGTGGATGACAGGAGTCGGTCGGGGGAAAAGAATAGAAGCGTTTCGGTTATGTAGGAGGATGAGACGGGAGGTGGCGAATAGGAGAGGAGAGGGTAACTACCCAGGAAGTACAGAACTGAATAGAGGGGTGGGGGGGAGGAGGGGGGAAGAAGAGAGAACACTACGGAGGACTTTGCAGGGGTAGAATAATAATAGGCCACGTTTTGAGACGGCACGAGGGTCTTGTAAAATTAGATATTAGGGGGAAGTGAATAGAAGAGGGAGGGCGAGGATGGAATAATCTAAGCGGATAAGGAGGACATGGCAAGTGATGCGGAAATGGTAAAGTTTTTCAACGTCACGACGACAGCCAAATGTCTTCATTCACGTAAGTATCTGAACGTCTGCGTAGTACTTACAAATAAAAAAATTAATGTAGTAAAGATTAGGGAATTTGTTGCTAAAAAATGTTGTTAGGGAGCGTGGCCGTTACATGATGGGTGCGACACGTGGATGACTGGAGTCGGGGGGAAAAGGAAAAGAATAGTAGCGTTGTGATGCTGTAGGAGGATGAGACGAGGTTGTGGTGGATAGGAGAGGAGAGGGTAACTACCCAGGAAGTTCTAAACTGAATAGAAGGGTGGGAGGGAGGGGGAAGATGGAAGAGAGAGAACACTACGGAAGACTTTGTAGGGGTAGATTAATAATAGGGCCACGTTTCGAGATGACACAAGGGTCCAGTTAAATTAGGCATTTAGAGGAAAGTGTATAGATGAGGGAGGCCAAGTAAGGAATAATCTAAGCGGATACAATAAATAAATGAAAATATTGGGAATTCGTTGTTATACATGTTATTATGGAGCGTGGGTGTTACATGTGGGGTGCGAAACGTGGATGAGAGGAGTCAGGGGGGAAAAGGAAAAGAATAGAAGCGTTGTGATGCTGTAGGAGGATGAGGCGAGGTTGTGGTGGATAGGAGAGGAGAGGGTAACTACCCAGGAAGTTCAGAACTGAATAAAGGGGGGGAAGAAGAGAGAGAGAGACCACTACGGAGGACTTTGCAGGGGTAGATTAATAATAGGCCACGTTTTGAGACCACACGAGGGTCTTGTAAAATTAGCAGCGGAAGGACGTGTGCGTGCGTGTGTGTGTGTGTGAGGATGGGGGGGGGATAAGAAGAGAAGAGGGAGGAGGCCGAGGGAAGGGAACAATCTAAGCAGATTAGGGGATGACGTGGAAGTCATGCGGAAATGGAAAAAGTTTGTTCAACGTCGCAACGACAGCCAAATGTCTTGATCCACGGAAGTATCTGAACGTCTGGGTAGTACTTACAAATAAATAAAATATTAGGAATATATATATATATATATATATATATATATATAACGTTATAGGGAGGAGGACTAGTTTGATACCACCGCCGCCTCCCCCCCCCCCCCACTCCACCTATTCTCCCCGCCCCCAATCCCTTCCTTCCTTCCCCAGCGATCGATTTTCCCCACCACCGAACCTCGACCACGGTCAATGATGGGGATCCGCGTGACGTGACGTGACGTAAGCGCCGTGACGTCACGGGCTGTGACGACGACGCAGCAAGCTCCTTGTGACGCCCAAACAACGGCCACTCGTCCGTCGCCCAATAAGTGATAAAAAGGAGGAACAAAATGGGAACCACGACATTGGGAGGGGGAGAGAGAGAAGAAACCCTGACTGTTGTACTTCACTTGAACGGCACCCACTTAAACTAAATTCTAACCTCAAATTCATATTAAAATGATTCGTGTCTCGGCCTTACTTTTGGGCGACGTTGAAACTTATTTACGTAAACACTATACTATACTATATATTTTTTTTCAAAAAAATATGCCAATGATGTTGGTTCAGCATTTCCTCACCTTTTTTCCTCTCTCTCTCTCTCTCGGCTTCTGCTCACTCCTGTTCCACTTCACACAAAACTTTCCTCTTCAAGTCACTTCCCACTGAAACACAACAACACCACAAGCGTTAACAGCCTTAATTGAAAGAATAAGAAATACAAATATTCCTACGGCATCAGCAGCAGCAACAACAACAACATTACACATGGTTTACCCGTGGTTTACTTGATGGAGCAGCTGCACTGCCAAGAGTTAACCACAATTAAAAAAAATATGGATGCAGTCGAGCGCGAGAATGAGGTTAATTACATGCAGCAGGACGCGGCGGCGGCGGATGAAGATAAAAGGAAAGGAAACGCAACGTTGTTGTTGTGAAATCGCTTGGATCCTTTCTGCGTTCAACTCGCGTTGATTGGATCTGCAAAGAAACTGACCTGCGTCGTCTTATTAGTTAGACGAGACGAATACGAACGACCTCCTTATAATGAAGCGTCGCTAACAGCCTTTACAACCGCGAGCCTCGGCGTAAGTACAGCCAACGTACCGCAATGAAAGTAACTAAGTATAAAGCTCGCGGCTGTGTTCAACAGCGACAACTCCATTTCAGTAAATTATGGTTAAGACACTTCCGTGAATCAAGGCATTTATTTGGCTGTCGTTGTCTACGTGACTACCACGTCCTCACTAATCCGCTTAGATTATTCCATACTTGCCCTCCCTCTTCCATTTACTTCCCTCTAAATGCCTAATTTTACAAGACCCTCGTGTATTCTCAAAACGTGGCCCTATTATTAATCTACCCCCTGCAAAGTCCTCCATAATGTTCTCTCTTCTTCTCCCCCTCCTCCCCCACCCCTTTATTCAGTTTTGAACTTCCTGGGTAGTTACCCTCTCCTATCCTCCACCACAACCTCGTCTCATCCTCCTACAGCATCACAACGCTTCTATTCTTTTCCTTTCTCACCCTCCGACTCCTGTCATCCACGTTTCACGCACCCCCCACACATATATAACGGCCACGCTCCCTAACAACATTTATAGCAACAAATCCCTAATATTTACATTTATTTATTTATTTGTTGTATCTGCTTAGATTATTCCATTCTTTGCCTCCCTCTTCCATTCACTTCCCTCTAAATGCCTAATTTTACAAGACCCTCGTGTATTCTCAAAACGTGGCCCTATTATTAATCTATCCCCTGCAAAGTCCTCTGTAGTGTTCTCTCTCTTCCCCCTATTCTGTTTTGAACTTCCTGGGTAGTTACCCTCTCCTCTCCTATCTGCCACCTCCTCATCTCATCCTCCTACAGCATCACAACGCTTCTATTCTTTTTCCTTTTCTCCACCGACTCCCGTCATCCACGTTTCGCACAACCCACATCATGTAACGGCCACGCTCCCTAATAACATGTATAACAACGAATTCCCAATATTTTCATTTATTTATTTATTGTATCCGCTTAGATTATTCCATCCTCTGCCTCCCTCTTCTATTCACTTCCCTCTAAATGCCTAATTTTACAAGACCCTCGTGTCGTCTCAAAACGTGGCCCTATTATTAATCTACCCCCTGCAAAGTCCTCCGTAGTGTTTTCTCTTCTTCCCCCTTCTATTCAGTTTTGAACTCCCTGGGTAGTTACCCTCTCCTCTCCTCCACCACCTCGTCTCATCCTCTTAAAGCACCACAACGCTTCTATTCTTTTCCTTTCTCACCCTCCGACTCCTGTCATCCACGTTTCACGCACCCCCACACATATATAATGGTCACGCTCCCTAACAACATTTATAGCAACGAATCCCTAATATTTACATTTATTTATTTATTTGTAAGTACTACGCAGACGTTCAGATACTTCCGTGGATCATGACATTTGGCTGTCGTTGTGACGTTGACAAAACTTTTTCCATTTCCGCATATGACTGCCACGTCATCCCGATACTGCTTTTCTTATTCCATCCCTCTGCCTCGCTCTCCTCTTCTTATCCCCACCACACACGCACACTTCCTTCCGCTGCTAATTTTACAAGACCCTCGTGTCGTCTCAAAACGTGGCCTATTAATTTATCCCTTCAAAGTCTTCCGTAGTGTTCTCTCTTCTTTCCCCTACCCCCTTCTATTCAGTTTTGAACTTGCTGGGTAGTTACCCTCTCCTATCCACCACACCTCATCTCATCCTCCTACAGCATCACAACACTTCTATTCTTTTCCTGTTTCCCATCATCCACGTTTCGTACCCCACATATATAACGGCCACGCTCCCTAACAACATTTATAGCAACTAATTCCCTATATTTTATTTATTTTAAGTACTACTCAGACGTCGGTCCAGTTACGTAGATACCGTGCATGTATTAGAATAGAACGATTTAGAAGTATCAACATTTGCAAACATTAACTTAGGTTAACGTTATACTATGTTACGTTATGTTAACCCCAAGTAAATTCATCCTTCCTTGCTATCCCTACTATAGTAGCAGAATTCCTTAACTCGCTTCAAAATATCCCTTCCCAAGGTGATGGAGTGTAGTATGGGGGAAACAGTGGAATAACAAAGGCTGTAAGATTGTGGAAGGGATATTTTGACGGTAGTTAAGGAATTCTGCTACTAGAGTAGGATAGCGAGGAAGAGGAATAAATACGGATATCAGGAAACGTTGGCACGGTGTGTGTGTGGGAGATGACAGGAAAAGAACAGAACAGGGTTGCATAGGACCAGTATTATGACTGACTGAATACCACCACGACAACAACAGCACAGGGAAGTCAGAAAGAAGACTTGAGGGAAAACATAATAAATGAACGTGGTACCGGAGGAGGATTAATAATAATAGAGGAGGGAACAGCAAGGGAAACCTAAGGTGATGTATGGTGCAGTTATGGGAGGGAAACAGTGGAATAAGAAAGGCTACTGGAGTAGGATAGCGAGGAAGGGGAATGCACTTACGGCTAATATAAGTGTGGATATTAGGAAATCATCAATAAAAAATGCTTGTATGGAGCAGCGTGGCGTTCATATATATGGGGTGCGAAACGTGGAGGACGACAGTAGGAGTTGTGGGGAGAAAGGAAAAGAATAGAAAGCCTTTTGAAATGTGATGCTGTAGGAGAAATGAGATGGATGAGTGGATAGGGGTAACTAACCAGGAAGTTATAAGTAGAATAGGGGGGGAAGAGAGAACAATATTTGGGGGGGGGGGACTATGAAGGAATACATTATTAATATACAACGTTTTGAGACACGAGGGTCTTGTAAGATTAGCATTAGAGGGAAGTGTGTGTGCGTGGGGTTAAGAACAGAAGAGGGAAGCCGAGGATGAAGTACGCTAAAATTGGGAAGGGATATTTTGACGGAAGTTAAGGGAATTCTGCTACTAGAGTAGGACAGCGGCACAGACAGGGCAAGGAAGAGGAATAAATACGGATATCAGGAAATGTTGGCACGGTGTGTGTGTGTGGGAGACGACAGGAATGAGAACAGAACCTTTTGAAACGTAATCTTTACCAAACCATAATGAAACATTTTTGTAAATTAGAAAGAAAGAAAAAAAACAACGGGGACCGGGAAAATTGTCGACCGGACCTTCTCTCGAGGGTTGCATAGGACCAGTATTATGACTGACTGAATACCACCACGACAACAACAGCACAGGGAAGTCAGAAAGAAGACTTGAGGGAAAACATAATAAATGAACGTGGTACCGGAGGAGGATTAATAATAATAGAGGAGGGAACAGCAAGGGTAATGGAGTATGGTATGGGGAAACAGTGGAAGGGACTTGTGACTGATGGAGTGGGAAAGGAATAATACTGCAAGGAGAAGAAATGACAACCTTAAGCTTTGCTGACGATATTGTAGTATTAGGGGGGAGTCGGAAGAAGGAGACTTGGGAACCATAATAAATTACATGAACGTGATCCTGGAGGAAGAGTTCGATATGGGGATTAATAGAGGGAAAAACTAAGGTGATGGAGTGTAGTATGGGGAAACATCAGTGGAATAACAAAGGCTGTTAGATTATTGGGAAGAGGATATTTTTAAGGAAGTTAAGGAATTCTGCTACCAAAGTAGAATAGCACAGGCGAAAAACAGGAATTTACTTACGGTTAATACAAGTGTGAATATTGGGAAGTCGTTGCTAAAAAATGTTGGTATGGAGCAGCGTGGCGTTATATTTGGGGAGTGAAGCGTGGACGATAGGCGTTTGCGGAAAGGAAAACGATAGAAGACTTTGAAATGTGGTGCTGCTGTAGGAGAATGAGGTGGATAGTGTAACTAACCAGGAAGGTTCTAAAGAGAATAAGGGAAGAGCCAGCAATATGGAGGACTTTTGAGGGATAGATTATTAATGGGCCACATTTTGAGACACGACAATCTTGTAAAATTAGCACACAAGAGAGGGAAAAGTGTGTGTGATAAGAACAGAAGAGGGAAACTGAGGATGGAACACGCTAAGCAGATAAGGGTGGATGTGGCAGTTACTAAGAAACGCGAAAAGGCTTGCGAAAGGTAGGTCAGCGTAGAGGATTACGTTAGATCAGCCTTAGGACTGATTACAACAACAACAACAACAATGCCAAAGAAGTTTGTAAAGTTATGATCACAAGTGTAATTAAATTATTTTTTGAAAGAGAAAGGGAAATTATATCTTTTTTGTGTGTGTGTGTGTGGTGTATAATTTAATCAAACCGCAAAACCTAATAAAAATGAAACGTATTTAACAATTCCAGTAATGGGAATAAACAATCAACCGTTCCAAAGTCTTGAATAGTTTTTGGAATATCTATTTTAAAAAAATAATAATAAACAATATTTTCTTAAACTGTAATATAATAATAATGATAATGTTTTTAAAAAATAAAAATAAAATAAAGACCGCACCGCTTTGAAAAGAAACAATAAAATTCCGATACCCAGACAAAAAAAAATATGATGTATTTCTTCACAGCCCATTACAAGCGCGCCCCGTAACGTCTTACGACGTTGCCAACCAACCGGCACGAAAGTTCCTGGTTTCTTCGAAATGTAACTAATCGTAACACTTCTTTTTTTTTCTACGTATCTCGACGCAATCTTTAAAAGAAAGTCTGATATTTTATCGAAAAATCGTAACGGACGCGTACGGAACAAGATTAAAAGTAGACAGGGTTGTTAAAAGAAGGGGATTTTTAACGTGTCACGTTGGCGGACGTCACTGAAAGTTGAATCGCGTAAGCACCAAAAGAACTGAAATTTTCGTCAGTTTTTCTCCTGGTTTTTCACGCAGTGTTTCGTTAAACCGTTTAACCTTTAATTGAGACTCTTCAGACACACATACGACTATATATAGATTATAATTCAATATGTGACTTGTTTGCAGTTGTACCACGGACGATATTATAATAATTATTTGGGTATCAGATACGAACGAAATCGAGTAATTAAAATTTCACTGGCCTAATTGTGAGGTAATTAATAATCACTTACGCACCTGTTTATGGAATAACGTCCACGAGTATTGTACCTCATAAATATTAAATTTGGTGAGTATATATTTGGTATCAGAGATCTCTTACATTTGATCTATATAATATTCTTCTCCTTCCTTCTTCACTCCTATCCTTGGCATTTCATCATAAATGTGTTTGAGTTTACTTTATCTAACGCTTAAAAATACAACTGCTCTTTCTACGCCCCAACATAAACGCGCCAATCTCCGTCTCTCACTGAAAGACTCGTCTACTCTCTCTCTCCCTCCCTAATCCGCCCCATTTGGGGGATCAGCTGCCAGCTCCGATTCAAACCAAGCAAAACAGAATCGTCTCCCAAACTCCCTCCGCGTGGTACCTTAGAAACACATTAGTTCACAGTAACATCCAGATTCCACTCGACTCCACCAGATCCTCATCTTCCTTAATCAGAAGCTCCATCAACACACTGGCCACAGCAATCCTCTTCACCACATCCTTATCTTCCTTCATCAAAAGCTCCATCAATCCTCATCTTCCTCAATCAAAAGCTCCATCAATCGTCATCTTCCTTAATCAGAAGCTCCATCAACCACTCCAATGACACCAGCGACAGCAATCCTCTTCACCTCCTCCTCGTCCACACAACCGAAGACAAATTCCACTCACCTCCACCACATCCTCATCTTCTTTAATCAATAGCTCCATCAATCATCATCTTCCTCAATCAAAAGCTCCATGAATCCTCATCTTCCTTAATCAAAAGCTCCATCAACCACCAGCCACAGCAATCCTCTTCACCTCCTCCTCCACACAACTGAAGATAAATTCCACTCGACTCCACCACATCCTCATCTTCCTTAATCAAAAGCTCCATCGACCACTCCAATCACACCGGCCACAGCAATCCTCTTCACCTCCTTCTTCTCCTCCTCCACGCAACCGCAGACTCGCACGGAGACAACCAATCGACTACATCATCCTTCCGCTTTCTCACTCTGGCATTGACTTAAGTTTTATTCAAAGTCATATACAACAAGTAACACTGTAAATTTAACTCTTCCTACCGGCAATGACGACTACACCGTCATACCTTCGCTGAGACCACTTCACAGCATCTTCGTCAGCGAGCCTGTGCTGGAAACCAACTTTGCCGGTCTTCTTCTCCCCCCATCCCCCCCCAACCCCCGGCTGGGTGCGAGGCGACATTGAGGCCCGGCCATCCCGAGGCGACAAAGAAATCCAAACCGCGGATACCGCCACGTGGGAATCGTATTCAATTCCCAAATCGACGTGCTCGTCCCTGGGTGCCAAAGCCCAAGAATATCCCCGTGTCTGAGAAATTACGTTTGCCTCACCAGAGTTTGCACGTTCACGAACCTTCGAGCCTCGTTCTAAAAATTCCTTCAGCCTTCGCACCCCGTACAGTGCACGACGAATACCAGAGGACAGAACTGTGTACCTTGCCTTACAGGTTGCCGACCGGTTGGCTGCTCTTGTCGACCTTTCTCCGCTCTCTCCGCCACACACAAATATTTTAGCACAATTTTCTGACACGAACTTCACCCACACGTGACTTTTGGGTTTCGTCCTTTGGCTCCTTCCTCGGCACCTTGCTGCGGGAGCCTGCGAAGCGACTTTGCCTCTCTCCCCCACCATAATACTTCTTCCACCGCAAACGGTGACCTAACAATTACTTCCCCCTCGGCAAGTTGGCGCCTCGCTCATTTCCCCTTCTTAAACAGCTATTCTATTATTTCTCCACATCTGAATCCCTCCACCCCTGCTCTATTAACATTCACCACCGACACCCAAGTCATACAAACCGCAGTAACGTAATCATGTCCACAGCTCTGGCGATTCTCTCACTTTCAAATCGATTGTCAATTGGGACTCTAACAAATTCATTCAAGAAATCGCATAAATTATTTATTCAGGGAATGAATATCCGTATCCCTCGTACAATCTTCAGATAAAAGTTTTTTGCAATAAAAAATAAATCTGTTTGTAATGTGAGTCTATTTTTCTTCCTTTTAAAACGTATACTTTTTTATATTTTGATGAAATATTCCGGATTCGGAAAATTACAAAGTGGTTTTTCAAAAAAAAAATTTTTGTCCGTTAACCTGGTAAATTTACTTGAATATGGACGAAACATGGTAGAAGCCTTTAATGAATGTCAATATTTTTTGCTGGCAAACTGGATGGATTTTTTTATTTATAATTTTTTTTATTATTAAATTCCACTGTGTATGAACAGAGTCGGTCGAGGTTTTTACTGTTTACTGGATTGTACATATCTCTAGGTGTTTTTAAGTACCATAAAATATGTTTTTCTTATATTCCAGGAATCAAATCTGGGCGTGTGTGTCAGAAATATACTAAAAATTATCCTAGATGAGTCGAATGAGCTGATTCAGTAATATACGCAAGTTGTTATTTAAATGGAAACGGAAGGTTTCATTCAAACGTTTGCAGTGTGATAAAGTGTATAAAGTGTTCTCACTACCGAGTGTATGTGTGAATGCACACATGAGCGTTCACGCAGATGAGAAACTACACGAATGCGATGAGTGCGGCTCAAATTTCGCAGGATCGGGCCCCCTGGCGAGGCACATGAGGATTCACACCGGTGAGAAACCGTACAAATGTGTCGAGTGTGACAAAACTTTTACGCAGTCAAGCAGCTTGACGAGCCACATGAGGACTCACACGCGGGAGAAGCCGTACAGATGTGTCGAATGTGACAGGGCCTTCTCGGTGTCGGGCAGCTTGACGATACACATGAGGATTCACACGGGTCAGAAGCCTTTCAGATGCGCGGAGTGCGGCACGACGTTTACGCATTCCAGCAGCCTGGCAAACCACACGAGGATCCACACGCGGGAGAAGCCGTACAAATGCGTCGAATGTGACAAAATGTTTCCGCAGTTCAAGAACTTGGCAAGGCACAGGAGGACCCACACGGGTGAGAAACCGCACGCCTGCGTCGAGTGCGACACGACTTTCGCAGAATCGGGTAGCTTGGCAAAACACATGAGGATTCACACAGGCGAGAAACCTTACAGATGCGCCGAGTGCGATAAAACGTTTTCACATTCCAGCAGCTTGACAAATCACATGAGGGTCCATACGCTGGAAAAGCCGTATAAGTGCGTCGAATGTAACAAGACGTTCTCGGTGTCGGGCAGCCTAACAAACCACATGAAGATTCACACCGGTCGTCGAAAGGTCCTCGAGTAAATTTTTGTGGATTCACACAAGTGACATGAGAGAAAACCGTGATATATATGTTTTATTAACACATTATGAATAAATTTGATGCAAGAAATATGGGACGCAGATGAAAAAAGGCCTTCGGATTAGTCACACTAATGCTTACATCTTTTTGTGAATATTTATTATGAACTGTTTAGTCAAGTATCGAAAGTACTATACTATTTATATTTCACCTTTATGTGTCACCAATACTAGTTTTAGATAGTTTCTTTCTTTCTACCGTGTCATAATATATTTTTGAATTTCATTAAGTGCTTAAATATATGTTCTGCAGTAAGGGCGGGTAGATGTTGAAAATGGAATAAGCGAGCGGTATTAACAAAATTCATTTATTTTATTTTTTTAATTGAAAAGGGCACACATGGCCCTTTCAAATAAGAAAATAATTTTGTTTATACCTTACACAGAATCACACAGCTTTGTTTATTCCATTTCAACATCGACCTGACCTTATTTTTTTAAACAAAAAAAAAACCCTCTATGTATTGTTATGTACTGGGGCAGTTGACGGCCCACAGGGTCAGACGCTGGCCCCCATCCTACCCAATCCACATTATTCCTAACCTGACGAATAAAAGAAAAATAAACATTTCCCTCCATTTCGTTTTAGAAATGCAGACGCAGTTTCATCCATCGTATCCTCCTTTGTAATCTTTCAGATGTCGATAAGGTTTAGTATCGCAAAAGAAAAGAAGAATTATGTAAAAAGTATCTGTAAAATTTTATATATATTGGCCCGCCTAAAGTTTTCTCCTCTCCTTTCCTTTGGTCCCCCTCTTTAAAATGTTTGCTCATCTCTGTACTAGGAGATTAAGAGTATTTTATATATCAGTGATTACTGAAAATGATGTACGATTTCAGACCAAATATTGTAAAAAAAATGTATTTATTGTAAAAGCTTAAAACTGAAATGAAAATTATGGGCATCGTGTTACAAATACTCGACACGTTTATTGTCACGTAATGTTTTTTAAAACATTGCTTTTATGCCATTTTACGTTGAATAACTTTGTCCAACCTTTAATTATTCATCGTTATTTACTTCTTTGGATTTCATTCTACAAAAAAAAATTCAAGTGTTTGATAATGAGCGTGTGAAACTTACGAGGAACGGAGAGATGTTGAACCGGTCCTTGGACGTATGCTGGGATTAGCTCAGTTGGCAGAGCGCCCGCCCCTGGCTTCGAGTCCCTGGTCCGGTTGACATCTTTCCATTCTTGTCTCTCCTCTAAAAGAAAACCTTACATTTTTTAAACAGTTTATTAATAATTACATATGAAACATAACCCTTTGTTTCCATGTATGTGAAATTATTCTTGCTTCTGCAGCCCGTTCAGGGCCTCGGCCTACCGGGTCGGCTAACAGTTTATTAATAAATACGTATGAAATATAATCCTTCGTTTCCACGTATATGAATTTGTTCTTGTTCCTCGACTCTGCAGCCCATTCAGGGCCTTGGCCTACCAGGTCGACTAACAGTTTATTAATAAATACATATGAAACATAACCCTTTGTTTACATGTATGTGAAATTATTCTTGCTTCTGCAGCCCGTTCAGGGCCTCGGCCTACCGGGTCGACTAACAGTTCATTAACAAATACGTATGAAGTATAATCCTTTGTTTCCACGTGTATGAAATTATTCTTGCTCCTTGACTCTGCAGCCCATTCAAGGGTCTCGGCCTACCGGGTCTTACTGCGAACCATCATCGTCTTACACGACACATTCAGAACTTTGAGTGACTTGTGGGGTCAGAGTGTCGACTCTGCAGCAGTCTTAATCCCAGCCTCCGTGACCGTGATTGCACAAAGAAATGTGCCTGCTGGTACCTCGGTGTGTTGAGGCATCCGCTGGACCACAAGAGGGTGGAGTCTGTGAATTTGGTCAATGCTAATTACAGAACTAATTTCAATTGGTTAAATTAAGAAATGCAATAAAAAATATATATGTGAGAGAATAAAAATAGGAAAATAACATGTCACAAGTCAACCTTAATTATCTTGTGCCATTTGGCTTGTTTTTAGTTGTTCTATTGTGTACCATTTTGAAAAAGTTCGTTTTATATTAATTATGTTCAAAATCAACAATTTCTACCTTTTCCCGGTCAAAATCAACAATCAGTCTGGCAACAATCACGTGTGGGAAAGGAGTTGAAGTGTCACTTGTTGCCTCCCGATCTCTACCTTATTGTCGGACTCCTGATGAAATTTTTTGTTGTGTATAGACATTGTTGTGGTAAGTTTTGTTTCCATATATATATATATTTGTTTAAATTTCACCGCCTTGGGGTTAATTTTCCTACATAGGGAGGGAAAAATCCTGAAGAAGGCTGTAAAAGGTCATCAAATGTTTAATTATTAAAGCTACGTTTACACAGGGCAGTGATGTCCGTCCAAGTTGGGGGTTGGCTGTGCACTGCCTACCGTTTACACCTCGTGGGCAGAGATAACTGTCCCCCCACTCCACTTCTTCACTGACAACTCACTACAGAGAACTCTGGCGCATGTTTACACTTCTCTGCTGCTGTTTCTTGGCAACTACGACACAGGTTGTTGCTGTTGCATAGTGTCTATATATATATTGTTTATATCAAGTTGAATATTATTTTACCCCCTCCCTTTGTGCCCGACGCATAATGTCCATAAACAGGAACTAATCATTTTGTGTTTGTGATAGAAAAGGTTCCTGAAAAAGTCAAACTCAGCATCACGCTACTGTGCTATAGATACAGTTGTTTAGTTAATATTGCTTTATATTATTATAATAATAATAACAACAAGAGCCAGCGCCTGTTCCTTTGAAGCTGGTTTCCAGTGTTTAATTGCCTCGGGTTTCTATTACTTGTTGTTTTATTCCCCTTAAAAGTTGTCAATTACTCAACAAAACTTAATTAATTATTTTTTCTCATCGCGTGTGATAGTAAGTAGTGTGTTTATAGCTATACGTCATCATTCTTTTGCGTAATTTTTTTTCCAGTTAAAGTTTGTGCCGTTGGAGGCTGGACAATAATAATTATTTTTTTGGAAAGTTAACCTAAAAATTTATAGGCTCATACACAGGTGCAACAAACGACGAACTCTATCCTAAATGCTTTCTGAACCAAACTTCTACTCGCCGCTGTTCACAACAAAAATGATCCACTTACTCCAATCGCACACTAAACCAAACACTGCACGCGTATTGAAAATGCAAAAAATACAAACTGTTTACCATAGCGCAATATCGATAGTCAGCCCCTGATACCGTCGATTAATTGACAACCGTAACTGTCACTAACAGTCGCGGAGGAGGAAGGGAACACGTGGCCAGTCATCACTGACACACTGTCTGTCCACACGCTCAGAGATTGCTCCTGCAGTCAGTAATGTCAGCGATGTTATTGAACAGTTAGTTGCCAGTGCAGCAGTGACGTCGTATGTTGACACGCCACTGACGTCATCACTGCCCGCGCGCCTGCGCGTAGTAAACCTAGCCTTATTCTGCAATTTTGTATGTAAAAAGTCGGCTATTCTGTGAAAGTTATTTTAATTTTTTTGTTGTTGTTGTTATTGTTGTTAAACCTGTGACTATCTATATTATTTTAATGTCGTATAAACTGGAATGTAAAAGCTTTTATACGAAGTAAACGGGGCGGGCGAAAAAGAAGAAAAAAAAAGTACCTTTCTTGTTTGGACGTTGGCGAATCTGTTACACAGTTAACGGCGAGACTGTTTTTAAAGGACAGGATAAAGGACCCAGGCTGTATTATAGGTAAATAATAGCCGGAAAAGGCTGTTGTTATTTAAATTATTATTATTATTATCATTGTAGATAGTATTTTTTTGATTTGGTTATTAAAGGATGCAACGGATTTAAATGGATGAACATTGGGTAACTGGGGAAATTATGTATATATATTTATCCAACTACACTCACAATGATCATTAACAAAGCTATAGGGAGAAATTTAATTTTAGCCTTTTAAAATTAACCCATTTCAACGTGTGGAATCACATAGAATAATACAGGATTTGTCACTGTTTGCTCATGTGATAAAATGAAATTTTTTTTAAAAAAAGGAATAACATACAAACTTGCAAATTATCAAAAATAATCAAAAAAGGAGACTGTTTTATTCGTGAGGATATTTTGAAGAAGAAAAAAAAACAACAACTAAAAACCTCAAAAAATTAATTGAATGTCAAGTTCAAATAAACATGATAACGAGAAGGTCCCCTTCTTTTAAAATTTACCTTTCCTAGTTGTTGTTGTTGTTATGGTAATGAGTCCCCAAAACTGGCCCTGATGCTAACCTACCTGGCGCAAGCCTTCTCATTTCCGCAAAACTAGGCAGGCGCATCTTCCCTAATTTACCTACCGTATTCCACCCTCGGCCTCCCTGTCTCTCTCTCTTCTCTGTTCACTTCCCCCTCTAATGCTAATTTCATAAGACCGTCATGTCTGAAAATTGCTCATGACGAAAGTTGGCTACGATTTGTTTGGTCATTTTCATTACTAAAGACGGGTTCAAATACATTTTTCATTTTATTAAAGATTGCGGCTTGGTAATTTTTCTTTATATTTATGCATTGCCTTAAATATTCCGTCTTTACAGTTCTGTTATACACATTTGTTTTTGTTGTTGTTGTTGTATTCAGTCCAAAGACTGGTCCGATCCATGCTAACCTACCTTGCGCAAGCCTCATCGTCCTCCCTCTTCTGTTCTTATCACCCCGCACACTCTCTTCCCTCTAGTGCTAATTTTACAAGACCCTCGTGCCTTAAAACATGGTCTGTTAATCTTAGTCAACGTCTTCCATATAGTTCAATTTTCCCCCCTATTCTGTCTACAACTTCCTGGTTAGTGTTTCTATCCACCTCATCCATCTCATTCTCCTGCAGCACCACATTTCAAAGGCTTCTATTTCTTTTCCTTTCCCCCCTCAACTCCTGTTGTCCACGTTTCGCACCCACACCCATCATATAACAACGACGCCATGCTCCATTAACCAACGATTTTGTAATATTCACCCTTATATTACCCATTAGGAAATTCCTCTTCCTCGCCTGCCTGTTGCTGTCCTACTCTAGTTGTTACGCTTCCCAAGCAGCAGAATTCCTCAACTTCCTTCACAAAAATATCTTCCCTTCCCCAATCTAACAGCCTTTGATAATCTGCTGTTTCTTCCCATTCTACACTCCATGACCTTGGTTTCCCCTCTGTTAATCCTGATATCTTGAACTCTTCCTCCAGGACCACGTTCATGCCACTTATTATGGTTTTACAAGTCTTCCTCTGACTCCCCTAACACTACTAAAGCTTAAGGTTGTCGTTTCTTCTCCTCCTTGCAGTGTGATTCCTTTCAGCCACAAGTTCTGGTTGTGTTGTTGCTTTAGTAAATCCGCACAACGGCTTGACGCAGCCAAATCCCTTTTTCATCTCGGCATAGTTTTTTTTTTTTTGGCAGCCTGCATCCATTTTGATGTCGGACCGTACACTAGCCTTAGTCTCCCTCGTATTTTCCTATACCACATACCATTTCTCCATACCAATTTAATGAGTGCTTAACGTGAGTTTCTTTTATATTAACCCTTTCAGCTCGGATGACTTCTTCCATTGTTAATTCACACACATTTTACAAGCCCCTCATGTCTTAAAATAATCCCTTCTCTTCAGGCAACATCCTCCATACTGTTCGCTCTTCCTCTATTCTGTTTAGAACTTCCTGGTTAGTCACCCTATCCTCCACTATACATCTCATTCTCCTACGGGCACCACATTTCAAAGTCTCCCATTCTTTTCCTTTCCCCGACTCCTATCGTCCACATTTCGCTCCAGTATAACTATTATCAGTTGGGATAATGATTGATTCTAGTACGCACAATATTAAAATAATGGATTTACAAAATTAAAATAGTGTATATAATTAACATGTAGACATGGAGTTAGGTTATTCGTCCTGTGGTTAGTCTACTTTAGCTGATGGGTTAGGTTTTTTTTCGTGTGTGTCAGGAAATGACATTGACATGTTAGTTAAAACAATTAATGGGGAAAGGACAGAGAGAGATAGAAAGAAGGTGACTTACCTGAGGTTCATAGATGATAGACACCTTCTTGTGAGTGAGGTTTAGAGTACTTGAGTTTTTGGAGTCGCCTTCCCCCTCCTTCATCAGAAAGTTAGGAAGACATTTCCAGCGATCGGCTAGCCGACGACTGAGCAGCCAAAATTTCTTTCTATCTCTCTGTCCTTTCCCCATTAATTTTATATATATATATGTTGCATGATGGCGAATGTTGAGGGGGGGGGAAGGATGAGGTCAATTGTGAATTTTCTTTCGAGACGGCGGAGGCGCAGACGTGGAGTTGCTTTATCGTGGGGTTGGGGACGCTTTTAAATTAGGGAGGTTATGGATTTGCAGATTACAGAGTTTACTTTGGGAAGTTTGATGTTTATGGTGGATGACGGAATTTTCTGAGGTACCAGGGTGGAGTTTGTAATGGACTTTTAACACACAAATGATGTATTAATATAAACACTCTGATGAGCAGTCGTGATCGAAAACCATATAAAAGCATAGAGATCTGAAATATATACTTGAGAATGTAATACTTTAAATTGTGAAATTTAAAAAAATAAAAAATAAACTTCTCGAAATGGAGACTATTGTCCAAAGCTTTTTAACTTATATATATATATGTAGAACAAGTGATGACGAAAGGAATGCTGTAAAGGAATCGCACTGCAAGGACTGTCGGTGATATCATAGTGTTAGGGGAGTCAGAAGAAGACTTGTAAAACAGTCCAATGTGTGTGGATTAATTAAGGGGAAACAGAGGGCGACGGAGTGTAGTTTGAGAAACGGTGGGATAACAACAGAGGCTGTTAGGATTGGGAAGGGTTAACGACCAGGGTTGAATAGCACGGGCAAGGAAGGGGAATTTATTTACGGCTAATATAATCATGACTAAAACCCGAGAGAATTACACTCTGCAACAGTTATTACACCGGGAAAACCTTTGTTCACTTATGACTAAAAATGTTGAAATGGAGCGTGGTGTTGTATGGATGGCAGGAGTTGCAGGAGGGGGGGAAAAGGAGTATAAGGTGTTGTAATGTGGTGATGTAGGAGAATTAGAGTGTATATTAGAAACAACAATTTGTATGTTTTCAGTGTGTGTGTTATGTGATTCATTTATTGCTTATATGTTATTAGCTTTAGCTAAATAAATAGAAAAAATTAGATAACGTTTGTCTCACAACTTCACTCAAATCCATTATTTAAGCCAGTCAGTTACATGATCCGCATTCTACCAAGTGTAACGTTAACTATTTTACTTTTTTTGTTTATTATCAAAAATATATTTAACAAAAAAAATCTTTTTCTGTTACATAGATGTCACACGAGGCTACATTATTCTTCCCCGAAATGGATATGTCAGAAGATTTCGGCGAAGTTTACAACAACCCAGAACCTCTGGAAAACCACGAGGAAGATATCGACACTTACAGATGTGTCGAATGTGATCAGACGTTCTCGGATTACGGTTCCCTGAAGAGGCACATGATGGTCCACACTGGTGAAAAACCATACAAATGTGCCGGGTGTGACAAGACGTTCTCGGTATCGCACAACTTGACTGTTCACATGAGGATTCACACTGGGGAAAAGCCATACAAATGTTTCGAGTGTCCCAAAACGTTTCCGGCATCGTCCGACCTGACGAAACATATGAGGTTTCACACGGGGGAAAAGCAGTACATATGCGTCGAGTGCGGGAAGATGTTCACGCTGTCGACCGATCTGACGAGGCACATGCGAGTACATTCGGGTGAGAAGCCGTACAAATGCGACGAGTGTGATAAAAGGTTCACGGATTCCACCACTTTTAAAAAGCACGCGAGAATTCACACTGGCGAAAAACCTTACAAATGTGTCAATTGCGATCTAACATTCACGCAATCGGGTGGCCTGACAAGCCACATGAGGGTTCACACGGGCGAAAAACCTTTTAAATGTGTGGAATGCAGCAAAACATTTTCGGCGTCATCTAGCTTAACGAAACATGCCAGGATTCACTCTGGGGTAAAACCGTACAAATGTGTTGATTGCAGTAGAACATTTACGGTGTCTGCTACTTTTAAAAATCACTTGAGGACTCACACTGGCGAAAAACCGTTCCAGTGTGTCGAATGTGGTACAACTTTTACGCAATCCAGCACCTTGACGAGTCACATGAGGATCCACACGCTGGAAAAGCCGTACAAGTGCGTTAACTGCGGGAAAAAGTTCTCCGTGTCGTCTGGTTTAATTAAACACTTGAGGATTCACACTTGCGCCAAACCGTACAAATGATTTGAGGGTTATCGAACATTCGCCATTAAGCTTTTTACAACCACATGCACAAAATATGATGGGAAAAAAAACTATGGTGTGTACTGAAAAGGGATGGGGAATATCAGGGGGGAATATACAAGCAAAGATACATAAATCTTTGTTATTAATGATTGCGGCTTGATAATTCTTTTTTTTATTTATTTTTATGCTTTGCTTTAAATATTCTGTCTTCACAGTTCCGTTCTAATGTTTGTTGTTGTTATTCCTGAACATGTAAAAATTAATACAATATGAATTTATATTATTTGTATTTTCTCCTCTTTTTGTATGAACTTAAAATTGAGGTACTGTTTATTGTAATTTTTACTTTTGCAAAAATAAATTCTAAAATCTATAAATCTGGGTAAAATTAATATAAATGTTGTTGTTGTGGTTTTGCTCAGTCCTGAGTCCTGAGTCTGATCCACGCAAACAAATTCTGCGCAAGCCTTTACATTTACACGTAACAACCACATTCATCCCTAATCTGCTTAGCGTATTCTATCCTTGGCCTCCCTCTAATGCTAAATTTATAAGACCTTCGTGTCTGAAAATTGCTTATGACGAAAGTTGGCTACGATTTGTTTGGTTATTTTCATTACTATGACCGTTCAAATACATTTTCATTTTATTAAAGTTTGCGGCTTGGTAATTTTTCTTTATATTCATGCATTCCCTTAAATATTCCGTCTTTCCAGTTCATGTTCTAACATTTGTTGTTGTTGTGGTGGCGGTGTTGTTCAGTCCTAAGACTGGTTCGTATCCATGCTAACCTACCTTGCGCAAGCCTCTTTGTCCCTCTTCTGTTCTTACCCCTTGCACACACACACACGCTTGCCTCTAATGCTAATTTTACAAGACCCTCGTGTCTCAATACGTGGCCTGTTAATCTCTATCCCTCCTCTTAGTCAACGTCTTCCATATAGTTCACTTTTCCCCCCTTTTCTCTCCACTACTTCCTGGTTAGTTACCCTATCCATCTCATTCTCCTACAGCACCACATTTCAAAGGCTTCTATTCTTTTCCCCCTCAACTCCTATCGTCTACGTTTAAAAACCCATATAACAACGCCACACTCCATTCACCAACGTTTCAGCAATGATTTTCTAATATTACCCATAAGTAAATTCCTCTTCCTTGCTATCCTGTTGCTGTCCTACTCTAGTTATTACGTTTCCCAAGTAGCAGAATTCCTTAAAAATATCCCTTCCCCAATCTAACAGCCTTTGTTATTCCACTGTTTCCCCCACATACTACACTCCTCCATCACCTTGGTTTCCCCCCTCTATTAATCCCCATATTTAAGGCTTCCTCCAGGACCACGTTCATGTAATTTATTATTGTTTTCCAAGTCTTCCTCTGACTCCCCCTAACACTAGTAAATGGTAGGCAAAAACGTAAATGGTTGTTATTTCTTCTTCTCCTTGCAGTATTATGATTCCTTCCTTCTTTCCAACGTTCCGTTTCAACTTTCTCCATCGCCCTGTACCGTATATATATTGTAACATGAGTAGTTACACGCAACAATGCGGGCCAAGCTTGCGAGTTGCAATTGTCGCAACTCGGGGCCAACAATGGAGTCTGGCGAGACTTAAGTGAGTCGTCATGGGGCAGTGGATGAAGGAGAAGGAGGAAGACCACGCCCCCCTGTAGTGATAATTTTTCTCATGTTCTGAAATGAATTAAAGCTATAAAAAACCACTTTTTTTGGTATTTTTATTTAAAAATACCTGGCGCCCAAAAAGTATTTAAATCCTCGAATACGGAGGAACGCCGGATCTTCTACAATATATAAGTTAAACGGCTAACCAATGACTGGAAATGTCTTCCTAACTTTCTGATGAAGGAGGGGGAAGGTGCCTCCGAAAATTCTAGTACTCTAAACCTCACTCACAAGGGGTAAGTCACCTTCTTTCTATCTCTCTCTGTCCTTTCCCCATTAGTTGTTTTAATTAACATGACAATGTCATTTCCTGACTCATATATATTTAAATAGTATGTTTCGAGAAATTTCTACAACGTGAACAGGTTAGGCAACAAAACAACCTCAACAGTCCCTGGTTAATCTCGTAATCCAAATTCCGTCTACAACTTTTACGATCCAGTCCACGAATTTTCAGGACTACTTTTCGGTTTTCACTCCTGACAATTGCGTCGGGAAGGACAAGAAACGTCACCAGTTTTTCCCCTCTCCCCTACACCATTCTTTTCCAACGGGAAACCACGAAAGTTTTCGAGCTATTTTGTTGGCAACGCTGCGCTACGTTCAGAACAGGAACATCGTGTGACCTTAAGATGGCTGTGAAGGTTTCGGTCCTGTTCCTTGGGTACTTACTTATCTTTTTACTGTTGTTATTATTTTATTTTTTTTAAAAAAAAAGTAGAAGACACTGACACATTGTGACGTCATCGTGTTTCATGTTAAGAAATGAAGCTGGTTGTTTGTATTTTTCTCTCTCTCTTTCAGACGTAACCAAAAAAAAAAATTTCCTCACGACAAAAGTTGGTTATTTTCATTACCAAGACAGTTCAAATACATTTTATTAATGATTGCGGCTTGGTAATTCCTTTTTTTTTAAATATATATATATTTATTTATTTATTTAAATATTCCGCCTTCACAGTTCCTTTTTAACGTTTGTTGTTGTTATTCCTTAACATGTAAAAAATTGATGCAACATGAATTTTCATTATTTTTATTTTCCCTTCTTTATGTACGAACATAAAAAAAAATTGAGGTACTGTTTGTTGTAATTTTTACTTTTGCAAAAATAAATGCTAAAATTCTATAAATATGGGTTAAATTGATATAAATGTTGTTGTTGTTGTGTTGTTCAGTCCTAAGACCGATCAGATCCACGCCGACCTATTCTGCGCAAGCCTTTCCGTTTACGCGTAACTGCCACATTCATCCCTAATCCGCTTAGCGTATTCCATCCTTTGTCTCTCTCTCTTCTGTTTAATTTCATAAGATCTTCATGTCTGAAAATTGCTGATGACAAAAGTTGGCTGCGGTTTTGTTTGGTTATCTTCATTACCAAGACGGTTCAAATACATTTTTCATTTTATTAAAGAATGCGGCTTGGTAATTCTTCTATTTATATTTATGCATTGCCTTAAATATTCCGTCTTTACAGTTCTGTTATACACATTTGTTGTTGTATTCAGATCTAAGACTGGCCTACCTTGCGCAAGCCTCGTCCTCCCTCTTCTGTTCTTATCACCCCGCACACACACACACACTCTTCCCTCTCTAATGCTAAGTTTCATAAGACCTTCATGTCTGAAAATGTGGCCTGTTAATCTATCCCCTTTTCTCGGTCAGCGTCCTCCATTTTGTTTGCTCTTCCCCTATTCTGTTTAGAACTTCTTCCTGGTTAGTTACCCTATCTCCACTCCTCATCTCATTCTCCTACAGCAGCACCACGTTTCAAAGGCTTCTATTCTTTTCCCTTTCCACAGCTCCTGTTGTCCACGTTTCGCACCCTCCCATATAACGCCGTGATCCATACTACCTTTTTTTTAGCAAATGATTTCCTAATATTCACGCTTATATATTAGCCGTAAGTAAATTCCTCTTCCTCGCCTGCCTGCGCTGTCCTACTCTAGTTATTACGCTGCTTCCCAAGTAGCAGAATTCCTTAAAAATATCCCTTCCCAATCTAACAGCCCTTCTATATTCCTCTGTTTCCCCCATATTACACTCCATCGCCTTGGTTTTCCCCTCTATTAATCCTCATATTTAATTCCAACCCCCACCATGACCACATTTACGCCATTTATTATGGTTTCCCAAGTCTTCTCCTGACTCGCCCCTAATACTGCAATATCATCGGCAAAGCGCAGGGGTTTTTATTTCACGTCTTTGAAGTACGATTCCTTCCCCGTGTTCCGTTTTACCTCTCATCATCATCATCATCTGTTCTATCTATATAAGTTAATCTGCATGGATTACATCCTCGTCTTACCCCTTTCTTGGTTTCTTTTCTCGCACCTATTAGTCAGAATATATTTATTCAAAATATCCCTTCCGCTGTTTTCCCCCTCCCAATCTGCACTCCGTCACCTTGGGTTTTCCCCGTCTATTAATGTTCGCGCCATTTATCATGGTTTCCAAGTCTCCTCCTTCTGACTTCCTCTTAATACTACATCATCCTCGGCAAAACCTTAGGGTTTTTATTTATTCTCCTTGCAGTATGATTCCTTTTCCTCCATATTCAGTTTTAACTTTCTTCGTCGCCCGTTCTATATATAAGTTAAACGGCGTGGGCGACAGACTGCTGCTGCGTCGTCCTTGTCATACTCCTTTCTTGATTACGGCGTCCTTTTCTTCATCTTCTATTCTAATTACCGCTGCCTGTCTCTTGTATAGGTTATGTATTAGCCTCCTTTCTCTATATTTTATTCTGGTGCTCTTCAAAATCCTTAATAGCGTGTTCCAGATCACGTTATCAAACGCCTTTTCTAAATCTGCAAAATGCCCTGAACATAGATCAGTTTTATTTTCCGTATCCTGCCTTCTAAAGTTAGTCGCAAAGTCAATATCGCTTCTCCTGTCCCCCTACATTCTTCCTAAAACCTAACTGACCTCGCATTCTACTTGTCGTTCCGTCCTCCTGTATACTGTTTTTGTTAATATTTTGCATGCGTGAGATGCTAAACTGGTTGTCCCGTGCCGTTCACATACGTCAGCCCCAGTCTACTTCGATATGGGTATAATCATGGTTTTTACTAAAAATAGCTTCTGGTATTCTCCCTGTTTCATAAATTTCACCGACTATTCTCAACAGCCACGAATATATTGCTTCTTCGCCCGACCATCTTATCAACCTGAGTACATTGCATACAATTACGTTTTCCTGACAAACACATTGTTGATCAGGATAAAAACATGAATAAGGTACAGTTACACACCAGAAACACATGATTGAAAATAAAGTCTGAATTAGTTTCATATTGTACTAATAAAAATTAAAATGGAGGAGCTATATTTTCCAAAACTTCATTAATCTTATTTCTAGTCGATATACATTTGTGGAAAAAGTAATTTATTTTTCTCTCAATTAATAGGTACCGTATTATGAAATTTGGATAGAAATTGGTGTCTACAGTGAAGAAGTGTCAAAGACGTGAAATACGATTACAAAATGTATCGAGTGTTTAAAGGAATTCACAGTTTCAAGTGGTTTCCAGTCGAACAACAATAGAAATTTGTCGAGTGTGACAAATCGTTTACATTGTCAGGTAACTCTGGAATCCCCTTTTCGAGGACTCGCGCATGAGAAATTTTGCAAATGTGCGGAATCTGACAAAACATTCCCAGACTTTAAACAAAATGAAATCTGGTCGCTTATCAAACCGCTTGAAAATTCACAGCGTTAAAAAACCGTATAAGTGTGTCGAGTGCAATAAAATATTTTCAGTGTCATCCGGTTTAAAGAGGCACTTGAGAATTCACACCGGCGAAAAACCATACCAATGTGTCGAGTGCAACAAAACATTCTCAGAATCAGGGTACCTGACGAAACACATGAGGTTCCACACAGGTGAAAAGCCGTTCAAATGTGCTGCTTGCGGTAAAACATTTGCTCAATTAAGTAACCTAAATAGGCACAGAAGCATACACACAGATAAGAAGCCATTCAAATGCGCAGAGTGCAATACAGCATTTGCCAATTCCCGAAACTTGTCCTTGCACACGAGGGTGCACACGGGTGACAAACCGTACAAATGCGTCGAATGTGACACGACTTTCAAACAATGCAGCCACCTGACGAGGCACATGAGGATCCACACGGGCGAAAAGCCTTACAGGTGTGTCGAATGCGACACAGCTTTCTCCGAATCGGGCAGCTTGACGAAACACATGAGGACTCACACCGGTGAAAAGCCGTACAAGTGCGTCGAGTGCGGTAAAAGATTCTCAGAATCCGGTCACCTCAGGAGCCACGTGAGGATCCACACGGGCGTGCAGCCGTTCAAGTGCCGCGAGTGTGACAAGCCGTTCTCGGTCTCGAGTAGCTTAAGAAGGCACATGAGGATTCACACAGGTGACAAGCCGTTCAAATGTGTCGAATGTGAGACGGCGTTCACGCAATCTGGTAGCCTGACGAAACACATGGTGATTCACAGCGGTATTTTAAAGAAATCGTGATTACGTGATACGTAACCAGATGCAGTGACTACGTAAGTGGTGGTTAAACTTGCTCATGTTATCATTAAGAGTTTGATATAGCTAATTTTTTATATAAACTTTTCAGACGGGTGTAAAAATAATATTTATATTTTGCATTTACGTATATTATTATGAATTGAAAGTTTATCTTGTATTTACTATGTTAAAATAAATGTTGAAATTTCATTATTTCATCTTATTACTGAAGTTATTAAATTACAGCATATTTTCAGAGGCACGTTTGCTTAAAAATTACTACTAAATTGTATTTCATAAATAGTTTGTACGGTGACAAATATTCATATTTGAGTTATATTAAAAAGTGGTTAATAATTTCAAATGTTTTTATCAATTTATTTTTTTGTTTGTTTACATCTGGTCATCCGTTTCCATCCAGCTTTCGTGGCTTACGTAAAAGGGGGCTTTTTTAGATGAGCAACAAAAAATTTAAGCGTTGCCGGCAAACATTTCCGAAAACTATGGCCCGTTGATATTGTTGGGCAGTGCGTGGCCTTCAGCTATGGCTGTGCGCCGGCAACTATCCTCAGATTGTCATGACCACCAGAGTGTCCTATGAATCTCATTTGTCGCCCGATTAAGTTACAGGCTGGACCTCTTAATTTGTCGATTGACTCTTTTAAAAATCAGAAATTACTCTGTAATTATTAGAGATGGAAGGTTTTCCCGAGGTGTATATATTCTGAATAAACAATTCTTGGGTTTCCACCCCGGGGTTAAGTGGAGTTGAAGCCACGACGTTTCGATGGCGTGAGATCGATGGCAGAGTACGTACGCCATCGAAACGTCGTGGCTCGAACTCCATTTAACCCGGGTAGGGAAACCCAAGAATTGTTTACTCTGTAATTCTTTTCTTTTTGCTTTGTTGCTTTTCAACAAATGAACAATATACAGGTTTCACGAGCACTGACCGGCCACAGAGACCTCCGGGTGAAGGTCGGAAACATTTGCATATTTTCGACTCTGGGCCTAACTTGCAGGCGACACGTTTACTTTCCAAGAAAATGTCGCTGGATTTCTGGCCAATATTGCTCGGTCACGATTGCCAGCCTCGTTATTGTTACGGTATTCGATCCTGAAGGACTGGAGCCGACGGAACTCTCCCTCCATGCGCAAGCCTCTTTTTTTTTTCTTCATCATCTCAATCATTTACTGGGGGGGAATTTAATACTTGTTAATATTTGCAAGCGTTTTCATGTAATAAAAAATTAGTTCGCTGGCCTACAAATTTTAGCCAACGTTAAGGAGTGAATTTATTGAATTGCGGTGGAAAATCTGACATGAAATTCCCCTCACCCCCCCTTCCAGACATATGAGGAAGAGGTCGACCAACCCGTGGTCCAGAGGTCGGAGTCGCTGCCTCGTAACACAGAGAGTTTCTGGGTTCGGACCCTGGTGCACGGAGACTGGAATTAAGACTGACCGCGTGATCACTCATCAAATTGGGAACGTGTCGTGTGAGGCGACAATCATCAGTCGAACCGGTAGGCCAAGGCACTGTACAGTTGGTAAGAATAAGGTACAATAAATAGATACAATTATTGGTATTTATATCGTAACTCCTGCAAGCATAAATACAGGATGGACAAATTAGGAACTAATATCGTTACTGTTACACAGAGAGCAGAAATAATTACCTCCACGAATTAAAACATTCAACAGGGGGGGTGTGTTTCGACCTGCTACAAAACTTTTTACCCTGTCGACATGAGGAAATGCGAAAATGTTTCCAACCGGTTTAAGCACGGGAAGGGGGAAACAATTTTTGAATTACGTTACTCGTGCAGCGCGATAACTAGGATTAGGACAGCTCAGGCAGGGACGGAACCAACTTCCCGCCGTTGAATATTAGGAAATCGTTTCCTAAAAATGTCATTTCACGGTGTGATCTGCCACGTCATTTGGGGTTGCGAAACGTGGACGATAGAGGAGTTGAGGAAAGGGGAAAAGGATAGAGGAGAAGCAGCCGCCTTCTGAATGAAATGTGTGGCGCTGTAGGAGAATGGGATGAGGCGGATAGAGGGAGGGGGGGGTAAAATCACCCAGGAAGTTCTGAGCGGGATAGGGGGCGAAGGAAGAGGGAACGATATGGAGGACTTGAACCAAAGGGAAAAGATGTATTAATATCATTAGAGAGGGGGAAGTGTGTGTGTGTACGGGGGGTGGAGGGGGTGCATGGAATACACCAAGCAGATTATGTGTGATGTGATAGTTATGCGGGAAAGAAAACCCTTGGCAATTATCAAAACCAGATTTAGGACATAACAAAACCACAACAACAACAGAAGACACACCCAAGAAAAAATTAATTGTGTATGTTGGAAATAATAATTCATAAATTTTTTGTTATGTTAGTTATAATGTTGGTAACAGCTTTTTCGGCTGAAGCTAAATGAATATGTATAAACCAAGCCATCCATCATTTGTAGTAGAAACACAGCTGTTACTTGCCGCCCGTTGCTACTACTGAAACGTCGCTGCCAACTTACACTCTAAAAATCACTAAATCCCGTAATTTTTTTTCCTTTTTCTTTTTTTTACCCCCCGACTCCGTCTCCAAGAATCGTACGGTTTTAAATAGCACCAAAAGAAAAAAAACCAAACATTTCCCGTACGTTTTTCCTTGTTACCCGAAAACGGAGAAAATCTTTAAGCAATTACCCTTGCGTTAACTGGATACAGTTTTTTTCGGTTTGTTGTGTTGTCTGAAACGTTGTTTTTTTCCCTACAAATGTCTGGGGGACAAAGCTTTGGCGTTCCTTTTTCCTACTGCATTTGTTAACGTGGATGATCATAATATTTTGAGATTTCTCTGCTCTTTGCGCTCTAAATAAAGGTTAGTTGTTCTTTTTTTTGAACATTAATAAAATTGTATTGCTACAAATTTGTGTAGGATAAAAGTAAAAGTGTTTCATTGTTTTTATATATATGCATGATGAAGATATTTGAAATTTGTTTGATTCTGTTTTAAGGTGATAGAAATTCTTCAAACAAACTGTTTTATTGAGTTTCAATCAGGGGGGAAAAAGAAAAAAAAAATTCCTGAAAATTTTTTTCATAAATTTTAAAACATGTTAATCACATTTGATTTGTCCTAAAGAAATTTATTAAATACTGTAAGGTTATCATTCAACCATTTAATTGTATTTCACCGAGGTTGTTTAATGTGAACAGAGCCTCAGCCTTAAATAGCCCTAACGTGGCACGACAAGTGATTCGGTTTCACCCCGGCTTAACGTAAACGGTAAAATCAAGGCGATACCAAATTTTAAGAATTCACATGAAGGTACATGGGACTATTTTTTTGTTGTTGTAATGTTTCAGGTACCGCAGGAGGGGGAAAACCGCAGTCGTAAAATGGACCGATCTCAGAATCTGGAAAAGCAGCAGTACAGTTGTGCCGAGTGTAAAAAATTGTTCTCAAAAGTGTCCTGTTTAAAGAGGCACATGAGAACGCACACAGCCGAGAAGCCGTTCAGGTGCGTCGAATGCGACAAGACCTTCTCGGACCCGAGCAACCTGTCCAGGCACATGAAGGTCCACACCGGTGAGAAACCGCACCGATGCTCCGACTGCGAGAAGACTTTCTCGGTGCTGGAGAGTTTGACGAAACACCGCAGAGTTCACACGGGCGAGAGACCCTACAAGTGCTCAGGGTGCGATAAAACTTACTCGGACATGAGTAACTTGAAAAGTCACGCGAGAGTCCGCCACGGCGGGAAGCCGTTCAGGTGCGGCCAGTGCGACAAGACCTTCATGGGGTCAGGCAGCTTAACGATGCACGTCAGGACTCACACCGGGGAGAAACCTTTCCAGTGCCACGTGTGCGACAAAAAATTTTCCTTAAACTACGTTCTGTCGAACCACATGAGACTTCACACGGGTGAAAAGCCGTTTCGGTGTGTGAATTGCGATAAGATGTTCTCGCAGTTGCGAAATCTCAACAGACACATGAGGTTGCACAACGGAGTGAAACTATTCAGGTGTTCGGAATGCGACAAGTCGTTCATGGCATCGGACACCCTGAAAAAACACATGGCGACTCACGCTGGCGAGAAGCCATACGAATGTAGGGAGTGTGGCGAAAGGTTTTCAAACTCAAAACATTTTACGAGGCACAAAAATTCTCACGCCCGGGAAAAAGGGTCGCGTGTTTAACAACTTGACGGTGGGATGTGATCAAATTATTCAAGTGTTCAGAGTGCGACAAGTCGTTCATGGCATCGGACAGCCTGAAAAACCACATGGCGACTCACACTGGCGAGAAGCCATTCGAGTGTGGCGAAAGGTTTTCAAACTCAAAACATTTTACGAGGCACACAAATTCTCTTGCCGGGAAAAAGGGTGGCTTGTTTAACAACTGACTGTGGAATATGATCAAATGTGGGACACTTGAGAAATAAGTGTGCTTGAGTTATATATACATTTTTTACTCCCATTGGTCAGATGTGTTTTGAAAAAAATTTCATATTTATGTTTAGCATTCAAGTGTATCAAGTATGTGTCTTATATGGATTTGTGTATTTCTATATATATATATAGTGTTATATATACATTTTTTTACTCCCATTAGTCAGATGTGTTTTGAAAAAAATTTCATATTTATATTTAGCATTCAAATGTATCAAGTACGTGTCTTATATGGATTTAAAATATATATCTTGCATCTTTTATATTTTTTGAATGTTCAATGTATCGAGGAAAAGCATAATTATTCTAACAACACTGACTGAACGAGTTTGGCACTTATTTACATATTTGGCCTAGTCGCCAATTATTTTGTCAACCCACAACAAACTTCTGTTTTTAAAATTCCAAATGGACCCAAATGTGGTCTTAAAATAGAGGCTGTTGGCAACTTGTACTACGAGATGCACATCATCATAGTGTTTTAAAATAAAAGATATAACCAGTTCACCGTTTCCTCTTCCATGTGAAGACAGTGAAGCGCAATGACTGTAGAGAATGTGAAGCCGGACGGTCTCTCCAAAGGGCTACCAACTTAACACGGCGGTGGGGTGGGTTTTTGCACACGCACTCATGACCCCGAGAGGTTGAGTTCCTGGGCATTAAGGGTCACCCGAGCCAGGCGGGCGGATGGGGATAAGAGACAGACAGAGAGTCTGGGCTAACAACAATCATCCTGAACTGTAAAAAGGAAACGACTGTCGTTCGTGAAGCCTCGACAGACGGAAGCCGCACGGGTTGGAACGGAGACGACCGTGAAAAGACAAATTTGGGAACACGGAATACGCCATCACTGTACAGACCTACGAAACCTAGTAGAAAAGTGATGTAGGAGCCAGGGAACGGCCCAAAAAAAAGGCAGAAGATTGGAAAATTTGGCAGAGAATCGTTGAGGTGGTCGAGGCCCGCCGGAAACCAGGCTGCGGAACCGAAAAGGAAGAAGATGGATGAACCCCAGTTACCGTAACTTTCTATTTTCAGTTACAGTATCACAAGCTTTCCTTAACATGTCGACATTTTTTCCCATTCTCGTCTTGTCTTCTAAATTAGGAACCGCTTTAACCGAGATTCAATTGAAACATTTCTTCTTCCTCAGACTTCATTTCATACCACTTTACATATTGTACATTTTCCTCCGATACCCTACGAGTTGGGATATGTGAAGAATTAAGGTTAGTAACGTTCTACGCGGGCCTGGACCGTGTCGAGGGGGAAGTGGAGGGATGTCGACTAGCTCAGCGCTAGAACCGCACCGGAGAGGAAGGAGTCGAGAGGAAGTCTGGTCGACAATTTTTCCATCCCCCGTTGTTGTTTTTTTTAATCTTTTTCTAACTTACCAAAAAAAGTTTCATCATGGTTTGATAAAGATGACATTTCAAAAGGTTCTGTTTTTTTTACCTGTCCCCAACTCCTGTTGTCTCCCATATATATATATATTATAACGCCACACGCCGTACCACCAAACGTTTCCTGATGTCCGTATTTATCCCGCTGTTGCCTGCGCCGTCCTACTCCAGTGGTAGAATTTCCTAACTTCCGTCAAAATATCCCTTCCCTAATTTTGGCGTATTTCATCCTCGACTTCCATCTTCTGTTCTTACCCCACCACACACAAACTTCCCTCTAATACTAATTTTACAAAGTCTCAAAACGTATATTAATAATATATTCCTTCATAGTCCCCCAAATGTTGTTCTCTCTTCCCCTATTCTACTTATAACTTCCTGGTTAGTTACCCTATCTATCCACTATCCATCATCTCATTTCTCCTATGGCAGCACCACCACTACATTTCAAAAGGCTTTCTATTCTTTTCCTTTCCCCTCCAACTCCTATCATCTCCATACGAGCATTTTTTAGTTATGATTTCCTAATATTCACACTTTTGTTAGCCATAAGTGCATTCCTCTTCCTCGCTATCCTGTGCTGTTCTACTCCAGCAGCAGAATTCCTTAACTACCGTCAAAATATCCCTTTTTCCAATCTAACAGCCTTTGTTACTCCACTGTTTCCCCCCATACTACACTCCATCGCCTTGGTTTTCCCTTCTACTAATCCTCATGTTGAACTCTTCTTCTCTCCAGGACCACGTTCATGCCATTTATTACGGTTTCCAAGTCTTCATCCTTCTGACTTCCCCTAATACTACAACATCATTGACAAACCGTGAGTTTTTTTATTTCTTCTCCTTGCAGCACAATTCCTTTTCCGTGTATTCCGTCTTAACTTTCTCCATCGGCATGTTCTATATATATATATATATGTAATATATATTGGCCGACAGACTGTTGCTACATCCTTTGCTTACTCCTTTCTTGATTACCGCCTTCTTTACTTGGTTTTCTATTCTAATTACCGCTTGCCTGTCTTCTGTAGAGGTTATGTATGTTAATAATAATACCGTATAATATATCATCGCCTGTTCTACATATAAGTTAAACGGCATGGGCGACATGCTGCATCCTTGTCTCACTCCCTTCTTCATTCCTCTTTCATTTTCTCGACCTTTGACTTTTTGTAACGCTGTGATTTCAATTTCCTCCCGTTTGATGCAAACGGCTCTTCTGTCTTACGAACTGATTAAGTGGTATCATAACACGTTACGATCCACGGTACAATCGCTCCAAATTTTTGCGGTACACCTATTCAGAACCCTGTGGGACTCGGGTTTGCCACGGAAACAGACAAACGGCAAATTTTAAACTATTAAAAAGAAATCTCTCGTCGGGAAAAATACTAGACGAGTTAGTTACAAGTCCTGTGGGAAGTGTCGGTCATTCACCTGGTTTCATATTCCCCGCTTGAGGCGATCTTCCCAGCCCAAAGGAAAAGTTTGATTAAATTGGGGGAACAGAACTGGGACGCGTGAAATTGTTGCTACAGACAGTGAAAACATCAAAAAGAGAAAAACCTTTAAATTACATTTATTTATTTCAAACTAAATATAAACGACTGTTCCTTTTTTTTGTTTTTGGAAGAACAAGTAAAAATTTTGGGCTCATAAATTGTTTGGTAAGGATCTGAAGAAGCTGGAACGGTCTCATTGTTACCTTAAAAATTCAAAGTAATATAAAATACTTCTAATTCAATTTCAGTCCCCTACGTCTGATTCATTTCGGGATAAATGTAAAAAAAAAGGGAAAATAAAATCGGCACAAATTTATATATATATAAACTACACGAAATGTTTTTTTAATAGATAATTTTATTCAACATGATTAAACAAGTTGTAAACGATAATATGTAATATAATAACACCTGTTTGTAATATACTCGCTAAACACAGTAGCACCCAAATTACAGACGAGACGAAGAGGTGAACGAGAGCACAAAAAGTTTCCTGCAACCCTTGTTGCTTTCATCAGGTGGTTGTGAAAATGCATATGGAGCCAAAATGATGACACAAACTCGAAACCCGCAAGCACCGTGGGACAATTATTTTAACGCACAGTGGTTAGTATACTCCTTTATAATTAGTATAACCACCAAATTATAGAAATTTTAATTTATTAAATTAAAATATTCACTGAAATGATAAATAATGATGTATGTCACCAAGTTTTGTATTTCATATATATAAGGGGATTGTGCAGAGTGGAAATCAATTTCACAAGGAATTTGTTAAATTTTGTTACAAGACTAATTTTTATTTGTTATGATGATAATTTTTCCTTCTTTTTATCAGATACTTAAGTAAACGTGCCTATATTTTAAAATTTTGATTTCAAGATTTATTAAGAAGAAGAATCTTTCTTTCAGCATTCCCGTAATCATCTACACAAAATAAAATACAATTTTTTTTTCTTCTGGAGATTGTTTAAAATTATGACATAAAACAATTTGTTTGTTTTTTACCCCCTAATGATTTTATGTTTAAAAATGTGTAGGCCAGCACACTCTGGTGAAGGAAATTAGAAATTTTTTCATACATTCTCAATTGCATGAGGGTATGAACAATATTGTTAAACATCAAGATTCTTCTTATTATTAAATTTGGAAATATAGTTTTAGTACTTTGAGTGACTGATAAAAATAAGGAAAAATTATTATCACGGTAGAAATCAATATCATCTTTCATTTTAAGTATAAAAATTAACACTGATCTTCAATGACATAAATGCTTTATTTAGACCTTTGGTTTTAACACGATTTTAAAGTCGGCTCATCCTCACACCTTCTCGCCACTGTGTTTCGTCATGTGGTTTGCTAGCGAACCCGATTGAGCGAATGACTTACTGCACTCGACACACTTAAATGGCTTCTCGCCCGTGTGAATCCTCACGTGAACTTTCAGATCGCTGGAACGGGCAAAGGTTTTGTGACACGCGATACACTTGAACGGTTTTTCGCCGGTGTGAATCCTCATGTGACGTGCTAGGTGACCTGATACTGCAAATGTGCTACCGCAATTAACACACTTATACGGGTTTTCACCGGTGTGAATCCTACTGTGATCTTTCAGGTGGCTGGGCCGTGCAAATCGTTTACCACACGCGGGACATTTGTATGGCTTCTCGCCGGTGTGGGTCCTCATGTGCGCAGCGAGGTGACCTGACGCTGAGAACCTTTTCGGACACTCGACGCATTCGAATGGTTTTTCGCCCGTATGAAGCCTCATGTGTAACCTTAAAGAACCAGACTGCGAGAATTTCGTGTCACACTCTACGCATTTGAATGGTTTTTCGCCGGTGTGAATCTTCACGTGTGCCGTCAGGTCGCACGACCGTGGAAAAGTCTTTTCGCACTCGGCGCATTTGAATGGCTTTTCACCTGTGTGAATCCTCATGTGCACTTTCAATTTACTTGGAACCGCAAATGTTTCCAAACATTCGGTGCATCTGTACGGCTTTTCACCGGTGTGAATCATCATGTGGGTTTTCAAATTACTCGAGTTTGTGAAGGATTTTAAACACTCGTAGCACTTAAATGGCCTTTCCCCGCTGTGAACCCTTGTATGACTTTTTAAATTACTGGAGTTTGTGAATGATTTAAAACACTCGACGCATTTGAACGGCTTTTCTCCGGTGTGAATCCTCATGTGTGACGTTAGGTGGAAGGACTGCGAGAACATTTTGTCACACTCAACACACTGGAACGGTTTCTTGCTGGAATCTGTATTGGACATGGTTGAACAAATTTAACTTTGTTTGCAGCGTGAAAAAAGACGCTATCGACAACTACTGTATAAGTGTGTTACCATTGTCTCGGTTCACTTTTGTTTATAACAATCCCTCAAGATCAAGCAGGTAATAAGGTTTTAATCGATTGAGGATTCTGCAGTTGGAATCGACTGCAACCAATAGCTGATGCAGCAGAAATTCAACAGGTGCACATCTGAAAACGAAATACGAACACAATAAAAGTTTCAACATTACATTTCTATATAAGTAGTAAAACGTCAAAACAAAGAACATCAAAATAATTTAACATATATCCGTTAACCGCAGTTTGCACACGACTTCTCATTTGTTATAATGATAATCCTGTTTTGTTTTCCTTTTGGAGTTTTAGGGTTTAAACCACACCAGAAGAGGTTCCGTCTTTAAGTACAGAAATGTGCTCTACGGCTACTGTTATTATGTTTGTAATAAACATATCCTGACTAATAGGCTAGAAAAGAAACCAAGAAAGGAGTAAGACAAGGATACAGTCCATGCTGATTAACTTAAATATATATATATATATATATATATAAGTACTTAAAGACGGAACATCTTCTGGTGTGGTTTAAACCCTAAAACTCCAAAAGGAAAACAAAACAGGATTATCATTATATATATATATATATATATATATATATATATATATATATACAGACGATGACGAGAGTTAAAACGGAGTATGGGGAAGGAATCGTACTTCAAAGATGAGAAATAAAATCCCTCACGCTTTGCCGATGATATTGTAATATTAGGGGGGAGTCAGAAGGAGACTACGGAAACTGTAATAAATGGCGTAAACGTGGTCATGAGGGGGGGGGGAGGAGTTCAATACGAGGATTAATAGAGGAGGGGAAAACCGAGGCGATGGAGTGCAGTACTATGGGAAACAGAGGAATAAAGAAGGGCTGTAAGGTTGGGAAGATTGACGGAACTTGAATGAATTCTGCTACTTGGGAAGCAGCGTAATAACTAGAGTAGGATAGCGCGGGCGGGCGGGCGAGGAAGAGAAATTCGCTTACAGGTAGTATATATATATGGCTGAATATTGGGAAATTATTTCTAAAAATGTTGGTAATGGAGCGTGGCGCTAGCTATATGGGTGTGCGAAACGTGGAGGATTAGGAGTTGGGGAAAGGAAAAGAATGGAAGCCTTTGAAATGTGGCGCTATAGAAGAATGAGGAGAATAGGGTGGATAGAATCACAAACGAGGAAGTTCTAAGCAAAGTAGGGGAACAGACAGATTAATAGGCCACGAAACATGGACGGTAGGACTTGTGGAAATGAAAATAATAGAAGCCTTTGAAATGTAGTGCTAAAGGAGAAGGAGAATAGGGTGGACAGAATCACTAACGAGAAAGTTCTAAGCAAAATAGGGGAACGGATATGTTAATAGGGCCATGTTTCGAGACATGAGGGTCTTCCAAAATCAGCATTAGGGGGAGGAAGTGTGCGCGTGTAAGAACAGAAAAGGGATGGAATACACCGAGCAGAATAGGGGGAGGAGAGGATGTGACAGTCGTAAGGCGGTGAAAAGGCTTGCGCAAGATAGGTCAGCATGGAGATATGCAACAGAACAGTTTAAGGACTGAATACAACAACAACAGACCAACCTTTTTTTTTTTTTGAATGTCAACTGATTTCCAATCAATAAGACATTGTAAGTAATTATATTCTGTATACATATACATTTTTGTGTGTATTTGTTTACTTTACTTGTATTTTTTACCCCACTAATCCTCCGACAACGTCACATCCTTTGAAATGAATAAAAAATAAAATAAATTGGGGTTTGTCCACACTGCAAGTGAGTCGTGCCAACTTGACAACGTACATTACAAGAACTGAAAAGCACATAGACAATATATTAAATAACAACCACCAACTTGCGTTTCTGAAGGGACGCCCGGCGTTGCTTGAGAAACTAACCTCCAAAAATAAAAAATAAAAATTGGGGAAAACACGGTTGAACTTCTACGGCAAGTAATTACTGAACGCAATTAATTAATTAATTGTTTCATTATCTATCCAAAGAAAGAGAGACGGAACAAGGTTAGGAAGTAAACAGCCGTGACGTCACTGCAATCTCTCTCTCTCTTGTCTCGCTCGATTATCTGTGACCAACACTGCGACACCAAAATCCCCCAACCACATATCTGATTCAAAAATTTTGGAACAATTTATATATATTTTATATATATATATATATTATTGTAACTAATATTTATATTACCCGATTGATATTTCTAGGATAACAAATACTCGAATCTTCTTGTTTCTAACATAATACCAACTGTATATATATATATAGTTGGCATTATGTTAAGCTAGGTTTACACAGGGCAGTGATGTTCGTCCAAGTTGGAGGGTTGGGCTGCGCACTGCCTACCGTTTACACTACGTGGGCAGAGATAACTTCTTCACTGACAACTCACTACAGAGAACTCTGCCGCGTGTTTACACTTCTCTGCTGCTATTTTCTTGGCAACTTACGACACAGGTTGGAATAATGTTGATGACGTTGCATACTGTCTATATATATCGTTTATATCAAGTTGAATATCTTTCCCTCCCTCCCTTTGTGCCCGAGGCATAATGTCCATAAACAGGAACTAATCACTTTGTATTTGTGACGTAACGAGGAGGAAAGGTAACTCAGCATCACGCTACTGTGCTATAGATACAGTTGTTTAGTTAATATTGCTTTATATTATAATAATAACAACAAGAGCCAGCGCCTGTTCTCTGAAGCTGGTTTCCAGTGTTTAATTGCCTCGGGTTTCTATTACTTGTTGTTTTATTCCCCTTAAAGAGACGTCAATTACTCAACAGAACGAAATGAATTATTTTTCCATGACGTGTGATAGTAAGTAGTGTGTTTATAGCTATACGTCATCATTCTTTCGCTTCGTTTTTTTCCCCCGTTAAAGTTTGTGCTGGACAATAATTATTTTTTGAAAAGTTAACCTAAAAATTTATAGGCTCATACACAGGTGCAACAAAAAACGAACTCTATCCTAAATGCTTGCTGAACCAAACTACTCCTCACCGCTGTTCACAACAACAAAGAGATCCACTTACTCCAATCGCACACTAAACCAAACACTGCACGCGTATTTTGAAAACGCAAAATAACAAACTGTTTACCATGGCGCAATATCGATAGTCAGCCCCTGTGACACACACTGTTGTTGTTGTTGTTCACAGTCGATAATTGACAACCATCGTAACTGCCACTAACAGGGAACACGTGGCCAGTCATCACTGACACACACTGTCTGTCCACACGCTCCGAGAAAAGTGAGGCAGTGATTGCTCCTGCAGTCAGTCGTGTGTCAGCGACGGATTGGACAGTTGTCAGTGCAGCACAGATGACGTATGTTGCTGACACGCCACTGACGTCATCACTGCCCCTCGTTGTTTTCTGGCAGTCATCAATCACTGCCCCCGTGTAAACCTAGCCTTAGTCAGCGCAGCTACTACGCTAGTCAACTTTCTATTATTATTATAGTTTATATTTACTCTTAATATTTATTAAACCTATTTAATAGTTGCATGCAGTTGCTGTCATGTGTCCCCCACATAACCTATTTCACTCCTTTTTTTTTATCACTTGATTTATGTTTTCATATATATATATATATATATATTTATTATATATATATATATATATATATATTCCTTCTATCAAACCTCTCTTATATTTAGATTTTTCTTTATGTAGGATTTCGAAATCTTCCCTAGTTCTTTCAAATGTTGTGATGATGCTGTATTAGTTTTGGAGGCTAATTTGGCATTTCTCTTAATGGTGGTATATTCTTTTTTTCATAGTCATAGCTATATAACTTGGATTACAATTTTTTACAATTAATATTAATATATACAATTAATATATTAATATAGACATGAGAGACTGTATATATATATATATACAGTC
>CM067376.1:1073140-1300925 GCA_034510155.1 Eucriotettix oculatus | reverse complement strand
GAGAACGAGGAGAATAGGGTGGATAGAATCACTAACGAGAAAGTTCTAAACAAAATAGGGGAACGGATATATTAAGAGGCCACAATACGTGGACGGTAGGAGTTGCAGAAATGAAAAGAATAGAACCTTGGAAATTTTGGTGCTAGAGGAGAAGGAGAATAGGGTGGATAGAATCACTAACAAGGAAGTTTTAAGCAAAGTAGGGGAACAGATAGATTAATAAGCCTCGAAACGTGGACGGTAAGAGTTGCGGAAATGAAAAGAATAGAAGCCTTTGAAATGTGGTGCTAGAGGAGAATAAGAATAGGACGGATAGAATCACTAACGAAGAAGTTCTAAACAAAATAGGGGAACAGATAGGTTAGTAGGGCCATGTTTCGAGACACGAGGGTCTTCTGAACTCAGCATTTGGGGGAAGTGTGTGCATGTGTGTAAGGACAAAAGAGGGAGGACAAAGGATGGAATACACCGAGCAGAATAGGGAGGAGGGGGGGATGTGATAGCCGTAAGGCGATGAAAAGGCTTGCACAAGATAGGTCAGCATGGACATATGCACCAGAACAGTTTAAGGACTGAATTCCACAACAGGACAAACTTTTTATTTTTAATGTCAACTGATTTCCAATCAATAAGACATTGTAAGTAATTATACTGTATACACATACATATATATTTGTGTGTGTGTGTGTATTTGTTTACTTTACTTGTATTTTTTACCCCACTAATCCTCCGACAACGTCACATCCTTTGAAATGAAGAAAAAATAAATAAATTGGGGTTTGTCCACACTGCAAATGAGTCGTGCCAACTTGACAACGTACATTACAAGAACTGAACAGCACATAGACAATATATTAAATAACAACCACGAACTTGCGTTTCTGAAGGGACGCCCGGCGTTGCTTGAGAAACTAACCTCCAAAATAAATAAAAAATTGGGGAAAACACGGTTGAACTTCTACGGCAAGTAATTACTGAACGCAATTAATTAATTGTTTCATTATCTACCCAAAGAAACAGAGACGGAACTAGGTTAGGAAGTAAACAGCCGTGACGTCACTGCAATCTCTCTCTCTCTCTCTTGTCTCGCTCGATTATCTGTGACCAACACTGCGACACCAAAATCCCCCAACCACATATCTGATTAAAAAATTTTGGAACAATTTATAAATATATATATATATTATTGTAACTAAAATAATATTTATATTACCCGATTGATATTTATAGGATAACAAATACTCGAATCTTCTTGTTTCTAACATAATACCAACTGTATATAGTTGGCATTATGTTAAGCTAGGTTTACACAGGGCAGTGATGTTCGTCCAAGTTGGAGGGTTGCCTGTGCACTGCCTACCGTTTACATTATCGTGGGCAGAGATAACTTCTTCACTGACAACTCACTACAGAGAACTCTGCCGCGTGTTTACACTTCTCTGCTGCTATTTTCTTGGCAACTTACGACACAGGTTGGTTGTGATGTTGATGACGTTGCATACTGTCTATATATATCGTTTATATCAAGTTGAATATCTTTCCCTCCCTCCCTTTGTGCCCGAGGCATAATGTCCATAAACAGGAACTAACCTCACTTTGTATTTGTGACGTAACGAGGAGGAAAGGTAACTCTCACGCTACTGTGCTATAGATACAGTTGTTTAGTTAATATTGCTTTATATTATTATAATAATAACAACAAGAGCCAGCGCCTGTTCTCTGAAGCTGGTTTCCAGTGTTTAATTGCCTCGGGTTTCTATTACTTGTTGTTTTATTCCCCTTAAAGAGACGTCAATTACTCAACAAAACAAAATTAATTACTTTTTCCATCACGTGTGATAGTAAGTAGTGTGTTTATAGCTATACGTCATCATTCTTTCGCTTCGTTTTTTTTCCCCCGTTAAAGTTTGTGCTGGACAATAATTATTTTTTGAAAAGTTAACCTAAAAATTTATAGTCTCATACTCAGGTGCAACAAAAAACGACGAACTCTATCCTAAATGCTTGCTGAACCAAACTACTCCTCGCCGCTGTTCACAACAACAAAGATCCACTTAGTCCAATCGCACACTAAACCAAACACTGCACGCGTATTTTGAAAACGCAAAATAACAAACTGTTTACCATGGCGCAATATCGATAGTCAGCCCCTGTGACACACACTGTTGTTGTTCACAGTCGATAATTGACAGCCATCGTAACTGCCACTAACTGTTTAGGAGGGGGGAAGGGAACACGTGGCCAGTCATCACTGACACACACTGTCTGTTCACACGTTCCGAGAAAAGTGAGGCAGTGATTGCTCCTGCAGTCAGTCGTGTGTCAGCGACGGATTGGACAGTTGTCAGTGCAGCAGTGACGTCGTATGTTGACACGCCACTGACGTCATCACTGCCCGTGTAAACCTAGCCTTAGTCGGCGCAGCTACTACGCTAGTCAACTTTCTATTATTATTATAGTTTATATTTACTCTTAATATTTATTAAACCTATTTAATAGTTGCATGCAGTTGCTGTCATGTGTCCCCCACATAACCTATTTCACTCCTTTTTTTTTATCACTTGATTTATGTTTTCATATATATGTATATATTCCTTCTATCAAACCTCTCTTATATTTAGATTTTTCTTTATGTAGGATTTCGAAATCGTCCCTAGTTCTTTCAAATGTTGTGATGATGCTGTATTAGTTTTGGAGGCTAATTTGGCATTACTCTTGTGGTGGTATATTCTTTTTTTGCACAGTCATACCTATATAACTTAGATTACAATTTTTTACAATTAATATTAATATATACAATTAATATATTAATATAGACATGAGAGACTGTATAAAAATATATATATACAGTCTCTCATGTCTAACTTTATTTATCTTGTCCTTCATATTGTCTAAATTGTTATTTATTTGGTTTCATTGCCAATTTCACCTCATTAAAGACATTATTTTTTTCAATAAACCTGCCAATTTTTCAGATAGTCCCTTTTTGATAATGGCTATGGCCGAAACGTTCTGAGAATAAATATATTGGGACAACTCTTCTTCTGTGGTTTTATTCACACTATACCTTTTATTAAACTCACTCTCCCTCCTCCCCCCCCCCCCATACACACCTACCTATTATAGAACGCCCGCACCACAAGACTAACCGTAAACCCAACCGACGCCAAGCGTTTGAAGAAAAATCGGAACACCCAATCAGACAATCGTCCCATTCAAGAGTCTGAAAAATGAAACTTTTTTGAAACGTACCCAAAAACAGTATAAAAATAGTTGTGAGTGTAGGTGGGGGGGAGGAAAAAAATCACAGAACTCTTAAAAAAAATGGTAACTTTAAGGCTTGAAATGTATCTGTTCAACTGAACATGACAAATTATTGTTCTTGTTGTGGTATTCAGTCCTCAGACTGGTCCGATGCAACCCTAACAAATCACGTTGGAAGCCTTTTCATTTCTACATAGCCATCGCTTCCCACATCCTCCCTAATCTATTTAGCTTATTCCTCCTGTCCTCGCCTCCCGACACCTTTTCCCTCTGGTGCCAATTTTACAAGACCCTCGTGTCTCAAAACCGTGACCCCTATTAATCCGTCCCTCGTCTCTCTCTTGGTGGTGAAATCCCTCCAAATCGTTTTCTTGGTCACGATTAACAACAATTTTCTGGCAATATCGTCAAATGGATTGCTTTGTAAAACATTCTACTGCTGCTGCTGCTTCTTATCATCGCTTTCTGTAACGGTTTCTCATGAACTTTTTTACTTTCCAAATTAAAAGCCGTGACCGTTGTTGTATATATCCAATTCCTCATTTTAACTTTAAATTTCATGGGTAATTACAAAAATGTTTACAATATTTACTACAAAAAAATGTTTTATTTCTTTTAAATCATAATAACTGAAATATTTTGTACAATTTCATTCCATCGTTGTGTTTAACATTTGAGAAAAACATTACAATGACTTCGTTATACATTCCTATATTTTTTGGAAATTCTTCGACAACCAAAAAAAAATACAGTCCTTCAAATGAGTATGTTTTAAATTTTTTTTAAACGTATGAAATAGAGGTTTTTGATATTTGGAAACCCGTATTTGCTACACTTAAATTCGAAAAAATACAAGCACCGATGTTCTAAATCCTTGTCAGTCTTATCTACACAAAATTGTTGTGAGGTAAGCAAAACAGACGGCTTCCTTCCATGTCCCTCATTGGTTGTGAATCCTCACGTGTTTTGTCAGATTACCTGAATCCGAGAAAGTCTTCTCGCACCGGACACATTTGAATGGTCTTTCGCCGCTGTGAACCCTCGAGTGCCTCGTCAAATCAGACGACACCGAAAATGTCTTGTCGCACACGACGCACATGTAAGGTCTTTCTCCTGTGTGCACCCTCATGTGTATTTTAAGGCTACTCGACTCTGAGAACGTTTTGTCGCACTCGACACATTTCGACGGCTTCTCGCCCGTGTGAATCCTCATGTGCCTCGTTAGGCTGCCCGATACCGAGAACGCCTTGTCACACTCGACACATTTATATGGCGTTTCCTGCGTGTGGATCCTCATGTGGTTCGTCAGGCTGCTGGACCGGGTGAAGGTCGTGTCACACTCGACGCATTTGAACGGCTTTTCACCAGAGTGAATCATCATGTGGTTTGTTAAGTTACTCGAGTTTGAGAACGTCTTGTCACACTCGGCACATTGGTAAGGTGCCTCGCCTGCGCGGTGGGACCTCATGTGAATTCTCAAGGAATACGAAGCAGAGAATATCTTCTCACATTCTACGCACTCGAACGGCTTCCCTCCCGCCGTATGAACCTTGACGTGACTCGTTAAATGATGCTGGCGTGCGAATCTCGTACCGCACACGACACACCTGTATGGTTTCTCACCCGTGTGAACGTTCATGTGTATTTTTAAACTATATGAGCTCAAGAATTTTTTGTTACACTCGTCACATTTAATTGGTTTCCCACTTTCGTGAATCTTCAAGTGCCTTGTCAAATTACTCGAGTCCGAGAATGTTTTCTCACGCTCGGCACATTCGTATTCCATTGTACTTGTTTGGTATTTCCCCACAAAATTCAAAGATCTGTCTCATTTGAGCGATATCTAGAACATCATAGAAAATTATTTCACGTATCTTAATACACAGCTAGTTAAATTGAATTATAGAATGTCTTCTTCTTATTTGTTTACTTGTTAGCAATTAAACAGGGTGTAACAGAATGAATTTTTCAAAAATTTTGGAGGTATTATGGGGAACATTTTTCGGTAAAGGAACCCGTGGTCGGAAATGATGAATGGAAAATTAAGAGTTCTACGAGATGTTGGTTTTTCCTGGTTTTGTGACGGCTAAATTTGTACAAATTCAGTAGACTAATAAAACAACAAATCAGTTGTAATGCACTTAAATTAAAATTAATGGTCACAGCGAGGACTGCCAAATTCATCACATAGTGGGCGGGGACGACGAACCACGTTTACTCTTATTCTCTGAAAGGATCTAAATTTCTCTCTTAGGGTCACAGCTGAAGCGTGATAACTACTGCAGACAACTGTACACCGACTCTGGAAGACTGACTGTGGATACAGAGAACAAGTGAAGCGTGATAACTATTGCAGACAACTGTACACCGACTCAACCTGAATAAATGAAGCGTGATAAAGTAGCTGTAATTACATTTTTCTAACTGCAGCAGTCAGAGACGTTCACTGCTGAAAATGGAAAGGGTGTGTTTAGTTACCATACTTACTCCCAGATCTGAAGTTGGAGGATTGAAGTCCGACCAGGATATATCAGGATAGAAATTCTGAGTATGACCAGCAATAGTTATCACGCTTCAGTTGTTCTCTGTATCCACAGTCAGTCTACTCGAGTCGGTGTACAGTTGTCTGCAACAGTTATCACACATCAGTTGTTCTCTGTATCCACAGTCATATCAAAAACTTTATGCATTGAAGTATGAGCACTAAACCTTAAATACTTTATTCACAAATAGAGCAGCTAATTAAATTCATTTGCAACCAATAACACGGTCCAAAATATAATTTTATTTCTTCTTTGTTGTCTATATACAGGAGCTACCAAAAATTTTACGTCCATATTACTATTTTTTTAAGCCAATTTAATTTTGGTTAAGTCCAAAAAAAAAATCTAACTTCCCAATGATGCTACCTGTAAAGTATTAGTGTACCATTTCATGCTCAAAATGATGGGTTTAGTAATGGATACCAAAGTAAACAGGAATTTCCCATAATTGTTTCTCCTCTTACCTAACAAATAGGAAACAGAGGGTTACATTAAAAGACTCTAACTCTGGACAAATTATTAATTCAGACTGGGGACAAATAAAGACTGGGGTTCCACAGGGTTCCATTCTAGATCCATTGCTCTTCTTAATATATATATATAAATGAATTACCTAGATCCATAAATTCTTCTTCTAAAACTATACTTTTTGCTGATGATGATGTTGCTTGTATTTTGGTTACAAATAAACAAAATAGTCTGTAAAATGCTTGCAAAGTGTGTTACATTAAGCCAGATGCTACTTCACTGGTTGGTTTTCAGCCAATGGCTTGATAAAACTCAGCTTCATGGCAGTTTCAGACAAAGGACGGGCCAATTTCAACTCAATAATAAAACTAGCAACAAATAACTGTGAAAGAACTGAAGTTGAATGCACAAAATTTTTAGGAATATCCTTGGACAATAAATTAAACTGGAAGGATCACATTAATATTCTCCTACTAAAAGTAGGGCTCAGCGGCAACCTTTGCTCTTAGAGAATTATGACAAGCTGTAGTGATCCTAAATAATAAGAAAATTAGTTTATTTTGCATATTTCCAGTCTATAATGACATATGGTGGTGGTGTAATATTCTGGGGCAATGCATCAGGGGGGAAAAGATAAAATATTTACACTTCAAAAAACAAGGGCTGTTGGAATATTATGTCAGGTCTTGTAGGGGACTTTTCAAGAAAAACTTGCCAGCATATTCAGTCATGTAACCTCTTCACACTAAACTCAGATACATTACACATGACTTTGATAACCACAAGTAAAAAACAATTTACACAAGGAAGGAAGGGAAGTCTCTAACCGTAATAGAAAAGGGTGTACATTAGCATATTTAATAAACTTCCCACCTCCATTAAACAATTAAAAATAAATCCAAACAAGTTCAAATATGAACTAAACTAACTGACTTCTTACTAAAGCCACTCCTTCTACTCTGTGTTGAAGAATTTATGGAGCTGAATGTACCACAGGGGTAGATATTTGTAATTATGAAAGAACATTATTAGAACACTAATTTTTTTAGTATAGGATGTAAAAATATTTATCAATTTTATATATATAAGGTACAAATTGTATGTCTTCTTGTATAGAACTTAAGAAAATCTTATTATAAGTTAAAAATTAATGAATAGTTACAGTATATCTTAATATTAATAAAGCAACCTCCTAACTATGTGTATTAAAATCTCTGGACTCGTTCCACATCATCCTTGAAGCTTGTGCTTCTCTATAGGATCTATGGAATATGATTTTATACTTCTTGTACCACTTATACTAAATACACACATTTAACCTTAACTATGTATTTTACAATATTTTCTAAAGTGTTGTTTGTGCAAACTAACCTGCAAATTTTTTTAAAAAATGAAATTCATTAATCCACAGGAAATTTCTACATAAAAAATAAGAATAGTTATAGATAATATTAAGAAGTACGACGTGTGTTGGGGGGGAAAAAGAAAAACCCCGGAGTCCTTTCGTCGTCTTTACACACTTGTGCGACTACAAATTAAGTCCACCCTTTGAGATAAAAACACAGCTGTTTTCTTTTAGCCAACACAACAAACACAAAATATTGTATTTCCAACCGCACGTAAAAATTTTTCTAAAGTCGATAGTCGGCGATAAATAAAATTTGAATAGTCGTTGGAACGAATTTTTAACACATGTGAACGTACGACGTGCGTAGGAGGAACGCGAATGGAAACGTAAAATATGGCTGACTCGGGGGATTTTGCGGTTTTATGTTGGCTACACTTGGAGGAATGTTTATGTAGCGGAAAATTGGCTGACTGTGGTTATTTACAATAAATAATAATAATAATAAATATATATATATTTATTTGATTGATAGACTCAAAAAAAAAGAAAATGGAGAAATAAATGTCACGCCGAGGCGTTTGGCCATAAATGGTGAAACTTTGAATTTTGCCCGAAGATGACGCGCGAATTCTACAAACAAGGGAAACCGAATGAGGAATATGTGAAATGAGGCTATAAATTTTGGATAAAATCAAGCATATGGTAGTTGGAAGGGGCAGGGGAGAGAGATTTAGAAATGGAAGACAGGAAGAGTAGTAAAGTGCTCCACCACATAAATATAAATACTTGGGGACAAACATTTCTCTGTAAAGGAGGGAAAAGAAAAGCAGAGAAATTGGAGAAAGGAAGAGAGACAGTAGCACTCAGGTATATGGAATAAAGGTATAACAAATGAGGTGAAAAGGAGGATCTAGAAAACGATAGTGGAGGATATACTCAGTTATATAGGATAAACGTATAACAAATAAGGTGAAAAGGAGGATCTACAACAAAATGATGGTGGAGGATATTGCACTATAGTCAATTATATGGAATAAAAGTATAACAAACGAGGTGAAAAGGAGGATCTACAAAAAAAAAACAGGATAGTGGAGGATATTGCACTATACTCAAGTCATGTGGAATAAAAGTATAACATATAAGGTGGAAAGGAGGATCTACAACAAAACGATAGTGGAGGATATTGCACTATACACGGTTTGTGAAAACAAACTAAGGAAAGTTGAGGGCGGTGGAGTCGCAGATGTGGCGTGACAAGAAAAGGAATACATTAAGGGAAGAAATGTAGGGGGAGGGGGTTACATCAGCAAATATCTCTGGGGTACAATGTAAGGTGGGAGGTTGAATTGGTACGGACATTTTTTGAGACCAATGCCAGAGGAACGGTTGGCCATAAACAATATTTCACAGGCAACCACCAAAACGAAAGGAAAAAGGAAGATGTATAATTACGTGGAATGAAGGAGAGATGAAGATTGTAAAGCTTGGATGCTGTATTCTCTACTTCCCACTCGCATTTATATATATATATAAAAAAAGACAGTCAATAAGTCGGCTCGCCAGAGGGACTCGTTGCCTAACCTTTGGGAACGCCTCTTACACACACACTCTCTCTCTCCTCTGTAGTTTTTTTGTTTAAATCAAAGTACTCACATGCCGAGACACCTTCACCAAGTTTGGGGAGGTACATGTAGTGGGGGTCGAAGACCTTGGGGCATGAGGCGCAAGGGTTGTCCGCTGATCCCATAGAAGGCTAAGGTCGGGGGCCAACTGCCTCCTGAAACTGGTGGGGAGAAGGGAATGCTGCTGCTGCGTCCGCACGGCAAACTCGTCTCCCCCCTGTCATTCATAGGGAAGGGAGTGAGTGAGAACAATAGCCAATGCCCGGCATCCCCGATGCATCTCTCTTTAGGTGAAACACCGCGGCGAGGGTTAGGATCCTTAAACTACAGCCCGTGGGGCCCTAGTCAGCCCTCGCTAAGCTACCTTCCGCATCGCCCCTCCCCCTTTTCAATTCCTTTTCCTATGGTTTAAAGGGGTAAAGTTGCCTGTTTCAGGATCACACTCATGCAGCCTGCTAACTTTCCCCTCCCTCAAAATCACAATTTATTCAAAAGCGATGTTTTGTCTCCTCTTCGAGACTTCCTTAGGTGTACTTGAAACTTAATATTATAAGAAATTAAATATGGGTTCTGTTACAATTTTTTAGGGGGGGAAGGGAGGGGGTTTAACAGGCTCAAGAGGGTGATTTTTTTTGTTTTTGGGTTAACAGGCTACACAGAGGGTAATTTTTTTGTTTTTGGGTTAACAGGCTACACAGGTTGATTTTTTGTTTTTGGGTTAACAGGCTACAAGAGGGTAATTTTTTTGGTTAACAGGCTACACGAGGGTGATTTTTTTGTTTTAGGGTTAACAGGCTACACAGAGGGTGTTTTTTTTTTGTTTTTTGGTTAACAGGTTACACGAGGGTGATCCTGAAACAGGCAACTCCCCTTTAATAGCACAGGAAGGGAATTGAAAAGCGGAAGGTAGCCTAGCGGGGCTGCAGTTTAAGGATCCTACCCTCCCGCGGTGTTGTTTAACCAAAAGAGATGCATGGGGGAAAAACCATAGAAAAAACCTGCATCAGGTAGGGTGGGGGTGGGGCATTGCATAGCTACTATTCTCACTCGCGCCCTTCCCTATGAATGACGGGGGAGACAGCGAGTTTGCTGCTGTGGGATGTCGCAGCTTTCCCCCCCCCCCCCAATTCTGTTTAGAACTTCCTGGTTAGTTACCCTATCCACTCATCTCATTCTCCTACAGCACCCCGTTTCAAAAGCTTCTATTCTTTTCCTTTCCCCAACTCCTCCTACCGTCCACGTCTCGCACCCACCCCCATGTAACGCCACGCTCTATCCCCTCCCCTTGGTCAACATCCATATTGTTCGCTCTATCCCTATTCTTATATATATATTTCTCTTCTTAAATTATTGCTCAAAAATAAAATATTCTATATGAAACTTTTTAAATAAACATGTTAATTACAATAAAGCGTGTGTGTGTGTGTGTATATATATACTCAGGCAAACATATTACAGAATCTAAGTAAAATTTTCTTTACTCTAACAACTTTGACAAAAAGAAATTGAATAAATGATTTCGAAACAGATATAACTCGAGTAATTTAAAACTTATGTTTGTTAAATTTAAGTGTGAAATATAAATATTATAATCATTTCAATTGATCAAAAATAATTTAAAACTCATGACTTTGATTCAGGCTTTAGTTTTGATACAAAAAAAACCCAAAATGTTTTGGTACATATAAATGTCACCACAAGTTTATGAAGATTTACAATCATTATGTAAAATTTTACAATTTTTCATGACATAATTTACGGGGGGCGTTTCTACTGGTGTGAGTCCTCGTGTGTCTCTTTAGGGTACCGGCCTCTGAGAACGCCTTGTCGCATCGGACGCACTTGAACGGCTTTTCACCAGTGTGAATCACCATGTGCCTGGTTAAACTGGACGACACGGTGAAAGTCTTATCGCACTCCACGCAGATGTAAGGCTTTTCGCCCGTGTGCACCCTCATGTGTATCCCGAGGCTACCCGATTCCGAGAAGGTCTTACCGCACTCGCCACATTTCAACGGCCTCTCGCCGGTGTGGATCCTCATGTGCCTGGTCAAGCTGCCCGACACCGAGAACGACCTGTCGCACACGCAACACTTATACGGCGTTTCGTTGGTGTGGATCCTCATGTGGTTATTCAGGCTGCTGGACCGGGTGAAGGTCGCTTCGCACTCGACACACTCGAACGGCTTCTCGCCGGTGTGGACCGTCGCGTGATTCGTCAGGTTACTCAGGTTGGAGAAGGCCTTGTCGCACTCGGGGCACCTGTAGGGGATCTCACCGGTGTGGGTCCGCATGTGAACCCTCAAGGAATACGAGGCGGAGAACGTGCTGTCGCACTCCACGCACCTGAACGGCTTCTCGCCCGTGTGGGTCCTGACGTGGCTCGTCAAATGATGCCGGCGGGTGAACCCCGTGTCGCACACGGCGCACTTGTGCAGTTTCTCACCCGTGTGGATATTCATATTTCACCAGTCGGTGTGAGTTACCATGCGCCTGGTTAAACTGGACGGCACGGTGAAAGTCTCATCGCACTCCAGGCACGTGTAAGGCTTTTCACCCGTGTGGACGACTCACGTGTAGTATTGTAAGGATTGTGTGGATATTCATATTTCACCAGTGTGAATTAAAGTCTTATCGCACTCCAGGCACATGTAAGGCTTTTCACCTGTGTGGACGACTCAAGTGTATTGTAAAGATTGTGTGGATATTCGTATTTCACCAGTGTGAATTAAAGTCTTATTGCACTCCAGGCACATGTAAGGCTGTCCACCCATGTGGACGACTCATGTGTAGTATTGTGAGGATCGTGTGGATATTCATATTTCACCAGTGTGAATTAAAGTCTCATCGCACTCCAGGCATGTGTAAGGCTTTCCACCCCGTGTTGTGTGGACGACTCACGTGTAGTATTGTGAGGATCGTGTGGATTCACGTTAGACACATATTTCTCCCCTGCGCTTTTCAAGAAGGACCCACTCATTTTTGGGCCACAAAAGTTTCACTCCAGCAACACTTAAAAAATATTACACAACAACGACGACGACGACATTTAATTTATTGAAGGCCAAGATATTCAATTTCAATAGCAGCATGTCATTCTTTAACACTTGCACTTTCAGTTTTGGGGGCCAAAACTATTTGTCCATTATCATCAGCTTCACTGCTGCAGACGTGACAATACACACACACACACATATATATTTAAAGGTATTTGATCGTCATGTGACTTCTTACAGGAGGAACAACAAATGTATCCAGAGTTTAATAACTTTTGAGGTGCCGAAGGATTGAGGAATCAATCAATCAATAGAGCGAGCGAGGAGCAACAACAACGTTCTTGACGCAGCAAAAAAAAATATCCTCTTCAGATTATATTAATACCATAAAAACTCGAAGAACAACCAAAAAAAGGGGGTGGCGGCGGCAGGGAAAGGCGGGGGCCAATAACTCGGAACTTGCCGTGAGAGAAACCACAGCAGTAACAGTCACCTTTATAAGATGTTGAAAACAGTTTAGGCAACATTACAACTGAAAGTTACTGAATAATAATTTTTTTTATTGGTACAAATCTAGGATCTTCAGACGGAGACAAAATGGTTTCGAATTAAATTTAACCTGTTCCTTGTTAACAGAGGTTATTATTATTTTCGGGAACACAACCCCCCCTCCTCCCCCCCATGGTTACCGTCCTGGTGAAAATAATAGAATTTTAAGCGTGTTTGTGTTGGCGGAACCTTTTTTATTTACTTATTTGTTTATAAACAAATCGCGATGTTCTGCAAGGGTCCTGATTGAAAGAGATAAATACACAGACGGGAATATCTTTTTATTAGTTATATAAGGTGTAAATATTGAAATATGTGTTTATAATTGTTCTTGGCTGTTCCTCGAATAATTTAGGCGTAAAATAACGGAGAAAATTGCTTCACGTGCGAATTTGTTAAAAAGTCTTTTGTGTCGTTTGTGATTATATATATATATATATACACACACCCACCTTATTGTAATTTACATGTTTATTTCAAAAGTTTTATGTGGAATATTTTATTTTTGAGCAATAATTTAAGAAGAAAAAATATATAATATATATATTTAATTCAAGTATATATATATACACACACACAAACTTTATTGTAATTAACATGTTTTTTTTCAAAGAGAATAATTTATTTTTGAGTAATAATTTAAGAAGAAATATATATATATATTTCTCCTTAAATTATATTTTAGTTTTCAGCAATAATATTTCTTCTTAAATTATATTATATATATTATATATTAATCATTATATACACATATTGAATTAATTTGAATTGTATATATATATTTCAAATTAACTTTGAAAATAACATTACCCTAACATACATAGAAACACACATCGCGTTTCCAAACAGTAATAACCTTTGATTTAGACACACAACGTTTCGACTACAGTCTCCGTCTCTGTCATCATCTTCAGTCGGTTGAAAAAGGGAGACGACGACGGATCCCATAATAAATCGATGTGTTATCACCCAGTTGTAAAACCCAGAAAGCCCTTTTTCTTTTTGTACAGCAAATACAATAGGAAAGCCTGCGATACCCTCGAGCCTTGCGTAGGAGTAACTGACGAGGTCTTCCCTCGAGCTGAGAGAATGTCTTGGTGATCGACAAATCTGTTACGTAGTTTTCTTTATAAAAATAAGAAAACGCGGCCAAATTTTGTGAGGCAAACAGTATTGTTATTTATTTCGGTTACGTGCGTCACTTTGTTCCTGTATCGGGACTTCGTTAGGTACATATGAAATGGATAAGGCTGCGGTTAACTTTGCGTCTGGTGAAAAAATATTATTCGCAGCCCAAGAGCCTTTGATGATGACAACGTTTCCATAATGGGATAACATAATTTCCTCCACAAAAGTTTTCTTCGTAATCAATGAACGCCGTAGACTTTCCTGGTGAATAATTCAGCCTGAAGACGGCGGCCGCAGAAACGTTGTGCCCTTTTAAATACCTGACCCGGTTTGGTTGACCGTTAAGTTTTCATCCGAATTCCTCCAAATGTCGTAAAATGTGTGGCTGCGGTACGTGCCTCAACGACGCGGGCGCAACGTATCAACATATGTTTTTAACGATGATGTTCCCAATGAAAGGTTGAAGGTTTTCCCCCGGTTAAACGGTTCTCGGGTTTCCAACTGGTGGGGCTGCGTGAAGCTCGAGCAACGACGTTTCGACGGTACATCTGCCGTCCAAAGTAGAGCATACGCGGGCTCCCCTACGGGCAAGACTGTAGGGCAGAGATCGTTTGGTATGTTCAGGGTGGCAACTGGAAATGTGGAGGTACTGAAGGGTTTTATATATATTCTAAAAACAGGTCAAGCTGTTTGCACTAGTCAAATCTCACAAGAGTTTCCAAGGAAAGGAAATGCCTCGCAGCGCATCCCAGTAAGTTACTGTCCACCGTCTCCATCTACTTTCCCAGTCCAACCATCCATCGCCTGACCACATGGGCCAACACTTCGGAGGGTGACGACAACTGTCCACGTCCAAGGACAACGCACAGCGAACTGACGGCATCTTTCCCTCCCTGGTATCGATGAAAGGAAGTCGGCAGGATCGTCTCGAATAAAAAACAAGACACATTTAAATAATAATAATAATATAAAAAAAACATGTTTTATTTCATCAAGTAGTACACAGGTTGTAAAATTTTTTTTAAAAAAAATCCAGACAATTTGTCAGATACAATGTTAATATTTAATTGACTTATACAGTGTGTTGTTGGCTTCACCTGGTAACTCGATGCAAAAAATTTTTTTAACACGTAATATTTTCTGCAGCGACGGCTCGTGCACGCGTGCTACAGACAGTTAATTAATCTGGGAAACATTATTTGTCTCAAATATAATTGTCGGGGTTTCAACCCGGGTAAAAAACGTTATCAGTATGTTATGTAAATTATCCTCTCTTTAAAAAAAATAATTGGTACTTGCGGAGGCATGGGGGAGGACAACGTAGCACGATGTAACAAGACGCCACTGTATTTCATCATGTTATAATAAGCAACAACCTTGCAACAGAAATTCAATTTTCAGTATCATTTGCCGTTGTTGAGATCAAGTAGTCCTCTACATTATGTACAGAACTGTAATTGGGCAGAGTGCAAGACCCGAAGTCACGCACGATAAGTCTCTTTTGCGTATTTAATTGAAAGTTACGAACAGCATACGTTGCCTTGTGTTATATAGATTACATCAAATCTTAGATTAAACAAAAAAATATTTTAATACGCTACAAATTTCTACGCTTTTTCACAAGAGTGTACCCTAACGCGCTTTGATAATTGGCCTGATTACGATTTTTTTTTGGGGAGGGGTGAACACTACGCACAGTTGTAAGACTTCTCGTCGGCGTGAGTTCTCAAGTGCGTTGCAAAATTACTCGAGCACGCAAACGTCACGTTGCACTCCGTACATCAGTAAGGCCTCTCGGCAGCGTGAATCCTAACGTGGCCCTTAAGTTGATTGGACCCGGCAAACGTTTTGCCGCACTCGAGACACCGGTGTGGTTTCTCGCCGGTGTGAATCATCTTGTGTCTCTTCAGGTGCCCCGACTGGGCGAATATCGAATCGCACTCGGTACACTTGAACGGCTTCTCGCCGGTGTGATTCCTCATGTGCACTTTCAAATTTCGTGAAACTTTGAACGCTTTACCGCACACGACGCATCTGTACGGGTTTTCGCCGGTGTGGACGCTGATGTGATCCTTAAGGTGGCTGGATCGAGCAAACGTCTTGTCACACATGGGGCAATTGTAAGGCTTTTGACCAGTGTGGATCATCATGTGCCTCGTCAGGTGGCACGACTGTGAAAATGCTTTATCACACGCAGCGCACTTAAATGGCTTTTCACCCGTGTGAAGCCTAATGTGACCTTTTAGTTGACTCGATTCAGCAAACGCTTTCCCACACTCGAGACACTTGAAAGGTTTTTCACCAGTGTGAATCATCATGTGTCTTGTTAGGTGACTTGATTGTAGGAAAGCCTTATCACACTCGACACACATGAACAGTTTTTCACCAGTGTGAATCCTAATGTGTCCTTTCAGTTGAAAGGATTCGGAAAAAGTTTTATCGCACTGGTGACATTTGTATGGTTTCTCACCAGTGTGAATCATCATGTGCCTCGTCAGGTGAGCCGACTGCGAGAATGTCGAATCACAAACGGCACATTTGAACGGCCTTTCACCAGTGTGATTCCGCATATGTATTTTCAAGTTATTCGAACGTTTGAATGCTTTACCGCACTCGACGCAGGGGTATAGCTTCTCCCCTGGTTGACTCATTATGTATACAGCCGACAATCTGAATCATGCAAAAGGTTTTTTTGTTTTTAATTATATTGAACGTTTTGATTAATGCTGGAATCTGATTTAGATTTTTCCTTCACTTTTTTTTTTGTACATGAATGTTTGCTTACATAAATAATGGTATATATTTCATGATTTCTTTTGACACATTCTTCTATAAAATGTTTAGAATTCAAACAATCTTGTGATATTTTATGCAACAAATTTAAATGTTTCAGTTAATCCAGTTATATTTTGTAATTTTGTGTCTGTAATCTCAACAGAGGAAGTGTGCGGGGGGGTAAGAACAGAAGACTGTGGCTGAGGATGGAACACGCCTGCAGATTAGGGAGAATGTGGGATGCGCCAGCTATGCAGACATGTGAAGGCTTGCGCGAGATAAGTTATCACGGAGGGTTGCGACGGACCAGTCTTGGGGCTGAACAACGTCACAAGTACTCCACGAAACGGATGAGGCAGTATTTTGACCTGAAACAAAATAATTTACAATCAAAATCAACAAAGACAAAAGCAATGTACTAAATTTTGGCAAGTTTTACCAACTTTTACTCGGTTTGCCTTTCATAATAAGCTACCCAAATTTTTTTACTTTGTTTCGATTTCCTCATTAAATAAACAAACAATAATAATGCATAATAATACACACGCACACACACAGTTGTGGCGTCAAAATATAATGCTATGCACTATTACCTTTGATGGGGATTATGTTTCTAAGCATTACATTTCTTGACTTCTCAGCTTTCTTGTCTGCCTTCCAGTCATTAATATATGGGCACATGTGATTTTACCAATGAAAATCACCAAATATAAAACTACTTCTTCTTTGGCTCTACGGCCCATTGCCTTGGCCAACTGCGGACACATCCCAAATTTCGAGTGAAAGGTGGGTGGTCAGTGCATCGAATCAAATCTCGAGCTTGTCTTCGCGACCATTTATTTTGAGCAAGGAGATTAACAAGAATCCAAACAGAGGGTGGGTGGCCACCAATTAATAACAACCTCCAGCATGACCCATCAGCCGTGCCTTCCTGGTGATCCCTTACAGTGAACTCCAACGAGAGCACGTGGCGTCATCTTGCTACTATGTATTCCTATAGCTCGTTCCAGACCTGACGCCTCTTCTCCCAGCTACGTCCCGTCGCGACCTAAACAAACTTCCAGCCACCGTGTATCGATGTTGACTACTCTTGACTGCTGTGCTTCGCGCCTCACAGGTTACAATAATTTACTGGCAGCTAAATTCAGAAGCATCTGCCAACAATCCCGTGTAGGGCAGCTAGACTGCCTTTAAACATGGAGCTGTAACTTTATGTTATATATATATATATATATAAATTAAAGAAACGTTTGTAACGTGACGAAGTCACAGGTTTTTGGATATTAGGATAGTAAGTAATATATATAATTAATGGGGAAAGGACAGAGAGATAGAAAGAAGGTGACTTACCTGAGGTTCATAGATGGTAGACACCTTGTGAGGAGGTTTAGAGTACTTGAATTTTTGGATGCACCTTCCCCCTCCTAAATCAGAAGTAGTCGGCTAGCTGATCGCTGGAAATGTCTTCCTAACTTTCTGATGAAGGGGAGGGGGAAGGTGCCTCCGAAAATTCAAGTACACTAAATCTCACTCGCAAGGTGTCTACCATCTGTGAACCTCAGGGGTAAGTCACCTTCTTTCTATCTCTCTGTCCTTTCCCCATTAATTGTTTTAATTAACATGACAATGTCATTTCCTGACTCATATTTATATTATCGACATCTAAAATGTTTCGTCCACGTTTGTGGACTTCACATACATACATACATACGTACAAATCACGCCCATAGTTTTGCATATTGGTACGCGTCCAGTAAAAGTTACCGTGATTGTGTGTGCATGTGTGTACGTACATATTAATCCATTTTAAAATTTCCCTGTTGCGGTCCACAAATATGGATGAAATGTTTGTAAATCTCTTGACGGTTAAAAATGGCTGGACTCTTTTTTTTATATATATTTACAACTGACGGTAACGTCAGTCACGATACTGATGTAATGAGTTGTTTTAATAGGAGGTCGCCGGTTCTCACCTCACTGTTCGCGTCAGCCGATTCTAACGAACTTCCTCTTCCGTCCGTCCTCTTCAAACCGCTTCACAGGTGAAATTCCCCTGAAATAAGACGTAAAAAAAAAATCTTCTTAACAACTGGATTCACATAATTCAATTTTAAAGCAGGTTTGAAATTAAAAATGCATGTAAAAATTAGAGACATTTACACACGAGTATGTGTTGTTTCCCGATGATATTGCGGTGTAAGGGGGGAGTCGGAAGGAGACTTGGAAACCGTGATAAATGGCATGAAGGTGGAGAAAGAGTTCAATGTGAGGATTAACAGAGGGAAAAACCAAGGTGATGGAGTGCAATACGGGAAACAGTGGATTAACAGAGGCTGTTAGATTGGGAAAGGATATTTTGACGGAAGTTAAGGAATTCTGCTACTCGGGAAGCGTAATAACTACAGTAGGATAGCGCAAACAAAAGGAGGGCTTTCAGAAAAAGAGGAATTTACTTACAGGTAATAAAAGTGTGAATATTAGGAAATCGTTGCCTCAAATGTTGGTATAGAGCGTGACATTTAAGAAATGTTTGATCTGTCCTTGGACGTTAACTCGGATTAGTTCAGTTGGTAGGGAACCCGCCCGCCCACCATGCTGGATATCAGGGAGATCCTGGGTCCGAGTTCCCGGTTCGGTTTTACATTTTTCCATTCTCGTCTCTCTTCTTCTAAAATTTCCTACATGCTTTACTGAGCTTCAATCGAAGTATTTCCACTTCCTTTTACTAACTTTCTTCATTAAAGATATGTAATAAGTAAAAAAAATAATGTTGTGTTAGGAATTTGCGAGTCAATATGGTTTTTCATAATTTTCATTTCTGTTTACACGTTGATGGAGACGAAATTACAAACGTAGCACGCTACGAGGTCGTGGAGTGTCAGCAACCCTGTAGAGGTGATGCAGCGTGATTAACATCTTCACCTCCCTCCAAAAAAAAAAATCTGTTCAGGGGTGATGTGGCGTGTAACTTTAAACGCTTACAAGCCGCTGCTGGTTCCACGAACAGTAATTACACAAACGTTTACGTTAAGAAACTATTTCTCCCTGACGAACAGGCTGGCGGTATCAACCATGAACGGTGTCGATTACGACGGCAAGGCTACCAGAAAACCTCTAGACGGTGCGATCGACGTAATGAGAATCAAGTGAAGTTGAATGTTCAAGCGGTGTTAACATAAAAAATAAACTTGTAACCATAATTTGACCACAACACATAAGATTTGAAGTGAATCGTGACTAGAATTGGAATCACCGTCAAAAATTTAGGCGTAGAACCAAATTTATACAAACGCAATTTATCTAAAATGCTACATATTGAAACGACAGCACCAATTCTCGGAGTGACGCCATTAAATTACCAATATTTATAATATGTTATTTTCTTAAGTTGCAATATTAATACTTTTGTAAATATATATAGTGTTTTGTTATATTTTCTGTATCATTATATGAACTAATATATTTCTAATAACATTTTTATACCATTTAAGTCTTTCCTATGTCATTTTATGAACTAATACATTTCTAATAACTTTTTTTTATAACATTTAAGTCTTTTCTGTATGAACTAATACATTTCTAACCACTTTTTTTTTATAACATTTAAGTCTTTTCTGTATCGTTATATGAACTAATACATTGCTATTAACTTTTATATGCCATTTAAGTCTTTCCTGTATCATTATGTGAACTAATACATTCCTAATAACTTTTTTTATACCATTTAAGTCTTTCCTGTATTGTTATATGAACTAATACATTGCTAATAACTTTTTTTTATAACATTCAAGTGTCAAGTCTTTCCATCTAAAGCTGCTTTAAACATTCACCGAGGCTCCGATTCCTGTTTTTCCCCCAATTGCTCGACACAGATTTGTAGGGACAAGTCAATACCCCTGTGGCTTGTCCTCGCCTCTCAAATAAGCAAGTGTCATAGCCCTAAATAATGTATAATTTGTGGTTATGTCCATAAATGTTGTTGCATATAAAATGTGATCATTTACAGAATGATTATTAGGCCAGTGTTACCCTTTTGTCGTACCTCTTTTTATTCAGTTTATATTATTACTACAAATTAAACTGTTTTAAGGTTTTTCATATTAACACATTGTCCATCAATGTCGTTTCTCCACAGGATAATAACCTGAAGAAGGTATTTTTCCTCTGCGGAAATTCTTAAAAATAAATAATAAAGTCTGTAATTTTTAGTTATCATCAGTAGTTAAGATGCAACCTTTCAAAAAAAATTATTTCAGAAAGTTTACAACTTCCCTTAACGACAAAAAAAATAAATAACCCATAATTCTTGTTGCCTCAACAAACTTAAAAAAAATAGTTTTGCAATTACACACACACACACACATAAACATGATTTACTTTTAACATTTACCTCAAAAAAAGGCGAAGCCAAACTGCTTTAATTACACAGCCGTGACAAAGTAACGTCGCAAGGCACACGAGGCGAAGAAGAAGGTCAGCCAACGTTGAGAAACTAAAATCCCTAAAAACCCAGGGTAATGTATGAAGTACTTGCAGATTTGGGTTGCACCTTTACCCCGTACGAAACACCTAATTTAATCTAAATCTAAGTTAAATAATAATATGAAGTCCGGAAATGAGCTGGATTCTAATACCAACCTCATCCGAAAAAAAAACAACTTGTACATATTCTAGTGGTTTCAAAGCGGCAATGTTGGTAACGGTTTTAAATTTAAGCATGTAAAGGGTGGCGGTGGGGGGTTGTTTACCTTAAATTCTCCGTAAAGGTGTTAAGAAATACGCCTCAGGGGTTTTATTTTATTTTTTTAAAAATTTTTGGGTTTGGCCGTTCTTAACCCAGTTAAAAGTAAACCATTTGCTTCTCCTCCTCCTGTCCACCAATTATTTAATGTATACTTTAAAAGAGTAAATAACATCAATTAAGCAGACAATACAGCAATCGCTTTTATGATGACGTATCTTGCGCAAGCCTTTTCATCATCTCATGACAACCACGTCCCGCGATGACTGCTTAGCACATTCCATCCTTGTCCTCCCTCTTCCCTCTGATGCTAATTTTGCAAGACCCTCGTGTCTGAAAACATGGATGGGCCTGTTAATCCGAGTCCCTTCAAAGTCGTCCTCCATATTGTTCGCTTTTCCCCCTATTCTGCCTTAGAACTTCCTGGTCGGTTACCCTATCTGTGATCCTCGTACAGCACCACTTTTCAAAGGCTTCTATTCTTTTCTTTTCCTTTCTGAAACTCTTACCATCCACCTTTCACACCCTTATATGACGCTACTCTCCATACCAAAGTTTTTAGCAACGATTTCCTAATATACTCACTCATATTAGCCCCAAGTAAATTCCTCTTCCTCCCCTTCCTGTGCTGTCCTGCTCTAGTTAGCAGAATTCCTTAACTTCCCTTCCCCAAATCTAACAGCCTTTGTTATTCCACCGTTTCCCATAATTACACTCAACCACCTCGGGTTTCCCCCCCTCCGTTAATCCTGCAGGACCACGTTCAGGACAACATTTATTATTATTGTTTCCAAGTCTTCTTCTGACTCCCCCTAATACTACAATAGGGTAGGGGTTTTTTATTTCTTCTCCTCGCAGTATGATTCCCTTTCCCATATTCCGTTTTAACTTTCCCTCTGTTAATCCTCATATTGAACTACAGTATCATGTGCACAACCCTGGACTCAATCAACATCCTTCATACAATAACCTTCCGGCGTCCCACCCAAAATTGCACGAGCACATGTGTACCCATTATCCTGAGTGTGTGTGTGTGTATTTTTTTCAAATTATAATCCATTATCATCCTCATGTATTTTTTCAAATTATAATCTATAATCAAACTCATGTATTTTTTTAAAAAATTATAATCTATTATCATCCTCATGTATTTTTTTTCTTCAAATTATAATCTATATAATCTATTGAATGTTGTATTCAATCTATTCGACAATCCTATTATTTAAATGATTTGTGTTAGAGTGTCAATTAACAGACTAAACAATTATTAACGCCTCGATGATTTAACAATAACTTTTTTATTTCCTTTAAATTACAACCAAATATCAAATTTAAAAAAACTTTCCGTCGAATTAGAAAAAATTTAAATGAAACATGAACAATCAATTACTGGTGACAGGAAGTTACAAAAAATGAATAGAGTGATTCTGTTTCATTAAAATGAGAGAAAAAAAAATTATGTAACTAAAAATTCAATAAAACCAACAGTTACACAATATAGAAAATATTATGTTATAATGCTTTCGGTAACCCTCTGGCTACAGAAAAAAAACACCCTCTTAATTTAGGTTTGCAATTTTGGTCCTTTTAAAATTTCACAATAAATGCGCACAATTAATTAAATCAAACTGAACACGCAATAAATGACATGAACCAAATAAACCTTAAAATATACATAATAATAAACCTGTCAAATATTTAAAAATAATATACAAAATTTATTGCTTTTGGGGGTGTTCCATACAGTAAAGATATAAAAAATACTTGTAAACCATGGAAACATTTTCACACAGACTAAACATAATTATAGACTATATGTATAGAAAAGGAAACATTACATGGAAAGCATGATGATTATCCTTAATTTAAGAACATCGATTAAAATTAAATGCCTACAAAAATAAAATAACAATATTGATCCTGACATTACGAGAAGTCACGTTTTCCAACCATATTAAACCCATATTTGTTACACTTGAATGTGAAATAAAAAACATAGTAAATATATAGACACTCGTAACAATAAAATTTAATCACGCCAAGCATTTCTCATGTAAGCACTATTTGAATTGACGATGAGACTTCATCATTTAAATATCTTATGGTGTATATACATTGAATTCTAACTCATAATTTTTTTATTAACACGTATTTCGGGCATTTTTACTGCTGTGAATCTCCAAGTGTATTTTCTGGCTACCTGTTTCGGAGAGTGTATTGTCACGTGTGACATTTCAATGTCTTTTCTCCCGTGTGCGTCCTCATGTGACTGTTAAAATTCATTATTTTGAGAATGATGCGCCACAACAACCACGTCGGTATGGCCCTTGACCTGTGTGAAATTTAGTGTGCGTTTTCAATTTAGATATTAGTGAAAAGCTTTTGCTGCATTCAATACATTCAAATAGTTTTTTTTCCCCTTAGTGTGTGTCCTCTTATGCCTTGTTAAGCTCCTCGACTCCGAGAAAGTTTTGTCGCACTCGTTGCAATTGAATGGCTTTTCGCCAGTGTGAACTCTCATGTGTTTTGTTACACTACCGGACTGCGCGAACGTTCTGTCACACTCGATGCATTTGAATGGCTTTTCGCCCGTGTGAATCCTCACGTGGTTCGCCAGATGATGTTGACGTGTGAATCTCGTGCGACACACGACGCATTTGAACGGCTTTTCACCTGTGTGCGTCCTCATGTGAGTTGTCAAATGATGTCGATGTGCGAATCTCGTGTCGCACTCGACACATTTGAACGGCTTTTCACCTGTGTGCGTCCTCATGTGAGTGGTCAAATGATGTCGATGTGTGAATCTCGTGTCGCACTCGATACATTTGAACGGTTTTTCGTGCGTATGAATCCTAACGTGAATTCTTAGATAATATAATCTGGAGAATGTTTTATCACACTCGGAACATTTATACGGCTTTTCTCCACAGTGAATCCTCATGTGAAATTTTAATTTCCTTGAGGAGGAAAACGTCGTTTCACATTCCACACATTCGTAAGGCCCTTCAAGAGAGTGAATTTTCATGTGGGTCTTAAAATCACATAGCAGAGAAAACTTTTTGTAGCATTCAACACATTCGAATACATCTTCCGCCGAGTGAATCCTCCTATGTCTTGTTAAGCTTCTTGATTCAGAGAAAGTTTTCTCACAAATGAAACACATGAATGGCTTTTCACCTGTGTGAATCCTCATGTGCTTTTTCAAGTGATGGTGACGAGAGAATCTTGTGTCACACTCGACACATTTGAATTGCTTTTCCCCCGTGTGAATCTTCATGTGGGTCGTCAAGTTACCGGATTCTGAGAAACTTTTGCCACATTCAGCGCACTTGTATGGCTTTTCACCAGTGTGAATCCTCATGTGTTTTGTTAACTTACAGGAAACTGAGAAAGTTTTGTCACACTCAACGCATTCGAATGGCTTTCCCCCCCTGTGGATCCTCATGTGGGTTCTCAAGGAACTTGATTCCGGGAATGTTTTGCCGCATACGACACACGCGAATGGTTTTCCACTGGCGTGCATCCTCGTGTGATTTATCAGATTACATAAAGTAAAGAGAAAGTTACATCACATTCAATACATTGGTATTTCTTTACACTCGTTTGTCATTCCTTAATACGATTCAAATGTTCATCCATTTTGTCTCAGAACGTTTCACCTAGTTATACCTAAAACATTAAACAAAAATATTAAATATTGTACAACTTTGTAAATTGAAGAATAACAAAGGCTGTTGTTAGATTGGGAAAGAATATTTGGAAGGAAGTTAAGGAATCCTGCTACTCGTGTAGGATAATGACTATGAGTAGGATAAGGCAAGGAAGAGGGATTAACGTATGGCCAATACAAGTGTGAATATTAGAAAATCATTACTAGAAATGTTGGTATTGAGTATGGCGTTTACATGGGAACAGTATAGGAGGTGCAGAAGAACAGAAGCTTCTGAAAGAATAAGAATCACCAACCCAGGAAGCTCTGAGCGGAACAACGAGAGCGAACAATGTGGAGGACTTTGGAGGGATCGATTAAAACAGGCCACGTTTAAAGACACGAGGGTCTTGGCATCAGAGGGAAGTGTGCGTGTGTATGTGTGTGGGGGGAGGTGAAAACAGAAGAGGGAGGTCAAGGGTGGAATTTGCCAAGCATATTGGGGATGGTGCGGCAGTTACGCTTAAACGAAAAGATACGCGAGAACGGACGGTTGCAACAGTCCAAACATGGGACTCAATACCGCAACAACAACAACAACGATTATTTCTAAGTAGAAATTTTAGAATACCATAAATATTGGAAAATTTTAAGGTCTGTAAATTTAGTGTCACAAGAAGATTGTTTCCTAAAGTATGGTGAGGTTAATTAAAGGAGTGGAACTTAGATTGTCGTAGGGGTTTTTCCTCCGGTGAATCTTCTGAGTAAATAGTTCTCGGGGGTTTTCCACCCGGGGTCAGGTTTGTATTTTGCCACGACGTTGTTTCGGTGGTAAAGATCTCTTCCATCTTCGTCGGATCACTTGACAAAGACTTGGAAAAATACAAACCCAACCCACTTGACGAAGATGGAAGAGATCTTTACCACCGAAACAACGTCGTGGCAAAATACAAACCTGAACCCGGGTGGAAAACCCCCAAGAACTATTTACTCAGAAGATTCACCGGAGGAAAAACCTCTACGACATTCTAAGTTTCACTCCTTTAATTAACCTCATCATACTTTAGGAAACAATCTTCTTGTGACACTTAATTTACACACTATTTTATATCTTTAGTGAATGGAACCCTCTCCCTCCCTTCCTCCCCCCCCCCAAAAAAAGAAGCACATTTTGTATATTATTTTTAAATATTTGACAGGTTTATTATTATTATTATTTATATTTTAAGGTTTATTTGGTTCATGTCCTTTTAACATTTGGGTTTTATTGCGTCTTCAGTTTCATTTAATTAATTGTGCAGGACTTCCACCCGGGGTCAGGTTTGTATTTCGCCATGGCGTCGTTTCGACGGTTAAGATCTCTCTTCCAACTTCGCCAATTGATAATTTTTCAAGGAACCCTATGGAGGCTCTCGGTAAAAAAAATTATTTTCTCCCCACACTCTTTTTTTATTCGATTTCAAAAAATAATACTGCCGATTGATGACAACAGTCGGTCCTACTACATAAACACGTAAGAAGGCCAAAAAATATATTCGACTAGGCTAACATTGCAAGGTACATCTTCTAAAAAAAAATTGGCCAAATTTTTGAAATAACCAACTGTAATTTTAAGAAAAATAACTACATCTTTCGGTCCTGATCACTTCAGGTTGCAACCGTTGCCTCCTGTTCATATAGTTCAAACTGATCAGGACCGAAACGTGTGGTTGGTTACGTTTAACCAATTCTTTTTTGTCTGTTTTTGTGCCTCGTTTAAACAATAATTTAAACTAACAATCATTAATAACAACGTGTAGTTGGTTACGTTTTACCAATTCTTTTTTGTCTGTTTTTGTGCCTCGTTTAAACAATAATTTAAACTAACAAACATTAATAACAACGTGTAGTTGGTGACGTTTTACCAATTCTTTTTTGTCTGTTTTTGTGCCTTGTTTAGACAATAATCTAAACTTTCAAACATTGATAAGAACGTGTGGTTGGTTACGTTTAACCAATTCATTTTTATCTGTTTTTGTGCCTCAGTTAAACAACAATTTAAACTGACTAACATTAATAAAAACGTGTGGTTGGTTACGTTTAACCAATTCATTTTTGTCTGTCTGTTTTTGTGCCTCACTTAAACAACAATTTAAACTGTCTAACATTAATAACAACATTTAGATGGTTATGTTTTACCAATACTTTTTTGTCTGTTTTTGTGCCTCGTTTAAACAATAATTTAAACTAACAATCATTGATAAGAACGTGTTGTTGTTTACGTTTTACCAATTCTTTATTGGTCTGTTTTTGTGCCTTGTTTAAACAATAATTTAAAGTTACAAACATTAATAACAACGTTTAGTTGGTTACATTTTACTAATTCTTTTTTGTCTGTTTTTGTGCCTCGTTTAAACAATAATTTAAACTTACAAACATTGATAAGAACGTGTTGTTGTTTACGTTTTACCAATTCTTTTTGTCTGTCTGTTTTTGTGCCTCACTTAAACAATAATTTACACTTACAAACATTAATAACTGTTTATAACTTAAAAAATATTTTATTAAAGTGTTACCTAACCCAACATCCAGCCGTTAAGGGGAGAAGGAGAGAGAGAGTGAGAGAGAGAGAGAGAACCAATCCACAGTTAACAATCAACTTCTCTCTCCCTTCCATCAAAAACAGCTGCTTGGATAAACTGCAATTTAATCAAGAACCTCAGTCGTTACTTCTCGTCACAGCTAATGCGAGTCGTCAAACCGTTGCCAACATGAGCCGCCGAAAACCCCCCAGAAAGTGACATTATTTTTCTTGTTACTTGCGCGACTCTTCACGCGCGAAAATCGCAAAACGGTTTCACATCAATTTAAAATAACTTTTAATAAAAATTTCAAATAACTGAATTACTAAAAAATTCTGTCCAAAAAAAAACACTCCTGACGAGTTAAATTTGAAACTTTGCGTTTTAACGTTGGCTACAGTTTTTCACCTCCAGGAGCATCCTGAGTAAAATTTTGCGATTGTAACACAAGGCAGACTTTCGTTATGCAGTTCTAAAATTTCCATTAAAAAAATATATTTTTTTAAACCCTCGGTGAGTAGCATCCCAGTATTTACAGTTATATATTTATAGTTTACTTAGGCAGTAGCTGAGTTTGAATTTTATTCCCACACACATATATTTATTCATTGCTAGACATTTTTGGCAATGAACTTGATGCTTTCAAAAGTTTGAAAAATTTTATATATTATTATTTACGGTTTTTTTTTCGTCGAAGGTGACGTTCCATGTGATAAGAATAATTTATCTACTTAAAATCCCACATAGGCGTTTGAAAAAAAAAATATTTATATTTGACAAAAATGTAAAAAAAAATAATTGGGACATTCCATTAGTCAAAAATTATTTTTTTAACATTCATCCAAATTAATGTAGAATAAAGAAAAAAAATTTCCAGCCAACTTGGGAATAAACAGTATGTATATAGTATATATTTCTTTATTTAATTATATATAATTTCTTTAAAAGACTGATATTTTATTTACCATGGGATAATAAAATTTTTTTCTCTTATTTTAATCATTCCCTTAAAATTAAATAACCAAAAATGTAATTTAATTTTGATTTCAAAAATTTATTCATTGCCATAGTCACTTAACAAAAATAAAATACAAACTTTTGAAAGCATACAAAAAAAATTTTTTTATTATGGAATTTTGTTTTAAATTTTTTTTTGACAATTTAAAACAATTAGTGTTTTTCCCCCTCCACCCCCAATTATTTAATAAATTTTAAAAAATAATAATAATTATAATAATTTACATGAGGATACGTACAATATTTTTAAAATATTAAATCATTTGGGAAATATAATTGTTGTTTTATATTGTCATCATTTTTTAAAAAATATATTCAATAAAAAAAACATTGTATTGTTTAAAAAATAAATTTGTATTTTATATTTGTAGGTGACTGCGGCAATGCCGGAAACCCCTCGTGAATAAATTTTGAAATAAAAATTTAATTATAGGTTTGTTTGGTTATTTATGTAAGTGGCTGATAAGAGAAAGGGAAATTTATCATCATGGTATGTATATATATAGACATCTCCATCATTCCGACTGTTGACTTAATCAGATAAATCAAATAAATGTGTGTTATTCTTCTGTTGAAATTCGATTAAATTTTTTGTTGTTGTAACGAGATCAAGATGAACTTTAAAAAATTAAATATACTCGTGTAATGTTTTAGGTACCGAAGAAGAAGGTGGGGGCGAGGGAAAATATGAATAAACCCTTGGAACAAACAAGATCCAAGCAGCACAAATGTGTCGAGTGTGATAAGACGTTCCTGAAGGCGACAAGTTTGACCAAACACCTGAGGATCCACACTGGTGCGAGGCCATTCGGGTGTCCCGCCTGCCTGAAAACATTTTCGGACTCGAGCAACTTGACCAAACACGTGAGGATCCACACGGGCGAGAGGCCGTACAGGTGCGTCGCTTGTGATGCGAGGTTCACGCGCCGGAGCGACTTGAGGGTTCACGGGAGGATCCACACGGGTGAAAAGCCGTATAAATGCGACCGGTGTGATAAGAGGTTCGTGCACCACCACCACCTGGCAAACCACGGGAGGACTCACACGGGTGAGAAACCGTACGCGTGTGTCGAGTGCGAAACGACTTTCTCAGACCCGGGTAACTTGGCGAGGCACATGAGGGTTCACACCGGGGAAAGGCCGTTCAGGTGTGCCGAGTGCAGCTCGGCTTTCACGCAGTGCAATTCCCTAGCGAGGCACATGATAATTCACACGGGCGAGAAGCCGTTCAAGTGCGTCGAGTGCGACAAAAAGTTCACGCGGCGTAATCATTTGACGAGTCACTTGAAGATTCACACTGGTCTAAAACCATACGCATGCGTTCAGTGTGAAACGACCTTCTCGGAGCCAAGTTATTTGACGAGGCACATGAGGATTCACGCCGGTGAGAAGCCGTACCAATGTGTCGAGTGCGACATGACTTTCACACAATGCAGTCACCTGGCGAGGCACATGAGGTTTCACACGGGTGAGAAGAAGCCGACCCCCTTCAAATGTACCGAATGTGGCCGGATGTTCTCACAATCCGGTAGCCTAAGTAGACACATAATAAGGTTGCACACCAGTAAAAAAAAACCTTAAAAATGTTTTAAAAAATCATGCTGAGATGTCATATATGGGAGAAATGTGAAAAAAGGCCATTATTGTTTATAGGAATTTGCAGTAAATAAATTTTACCGTCAACTTTTCAGACGATAACCAAAATAATTTTTCTCTTCATATTTTTCTTTCCTTCCTTCCCTCCATCCTCCATGGCTCCAAAGCCCATCGAGGGCCTTGGCCTATCGAATTGACTGCGGACAGCCACCTTTTTCTTTGGAAAGTGTAACAGATACTGTTCTTGTCTGGTTGGTTAAATGAATACCTATCATCTTTATACTACGTTAGAATACTCTTTCATAACTCAATTAAATGTATAAGTATAAGAAGTATAAAATCATATTCCATAGATCCTACTATAGAGAAGCACAAGCTTCAAGGATGTTGTGGAACGAGTCCAGAGATTTTAATACATAGGAGGTTGCTTTATTAATATTAGAATATACTGTAAATATTCATTAATTTTTAACTTATAATAATAAGATTTTTCTTAAGTTCTGTACAGAAGACATACAATTAGTACCTTATATATATATATATTTAATTGATAAATATTTTTACATCCTATACTCAAAAAAATTAGTGTTCTAATAATGTTCTTTCATAATTACAAATATCTACCCCTGTGGTACATTCAGCTCCATAAATTCTTCAACACAGAGTAGAAGGAGTGGCCTTAGTAAGAAGTTAGTTAGTTTAGTTCATATTTGAACTTGTTTGGATTTATTTTTAATTGTTTAATGGAGGTGGGAAGTTTATTAAATATGCTAATGTATGCCCTTTTCTATTACGGTTAGAGACGTCCCTCCCTTCCTTTCCTTCCTCATGTAAATTGTTTTTTACTTGTGGTTATCAAAGTCATGTGTAATATAGTGTGAAGAGGTTACATGACTGAATATGCTGGCAGTTTTCTTGAAAAGTCACCTATGGTGAGACCTGACATGATATTCTGACAGCCTTTTTTTGAAGTGTAAATATTTTATCTTTTCCCCCCTGATGCATTGACCCTAGAATATTACACCATCATATGTCATTATAGAGTGGAAATATGCAAAATAAACTAATTTTCTTATGTTAGGATCACCACAACTTGACATAATCCTCTAAGAGCAAAGGTTGCCGCCGAGCCCTAGATTTCGTATTGTGTTTCTTGTGAATTTGAGAAAATTATAATCGTTTCTGTGTAATGTCTGTTAAATTTATATATTTTTTAATATTGTTGTAATGTGACTCGGGGGGCAAAATGTTTATGCAATTATAAACTTTTTGTGTTTTGTATACTTAGAAAAAAAAGGGATTAACATTTTAACGCTAAAACATTTAAATTGAAAGTCGGTGTTGTTGTTGTTGTGGTATTCATCCCTCTGGGCTACCCTACCTTGGGCAAGCCTTTTCATTTCTGCACAACGGCTACTACTACTACTACATCCTCCCTAACGTCACGTGTGGAAACCGGAGAACCGTTTCTTCAGCGACTGCGCCAGGAAAGCCTTCGATCCTTATTTTTTTTAAAAATTAGTTTAACGTTAAAGTTTGAAAAGACATTAAATATAAAGGGAGAGTTCGGTTTAAGAAAAAGTTTTGTGTATCGTTCGGGAGAACGGCAACAAGGATTTGTAATCAGCTTTGATAAATAAACTGAATCCGAGTTTTTTTGGATAAGTGAAGTGTTACTTGTAATTTTTTCTTTTTGGCAACTTTTTTGGGGCTTCATGAACTTGATAAACCTTCCATTTTATTTTTTTTTGTAATACAAAAATAATTTACCGTGCGTTAATAATTTTACGTTACTGCATCCCTGCTCTTTTGGCAAATGATAAGTTTTGCAGTTTTGATATTAACAACCCTACAGGAGGCGGGCTGCTGTAATTAGAATTAAAGGGCGAGAAAGACAAGGATGCAGTCTGTCGCCCGTGATCCTTAATCTTACATATAGAATGAAGAAAGTTAAAACACATTATGGAAAAGGAATCAAACTGCAAGGAGAAGAAACCATAATCAGTGGCATGGACGTGGTCCTGGAGAGAGGAAGAGTTCAAGATGTGGATTAATAGAGGAGGGAAAACCCAAGGTGACGGACTGTGGTATGGGGATACAGTGGAACAATAAAGGCTGTTAGATTAGAGGGAAAGGAATATTTTGCAATTCCTTACGGCTAATATAAGTGTGAATATTAGGAAATCGTTGATAAAAATTTTGGTATGGAGCGAAACATGGACGACGGGAGTTGGGGAAAGGAAAAGGGTAGAGAAGCCTTTTAAATGTGGTGCCGCTGTAGGAGGATGTGATGAAGAGGTGGATAGGGTAACTAACCAGGAAGTTCTAAGCAGAATAGGGGGAAGAGAGAGAACAATATGGAGGACGTTGAAAGGATAGGTTGATAGGCCATGTTTTAAGACACGAGGTTCTTGGGAAATTAGCATCTTAGGGAAGTGAACAGAAGAGGGAGGGAGGCCAAGGATGGAATCGGCCAAGCAGATTAGTGTGGATGTTGTAGTTATGAGGAAATGAATTAGGGGAGTTGGAAGAATACTTGGAAACCATAATAAATGGAATGAATGTGGTCCTGGAGAGAAGGAGTTCAACATGAGGATTAATAGAGGGGGAAAACCAAGGCGATGAAGCGTATTATGGGGAAACAGTGGAATATCAAAGGCTGTTAGATTTGGAAGGGATATTTTGAAGGACGTTAAGAAATTGTGTTGCTTGGGGAGTTCAATATGAGGATTAATAGAGAGGGAAAACAAGGCGATGGAGTGTAGTAGGGGAAACGGTGGAATAACAAAGGCTGTTAAGATTGGGAAGGGAGATATATATATATAGGCAATGAAGAAAGTTAAAATGGAATATCCGAATCCGGAACACCTCTCTCTGTGCTGTTGTGAGGCAGTGACGCTTGCCACTAGACCACAAGAGGTCGGAACTTTTGTGTGTGTATAGATACGCAGCTGTCTTACTCAAAATGGCTGAACTCGTGTCCATCAGGACGATTTGTGGAGAATGAGTACGCGGACAAGCCATCAGCTTAAACACACGCAGATTTCAAACTTGAGGTAAAATTAAATTTAAATTAGTTTCACGTTCCTCGACAGAGATTGTTTGATCTGAAAAAAATGCAACAATGTGTATAATTATTACAAGGAATTTTTGTGAACAACATTATGACAATGAAAAGTATTGAGAACGTCTTTATGTCTTTTCTTTTTTTTTAACAAAATGAGACAAAGAAATTACATATTTCAAAAATTACAGAGATATTGAATTTTTTAATAACATACATGATCCGATGTAATTATTTAAGTACATTTTTTTATTGAAAAAAGAATTAGAAAATTATTATAAATACAATAAATTAATAGATTGCTGAATTTTTAACAATAAAATAAATAGGATAATAATGGGCACCCACGGTCGCAAAAATGTGATTTAAAAATAATCAAGATTATAAGAATGAGGACAAATTATAAGACAGTAACCATGCGTTTGTAGACAAAAATTAAAAAAAATTATTTGTTCAGAAATTTATTGTTTCCGTTATATGGGTTGTAAATTCTTAATGATATTTAAGATTTATATGGAAGAAAGACGATATTTATGCATATACATAAAAATATTAGGAAACTATAATTGAAATATTTGAATGCGGAACATTACAGAAGAAATTACTCCAATGGTAACTTTTATGATGGAACTTAACTCTATTACTGTAGTTTCTGATAATGTTCCCTCACGCTCTGGAAAATTTTCATGGTATGGATGCTATGTGGGACATAATTTTAATATCACTGAGAAAAAATTTTCTATCCCTAATCGCGACAATTTGGCGTTTCTCGGAAGTGAATCTTCACGTGCCTCCTGAAAGCGCTCGAATCAGAAAACGTCTTATCACAGCCCCCGCATGTGTAAGGCTTTTCACCAGTGTGAGTCCTCATGTGGAGGTTCAATTTGTACGGATGGGAAAATTTTTTCCCGCACTCGGAACACTGGTGCGCCCTTTCGCCCGTGTGAGTCATCGTGTGCTTGTTCAAAGCGCCTCTATCGGAAAACGCCTTGTGGCAACTGTCGCAGCTGTGTGGCTTCTCTCCCAAGTGAGACCTCACGTGATTACTTAAAGTGCCAGAATGGGTAAATGTTTTGCCACAGTCATCACATCTGTACGGTCTTTCACCCGTGTGAATCCTCATATGAGTGGTTAAATTACTGCATTGCGAGAAAGTCTTGTTACATTCGACGCACATGTACGGCTTCTCTCCCGAGTGAATCCTCTTGTGCAGCATCAAGTAGGATGACTGGGAGAACTCTTTGTCGCACACTTCACATTTATATGCTTTGTCACCTATGTGCATCCTTATTTGAGTGTTTAAATTGCTTAATTTTAAATATGTTTTGTCACAATTAGCACACACATATTGATTTCGACCCGAATCGATCCCCTTCTTACGCGCTGTTAAATTCAACGAGAGGGAGAATGTTTTCAAACACACTTCGCACCTGAACAGGTCACCACCCGCGTGAAGTCTCGAATGCCTCTTAAAAGCCGTCAAGTCCGAGAACGTCTTATCGCACCCGCCACATTCGTACGGCTTTTCGCCTGTGTGAACCCTCATGTGGATCTTCAAACTGTGCATCTGGGAAAATTTTGTGTCGCATTCGACACACTGGTACGGCTTTTCACCGGTGTGAATCCTCATGTGGGAATTCAGGTTATTTGAGCGGGAAAATTTTGTACCGCACTCGACGCACTGGTAAGGTTTCTCGCCTGTGTGGATTCTCATGTGATTACTTACGGTACTCTGGCGAGAAAATGTTTTCTCACATCGGCCACATTGGTACGGTTTTTCGCTGGAGTGAATTCTCACGTGCTCCGTTAAACGACCCGATAATGAGAAGGTTTTACCGCAGTCGGTGGTACGCTTGTGCGGCTTTTCCCCGGCGTGAGATCTCATGTGTCTGATCAAGTTACACGGCTGCGCGTATTCCTTGTCGCATTCCACACATGCGAATGCCTTTTCACAGGAATGAATTCCCCTTCTACTGGATTGTGTAAAGGTTTCGTGATGCTTGGTGTTGTTTTTACTCGCTACACCACCACACACTCCCAATTCCTCCATATTTCACTGTGAAGTTTCCTTTGACACCTAAAACAGAACAATATATGTTGTTAACATATTAATGGAATTCATATCTGTAATTTTAATAATAAAGTTATAATGAGGCTAATAGTAGTGATTGATTCACTTTTCCATCTAATATATACTTTAAACAATTATTTAAAATATTAAGCAGATAATATAATTACTTTATTTATCATTTTTCCTGATTATATCAAATCAGAAATTATGAAAAAAAATTAAAATGAAATTCTGAAAAACTTATATTTACTGTTATTGTCAATACTTTCGAAGATATCACACAAAAAAGGAATTAAGTTCATATATATATATATATATATATATATATATATATGAGTCAGGAAATGACATTGTCATGTTAATTAAAAGAATTAATGGGGAAAGTCAGGGAGATAGAAAGAAGGTGACTTACCTGAGGTTCATAGATGGAAGGACACCTTGTGAGTGAGGTTTAGAGTACTTGAATTATCGGAGGCACCTTCCCCCTCCTTCATCAGAAGGTAGGATGACATTTCACATGATTGGCTAGCGATGACTTCTGATGAAAGAAAACTATGATATAACAAATTCTTAATTTAGTAACAACTTGAAGAGGAACAAAATCAGGACAGGAACATGTAGTCGTTTTTTTAAATTATAATTCGTTATGTTTCACTAATTTTTCTTTGTCCATATTTAAACTATTGGGGGTTTTACTTGTTCTCCTCCTTGCATTCCGATCCCCGTTCCGTAATTATTTCTAAACGACTACCTGTAAAAATAAATGGGTTTAAAAGAAAAAACAATAAACCTAAATTGGATTCCCCTCAACATTTTAATCAAACGACGTCGATACTTACAACAATCTAATTTTAAAGACAGATAATTAATTCCACTGATTATTGATTCTCATATATAAAAATACAAAAAAAACAGGCTGAAAAGATGTTTTGGGGTGGTGTGGGGGTCAGGTGATCCACCATGAATCCTCACGAGAATTTAGAAGGTCTCGGTAATAGAAGGAAACATGCGAGGCAAACATATACTAGAGTACGGTAGCAAGGAAGGTTACATGAAAAAGAGTAATTTACTTACAGGTAATTATAAGTGTGAATATTAGGAAACCGTTGCTAAAAAATGTTGGTATGGATGGAGCAGCGCGGCGTCGTATGGGTGCAAAAACGTGGAAGGAAAAGAATAGTAGAAGCCTTTTGAAATGTGCTGCTGCTATAGGAGAATGGGATGAGATGATGAGGTGGATAGATAGGGAGACTAACCAGGAAGTTCCTAGCAGAATAGGGGAAGAGCGAACAATATGGAGGACTTTGACCGAGAGAAGGGAAAAGATTAACAGGCTACGTTTTGAGACACGAGGGTCGTGTAAAATTAGCATCACAGAGAAGTGTGTGTGTGAGGGAGGCCAAGGATGAAATACTTTAAGGAGATTAGGGATGTGCAGTTTTATATAGAAATTAGGGAGGTTTTGCTAGTTGTGAGGAAACGATAAGGCTTGCCCAAGATAGGTTAGGACGGGTCAGACAAGTCTCAAGACTGCGAATTTTTGTATAAATTTATAAAGTCCAACCTGTTATGTACCTGTTTTTAGGTTAATGAAGCGACAAAATTTTAATAAAAAATGAAAGAAAAAAACAACATTTAAATGTTCTTTGAATGTGAAACAAGTAAAACATTTGACTTGAGTTGCTTTTTTTTAAAAAAAAAAATGGGAACAAACACAAACACACACCCGAATATAAACTCCACGACATTTCACTCGCAGCAGAATATATATATATAGACACACACACACGTATAAATGTTGCTTATGGCGCAGAGGGAATTCTGCTGCTGAAGGTGCACAGCCTTAACGTCACGAAACTCTTATCACGCGGGTAAGAAACGTCGCCAACATACAAAACTAAAATATCACCACAACTGCAAGGGTCTGAAAGTAGCGCGTTATTTGCTATTTTCTAAACTATTCATCTCTAATTCGCAAATTTTCGCCAAACCCTTAACCAACATCTGAAAATGTGACGTCAGAGGAACGATACAGGAGGGGGAAATAATCCAGGCCTAGGGTTTTTCCTATTTGTCACGTTGGCAGTTCCCTCCCTGGACGGCCTCGGGCGTCAGCTGTTAATGCCGACATCCCCCCCACCCTTCACATTCAGTGAACCAACTTTCGCCTCGGTTACGGTTTCTAAGGAAATAAATTTCAGTTCCGACTGAAGATGTCGAAACGTGGAAGAAATGCGATTACCACATTAAAAAAAAAAAAACTTGTCGTCGTGTCCTGAGACTTGTCTGACCCGTGATGGGCAAGCCTTTTCATTACCGCACAAGTCACACAACCTCCCTAATCTGCTTAGTGTATTCCACACTTCGCCTCCCTCTTCTCTTCTCTTCACTTCCCTCTCTAACGCTAGTTTTACGAGACCCTCGTGTCTTAAAACGTGGCCCTATTTATCTATTCCTTTCTCTTCAGGCAATGTCCTCCATATTGTTCGCTTTCCCTACCTATTCCGCTTATGAATTCCTGGTTAGTCACCCTATCTATTCACCTCATCTCATCTCTTTCTCCTACAGCAGCAGCACATTTCAAAGGCTTCTATTCTTTTCCTTTCCGCAACTCCTACCGTCCACATTTCACACCCATATAACGCCACGCTGCTCCATACTCAACATTTTTATCAACGATTTCCTAATATTCACACTTATACTAGCCGTAAGTAAATATCCTACTAGAGTAGAATAGCAGCACAGGATAGCGAGGAACAGGAATTTACTTACGGCTGATATAAGTGTGAATATTAGAAAATCGTTGATAAAAATGTTGAGTATGGAGCAGCGTGGCGTTATATGGGAGCAAACGTGGACGACTGGAGTTGGGGAAGCCTTTCAAATGTGTTGCTACAGGAGAAGGATGAGATGAGATAGTGGATAGGGTAACTAACCAGGAAGTTCTAAACAGAATAGGGGGAAAAGCGAACATTATGGAGGACTTTGAAAGGATAAATTGATAGGGCCACGTTTTAAGACACGAGGGGTCTTGTAAAAATAGCATTAGAGAGGGAAGTGAACAGAAGAGGGAGGGAGGCAGAGGATGGAACATGCCAATCAGATTAGGGTGGATGTTGTAGGTATGAGGAAATGAATTAGGGGAGTCAGCAGGAGAAGACTTGGAAACCATAATAAATGGCATGAACGTGGTCCTGGAGAGAGAGAGGAAGAGTTACAACATGAGGATTAACAGAGGATTTTAAGGGATCTAAATAATTAGGTAAATCGTTAATGTAAATGATGAAAAGTAAAGGTCCCAAAATTGAGCCCTGAGGGACACCACAGGCAGGTAGGTAATTGTTTCCCATTCTGATAGATACTCATTTCCATCCGTGTTTTGAATAGAAACTTTTTGGCGTCTGTTTTGCAAGTACGATGCCAATAAAGAATGGGGGAACTCCCCTGGTTCCGTACAAGTCTAATTTCTTGGGTAGAATATTATGATCTACTAAATCAAACGCTTTCGAGAGGTCAGCAAAAACGCCAGTCACTTTGAGTCTTTCATCGAGTGCGTCATGAATACTTTGAACAAAGTCGTATGAAGCCGTGTTGGTAGATTTTCCACCAATAAAACCATGTTGCGATGTGGAAATAAGTTTGAATTTTGTAAGAAAATCTGTAATCCTCATAAGTAATGCTTTCTCAAGAATTTTTGAGAATATTGGTAAGAGGGAAGGAAATAGGGCTATAATTGGAGACGTCCGTTGTAGAACCCTTCTTGTGTAACGGTATATCATTTTTTTGCGTCTGGAAATATACTGGGGGGAAAAGCACAAGTTAACTATGAACTGCATTGGAATTACAATTTCATGACACCGATGTTTAACGAGCTTACTGTTGATTCCGTATAAGTCACAAGCATTCCAAGTTTTCAGATTTTTTATTATATTAAAAATCTCATTTTTATTGACCGGGAGTAGAAAGAAAGACGTTTCGATGGCGCGTGTACTCTGCCATCGTTATCAAGTGAAAGTGAGGACGATGGGGCGGAGTACGCTCGCCATCGAAACGTCATCACGGTTTAAACTCAACTTTAACCCAAGAATTGTTTATTCAGAATAATTGACACTTGTACTAATATTTTTGCACTCATAAGGTACAGATATACAGTAACGTTTATAATAACTGGTGAAACTGTAATAAAAAAAATTCTCCCCTTTGATCAGAAGACATAAGAAATAAATATATTTCTTTTTATATTTTTACAATAAAAACCAAAGTATTTATTTTGTATTGGAATGTCACATAAAATTTTAACACAAACTTAAATAATAATAATAATAATGTTAACACAATTCCCCAATATTTGTTAATCCTCAGGCAATCTGCATTATATTTTCAATCATGAATTCCCATATGAGATCTTAAACGCCTTGGCATGTGTCTTCTTGTGGCTCGACAGGTAACATGACCGCGAGAACGTCTGATGACACTCGGGGCATTCGTACGGCTTTTCACCTGTGTGAACCCTCATGTGCCTATTTAGGGCGCTTGGGTCAGAGAATTGCATCTCGCACTCGACGCACTGCAGCGGTTTCTCCCCGGTGTGGATCCTCACGTGAACTTTCAAATTGTCTGGGTCCGAGAACCTGGAGTCACACTCGCCACATTTGTGCGGCTTCTCCCCGGTGTGAACCCTCACGTGCCTCTTTAAAAGGCCCGCCTGCGAAAACGTTTTCAAACACAAGGCGCATTCGTACGGCTTCTCGCCCGAGTGAACCCTGACGTGCCTTTTCAGAGTGCTTTGATCTGAGAACGTTTTCTCGCAGTCGACGCACTTGTACGGCTTCTCCCCGGTGTGAACCCTCGTGTGAATCTTTAAAGAAGTCTGGTCCAAGAACCTCACGTCACACTCTACGCACTTGTACGGCTTTTCACCTGTGTGAATCCTCATGTGCCTCTTTATAGTGCTCAGATCTGAGAATCTCGCCTCGCACTCGACGCACCTGTATGGCTTTTCACCGGTGTGAATCCTCATGTGACTCGTCAGGTTGGAGGAATGCGAAAACGTCTTGTCGCACTCGACGCATTTGTGAATCTTTTGATTCTGCGGGGAAATCCTCTTGTCTTTAGCAGCAACGCCTGCTTTAGATTCCATCACACTGTGCGCAGAAAAATAACGAGACCTAGAACACACGTAAAGATATATATAATTATGAAACTTAATGCAGATTTCGCCTCATCTCAAGGAAGAAAAGTCAATTTTAATATTTCACAAGTGTCAACAAAAGAATAAATAAGATCATATCAAAACGGATGAGTTAAGGAGGAATTGCCACAGAGACAAACAATATTAATCCTACAGGTACGGAGGCAACAATTGTCCGATTAAGTAAACAACTGGAAATTTTCCCCCCGAGCAAGTTTATCTAATCAGGATCATAGGGACGGCAGAAAAAAAGGTTTTTTTTGATAAGAGTTTCACTCTGCGTACTGAGAGGCAAAAAGAAAAACTTTCAATTTATTTAAGAATGAGAGAGGGAAAGAGTAACGACTTGAGGGTTGAGGCACCACTAAAGAAATAGCTCCACGATCCAGAGGACGGCGTAGAATCATGCTCGACATTTTACCTCAAGAGAAAGGGGCAAGAAAAAATATTTGTCTGCCCGCCATGTAAACGGTTGGCAGTGCACACAGCCAAGTAAACTAAACTCGGATGAACATCTCTACCTTACGACGGTGTGTTAGGTCTACACTAAGATACACTCGATGCTCGATAGCGTTTCATTACGCAAGATTGATTGATTCTTATACAGTGAACGACTGATGTTTTATAGTTATAATGAGAATACGGACAATTTTTTTAAAAAAAATACATTCCTTAAAATTTTTATAAATTTTCTTCAAAAAAAGCAGAGTAACAATAAAAGCATATTATAATAAGCCTAATATTGTGAATAACCAAATATCTGTAAATAATAAAAATCCATCCCAAATTCAGATCCTACAATTGATGCGGCATAAATACAGTAAGTTGATAGTCAAAGGAAAGGAATCACACTGCAAGGGGAAGAAATAAAAACCCCTACTACGCCTTGCCGATGATACTGTAGTATTACGGGGGAGACAGAGGAACAACTTCTATACAGAGCAGGCGGTGAAGAATGTTAAAACAGAATATAGAAAAGGAATCACACTGCAAGGAGAAGAAATAAAAACCCAATTGTAGTATTGAAGTCATTAGCGTTGAAGGGCAAGAAAAGAAATCAAGAAAGGAGTAAGACAAGGGTGATGCAGTCTGTCGCCGTGCTCTGTAACGTATATATTCAGAATAGGTGATGAAGGAAAGAATTCATACAGCGAGGAGGAGAAAGAAAAAACTCCTGTGTTTAGCTGACGATATTGTAGTGTTAGGGGGGAGTCAGGAGAAGGAGACTTGGAAACCATAATAAATGGCATGAACGTGGTCACGGAGAGACGAAGAGTTCAACATGAGGATTAATAGAGGTGATGGAGTGTAACTATGGGAAAACATCAGTGGAATGACAAAGGCTGTTAGATTGGCAAAGGGACATTTTGACGGAAGTTAAGGAATTCTGTTACTAGAGCAGGATAGCAACAGGCAAAGGAAGCGGAATTTACTTACGGCGGCTAATATAAGTGTGAATATTAGGAAACGTTGGTATGGAGTGAGACGTGGACGGTAGGAGTTGCAGACAGGAAAAATAATAATAGAAGCGTTTGAAATGTGGTGCTGTAGGAGAATGAGTAAGTGGATAACAGGAAGTTATAAGCAGAATGGGGGAAGAGGGAGGGAACAATATGGAGGACGTTCACCAAGAGAAGGGACAGATTAATAGGCCGCTTTTAAAGACATGAGGGTCTTGTAAAATTAACATTAGAAGGAAGTGAACAAACAAGGATGGAATACCCTAAGCAGATTAGGGATGATATGGATAGATTAGTAGATCACTTTTAAAGACACGACGTTAGAAGGAAGTGAGCGAACAAGGATGGAATACACTAAGATGATTAGGGAGGATGCGGTATCTATGTAGAGATCAAAAGGCTTGCGCAGTATAGGTTAGCGTGCAGAGCTGCATCAGGCCAGTCTCAGTACTGAATACAACAACAACAACAACAACACAGAAATGACTGAAATAATCGGTTCAAGACCTTCTACTTTTTTATATTATTATAAATGACACCGTCTAATATGTTATCCCATTACTGTGTTCGTCTCATCTTTATAAGTTGTAATTTTTCCTATACTTTTATTGTTTTCCTTAGTTTAGTTTTCCCTAGTTTGTGTTATTCAGTGTATATCCTGTATCTTTGTGTAAGGTTTTAGACACGCGAAATGGAAATAAATCGATAGACGTTTCATCGTTCTAACATGAAACAAGACGTTAAAAATTAAAATTTAGTTCACGTGAACCTTGACTTCACCATAAAGCGACGTTTGGTATAACGTAACGCGATACTTAATACTTTCCTTAAGGGTCTGTCTCGTAAACTAGCAACAAAAAATTTCACATTGCCGGCAATATTTCTTAAAATTATGGCCCGGCAATATTGTCGGCAATGTGTTTGTTGCCCCTAGCTATGGACGGGCAATGTGTATCCCGGCCAGCAATATTGCGGCCACATTGTAACCACAGGAACATTTCCCGCCTACAAACGTGGCACAGCAGCAGCAGCAATATGGCCGAAAATAAAGTCGTCATTAATTAGCGCATTGTTAGATAGTGGCTGGTGATGAACTAAAGGAAATGAGAACCTGTTTTAGACCTTTTTTTTAAATGAACAATTCACAATCTAAGCAACGAACTGATTCTTGATTATCATTTATTCAAAAACGTCGCCTTCTACGTCACAGGGAGACTTTGGATATTTCCTTCAAAAAAATAGAGGTCATTGTAGGAGAGGGAAAGGAAAAGGACACGGTGATGAGGGGAATATACAAGACAAACAATCTACACGAGATTTGGCAATTATCCAAAAAAATTATTTAGACGTGGAATGCTCCCTGTACATCTATGACGTATTTATCTAGCAGCGTCCCGACTCAAGTACGCGTAATTTTAAAGGAAGGATTAATAGAATTTATTATTTAATTACAGGCTGGACCTCTTTTATTTGCTGGATAATTATTTTAAAAATTAGAAATTTTACTATGTAATTATTTTTTTGTTACTTTTCAATAAATGACCGACATATATAGGTGTTTCACAAGTTGTGGAATTTGTTGGCTGTTGTTCACCAAACATTTATTTCCCCCCCTTGTTATTCTCTCTTAATGACCCACCAACGTCGTCTCAAATTGATGAATTTGTTTGTGTGTGAACTGCATCAATAAATGCAATAATTTTTTCGTTTGGCGAATCCATGAATAATATTTATTTATTTTAATTACACTAATGGCCAGCCTGTTTTCTTGAATATCTTTAACAGGCCTTATTTTCATTTCTTACAAGATTTGTGTTACAGATTTCTTCTATTTTGTTTTATTAATATTTATTTTTTAACAATAATAAAAATAATAAACTAAAACTTAATATTTATAGTTTATGCTAACCACACGTTATATTAATTATTAACTCAGCTGATTGGCCCACACAGAGGCCTCTAGTGTTGCCCTGGGGCAGCAATGTTGCATATTTTCGATACCGGACCCGAACTCTCTGGCAAGTGGTTGCAATAGCGGCAACGTTGCTCAGCAATACTGATATATTGCCGGATATGTTGTTGCTGGATTTTGGGGGCAATATTGCTCGGCCATGATGATTGTCGGCCACACATAATTATATTGCCGTAAAAAGTTCCTCGTTTACCAAGCAAGCCCCCTTTAGAATTTTTTGACCTTTAATCGCCCAATTAATTAATTGCTGTAACCGCGACCACATCCTGACGATATTTGCCAATTCTCGAAATTAGGAATGAAGTCACTCAATCACTTAGCGTAGGTGCGACTTCACGACGTCAGGGTCGCCAACGTTAGAGGCTAAAAGTTCCTCCTCAAACTCTAAGCAGGCTGTCGTGTTTCCCAAAGGTTTCCCAACCGAGGTTTTGTTAATATTTTGCTTGAAATTCCATAAATAACTGTGCACTTGCTATTTGCCAAGGTTCCGATAACCGACCGTTTGTGTTCAATTACAAAAAAAGTTTCGCACCCGGCTTCGTGGAACTACTTCTGCACATGGATTCACTTCCACGTATTTTGAATGCGAACATCAGTTATACGAACGATTGGATAGTTGTCCCCCTGCTCCGCACCCCCCAAAAAACTTTTCTGCTTCATTTTCTTGCCCTTCAATTTTAATCACTGCAAAAATTATTGCAGTACGATTCCTTTCCCATATTCCTTTTTTAAACATTCTTCACCGCCTTTTGCATGCACAGGTCCAACAGCACGATCAAGAAATAGCTGATGAAACAAAGCCACAATCAATTGTGAATAAAGCATATTTTTATTATCATAATTAAGAATGGTAGTAATATTTTTGTATTCAAGTGGTACATTAACAATAATAATTAGCAAGACAACAATTTGCTCCCTTAATTCTGAAAACACAAGGAACAAATATTATTAGTTCTTATGTTGATGAGGAAAACATACTTATTTTCATGATTGGCTTAAACAGAAAAAATCTCAACACTATTCTCCCGTGTTTGTCCTTCCTGTTGTATTGTCAAGCAATTTCTTGAACGCAACATTCTATTTCACACTGTGATGAGATTTTAAATTACTCGGGGGTCGCTGAATGATTCACTGCACTCGCGACACTCACTCGTGCAGTTTACCGTCAGCGTGGGTCTTCAGGTGGCTCGACAGGCGACTCGGTCGTGAGAACATTTGATCGCACTTCAGACATCTGTACGACTTCTCGCCTGTGTGGATCCTCATGTGCCTGTTCAACGAGCTCGGATCAGAGAATCTCATCTCGCACTCGACGCAGCTGTGCGGCTTTTCTCCGGTGTGAATCCTCATGTGAATCTTCAAGTTATATCGGTCAGAGAATTTTGTGTCACACTCGGCGCACTCGTGGGCCTTTTGCTCGTTGTGAATGGTCATGTGCCTTTTCAAATTATTTATCTGCGAAAACGTTTTCAAACAAGCAACACATTGGTAAGGCTTTTCACCAGTGTGAACTCTCATGTGGTCCTTTAAAGTACCCGATTGTGCAAATAGTTTAAAACATTTGTTACACCTGTACGGCTTTTGACCAATGTGTATGTTCAGATGCCTTTTGAAGGTGCTATGATCCGAGAACCGTTTCTCACATTCAACGCATCTGTACGGCTTCTCACCTGAGTGAATCCTGACGTGCCTTTTCAAAGTGCTTTGATCTGAGAACCTTTTCTCACATTGAACACATTTGTATGGCTTCTCCCCAGTGTGGTTTCTCATGTGAATTTTCAAAGAACTTTGATCCATGAATCTTGCATCACACTCTACGCACTTGTATGGCTTTTCACCTGTATGAATCCTCATGTGCCTTTTTAAAGTACTTTGATCCGAGAATCTCGTCTCGCACTCGACGCACGCGTATGGCTTCTCACCTGTGTGAATCCTCATGTGGCTCGTTAGGCGACAGGATTGTGATAAAGTCTGGTTGCACTTGTCACATTTATATAATTTTAGATTCCGTAGAGAAATCTTTTTATCTTCAATCGCAATTGAACCGAATAAATTGTCAATATATATTTTAGATCCCTCCATTAAGATGCAGTAAATAAGGAAACCTAGAACACACAATATGAAACTTATTGCAGGTTCATCATATCTCGGAAAGAAAGCCAATTTAATAAATATATATATCATGAACGTCAACAAAAATAAGATCATATTAAGAATGATGAATTAAGAAAGAAAAATTAGGGAGATGAATCTTCATTCAGACAAGAAGTATTAATTCTACAGATACACAGAAAAAAGTAACCAATTAAGGGAACAACTGAAGAAGTCCTGGAACTTGTAATTATAAATCTTCGGTTTCTATTTTTGGGCCATTCATCATATATACTTAATGTGAGAATTGTTATCAAAGAAACAAATCCTTACCAAATCTTATTAAGGGGATGGAAAACAAGCAACTTTTTATGGCAATATAATGTGGCCGGCAATCATGGCCGAGCAATATTGCTCACAATCCAGCAACATTTCCGGCAATACAAACATATTGCCCGGCAATATATCAGAATTTGCTGAGCAACGTTGCCCGTCATGTATTGCAACCACTTGCCAGAGAGTTTCGGGCTGGCATCTAAAACAATGCCACATTGCCCCCGCCCCAGGGCAACACTAGAGGCCTCTGTGGGCCAATCAACACAGTTAATAATTAATATAACATGTGGTTAGCGTCGTGTTTCCTAAAAATATTATTCATTATTCCATTCATGGATTCGCCAGACGAAAAAATTATTTGCATTTATTGATGCAGTTCACACACAAATTCATCAATTTGAGATGACGTGGGTGGGTCATTAAGGGAATAACCATGGAGGGGGGAAAATAATAAATTTTTGGTAAACAATAGCCAACAAATTCTACAACTTGTTAAACCTATATATATTATTGAAAAGTAATAAAAAAATAATTACAAAGTAATTTATAATTTTTAAAATAATTTTCCAGCAAATAAAAGAGGTCCAGCCTGTAATTAAATAATAAATTCAATTATTCCTTCCTTTAAAACTATGCGTACTTGAGTCCGACGCTGAATAAATACATCATAGACGTACAGCAGGAGGCATGGCTAAATAATTTTTTTGGATAATTGCCAAATAAATTCAATTAAAAAAAAAGACCCTAATTTTCCTCTTGTGAAACATGAATTGGTGAGCGTAAATACCATCACATCGTGATGACAATTCAGATCTACTGAACAGGTGCATGTGTGTGTGTGTGTGCGCGTAGGCAGTTAAACGCAAAATGCACATTACATTGAGTCGAATTATATTCAAGGATCGGAAGATACGCATCAAAGAGCGTAGGTTTCATCCCCCTCCCTCTGCTGTATCTTCCGATGCTTCCTTAGTCCTTCAAGCTCCAAGGATGTTGTGGAACGAGTCCAAGGTTTTAATACACATAGTTAGGAGGTTGCTTTATTAATATTAAGATATACTGTGGCTATTCATTAATTTTTAACTTATAATGAGATTTTCTTAAGTTCTATACAGAAGACATACAATTTGTACCTTATATATATAAAATTGATAAATATTTTTACATCCTATCCTCAAAAAAATTAGTGTTCTAATAATGTTCTTTCATAATTACAAATATCTACCCCTGTGGTACATTCAGCTCCATAAATTCTTCAACACAGAGTAGAAGGAGTGGCTTTAGTAAGAAGTTAGTTTAGTTCATATTTGAACTTGTTTGGATTTATTTTTAATTGTTTTAATGGAGGTGGGAAGTTTATTAAATATGCTAATGTACACCCTTTTCTTTTACAGTTAGAGACTTCCCTTCCTTCCTTCCCTAGGCATTTATTTTAACAGTAAGCTGCTGGGGGAAGGTGAACTATGCTACAAGGAAAGCGTGGAACACCTTGCACTTTGCCATGAGAGAGAACACTCGACAAGGGGAAGGGGAATGAGAAATCTAAAGAGTAGGCATATTAGTCAGTCATTAGTACACACACTTGCCCACTTATGGTGCAGCATAGGATAGGGGCAAAGAGAATCCTTAGAAAGGCTGGCTGGGGCAAAGAGAAGGGGCCGCAAAATTCGTACAAATAGGACCTGGGCATGGACATGGATGGGAACGGAAAGGTAAAGGGCGACTAGAGGGTGGACAGACAAGAAGAGAAACAGACAGGCTACACATCTACTACAGAGCTTTTGCAGGTCAAAAACCACCTTGGCAGGGGAATCAGAGATGGAATGAAAGGAGAATCGACTAGGAACAGGAGGAAGAGGAGGAGGAAGAGGAGGAGGAAAAGGAGGAGGAAGAGGAAGAGGAGGAAGAGGAGGAGAGAAGGAGGAGAGATCACCTGTTTACATTATTAGCAAGGAACCCCAAAAAAACACAGATGTTGGGGAAATACTCATTCCTAAAATAGGACTGGAACTAATTAATGACTGTAAGAATCTGCCTGCAGGAGTGTTTTAGGGGAACTTCCTACAACAGAAACGGAAAATTCCGACCCAATCCTAAGTAGTTTAGTGCAGTGCAGTGACGTCATCAGCGCTGCTGCCAAATAATACACTACAGCGAAATATATTTTCCAGTATTTTTTTGTTTTGTTTCTTTTTTACAGGCAAAAACAATACTATTCTTTTTTTTTTTAAAAAAAACATTTCTAATAATATGATTCCTCCACACTTATTTATTTATATTGAATATAATTACACATTTCAACTATAGGGTTAGATATGGTTGGTTCCTTATGACCAGAAGATTATTTATTATTATTGTGTTAGGTCGTATGTGTACAGAAGGGAAGCGGCTACAGCATCTGGAGATCAGATAAATACAATTATACGTTCCATCCTTGTGTAAATTGTTTTTTTACTTGTGGTTATCAAAGTCATGTGTAATATAGTGTGAAGAGGTTACATGACTGAATATGCTGGCAGTTTTTCTTGAAAAGTCACCTACGGCGAGACCTGACATAATATTATTCTTACAGCCCCCTTTTCTTTTTTCTAAGTTGAAATATTTTATCATTTCTCCCCCCTCCTGATGCGTCGCCCCCAGAATATTATTATTACACCATCATCATATGTCATTACAGAGTGGAAACATGCAAAATAAACTAATTTTCTTATTATTTAGGATCATAATCCTCTAAGAGCGAAGGTTGCTAGTTTTCGTGGGAGGATATTAACCTGATCCTTCCAGTTTAATTTATTGTCCATGGATATAATAACACCTATAAAAAATTTTTTGTACGTTCAACTTCAGTTCTTTCACAGTTATTTGTTGCTAGTTTTATTTTATTATTGAGTTGAAATTGGCCCGTCCTTTGTCTGGAACTGCCATGAAGTGAGGTTTTATGAAGCCATTGGCTGGAAAACCATCCAGTGAAGCAGCATCTGGCTTAATGTAACACACTTTGCAAGCATTTTACAGACTATTTTGTTTATTTGTAACCAAAATACTAGCAACGTCATCATCATCAGCAAAAAGTATAGTTTTGGAAGAAGAATTTATGGATCTAGGTAAGTCATATATATATATATATTAAGAGTGTTAGTTTTCGTAGAATTTGTACAAACCAACCAACTGATCTCATCCACCAGATTAAACTCAATCAGAAAAAATCACTTGAAGAAGCCGCTTGGCATTCGTCAATTTTTCAGAGTACAAATGAAGACGCAGATGTGTGGGGCTTCAGTGACGTCACCGTCGCCAACATTACGAAACTAAATGTTCTACTAAACGGCCCCAAGACTACGGAATATATATATATATTTTTTAATTTATTAAGCTAGGTTTGTTGGGTGTTGCCTGTGCACTGCCTACCGTTTACATCATCTTGGGGCAGAGATAACTGTCCCCCACACTTCTTCACTGACAACTCACTACAGAGAACTCTGGCGCATGTTTACACTTCTCTACTGCTATTTCTTGGCAACGTACGACACAGGTTGGTTGTAATGTTGATGACGTTGCATAGAGTCGATATATTGTTTATATCAAGATGAATATTTTCTTCCCTCTCCTTTGTGCCCGAGGCATAATGTCCATAAACAGGAACTAATCACCTCACTTTGTATTTGTGACGTAACGAGGAGGAAAGGTAACTCAGCATCACGCTACTGTGCTATAGATACAGTTGTTTAGTTAATATTGCTTTATATTATTATAATAATAACAACAAGAGCCAGCGCCTGTTCTCTGAAGCTGGTTTCCAGTGTTTAATTGCCTCGGGTTTCTATTACTTGTTGTTTTATTCCCCTTAAAGAGACGTCAATTACTCAACTAAAAGAAATCAATTATATTTCCATCACGTGTGATAGTAAGTAGTATGTGTGTTTATAGCTATACGTCATCATTCTTTTGCGTGATATTTTTTTTCAGTTAAAGTTTGTGCCGTTGGAGGCTGGACAATAATAATTATTCTTTTTGGAAAGTTAACCTAAAAATTTATAGGCTCATACACAGGTGCAACAAAAAATGAACTCTATCCTAAATGCTTTCTGAACCAAACTACTCGCCGCTGTTCACAACAACAAAGAGGTCCACTTACTCCAATCGCACACTAAACCAAACACTGCACGCGTCTTGAAAATGCAAAAATTCAAACTGTTTTACCATGGCGCAATATCGATAGTCAGCCCCTGTGACACACACTGTTGTTGTTGTTCACAGTCGATAACATACAACCGTGACTGCAACTAAATGGAGGGGGGAAGGGAACACGTGGCCAGTCATCACTGACACACTCTGCCCACACGCTCCGAGAGAAGTGAGGCAGTGAACCTCCAGTCCTGTCAGCAGTTGTCAGTGCAGCACTGACATGTGTTGACACTCCACTGACATCACTGTCACTGCCACCCGCCTGCGTGTGTAAATTCAGCCTAACGCCACGCTGCTGCTCCATACTCGACATTTTTAGCTACAATTTCCTAATATTCACACTTATATTAGCCGTAAGTAAATCCCTCTTCCTCTCTATCCTGCTCTAGTAGCAGAATTCCTCAACTTCCTTCAAAATGTCCCTTCCAAATCTAACATCCTTTGTTATCCCATACTACACTCCATCACCTTGGTGTTTTCCCTCTCTATTAATCCTCATGTTGCACTCTTCCTCTCTCCAGGACCACGTTCATACCGTTTATTATGGTTTCCAAGTCTCCTTCTCCGGACTCCCCCTAACACTACAATCTTCTTCCCAGTCGGTCGGGTGATGTCGTTTGTAATCCACAACGTTTGTATGGCTGACGCCGCCATCTTCTTCAGGTGTGGATCACAAACGACATCAACCAACCGACTGGAATCCCCCGAGAACTCTTCATCCAACAATGGTATTATTTTCTCAACAACAACAACAAAAAAAGGTTTCTTCCACTAATAACTATCTAGCATCCAAACGTGGACAGCAGGAGTTTGGAGAAGGGGAAAACAATAGGAGCATTTGAAACGTGGCGCCGTAGCAGATTTGGGATGGATGGGGGCGAAGAGAATGGCTAACAACGAGGAGGAAGTTAGCCCTGAGCGGAGAGTAGGGGGAAGAGAGGACCATTTGGAGGACTTTAAAAGGGACACGTTTCAAGACACGAGGGGTGGGTCTCGTAAAATTGGCATTAGAGGAAAACTGTGTGTGTGTGGGGTAAGAACAGAAGACATGGAGGCCGAGGATGGAATCCGCTATGAATATTAGGGAGGATACGGCAGCAGCTACGTGTAAATGAAAAGGCTTGTGCAGGATAGGTTTGCCGTGGGATCAGGCCAGTCTAAGGACGGATTTACCATGGTAACAAAAACCAATAAAAATTATCACTATATAATATATATATGTATGTATATATATATGAATAGGAACATTTCAGCATATAGACCAATGAGTGAATTTGGATAACATCTCTGTAAATTCTTTTATTGAACACGCAGACGTTATTAATAATACATTTTTCTTACATATACATTAACTTTTTATTGTAAAATATGTGACTTGATTAAAACATATTTGGGATTGCAAAACTTTATGACAACCTTTTGTTCAAAAATTCTTTAATAAACTAAAAATTTACTTACCTGACTTTGAAAATATTAATATATATATATAAATCATTGCAATGATTAAGTCTGTATATATATATATATATATATATATTTGCAATGATGGAAAATTTAACAGGTACCGTATATATATTTGGGAGAATATTAAATCTAATTTGTAAAATAAGAAAAAAAAATTGTGTTCAAGGTTAATCCTCACATTGTTGTCCCCCAATGTCTGTCTCCTTAAGCAGGATTTCTGTCGCCGCTCTTCCACTTTTACACACAATTAGCAGACTATTTACATTTAATGAATAAGAAAATGTACTTTTTTTTTGGTACATGACTAGTTTTAAGTGTCATTCCGTCAATCCTCATCCACTCACAAGTTACCTCACCATGAGAATACGGTGTGTGCATTCATCTCACCGTAACGGTTTTCACACGAGCGTGTATGTACCCTCATGTGAGTCTTCATGTTACTCTTCAACAGGAACGACTTACCGCACTCGTCGCACGTGTATGGCTTTTCACCCGTGTGAGTCATGGCGTGCTTTTGCAAAGTACCCTTATGTGCGAACCATTTATCGTACACATGTAACATTCATATCGCTTCTCTCCCGTGTGAATCCTCATCCACTCACAAGTTACCTCATCATGAGAATACGGTGTGTGCATTCATCTCATCGTAACGGTTTAACACGAGCGTGCATGTACCCTCATGTGAGTCTTCATGTTACTCTTCAACAGGAACGACTTACCGCACTCATCACACAAGTACGGCTTTTCACCCGTGTGAGTCATGGCGTGCTTTTGCAAAGTACCCTTACGTGCGAACCACTTATCGCACACGTAGCATTCGTATCGCTTCTCTCCCGTGTGGATCGTCATGTGCCTCTCCAAAGTGCCTTTAAGCGCGAACCCCTTATCACACTCGGCGCATTGGTACGGCTTCCCCCCGGCGTGCACCTTCATGTGATTTCGCAAAGCGGTTTGGAACGTGAACGTTTTCCCACACTCGCCACACTGATGCGGTTTGTCGTCGGAATGAATTTTCAAGTGGCTGTTCAGGCTGTCTTTCAGGGAGAACCTTTTCCCGCACTCGGCGCAGTAGTATGGCTTTTCGCCGGTGTGCATCCGCTCGTGCATCGCTAATTTGTCTTTGCGCACGAACAGCTTATCGCAGGCGAAGCACTTGTACGGCTTCTCGCCCCCCGTGTGAACCCTCATGTGCGCCGCCCAGTTGGACGACCGCGTGAAGGATTTGTCGCACCCCAGACACTGGTACGGCTTGTCGCCGCCGCCGCCCTCGCCGCCCCCGCTGCTGCTGTGCCTCATCATGTGGATCGTCAGGCAGATCTCCTTCTTGAACGCTTTGCCGCACTTTGGGCAGCGGTGAGCCTTGATCAGCTTGGGTAGCATCAGGTGCTTGGCCAGGCTCAGCCGCGTCTTGAAGGTCTTGAAGCACTCGAGGCACGTGTACGTCCTGTGACACCTCCGCACGTGCCTCTTCAAAGTGATTTGCCTCTTGAACGCCTTGCGACATTTCAGGCACGGGTACGGCATTTCAGACCTTTGGGCGTTCATGATTTGCTACGGAACAGACGGTAAAGAATCAGCCTCTAACTGGCCTTTTTACGAGTCCCTCGGGCCGCCCGGCTCTGTATATATATATGAGATTCTTGTAAGAAATCTTGCAGCACACAGGTACGCGTCCTTTATCGTCAAACTTGTCGTGCGATGGCCGCCGCAGAGTCTCCTCAAACCATTACATTTGGGTAGGAAACTCTTCACCTCACTTTCCACCTCGCAAATGTGTCAACAGGGTGCCTGAAAATTAAAATAAAAAATTGATTCTCTGTACAAATTAATTGGCATTTATGAAAACAGATTACTGTTAAGGACCAACAGGGGCCTGATTATACAGTGATCAACATTTAAGTAATAAGGAACGTAGGGGTTTCCCCTCCTCCTCCTCCCCGCCCCCAGTGTAACCGCTGGATAAAAGTTTTCCTCGGGATTCCAACCCCCAGGGGGTGTAGCGTCTCGTTCATTTGCCACAATGACGTTTCGATGGCTAGCAGCACCGCCGCCATCTTCTTCACCCGAGAAAAAAAATTATCCGACATTTAAGTTCTTCATTTAGCCCCCACCCTTCAACACTCCTCGGCACTGACCGTATATATATATATATTGTAGCGCAGTAGAACACGCGTCCAATTTTTTATTATTAATTTACGGAAACTTAACAAATATTCGGGCCCTGAGCAAGTCGCTGGCCAGGAAGGAAGGAAGAAGGGGGTTGGTTTTTTCCTTGCGCCGTCTATGCGTGGCTCTGAATAATAATAACAAAGGGACTGCGGCTCTGACAACTCCTCGTTGCCGGTTTCGGAATGTCTTAATCTGCCTGGGAATTTGGGTGACCGGGTGTCGTGTGTGTGTGTGTTCCCCCTCAAATGAAACAAGGGATATGATTGGAGAGTATCCATCCCTGCCACCTTAGTGATAGGTGGCGGATAAGTGGGGGACAAGGTTTTAAAGAGGCTGGCGGAGACAATTTTAGGACAGATTTTTGCAGGGGATGGCGAGAGGATATTGAAGGAGAGTGGCGGAGAAAGAGATTGCTGGTGATACAAGGAGAGTGGTGGAGAGAGGAGATTGGCAGCAGAGGAGAGGTGGAGAGAGAGGAGATTGGTGAGGTGGACCATGCTTTGATCAGTCCAGGAAGCAGGGAAGAAAGGTCTTAACAACAAGGGAAGAAAGAGGAAAAAAGCGGAGTTTCCTCAATTCCAGCAGCAGCAGCTATTGTCGACCGGCCGCTTCAAGTTCCACAACACGGAAATTACAGCGAGACGCAACTCAGGTTCTGCTACACGTGGGTCAACAACACCCAAACCATTAATACCCTGAGATCTTTAATACAATCCCATTTTAATTAATTATTTTTGTACATAATATATATTGTAGAAGATCCGGCGTACCTCCGTATTCGAGGATTTTAATGCTTTTTGGGCGCCAGGTATTTTTTTAATAAAAATAGCTTTAATCCATTTCAGAACATGAGAAAAATTATGACTAGAGGGCGTGGTCTTTCTCCCTATCACATCCTTCTCTTCTCCTCTCTCTACCCCATGACGACTGTTCGAGTCTCGCCAGACTCCATTGTTGGCCCCCTAGTTGCGACAATTGCAACTCGCAAGCTGGCCCGCATTGTTAAGTGTAACTTTTCATGTTACAATATATAAAACACGCACTACCCACATTAAAATTATTGTGTTTACAATTAATAAATGTATATATTTAAACCCATTAAATTAAATTAAATTCATTAATTAATATTCCCCTCCCCATCATTTACAATATATATATATATATTGAACAATAAAAATATGAAACCTTGGGTCCTCTCTATGCGTGTCGCGACAGATTTTTTTAAGGTTTTTTCCGAATCCCCTCCGGATGGCCGAACCACCCTTCATCTCAGATATCCTCATTCGGGTTCGTCAAGACCAACCGTAAGAGGTTAGTTCCATCTTACGTTATGAAACAACTCTGTTTAAAACACAGACAATGTATTTTTTTAAAAAAAACTTTAATAGAGTCGGGTGATAAAGTCATCTAATTTACTGTTACGAATTTAAATTCTTCGGTTCAACTTACACGGTTTGATGTAAACGCTTCCTTCCCTCCTCCTCCTCCCACCAACCCCTCGGATCTTTTTACGTCGCAATGCCGCCTTGGCGCCGGAGCCCCTGCATATGCACGACCAGCATACATTTATAATGAGAGGAAAAGGCAAAGGTGAACCGCGGGAGAAGATGTGCGGCCAGAGTCGCCGACTCTCTCGGGCTTCGATGAATTACTTTTTGGGAGGGATGATCAAACAAGGTTCATACAATTTAATTATTTGACATTTAATCCCCGGCCAAAGCCAGCCCAGGCCCACTCCACAATCACTGGACACGACGGGGCGGATAGAATCGCAAACGAGGAAGTTCTATACGGAACACAAGGGGGGGGGGAGGAGGGAAGACGTTGGCTAAGAGAAGGGGATTAGATTAACAGGCCACGGTTTAAGACACGAGGGTCTCGTAAAGAAAAAAAATAGCATTAGAGGGAAGTGAGTGTGTGTGTTTGGCAGGAAGGTAAGAACAGAAGAGGGAGGAAGGACAAGGAAGCAGTTCGCTAAGCAGATTAAGTTGTACGTACGTTTTTCCAAATATGCAAAAATAAAATGGGCTTGCGCAAGTTAGTTAGGATGGCATCGAGGGTTGCTTCAGATCAGTCTTAGGACTGAATACAACAGCAATACACACACACACACACATATATATATATATATATAGTGTGTGTGTGTGTGTGTGTGTGTGTGTTAGTGTGATAAGAATTTTTATCGAGGATGTTGGGTGTGCTAGTAATGAGGAAATGAAAAGGCTTGCGCACGATAGTCAATTGTGATAAAACTCACTTCATGGCAGTTTCGGACAAAGGACAGGCCAATTTGAACTCAATAAATAAAACTAGAAACAAATAACTGAAATTGAATGTACAAAATATTTTAAGTGGTATAATAATATCCATGGGCAATAAATTAAACTGGAAGGATCAGGTTAATATCCTCCCACGAAAACTAGCAACCTTCGCTCATAGAGGATTATGATCCTAAATAATAAGAAAATTAGTTTATTTTGCATGTTTCCACTCTATAATGACATATGATGATGGTGTAATAATAATATTCTGGGGGCGACGCATCAGGAGGGGGGGGGAGAGATGATAAAATATTTCAACTTAGAAAAAAGAAAAGGGGGCTGTAAGAATAATATTATGTCAGGTCTCGCCGTAGGTGACTTTTCAAGAAAAACTTGCCAGCATATTCAGTCATGTAACCTCTTCACACTATATTACACATGACTTTGATAACCACAAGTAAAAAAACAATTTACACAAGGAAGGAAGGAAGGAAGAGGAAGGGAAGTCTCTAACAGTAATAGAAAAGGGTGTACATTAGCATATTTAATAAACTTCCCACCTCCATTAAACAATTAAATATTAATCCAAACAAGTACAAATATGAACTAAACTAACTAAGTTCTTACTAAAAGCCACTCCTTCTACTCTGTTATGGAGCTGAATGTACACACAGGTGGTAGATATTTGTAATTATGAAAGAACATTATTACTACACTAATTTATATACAATTTGTACCTTATATATATATAGTACAAATTGTAATTGATAAATATATATAATATATTATATATATATATATATATATATATATATATATAAGATACAAATTGTATGTCTTCTTGTATAGAACTTAAAAAAAATTTATTATTACAAGTTAAAATTAATGAATAGTTACAGTATATCTTAATATTAATAAAGCAACCTCCTAACTATGTGTATTAAAATCTCTGGACTCTTTCCACAACATCCTTGAAGCTTGTGCTTCTCTATAGTAGGATCTATGGAATATGATTTTATACTTACTTTATAATAAAATTGCACTATACATAACAAGGTAAATTTAAGTGTGAATTATCCTTTTTTTTCTTTATTTTATTTATTTTTTTGCTCAGCAGCCGCAGCCACTACTCCTCCCTTCTATTCAGTTAAAGGAAGAATCGGGAGACGGGTAATTAGTTTATAATGTTGGCATCGCCCTTTCTTATTTGGGCTACAAAAAATATTTTGTTACAACTATATTTATCTATGTTTTATATAATAATTTTTTTTTTGTAAAAATGTACAGCAGCCTGACTTCATTCCCAATATCCTTGAAGCTTATGCTTCTTTACAGGGATCTCCGGAACATCATTATTACTGTTATTATTGTAGATAATGATTTTGTATTTTAGTTGTTTGTTTCTATTCAGTTTTTTCTGCTCTGTTGTTTGTTTGTGTTCATGTATGGCGCTGCTGCTGCTGGAGCAAGGACAGTTTCCTTCCTGGTCCATGTAGTTAAAAACTCCTCCATTGCTGCGTGTTCCTCAGTGTCTGTGTGTGCTTGTGTGTGTCCCTTGTGTTGTGTTTATATTGACTTTTGTCTGTATACATTTTCTTTTGTCTTTAATTATGTACTTTATTTTGTTCATTTTTAATGTATGACGTATCATCCCATTTTCCTCAATCGAGGATTAATGGAAACAACAATAAATCTAAATCTAATCCTATATTAATTACCCTGAGTAAATTACTTCCTTGCTGTCCTATCCTTTACGTCTACTATAATACTCTAGTTATTACGCTTTCCCAAGTAGCGGAATTCCTTAACTTCTTCCGTCACAACATTCCTCCCTTCCCCCCCAATCTAACAGCCCTTTGTTATCCCCCCTCTCTGTTTCGCCCTTACTACACTCCATCACATTGCTTTTTCCCCCTTACTACACTCCATCACCTTGCCTTTTCCCCCCTGTTTCCCCTTACTACACTCCATCACCTTTCTTTTTTCCCCTTACTACACTCCATCACCTTTCTTTTTTCCCCTTACTACACTCCATCACCTTGCCTTTTCCCCCCTGTTTCCCCTTACTACACTCCATCTCCATCGCCTTGGGTTTTTTCCACACCCCCCCTCTATATTTATCCTCATTCCTGTAAAACTTTGAAGAAGAAAAAAATCCCTGGACGATTCTCCCCGCGTTCTTCCTCGTCATCGTCATTACCTTTGTGACTTTCAAATAGGGGTTGGGGTTTTTTCTAACCAGAAATAAAAGTAATTACAAATACGCTGTTGTAAAATATGTGAGCCTCCATGTTGTAACTAACTAACCTGCACCTTGACGGCGTTGAGATTAAATTAATTATATATATATTGTCTTGTCTCTGCTTCAGCCTCACGATTCCCGTGACAAATCTCCTTGACGCGGAACGTAACGTCTTTGCCAATCAGCTGCTGCTGCTAAACAGTGACGAGTGTCGCCAACACACGGTCGGAAAATGTTTCCAAAAAAATAATACGAAATTGGATTATCGATTTCCGTAGACGCGAACAATTATTTTTTCGGTTTTTTAAGGCAATTCTAAAATCGACTTCTTCTTCTTCACGCGTTCGTTCGATAAACTGCGGTTGTCTACGTCACGACAGCGAGGGTTTCGGTCCTCCAAGGTTGCCCACACTGACGCCTGTCGTCGCCATTTTGACGTAGCTGTTTTATTGATTTATCCGAAATGAACACAAAAACGCAATTTTCCTAAATGATACGAAACTTATTCTGAATCGTAATTTGCTCTTTACACTCCTTCCCGTCTTTTCAAACTTTGTTGTTGTTGTGGTGGTCATCAGTCCTCAGACTGGACTGACGCGTGCCCCATTTATTTTGCGCAAGCCTTATCATATCCTCGACATCCTCTTCACTCTCCGTTCTTCGCCTCCCTCTTCTTCTCTTGCGGTGTCATTCAGCCCTAAGACCGGCCTGACCACGTTCAAAACTATCTTCCGCAAGCTTTTTCATTTCCACGTAACCATCGCGACCCGACATCCTCCCCGACCTGCTTACCGTATTCCGTTCTCTGCCTCCCTCTTCTCGTCTGGTGGCATCATTCAGTCCTCATACTGGTCCGACCATTGCAAAACCATCATTGCGCAAGCCTTTTCATTTACTCGAACTAGCACAGCCCGACATCCTCGCTAATCTCCGCCTCCCTCTTATTGTATTCTGGCATCATCATCCAGTCCATATGACTGGTCTGACCCGTGCGCAAGCCCTTTCATTTCCTCATAAGTAGCACGCCCCAACATCCTCCCTAATCCCAATTCTCTGCCTCCCTGTTCTTGTCTTGAGGTATTATTCAGTCCTAAGACTGGTCTGACCCGTGCAAAACTATCTTGCGCAAGCCCTTTCATTTCGTCGTAACTACCGCGGTCCAACGTCCTCCCTAATTTGCTTAACGTATTTCATCCTTCGCCTCCCTCTTCTCTTATTACCACACACACACGGGCGCGCTTCCCCCTAATGCTAATTCTACAAGACGCTCGTGCCTTAAAACTGTGGCCCTGTTAATCTATCCCCTTCAACGTCCTCCACGTTGTTCCCCACTCCTTTGTCACCCCGTCTGCCTCGGCCTCCACAAATTCAAATGTTTTTTTTTTTTGGACTCGGTGACAAGATTCAACCAAAGTGGAGAAACAAATTCTGCAGAGTTTAAAGCTAGGTTTATACACAGGGCAGGGGCAGTGACGTCCCGTCCAAGTGGGGTGCACTGCCTACCGTTTACACCATCTTGGGGCAGAGATAACTGCTGCCCCACTTCTTCACCGACAACTCGCTACAGAGAACTCTGACGCATGTTTACACTTCCCTACTGCTATTCCTTGGCAACTAATGACACAGGTTGGTTGTAATGTTGTTGCTGTTGCATAGAGTCTATATATTGTTTATATCAAGTTGAATATTTTCCCCCTCCCCTCTTTGTGCCCGAGGCATAATGTCCATAAACAGGGACTAATAACCTCACTTTGTGTTTGTGATAGAAAAGGCGTAACTAATGAGGAGGAGGAGGAGGAAGGTCACGCTACTGTGCTATAGATACAGTTGTTTAGTTAATATTGCTTTATATTATTATTACTACTACAGGAATCAAGCAGTAATAATAACAACAGCCAGCGCTCCAAGACAAAGAATTTTCTATTGGCTGCAATTGTCAGACTGCAAGCCAGCGGGAGACTTTGGTGGGGACAACAACGTCTTGATCGGTAGCTGAAGATGGTTGTGTGTGTGTGTGGCGGCGTCCGACCGAGGTGAGGGCGGAGGAAAGTTTGTTTGGGAGAGAGGAGGATTATTAGATTGGGAGAGCGGAGCTGGTCAACAGATGCGGTCGGGGAAACGGAGAGACCCAAGACGGAAGGTGCAACTCGAAAGGAGAGTAAGGGGAGGCGGCGGCATACACGAAGACCATCCAACCAGCATATAGAAACATATGCAATTCTATCGGTACCGTACACATATTTTTACTTTTGAGTTCACATTTTCCATGAACAAATTAATCTTTCTCGTTCACCCCACTGTGGAACCCTGAAATTAAAGTCTGATGCTAAACGAATTGTCTTTTTATATATATGTATTATCTAAATCTGTAAAATAATTTTCATGATTATTAAGATTAAAGTATAGAAATAAAATTAAATTTTATATATATTTTTTATATCCCCCCCTCAGTATAATTAATTACTATAATTTAATTAAATCAACCCCCACCCAAAAACTAATCATTACACAATAATAAAGCGTCAAAATTGTATTCAGTAAGAAAACGTGTAAAAATATTTTACGATCAAACGCTGTAATCATACATTCAAAAATAAATTTAACACTTAACGAGTGTAATTTATGAACTCGCGACACAATCACACGCCTTCATTGTGTTTCTTCTGAATGTGCGTGGCTGTACGAATGTTTTACGGTATTGCACAACTTTTCAGCTGTGTGAATCCTCATGTGATTTTTTATGGTAGTTAACGTTGAATACGCTTTGTGACAACCAGTGCATTTGTATGGTTTTTCACCAGTGTGAGTTCTCATGTGTTTCGTCAGTTTACTCGACTGTGAGAATGTCCTGCCGCACTCGACGCACTTGTACGGCTTTTCACCGGTGTGAATTCTCATGTGGGTAAGTAAATTATTTGACTGCGAGAACGTCTTGTCGCATTCGGCGCAAACGAACGGTTTTTCACCAGCGTGAATCCTCAGGTGTTTCCTCAGCGTATACGACTGAGTGAACGTTTTACCGCACACGTCACATTTGTATGGTTTCTCACCGGTGTGAATCCACATGTGACTACTGAGGTTACCAGATTGCAAGAACGCTTCGTCACACTCTGCACACTTGTACGGCTTTTCGCCGGTGTGAATTCTCATGTGCGTAATTAAATTATTCGACTGTGAGAATGTCTTGTCACATTCAACACATATGAACGGCCTTTCACCGGTGTGAATCCTCATGTGTGTAATTAAATTACAAGATACTGCAAATGTCTTTAAACATTCGGAGCATTTGTAAGGTTTTTCGCCAGTGTGAATCCTCATGTGAATTTTTAAACTGCTCAAATGCGAAAACTTTTGGTGACATTCCACACATTTGTATGGTTTTTCACCCGTGTGAATCCTCGTGTGCGTTTTTAAATTAGTCGACACCGCGAATGATTTGTCACACTCGCTACACTTGTACGGCTTTTTACCGCTGTGAGTCGTCATGTGGTTTCGTAAAGTACTCAACGCGGAAAAAGACTTCTCGCACTCGACGCAGTCGTAACGCCTTTTACTCTTGTGACCCTTCTTGTGGCGTTTGGGAGATTTTGAGTTGATGGAATCACCTCCACATTCTTCAGCGTTATCCATTTTTTATGTTTTCTAATGGGATACCTGAAACATAATAAAAACAGGGTTTTCTGTAGACTATTTCAAATTAAGGAAAACAAGATTTTTTTATCTTAACTGATATCCATTATGAACCTTTAAACACTCTACAATTGCATTTTTTAAACGATTTTTATATATTATGGAGCTGCTTCTCCGTACTTCTGAATGTGCGTGATTGAAAGAATGTTTTACGGTATTGTACAACTTCCTCCAACAGAAAGACAATTTCGACTTGATCTTTAGTTTAGTGCAGTGTAGTGAAGTGATGCGAAATCTCTAAAAATATACTACGGTGAAATATATTTTCCAGTTTTCTTGTTTCTTTCTTTTTCAGGCAAAAACAATATTATTCTTTTTAAAAAAATTCATTCCTAATAATATGATTCTACACTTATTTATTTATATTGAATATAATTATACATTCAACTATAGGTTAAATACGGTCCTTACGACTAGAATATTAATTATTGTTCAAGTTCCACGTGTCTGCCACCAGGGACGGCGGGCGTCTGCGCCCATCTGGTAGATTTAATAAATACATACATACAAAGTATTTTTCAAAACTACCAAGACATTGAGAAAAAGGGTGTTGGATACATTTCAGTCCTATACTTTCTCCAAGTCAACTACATTATATTGTATGTTTTTTTCATGTACTAGATCATGAAGGACACAGTTAACTGATATATATATATATAAATGTCTTCCTAACTGTCTGATGAAGGGGGTGGTGCCTCCTAACCTCACAAGGTGTCTACCATCTATGAACCTCAGGTAAGTCACCTTCTCTCTGTCCTTTCCCCATTAATTGTTTTAATTAACACGACAAGGTCATTTCCTGACTTTATATATATATATAAATTCCTCAGCTGATTGGGCAGAAATAATTAAAAAAGTATATATCTAAGATTAGTCTTGGAACGACACAATAAAAATATAAAAAAAAACTGTCGTCTATATATGTTGTTTTGTCCACGTCATTACTATTGTGAACTGTGTTGGCCTCACTTAAAAGGAATACACGAATCAGAAAGTGAAACGGCTTGATCTACATTCATAAAAGGGAATAAAACTGGAAATACCAATGAGATAAGGGAGTAACCAGATCAAGTGATAAAAGAACATCAAGCAAAGAACTTGAAAGCGAACCCAATAATGAAACAGTTTTGGTTCGGTACGCTATTTTCTTTTGTTTCCACATGGTGTACAATGAGTAACATTGTCGTTGTTGTGGTCATCAATGCTAAGACAAGGGTCTGACGCGACCTTCCATGCTAACCTATCTTGCGCAAGACTTTTTCAATTCCACATAACTGCCACCACACCATCCCTAATCTGCTTAGCATATTCCTTCCTTAGCCTCTCTCTCTTCTGTTCTTACCCAACACAAACACACTGCTAATTTTACAATACCCTCATGTCTAAAAAAAGTGGCCTATTAATCTATCCCTTCCCTCGGTCGACATCCTCCAAACCGTTCTCTCTTGTCCTGTCCTGTTCAGAACTTCCTGGTTGGTTACCCCATCAACCCATCATCTCATTTTCCTACAGCGCCACATTTCAAATGCTTCTACTCTTTTCCTTTCCGCAACCCCTATCGTCCACGTTTGGCACCACCCATAAGACCACCACGCTCCACACCAAAACATTCTATGCAACTAAGTCCTAAATGTATAAATCCCTCTTGTGGTTTTCCAACCAAAGTCAAAGAGATTTCAACAGCGACGTTTCGATGGCTCGCTCCTGCCGTCACCTTCGTTCACCGGAGCGTCAAACTCGGTAAGTGTAAGCAAGCGTTCACATAGTCCGAGGCAAGCCATGGACCGCCTGTGACAAGGTTGACGTTGGCTCGGGAGTCTCCCATCCATCCGTCGTTCCACTTGCCTGTTCCTGCTCCGCCAAGTTTGACACGATTCGGTCCGAAGACGACGGGAAGAGCGAGCCATCGAAACGTCGCCGTTGAAATCCTCTCTGACCACGGGCGGGAAACCCTGAGAGGAATTTATACATACATTGCCATTCACCAGGAAAAGACCTCGTACCTTAAATCCTAAAATATTCACACTTGTGTTAGCCGTAGGAAAACTTTTCTCCCTTGCCTGCGCTTGTCCGGTGGCAGAATTCATCAACTTCCCTCCCCAATCTAACAGCCTCTGTTACTCCACTGTTTCCCATGCTACACACTCCATCACCTTGGGGTTTCCCCACCATCACATCACATCAAGCACCGCATTCATGCCAGTTGTTACGGTTTCCTACAAATATATATATAACATATAAAAGGGGAAACTCCTCGAGAGATACGTCTTGCCGCCTCAAAATGACCACGAGACATCCTTCAACTCGACAAGGCGGTATTTTTTTTTATTAAAAAAATAGGCAACGGAACCACTGCTGAACAAATAATTAATTTAACGCTCTTATTCAACTTAAACCATCAATACCTGTCCGTTGTTCCTCACCTCACTGTTATTGTTGTACGTTTCCCTGCTTCTATTTTAGGGTTCCACGTGGCGGAAACGCCCTCCGCTTCGTTGTCAACTCTTCTTCAACCTCACGTCATTTCCCCTGTAAGACGACAAGAATAAAGAAGAGTATTCTCGCCCAGCTGAATGTTCCTCTTATGAATCCTACTGACCTGGCCATTGACTTTTGTTTGTTTTCCTCCTCCTCCTTCTCTTGACGCATTAAGCTTATAAATTAAATGAGTACAGGTTATTTATACAATTCCGTCTCCGATGAAAGATGAAGAAGAAGAAAAATGTTTGGCCGACGGCGAAATTTCTTCGAAACGAAACGTCTTCCACGACTGTGAAGGTTAATTAATTCACTTTACATTGTGCCAGACGACTTCGCAGAGGCGGACGAAACGACGGGCGCCATTACAGGGTCCTCATATATATATACATAGCCATATGAGTCTGCCAAAATTCCGGTTGGTGTATTTCATTGACAATTTGCCACACAAAAAACCAAACAAAACAAACAAAAACAAATAACCCTTTCACGGACAAAGAAGTTCCGATACGAAGATGATTCTCAGTAACCAGGTGCGCCAACATAATGTCACTAAAAAATTTTTCCACTCTCGCGCAGGCGACAATATATATATATATATATGTGTGTGTGTTGTCGACGAAACGTCGGCTATCGATACCGTAATCATCGAGGATTTCATCTATTAATTACTAATATTTATTTATTAATTATCGATAGCCTAGTAAGGGTTAACTAGGGCCCCCGGGCTATGGTTTAAAGATCCTACAACCCCCCCCCCCCCAAAAAAAAGCATAATTATAAGCGTGCCGAGGAAGACTGGGGGCCTTGAAACGTTCAGGACATATATATATATAGACATGGTGATTACGTACTACGTAAGTCAAATCTTGACACATTTTGCTATAAATGACGCTAAGACCATGTCTGTAAGTTAAAAGAATAAATTGGTATAATTACAATGTTGTAAAGTGCTTTTTGGAAATTGAAGAAAAAAGAAGACCCCACCCCTCTTCAGCTCGAGGAATATGTTAAATAGTTAGAGGGGCGATGCCAGGCCTCGTGACGTCACCACCGCCCCATAAGAGGCTGCTACTTGAGTCGTTCTTAAGCTATGTTTACACAGGGCAGTGATGTTCGTCCAAGTAGGGGTTGGGGTTGGGCTGTGCACTGCCTACCGTTTACATCATCGTGGGCAGAGATAACAGTCCCCCTCACTTCTTCACTGACAACTCACTACAGAGAACTCTGGTGCATGTTTATACTTCTCTGCTATTTTTTTTTGGCAACTACGACACAAGTTGTTATGTTGCTGTTGCATAGAGTCGATATATTGTTTATATCAAGTTGAATATCTTTCCCCCCTCCCTTTGTGCCCGACGCATAATGTCCATAAACAGGAACTAATCACTTTGTATTTGTGACGTAACGAGGAGGAAAGTCACGCTACTGTGCTATAGATACAGTTGTTTAGTTAATATTGCTTTATATTATTATAATAATAATAACAACAAGAGCCAGCGCCTGTTCTTTGAAGCTGGTTTCCAGTGTTTAATTGCCTCGGGTTTCTATTACTTGTTGTTTTATTCCCCTTAAAGGTTGTCAATTACTCAACAAAACGAAATGAATTATTTTTCCATGACGTGTGATAGTAAGTAGTGTGTTTATAGCTATACGTCATCATTCTATTGCGTAGCTTTTTTTTGGCAGTTAAAGTTTGTGCCGTTGGAGGCTGGACAATAATTATATTTTGTAAAGTTAACCTAAAAATTTATAGGCTCATACACAGGTGCAACATACGACGAACTCTATCCTAAATGCTTTCTGAACCAAACTACTCGCCGCTGTTCACAACAAAGATCCACTTACTCCAATCGCACACTAAACCAAACTGCACGCGTATTGAAAATGCAAAATACAAACTGTTTACAATGGCGCAATCGATAGTCAGCCCCTGCCTCACCGATGTTCACAATCGATAATTGACAACCGTAACTGCCACTAACTGGCCAGTCATGACTGACACACTGTCCACACGCTCCAAGAAAAGTGAGGCAGTGCTCCAGTCGTGTTAGCAGTTGTCAGTGCAGCGCTGACGTATGTTGACACGCCACTGACATCATCACTGCCCGTATAAACCTAGCCTTATTATGGTTCCCAAGTCTTCTTTTTTTTTCCCCCCCGACTCCCCCAACACTACAACATCCTCGGCAAGGCGCAGTTGGGGCTTTTCATTCCTTCTGTTTGAATTTACTTACATGACTGGGGGAGGAACGGATAGATTATTAGGCCTTCGTTTTTTGAGACACTAAAGGTCTCACCATTAGAGGGAAGTGAACAGAAGAGGGAGGCTGAGGATGGAATATGCTAAGCGGATAAGGTAGGACGAAACGAAAAGGTTGGTTATCACGGATCAGACCACTCTTAGGACTGAATACGACAACAGACAACCTCAGTGCCCTTTTCCTGGTGTTATTTTTTTAGTGACTTTGTGTCGTCACGTTGCCGGCACTGCCAAGAGAGACACGCGAATGCTGCTATGAAATATGGTTTTTTTTCTTCTCACCGTTTCACATTTTTAAAGTTTTAAACTCCTTGCGGTCATTTCCCGTACTTCACACTACACTATAATTACCGATCATACCGTAATAATGAGTGGAGGAAGGAGGAGGAGGACGAAGACGCGACGCATTTTCCAGGGAAACTTGGTTAGAAAGTCCGCCTTTCTGCTCAAGGCCAGGAGCAGCTGCGAGTCGAGGCGGAACTGACAACAGCAGCAGGAGGAACCAACCAGAGGTACGTTCACCATCAGGACACACCAATTTTTAAAGTCATGTTTGACCACCGCTCTTCCCCCCCTCAAGTTAAACCACTTCCTTGCTTAATTTTATTGCTTTCACACGCCCACTGATTAACCAAAGGTGGAAAATTCCCCCCCACACATACATTCATTTTAAATTAAGCTGATTCTTATAATAATAATAATATTTGGCAGATCCCTGTAAAGAAGCTTAAGCTCCAAGGATGTGTGGAATGGAGTCAGGCTGTTGTACATTTATTACATAAAACATAAATAAATATACTTATAACAAATATTTTTTGTAACCCAAATAAGAAAGGGCGATGCCAACATTATAAACTAAATACTGGTCTCCCGATTCTTCCTTTACTGAATAATAATAATAATTATCATATTCTGTAGATCCTGTAAAGAAGCTAAGCTTCAAGGATGTGGAATGGGTCAGGGCTGTGTACATTTATTACATTATTTTATTGTATAAAAGATAAATATACTTATAACAAATTTTTGTATTATAAACTAATTAATTAATTACTCTTCTCCGATTCTTCTATAAATTCCTTTATTGAATAGAAGGAGTAGCTAAGCAAAAATGAGCGTAATTCAGTCTTAAATTTACCTTGATTATCAGACAATAGGAGGAGTGGCTGAGCAAAAAAAAAAGAGGATAATTCAGAGTTAAATTTACCTTGTTATGTATAGTGCAATTTTCTTATAAAGTAAGTATAAAATCATATTCCAGAGATCATCCTATAGAGAAGCACAAGCTTCAAGGATGTTGTGGAACGAATCAGAGATTATAATACACACATAGGAGGTTGCTTTATTAATATTAAAGTATACTGTAGCTATTCATTAATTTTTCACGTGTCTTAAAATGTGGCCTGTTAATCTATCCCCATTCTCTCGGTCAACATCGACCATAATTGTTCACTTTCACCCCTATTTTCCCGACCAATTTCGGGCTTTATTTTTTTATCAATCTCGCAGAGACGACGTTTCGGTACCTTACTTGTACCTTCTTCAAGGTTCTTGTCCTAATGATCATTCAAATGCCACGTGGTTAATAATAACAACAACCTGAAGAAGGTACAAATAAGTGAAAGTAACTAATAATCAATACATCAATTGTCTGACGGTTGTTAGGATAATAACCTGAAGAAGGTTACAAACAAGTGCAGAAACGTTGGGAATCGTTAAAAATTATAAAAAGTCTGAAATTGGCCCGAGAAACCAGACGTTACTATAAGAACCTTGTATGGTATAAATTTTACTCTTAACAGTGTTTTGGAATATGTTTTTTTCCCCTCCCACAAAAGATTATCAAATCATAAGAAAGAAAAAAAATACACCAGAACAACAGTGGGTAGAAATCCGAGGCCACAAGCAACAACACTTCAACTCCTCTTCCACCAGATTCTGAGGTGATAACTAATTGTGGAACCTGAAGAAGGGGGGAAAAAAATGCTGAAACATTGTTACGAGTAAATTTGTATAATAAAGTCTAATAATAATAATAATAATAATCATATTCCGTAGATCCTGTAAAGAAGCTAAGCTTCAAGGATGTGGAATGGGTCAGGGTGTACATTTATTACATTATTTTATTGTATAAAAGAAAAATATACTTATAACAAATTTTTGTATTATAAACTATTATAAATTTATAAATTACTCTTCTCCGATTCTTCTATAAATTCCTTTATTGAATAGAAGGAGTGGCTAAGCAAAAATGAGCGTAATTCAGTGTTAAATTTACCTTGATTATCGGACAACTGTTTAATTCTGAGCGGCAGTCTGTTGAAGATGGATATCCCTGAATAATGCACACCTTTCTGTGCAATTGACAATGTTTTACATTTTTTATACAGATTATTTTTGTTCCTTGTATTGAAGGGATGAATATCAGAATTATTCAAAAATAAGTGCCTATTTGTAATTAAAAATAACATCACGGAATAAATGTATTGGCACGTCAAAGTGAAAATACCTAATTTTTTGAACAGAGTTCTGCAAGAAGTTCGTGAGGAAACCTGACATATTGCTCTAATAACACGTTTTTGACTAATAAAAATCTTATCTACGCCTACTGAGTTGCCCCAAAATATAATACCATATGATAAAATAGAATGAAAATATGCAAAGTATACTAATTTTCTTGTTTTTAAATCACTGATGGTGGACATTGCTCTGACAGCATATGTAGCTGAGCTGAGTTTCTTAAGTAATTGATTAATCTGATCAGTCCAATTTAATTTATTATTTACTAAGAGACCTAAGAATTTAACAGAGGAAGTTTCATTTACATTTTTGCTGTCGTATTTAAGTGTTATAGATTGTAAAGCTGTGTTGAGTGTGTGAAATTGTACAAGGTCATCAATCATTTAATTATATATGTAACAGACGTTGAATTTGAACCTTTTGATTGTTATGTATTGTCCTCACTTGTCCACAGATTAATCCAAATTGAGGACCAATGACTCTCAAAGGACGCTTGAACAAGTAGCCATTAATCAAAGCAGAAACTAGAAACACCGCATGCAGCCGAGTATAAAATCGACACGTTTCTTCGAGTGTCCGGCCGAGGGAAAGCCTTTTCAACGATGCCTTTCAAATGCATGGAGTGTGAGAAACTTTTCAACAACTCCTCTAATCTGACGAAGCACATGCGGACGCACACCGGGGAGAAGCCGTACGAGTGTGACGTGTGCCACAAGAATTTCTCGGATTCGTCTTACCTGAACAAACACAAGAGGATCCACACGGGGGAGAGGCCGTACCTGTGCCGGGTGTGCAACAAGTCCTTCTCCACCACCCTGACCCTGCGTTCCCACCTCCTGGTGCACAGCGAGGAGAAGAACCACAGGTGCGAGGCCTGCGGCAAATGTTTCAAGGCCAAACGCATCATGGTCGAACACGCCAAGATCCACTCGGAAAGCAAACCGTTCCAGTGCGAGGAGTGCGGGAAGTGTTTCGTCAGGGCGAGCTACCTCGTGCAGCACCGGAAAATTCACAGCGACGTGAGGCGTTACACCTGCGCGGAGTGCGACAGGTCCTTCCGGGACATAACCGACTTCACCACTCACATGAGGGTGCACACCGGAGCGAAACCGTACAAGTGCGTCGAGTGTCGCAGGGGTTTCGCCCAGTCGGGCCAGCTGCAGGTACACATGCGAACTCACACGGGGGAGAAGCCGTACGAGTGCGTGGAGTGCGGCACACGGTTCGCTCAGAACCACTCTCTGAAACTACACATGCGCATCCACACGGGGGAGAAACCGTACAAGTGCGACTCTTGTAACATAGCCTTCGCTCAGAGGAAGGCCTATAATAAGCATCAATCCCACTGGCACCACCGTTTCTCCAAGGTTCCGTAGCACGCAGTTGTTTGTAATGTGTACATCAGGCACTTCCACCAATGTATCACTAGAAACAAGTTATGTTTGCATAAAATACACTAATATCCATGTATCTTATTTATCATTCACCTTTTCTGGAATTTTGTAAAAAATGTTACACCTCTAATTGATGATGATTTTGGTGTTCAGCTATCATCATAAAGGCTGCATCGAACGTCGGCTCTAGTTGTAAATTGTGTTTCCATGGCAAACACATTCGCTTGTAACTGCAGGAGATTCAGGTCATCACGCGTCAACATTACGTGTGTCGATTGCGGTGGGTTTGTAGCTCAGCTTACCTCGATTCCTTGTTTACGTCAGTTGGTTGTATGAAAGTAAATTCTGAAAGATTCGCGCGAGGAAATATATTGCTTTCACTTCGGTAAATGTTGTACGTCTAGAAGCTCGTCTGTGACTGCCAAGAGTTATTCAGTGTAACGATGTGTTAAAAGGACGTTTCCCCTTGGTAACATATGCTTCCAACAAATAACAGCCGTACAGAAATAGTTTTCAGATGATGAAACTGCAGTTTTGTGCGAGAAAACTCTTGAAGGGGAAGTTCTTTTCTCTAAAGACGATACTCAAGTCCCGCTCCATTGGCGCCAGGAAATTTATTGCTTTCACTTCAGGAAATGTCGTACGTCGAGAAAAAATCGTCCAGGGCTGCGGAGAGTTATCAAGTATGAGGGTGTGTGTGTGATGAAAGGACGTCGCCGCTTGGTAAGAATATAATATATGCTTCCGACGGTAACAGCAGTAAAGGTATTGGTCCACATTTTCCCTTTCTTGTCTATCTTCTAAAATGGCGCTTACCTGACTGACCTTTTGCCTCGGTTTCCGCTTGGTAGCCTTCCGGGTCCAGGTGAGAGTCTGACCGTAGGCCACAATGAACATCTCCCTCTTCCTCGTGGACCTGCTGCTGTCCTCGCGCAGGCAGCGTCTGTCTGCACTCGTGGTACTGCAAAAGAATTTTTTTGTCTCGGTTAACCGTAGAAAGTCTCAGACGTTTAGAACCACTTTCACCCCCCTCCGTCGTGGTCTGACCTGCTCGACGGTGTCGGTTTTTTAAAGGGTACGTCGAACAGCTTTTACAATAAAAACTTGAAAACATTAAATTTTGTTTGTATTTTTTTAGGATTGAAAAGCATCCTCGGTATCCATTTGAAAGGGGAAATTTGAAGAAACAAACTAACCAAATTCTTGAAGATTCAAAGTTAAATTTTGATAGTGTTGAACACACTACAAATAATGTGTACAGCAGCAGCAGCAGCTCCTCGTCCAGACAGACAGGTGACTTTGAACCCCACCCCGCGGCGCATACCGCACACACACTTCTTCAGCGGGATGACACACACCGGCAGCAGCAGCAGCAGCGAGTCGAACTTCTCCTTCTTCATGCACCTTGCAGTACGTCAAGATGTCGTTGAACAGCACAAAGTAGCGAGGGTGCGCCTTTTCACCTCGCTTGGACACCTGCAAGGTGGGGGGAGGACAACACGGTAACCAAACACACCGTGACGTCACTTTGTCAAACAAATTTTGAGTGTTTTTTTTCGCTAAGATTAGGAATTATGTGGCAACCGAGAGAAATTGACACGAGGTTCTCCAATCTCGTCAAATGTAAATCTGTGTAAAGAAGAAGAAGACGTCGTCGGGACGACAAACTTGACGAAACAATTAATTCTATACGAAGACTCGAACCCATATTATGATTACTACCATTCTTTTCCATCTGATAATTGTCAGACGGTAACATTTGAAGAAAGTTGAAACGTAATCTGGAAAAGGAATCGTGTCGCGAGAAGAAGAAGAAATGAAAACTCCACGGTTTGCCGATGATATTGTAGTATTAGGGGGAGTCGTAAAGGAGACTTGGAAACCACAATAAACGACGTGAACGTGGGTCCTGGAGGAAGAGGTCGGTCAATATCGGGGGAAAACCCGAGGTGATGGAGTGTAGTATGGGAAACGGTGGAATAACAAAGGCTGTTATATTTGGGAAAAGGAAAATATTCTGATGGAAGTTGAGGGAATTCTGCCACTGGAGTAGGATGGGCACAGACGGGCAAGGAACTGCTAATATAGGTGTGAAGATCAGGAAATCGTTGCTAAAAATGTTTGCGTGACGTGGCGTTGTGTGGGTGCGGAACGTTTTGCGACAGGAGCTTAGAAGCCCGTTTGAAATATGGTGCTTGCTATAGGGGAATGAGATGAGGTGGATAGAGGGTAACAAACGAGGATTTTCCCAGGAGAATAGGGCAATTGGGGGGGGGGGGGGCGTTGACCCAGAGAAGGGACAGGTTAATAGGATATTGTAAAATTAGCATTAGAGTAAAGTGCACGGATAAGGAGTGGATAGAGGGTAACAAACGAGGATTTTCTAAGGAGAATTAGGGCGGGGGTGTGTGGGCGTTGACCAACAGAAGGGATAGGTTAATAGGATATTGCTAAATTAGCATTGGAATGAAGTGAACGGATAAGGATGGAATACCCTAAGCGGATTAGGGAGGATGTGAAATTTAGGCAGAGGGGGGGGGGGGGTGAAAAAAAAAAGAACAAGGCCTGAGCAAGATGAATGGGAGGGTTGCATCAGGCCCAGTGTGATGACAACACCACCACAAAATTAAAAAAAAAAGCAAAGAACCGCTGCGTGGAGTAGACGACGCCGTTTTAGTGACTTTTGCTGTTGTCACGTTGCCGGACCTGACAAGCGTCGCGAAATCAGACCAAACAACATGTTTTGAGCGTTCTAATTAGAGTTCTAGGACGAGAGTTCCTCTCTTGCACGTCACACATCGTCTGTAGCGGTATAATTGTGAAACCGTAAGGAGAGAAGGAAGAGGAGACAGGGATACTTTATTAGAAAGTCTACCGTTTGTTCAAGGCCATGGCTATTAGCAGAAACCGTTTAGAGAGCGTCTGTGTTGCAAGTCAAAGCGGAACCGAGGTGAATAACAACAGCAGCAGCAGCAGGACCGAGAGGTAAGACTCGTCAATTTTACCAAAAATTAAAAACAATGTTGTGTGTTTAACCTCTTGATTTTCCCCCCAAGTTAAACCAGTTACCTTCTTTTTTTTTTGTTCTCATTGAATGAATGAATGAATTTATTAACACTGCAATTGAGTAGCACTCGGTGGCAGTTGCAAAAAATAAAATATGTTACAAATAATAATTACACTAATATAATATAAATTAAATTCTAACAAAAAAAGATTAAAAACTACCCACTAATTCTTCCCTGAAACACTTTACTATTGGCAGGGAATGTTTCGAAAACTTCTCCAGGTAAATTGCTCCAATCCCTTACAGTCCGATTTTAAAATAAAAATTTCCCAACGTCAGTTTTAAAGCTACACTGCAGTCCCCTGCCCCCCCCTCCCAAATTTTACAATGATGATGATCCTCCCTCCCTCCCCCTCTACTGAAATAATTTACTTCTAAAAACTTTGATGCAATATCTTCCCAGGATTGTTGGCCTGCATACGCTTTAAAAAGAGCCCCTTAAGACGTAAATTTTGTCATAGTTTTTCTAACATATCCCACCCTGATTGACGAACCTTCTCGTTTCAGTGACCAGGACACCACAGCTTAACAAATTTTGTGCTCCCCCCCCCCCCCTCTCTGTGCCCTTTCCAGTGCCTCGACCTGATCCCGACAAATACAGCCATATTCTAGTATCGGACGCACGAGAGATTTGTATGCAAGTTCCCGTGTTTCACAGTCATTAGTCCACAGACCAGTCAAAAATTTCCACAAATCCGTTTCAACTAAGCCGATTATTGTTTCTTACCGTCACTTGTCCACAGACATCCAAAATTGAAGACCCGCAAGGGACGCTTGAACCAAACCAGGACCTAGAGAGCGCCAGGAAACTCCAAGACCGTCACACGCAGGAGCCGGGGCAGAGGAACGGCTTCCGCAACGATGCCTTTCAAATGTATGGAGTGCGAGAAACTCTTCAACGACCCTTCCAATCTGAAGAAGCACATGCGGACGCACACCGGGGAGAAGCCGTACGAGTGCGACGTGTGCCACAAGAATTTCTCGGATTCGTCTTACCTGAACAAACACAAGAGGATCCACACGGGGGAGAGGCCGTACCTGTGCCGGGTGTGCGACAAGTCCTTCTCCACCTCCCTGACCCTGCGTTCCCACCTCCTGGTGCACAGCGTGGAGAAGAACCACGGGTGCGAGGCCTGCGGCAAATGCTTCAAGTCCAAACAAATTTTGGCGCAACACTCCAAGATCCACTCGGAAAGCAAACCGTTCCGGTGCGAGAAGTGCGGGATGTGTTTCGTCAGGGCGAGCTACTTGGCGCAGCACCGGAAGGTCCACGGGGGCGTCAAGCGCCACACGTGCGTGGAGTGCGACAAGTCCTTCCGGGACATAACCGACTTCACCCACCACATGAGGGTGCACACGGGCGCGAAACCCCACAAGTGCCCGGAGTGTCGCAGGGGTTTCGCCCAGAGGGGCCAGCTGCGCGTCCACATGCTGACTCACACGGGGGAGAAGCCGTTCATATGCGTAGAGTGCGGCGTGGCTTTCGCTCAGCGTTACACTCTGAAACTGCACATGTTTATCCACACCGGGGAGAAACCTTACCAGTGTGACAAGTGTAACCTAGCCTTCGCTCACGTGGGATCCTACAATAAACATCGATCCCGCTGGCACCTCAGCTTGCCCGACGCTTCATAGCGCGCAGTTATTTGTAATATGTAAACTGGCACTTCCAGTAACTTGTTTTGCATGAAATACACTAATTTACGTATATATTATATATCATTCGCCTTGTCTAGAATTTTGTAAACATGTTACACCTCTAGTTGATGAAGATTTTTGATGTTCAACTTTCATAAAGTTTGCATCTAGTTGTAAATTGTGTTTCCATGGTAAACACATTAACTGTAACTGCAGGAGATTTAGCTAATCACGTGTAAACATGATGCACATTGATTTCAGTCTGGAGCTCGGTTTACCTCGAGCCCTTGTTAACACGTCAGTCGGTTGTATGAAAGCAAATTCTGAAACATGGGCGCTAGGAAATATATTGCTTTCACTTCGGTAAATGTCGCACGTCTAGAAACTCGTCCATGAGTTATTAAGTGTAAAGATGTGTTAAAAGGATGTTTCCCCTTAGTAATATATGCTTTCAACAATAACAGCGGTACAGAAATAGTTTTCAGCAGATGACGACGATGGAGCGCGTTGTCGTGTCTTGGTCACGGCTGCACCCCGAGAACTGTTTCTGCAGCAACTACACCGGGAAAGTCTTTGTCCACTAACAGCTGCAGTTTTGTGCGAGAAAGCTCTTGAAGGGGAAGTTCTTTTCTCTAAATAAGATGCTCAAGCCTCGCCCCCCCCCCCCAAACCTCTTCCCTGCTGTGCGAGGGACGTACCACGTCACGGCAATCTTTACGATTGTGGTAACATCACGAGGAGTCCTTTTATAACAACAGGTGGCATCAAAATGTTTTTGTCCAAGTAAATAATTTATCATCTTCTTCCTGCTCCTAATTAATGAGCAATTGAAGCCCGTCACAATCCACAGAAGAAGTAAAGAAAAGATTCTCGGGTTTCCTCCTTGGTAACATCACAGAAGCGCGACTTTCTCTGCCATCGTCTTCCAGGCTAAAGTGCTCTGCTGCGGTCAAGAACCCGTAAATATATACACCCCACCGGGTCCCAAAGCGTCCTCATCTGTTGGCCGCCATGTGGGACTCGCCCTTCCCTCCCCCCCTCCCCTACTGAATAGCACGTAGTTCAGTATGATCAGCGGAAAGGAAAGATCATCGGCTCTCATTCCCTTCTCCCGCAGTCGACGAATGAACGGTGTCCTCCTTGTGCCTGGCCCCGACGTTTATTCACGCATTCCCAGAAAGTCGTAACATGGTCTAGGATGCCGACTTTTGAAGTCGGAGTCTCACCGCCCTTTGACGTTCCACTACTGCATATCTTCCTCCACTCTAGTGGTTTGACCGACATACTGTACCTGGAACACACTCGCACGGGATATTGTAAAGCCTCTACGGTCTTTCGGTGGCCCCCTGAGTTTCTCTCTTACCTTAACGAGGAGCCTTAAAATGGGTTTAACGCCATCCTGGAAGTAGTCGATCCAAAAAAAATGGGAGAAAGGCAAGCATTCTGGAACGTCCGTTTGCCGTAAGTGTTGCCGCTAAGTCCATCTAGTTCTTCAGACAGATTGTTCAGTTGTCCAGAAGAATTGTTTAGAAAATTGGATGGCTTTAAAACATTGTGCGGGTTGCCAGCTTACGTTGAAACTGCTAGCCGTATTCTGAAGCTGACCCAAAAGCTGTTAACGGAAAAGAAAATGATTTACATGAAATTAAAGTTTAATCCCTGCAACGATATAAAGAAACTTTGTTGCTTTTCCCCTTGCAAATTGAATACGTCACAAAAAGTTTTCTTTTCGTTTCCAAGGATACGAGGGATTTGAGGAGTTACCGGAGGAGGGACTCGAGGTTCGCACCGAGAACTTGTAGGACAAATTGTCTTTAAACGTGTACGTTATCATTCCAGAAGGTGGTTTGTACAAATCTGTCCAAACTGGAAGCACACAAGTTAAACTCTGTAATTTATTTCACATAAATTTTCTCCTAGTGTTGGGGGGGAAAAATCTGCGAAAATGACATCACAAACGGATAACGACATCCTGAAGGAAGAATTTATTGTCACATGATAGAGAAAGTCCCACAAGGAACATTACATAAGTAATAAAGAAAAGTTTATATAGAAATAAAGTGTTGTTATGATATGTTTACGTCATGTGTGTAAATATATTTACTTAATATTCTTTTACTACACGAGTATCATTTCAAATCGGGGAACATGTACACGCCAAAGTTCCACTTAAGAGAAAAAAAAAACCAGACTCGCCGAAACTTGAAAATTTTTGTCCGGCAAAAATTAAAAGTTTGACGACGGTTGCCAAATCTTCACGACTACGCCCGTTCCTCGGAGTGAGCCGACCGACTACCTGGCCCTGAGGAAGGGCGGAACCACGGGCGGGCGCCTGAGAACGTGTCGCCTGATGCACTGGCCGAGACCCGTCACCCAGCCCCTCACCGCTCTGAAGCCACGTATCGGCCAGCCCCCGAATCCCTCCCCTGCTCCGCCTTCGCCGTCCCGCCTCGTCGTCTCGACGCGTGGTTCCTCGTCTACCGCCACGACTTGATGTCTCTTCCTCCGCTGCATGGAATCCCTCAGCGGGTACAGGCTGTCCTTAACATCCGCATTTCCTGCCTGTAAATTTAGGAAACTGTGGCTAATAAATTTGATTGGGTTTTCGTTTTGACACGTATTGAGAAAAGGATGTGCTCAAATTTGAAGACATTTTTTTATTCATTATTTGTAAGCTGTGTCTGTGTAGATGCAGGGAAATGATAGAGGGGAAACTAAGGCGATCGAGTGTAGCATGGAAAACAGATTAATAACAAACTGGGTCAGATTGGGAAGGGAGATTTTTTGATGGAAGCTCAAGGAATTCTCTTGTTAAGAAAAATAATAACTACAGTAGGACAGCACAGGCAGGCAAGGAAGGCTTTCACGAAAAAGAGGAATTTACTTACGAGTAATATAAGAGTGAATATTAGGAAATAAACGCTAAAAATGTTGGTATGGTATGGGGTGCGTAACGTGGGACGATAGGAGTTGCGGAAAAGAAAATAACGGAAACCTTTGAAATGCGGTGCTACAGGAGAACGAGACGGGTAGTGGATAGAATCAGTGAGGAGAAAGTTCTGAACAGAATAGGGGAAGAGTGAACAATATTATGGACTTTGAAGGGATAGATTAATGGGCCACTTTTTTTATTTTAAGAAATGAGGGTCTTGTAAAATCAGCATTAGAGGGAAGTGTGTCGGGGGAAGAACAGAAAAGGGAGTCGAAGAATGGAATATGATAAGCAGTTTAGAGACGATCTAGTAGTTAGGAGGAAATGAAAAGGGTTTGCGCAAAGTAGGTTACAGGAGGAAATGAAAAGGCTTACACAAGGTAGGTTAGCGTCAGACCATTCTAAGGACCGAATACCACAAAAAACGCCATCATTTGTGTAGATGCAAATACAGGTAAGAGATGCGCTTATAGTAATTGAACAGTTACCCGTATGTTTCCGGTAGACTTTTACAAAAATGCTGTTAACTTTTACTCTCTAAAGATGTTGGATACTGCTCATTTTCTCTCTCTCTCTGTTTTATTCTCCCTGTCAACGGACGGTTTCCTGTTAAGCCGTATGTGGTCTTAAATATCTCGCAAACTGACGTGGCTGTATAGGGGTTCCTTTAGTCTTCGCCCCACCGTTTCTGGTGACTACCTCCGCCAAAAACTGTTGTGAATATTCCATTCCAATCGTTCACGCTCGGCAAGTCTCATAGTCCGAACTGCCATTTATTCTAGATTCGACTCCGACTCACCCCCTGGGGTAGGAACGGAAAATGTCTCTGGGACGTTACCTGCACCGAAGGTGTGTGTCGCAGCAGTTTCTTCAGCTTCCGGGGTTGGATGACGCCGTCGTGGGGCGAGACCGAGCTCTGCGAGGTAGGAGGTTCCACACACTCGTCGTCAGTCTGGGTTTCGTCAAAATCCTGTGAAACGAGGTCAAATGTTAAGCTGCCTCTTGTTATTATGCTTATAAGTTTTATTATTATTCCTTACTTGGCTGCTATTTGCCCTGAGGCTGTGGCTGCAGCAGCTATACACAAATAAAACACAAATACAATCACAAAAAGTTTACACAAAGGAAGAATTTATCTGACAAAAGAAAACAAAATAGCTACACACAAAAATATATTCACTCGTACAAAAAAAAAACTACTCACTTAAGTTTCCTTAGCCTATTCCTAAACTGCTTTAAGCTGTCCCTGTGAGTGTTTCTGCAGGAGGCAAGGAAGGAATTACAATCAATCGCCTATTGTGACCTATTTACAAATGAAAATTTTCCTATGTCTGTACGTTGTTCCCCCTTTTGCTTTAATTTTGAACGAGTGGTCATTTTTAGAAATGTTAGATGGTTTGTTATTCCTTTTCCAGGCCCCTGTGTGTGTGGTTCACCCTTATAAGGCTTTATATATTGCCTCGCATGTTTCCTTCTATTACTGAGAGAACTTCTAAATTCTCGCGAGGATTCATGGCGGATCACCTGACCCCTAAATCTTTTTTTTCCGCTCATTTTTGTATTTTTTTTAAACGCTAGAGTAGTGTGTGTTCATTTTGATATGGGATCCCAGCCACGTTACCCCATATTCAAAAATTGGCCCTGACCAGCCCTGGTTTGGTAAGCAGAAATCTTGGTTTTTCTCGTGCTTTTCCTCAAGACCCGGTGAAGAAGCAGCAGCAGCAGCGCCGCCTTTACCTCGCTGGCTCACCTCATTACCCCCCAATTTAAATCTTTATTAATCGTTAATTGTTAGCGAGGACTGGCTCTATACTTCACATTATTATATGTCGACTTAAGAAGAGACAAAGACCCGCCACACCAACTACGGACCAGAACCAACACGAAGGATTTGGACTCTTAGACCGTGTGTTTGCCGTATATAACAGACACAACTTGACAATCATGGTACTTCACCTTGCAGAAGACGGTGGTGCCAGTCGTCGAAACTTTGCGGGAGACAAACGTCGATACCCGGATGGAATCCCAAGATCACTACAACCAAGTACTTGACCGGGAAAAACTACGTTCAAAATGTCAAGTAACAATTGTTTTATTTACAAATTTTAAAAAATCCTGCCAATTTGTCAGCAAACAAATATTGATTTATTTAAGGCAAGAACATCATTTTGTCACATTTGTGGACTTTGTCATGCCGCGAAAAAATAAATAAATTAAAAATCAATTATGTTTACAGAATAATTCCACATTTGAATAATTGTAATTACTGTGAGCATCAAAGCATCTCCGTCACAACCCTGAAAGATGTTATTTGTCAGAAATTTAATTTCACTCGAAAAGGATACAACTTTGCATGTGCATCCGATTTTTCAGGAAAATTGGTAACTTAGAAAAATGGAATTGTCTTAAGAAAGTAGAAATCCTTCAGTCAAAGTTCAAGCAGGAGTTACGGTGTTCGGGCGGGCGCTCTACGAGACGTCTGGGGTTCGAGTCCCCGCTGCGTTCGACACTTTCCCATTCCTGTATTTCTTGTAAAATGGTTTTTAACTGACTGACCTTTTGCCTCAGTTTCCGCTTGGTAGCCTTCCTGGTCCAGGTGAGAGTCTGACCGTAGGCCGCAGTGATGATCTCCTGCTTCCTCGTGGGCCTCCTGGAGCTGCTGTCCTTGCGCAGCGTCTGTCTGCACTCGTGGTACTGCAAAAGTATTTTGTCTCGGTTAACCGTAAAAGGTCTCAGACGTTTAGAACCACTTTCACCCCCCCGCCGTGGTCTGACCTGCTTGACGGTAGCGGTCAGTGCCGCCACCCACTGCTCCCCTTCCTCGGCCGTGGCCGTGTACAGCAGCAGCTCCTCGTCCAGACAGGTGACTTTGAACACCCCGCGGCTCAAGACGGCGCAAACCACGCACTTCTTCAGCGGGATGACACACCGGCACAGCAGCGAGTCGCGCTCGTTGACGTTCTCCTTCTTCACCTTGCAGTACATCAAGATGTCGTTGAACAGCACAAAGTAGCGCGGGTGCGCCTTCTCGCCTCGCTTGGACACCTGCCAGGTGGAGGGAAACAACACGGAAACTAAATCCACCATGACGTCACTTTGTTAGACAAATTTTGAGTGTTAGAATAAGATTAGGAATTATGTGGCAATCAATAGAAATTGATGAGGTTTTCCAATCTTGTCAAATGTAAATCTATGTAAAGAAGACGTCATCATGACAACAAACTTGATGAAACCATTAATTCTATATGAAGACTCAAATGAATATTTTGCTTACACCAATTGATTTCTAATAATTGTTAGACAGTAACATTGGAGGAAAGTTAAAACGGAATATTGAAAAGGAATCATTAAAGATCGCCCAGTGTATATTCTGAATAAACAAATCATGTCATGGCTTAAACTCCATTTAACCCAGGTAGAAACCCAAGAATTGTTTATTCAAAAGGAATCATGTTGCAAGAAGAAGAAGAAATAAAAACCCTACGTTTTGCCGATGATATTGAATATTAGGGGAGTTGTAAGAAGACTTGGAAACCATAATAAATGACATGAATGTAGTCATGGAGGAAGAGTTCAATATCAGGAAAACCAAGGTGATGGAGTGGAATAACAAAGGGTGTTTCATTGTGAAGGGATGTTCTAATGGAAGGGAAGGAATTCTGCTACTAGAGTAGGATAGCAGAGGCAAGGAAGGCTAATATGTGTGAAAGGTAGAAGTTGCAGAAAGAAAAAAAAAAAAGTAGAAGCCTTTGAAATGTGGTGCTACAGGCGAATGCTGAAAATTAGATGGGCGGATAGAATCACTAACGAGGATCGGGGAACTGTGAACAATATGGAGGACTTTGAAGGGATAGATTAATAGGTCTTGTTTTAAGACATGAGGGTCTTGTAAAATTAGAGGGTAGTGTGAAAGGTAAGAAAAGAAAAGGCAAAGGACTGAAACGCTAAGGAGATTAGTGAGGATGTGGTAGTTATGAGGAAATGAAAATGCTTGTGCAAGACAGGAATGCATGGAGCGTTGCATCAGACCAGTCTAAGAAATGAATACAACAACAGTAACGCAGAAATAGTTCTTGCGTTTCCACTCGGGGTGCATCAGACCAGTCTAAGAAATGAATACAACAACAACAACAGTAACGCAGAAATAGTTCTTGCGTTTCCACTCGGGGTGCAGGTGCGATGAAAATGCGATGTTTTGACGACCAAGTTGTCTGTCGTCATCTTGAGGCTGAAGACGACGACAACAGAGCACTTTGTCGTCGAAACGTCGCGGGTTTCTTCGCACCTGCACCCGAGTGGAAACACGAGAACTACTTCTGCATCAACTACACCGGGAAAGCCTCAGCTCACTTATAACAACAGTAACATTGGAGACTATATGATGAATGAAATATTTACATTAAATTTCCAAAAACCTAACTTTTTAAGTGCAAAAGTGATACAATCAGCTTTTTAAATCAATATCAAATTTTGTTAAGTAATTAAATGTAAGAAGAGAAAGTGAATTATCAAAGTTATGAGGTTAGACATTTATGCGAGCGCCGGGTCTCACCTTCATGAGGAAACCCTCCTTGACGAGACGCCTGCCTGGAGTGACGACGTGCGGCCTGCCGCCTCTCAGACTGTTCTGCAACTGGACCATGCGCTCCATGTTTTCCTGGCTCCGAACGAGGTCGTCGATGTGGCGGGCGACTTTCTCAACCTCCTGCAGGGACTCTGGAAAACAAAGGGGGAAGAAAGTCGTGTCACCAGCGGCATCTAAAAGGCGACAATTCTCCAGGCATGGTATTTATTCACGTGACGCAACTTTGGGGGTACTTAAGCAATCACGACGCCTTCCCTGTCATTAGGACTGTTTCCTAATCCTTTGCCAGTCACACGTTATTTAAAAAAAACAGCTTTCTGCCAAAATTTTCACGAAAATATTTTACGTTTCTATCTTCTAAGGGAAACTGTGATTGTTGTGTACAGCCTGCTCCGAGCCTAACGGGTAATTATATGGTAAAACACTAAAATTACTGTTATAATGAAGTGGAAATGCTTCAAATGAAGCACTGTAAAGCGTATAGCTAATTTTAGAAAAACGACAAGACTGGAAAATGTCGACCAGGAACTCGAACCCAGGACCTCCCGATACCCAGCCGGGTTCCCTACCAACTGAGCTAATCCGAGTAGTCTTCCAAGGATCGATTCAACGTCTCTCCATTCCCGTAAGCCTACGCTAGTCTCACCTACCAATTCACTAATCACAATCTTCACAGCCGAGTACTAGGGAATACTTGAAGAATGGACACTGCTTCTAAAAACTACCGTCAGTTTCTCCATCGTACCACTTCAAGAGAATGACTCCAACTACCACCGAATTCCCGTCATGTGTCTTTTACAAAACGTACCTAGGCGCTGATAACAACTTATAACCGAGACTATTAAAATATTAACTTACAACGCTGTTTAAAGCGACTGCTTCGGGGGGTGGCTACGGTCACACTAAAACACACCAGGGTGGCACAATGACGTGAGTGGGGGGCTGAGAGGTCCCCCGCCCTGATCCAGAATTCCAGATGTGATGGAGGGCCGCGACGGCAGCAGCGGTAACGTGCTTAAATAAGTGCATGCCGACTTCTAAATAGAAGGCAATTAAATATCGCAATCCAGGGATCGGGAAGCAAATCTGATACCGCTTGCGCGTGCCGAGAGTGAGATCGTGGCCACAGAGTAATGACTGAAAATTCAGGCACTGCCCGCCCCTTCACGTTCAACGCAATAAGTATGGGCGGTGGGAGCTGTGCTGACTCCGGAGGATGCCAAATGCGTAAGAAAAAGAACATTCCTGTTTTATTATTATTATTTGTAAACGTATTTCGCCCCCGGGTTATCGTAAATATTATAGCGCTGAATCGTCCTTTCTAAAGGGGCCCAAATCCCCTGAAGAGAAAGACGATTCTTGCATATAACATTAAATATATGTAAATTTTACAGAAGCATTTCATTATTTATCTTGCCCGTCGATATTTTTAATTAACCTTTTAACTGCCGTGATCGAGCACACTCGACGGCGGGAAATACCCGGCCGCTGTGCTCCTATCGAGTTAACTCGTTTTCAACTTTAACTACGCACAAACTATAGATATATAGTTGTCTGGACGCACTCAAACTTTGGTGACTCATTCACGCCATCTATTGGTGAAAGAAACGGAAATTTATTTCGGTACTGCAATTGTTGTGCAACCTGTGATAAATAATATCAAACATCTGAACTGAAAGAGCTTACCTGGTTGTAAAAGTGGCTGGCTCTAAACGCATTTGATTTTGGGTGATGAATATTCCGAGAATAGCAATTTTTAAATTATTTATTATTCCAGTGATGGTGAAGGAAAAGAGTGGAGGTACATCATCTTGGCGATGCCTTGTGCGTACACACCTCTGTGCGCCCATTGGCAATCCAACCCCTCGTGAAGTAATGCCTAACGGCGGTTTCCGCGAGGAGGTACTTTGTAAAGGGAGGTTTTTAGTGGGTAAAAAATCCCACACACCGTGTAACTCGGGCAGCGACTTTGGAAGATTTTCCCCCTACCCTCGATGGTAAAAACAACCACCTGTTTTGGAAGTTACCACAAACTACCTAAGTTTTGAATTAATTATGTTGCTCTGAAATTCAAAAGTTTTAGGCAACGTAGCATAGAAAACATTAAAATATGTGAACTAAATTTGAAAACGTATTAGACAACCCTGAATTGGTTTAAATACAGTAAGATTTTACAAGACAGACCATTACCAAAAAAGACACACACTTTGAAAATTTATTTATATACCTCTAACCTCCCAAATGTATGTTTTCAAAGTGATGGCGCTAGCGGACAACCCTGAAAATAGCGAATTTTGATTGACAGATTTTGAAAGCAAATTAGTGGATTCAATCCTGATATAATCAACAGAACGTCATTCATTTAAGCTTGTTATTAACTTATTTGTATATATTTCATAATTACATATATCAAAATTTAGTTTTTAAAATTAATTCAGCACGGGGCAGTTTTCTTATACACGAAGAATTCAGCAGTTGAAAGGTTACACAAGTGGGTGTCACATACTACAACCATATCACAAACGTCTAGAATTTATACTCGTGCCTTTTTATTATTATTATTATCGATTGTGACGTTTCCCTCGACCGTACACACACACACACGTACGCACCAGAGAGAATGTAGAAGTCCGGATGAGTCTGTGGAGTGTAGGTCAGGATTTCCCGCAGCAGCAACCGGTAGCGGGGCACTCTCTGCACGGGAGTGATGAGCAGCGAGGGCAGTTTCGTCGACACTTCCGGTCTGCTCTCCTGCCTCTTCACAAAATCGTGAAGCTTGGGGTTCTTCTTCTCCAATTCCTGTGATGAGAAGACGTCAAAGGTTCACGAACTTTGTATTGGGAAGGAAGGAAGGAAAGGTAAGCGACTCGTCCACTGCCAGTCACACGTGAGAGGAGGACAGGCGGTGCAGATAAAATTAATTAACACTCAAGTTAGACCACACAATGAAAGACTTAAATTATTATGACAAAAAACAACCTTGATTAAATTTTTTGTTTACATGATCAATTGCGCTTACTTTATTGATACGATGCAAATTGTATGACATTAGTGTAATGATGCTTCAGCAAAACAATTTTGCCGAGTTACTGTTGATAGTAACGTGGTCCTGGAGGACGGAATACACTAAGCAGATTAGGGAGGATGTGGGATGTGAAATCTATGCGGTAATGAAAAGGCTAGTTCAAGATAGGTTAGCACGGAGGGTTGCAGCAGACTAGTCTTAGGGCTGAATACAACAACAACTATTACCTTTATTTTCTGTTTATTACAACAAATCTCCCATTTAAGTCGCACTGGAATACAATCTCCCTCAAAACCACAGTTCCAAATCGCGCTGGAATATAATCTCCCTCAAAATCACAGTTCCACATATGATTACTCATAATTCTCTCCAGCTTCTCTTACAGAATACCCACACACACAATGCATTCCAGTTTGCCTTCTGCCATAAGCTACCCCAAAAGCAACTCAACTTCTACACCTCCTAACGTACTGAAACATGAAAACGCACCATGCACCTGGTGAATCGAAATGTTTCTCCACGTCCAACATGGCGACGCCAACCCCCTCAACTTTAATTACACCGGCAACGTCACGTAATCATGGGTTTACACATGCAGGAAGTGCAGTCACATTGCGACTTGAACGTGGAACGGACCACTTTAGTTACCTGCAAAGTGGCCAGCACCTGCTTGTAATCGTAGGCGTAGACAGAGTACAGCTTGAAGTAAGGGGCCAGCCTGAGGAAGGCGGCCGCCACGTCGCCTCCCTTCAGCTCGCGTAGCAACTCGCCGTTCACGCGGTACAACGTCTCCACGTGCCCAAAGAGCGTCGAGAGGGTCGGACCGTCCACAAAGTCCGCCTTCTTCAGGGGCTCCATGAAGAACTGTAAGTAGTTGGATAAATGTAAACGGACTCCAATGGACCGTTTCAACTTGCTGAAGCAAGCGCCAAGCCACACAGAAAAATTAAACCAGACACTATTACCCGAAGGTGAACGTGCAGCAGCCAAGTACTTACAGTCATGATGATTTCGAGACTGCGTAGGTAGCTCGCTTCCGACGTGAGGACTTCCTCCATCGCCTTCAGCCTGAGTGAATTACGTTTTTCTTCCGCGGAGACCTGCGTAATGTTGTCGAGGGCAGACAACACTGTAACGATAAGAATTATCGGTAAGTAATCTTTTACACGCCATTTAGTATTGAAATCTGACAATCGGGTAAGCGTTTCTCCTCGAAAAAATTATTTGGTTCACAGATAGTGTTTGTTCAAAAAAAGAAATGCATTTTAAAATAGACATTGTGTGGAATACATTTAAATGTGGGTTGGCCATTCCTGATTTTCCAAAACCACTTGAAAAGCTTCTATTTGTAATTTGATGAGAAGGGTGATAATACTTGGTTAGTGCAATTTGTAATTTAAATGGGAGTATTATTACAATTAGAGAAATTAAAAACTTTGTACCACAATTAATTGGGATACATGAGACTTGTTTTGCTGCTCCTTTACATCCAGTAAATTTGCAACATTTCCAACCATTTAACTCGCGCCAGGCGTAAATACATGTAAATTATTTATTCCGAAAAACCTTTCAATCTAGTCCTGGTGGTCAGTATGTTACGTTCGTTAATGACGTTCCGAAGCTCTGCGCTGAGCGCCAGCTGCTCCTTCGGCGTCTGTGGGATGTTCCTTGTAATATCCACGGTCATCATCTTGCAGGTTAACACTCGACAGGGGAGTAAATCTGGGCAGAAACACACAAAATAAAAATTATTATGAAATTGTCAAAACTACATAAAGTAAGGCTGAAGATATTGTAAATTTACATTAAGAATATATCCCTTCATTTTTCGTGTTTGTCAATTCAAATATTTCTAATTTAGCATAGGTTTTTGCCTTAGTGTAGATAAAATTTGTGAAAATAAACTAGAAAAATGAAGTAATATATATTTTGATCCACACCGAATATAATAATTAAACAACATCCTAAATTATTACTGCTGACTGCCTTCTGTAGAGGTTTATGTATAAGCCTTCTCTCTCTCTCCCTCGGTATTTCATTCCTGTTCTCTTCAAAATCCTTAGTTATATGAACGGATATATTCAATGTAATGTAAATAAATAAATGGCCTTGAGGCACATAACTGAATATTTTATTTATTACAACAACAACAACAAAAAGGAACTATTAAGTTTAATCCTTTTCAGGTATCACAATAATTATTTTGACATATGAGGACTATTAATTAAATGAAGGCCTGTTGCACGAAATTAACTGAAGAGATCCTGAAGGGAGGGACACATCTTAATTTTCTTGTAATAAATATTATAATCAGGTTTCCGACTCATGGCCATTTATTTATTATATATTACACTGAATATATCCATCCGTTCATATAACTCCTTGCCAGTGGCCCAAGGTCTTTGGCCCCGGTACATATGCCTCCTAAAATAGGTGAAGGTGCCTCTCGGCATGCGAGAACTTTGATAAAAAAAAATACCCTGAGAGAGAGAGAGTGTGCAGGAGGCACCCGCGACATGATACAGGCTACACGAGGGTGATCATTCTTCATTTATATATAATAATAATTATATTGGTTAACAGGCTACATGAGGGTGATATATATAATAATAATTATTATTATTATTGGACTGAGGGAGTCGACGAGTCAATAGGATGGATGTATTGTTAAAATTTTTAATCCTGAAGAAGTCTCGAAATTGAGACGAAACGTCGCTTTTGTTGTAAAATAGTTATATATTTAATGCGGACTTTTTTTGGTCGTTTTTGTTTATTGTAAATGTTGAAGTAAGGAAGCTATGATGTAACACTAAGTGCATAGAGCGGTGAATCATGACGTCTATCGAAACGTTCTGTTTGTTTCTACGCAGCTAATTCACGAATTCAGTTCGCACGGGTTAATTTTTAATATTTTGCCTTACCTTCAGGAAATAGCCACAAACGTCCATCGAAACTCGAACAGCTGGATCTGACGACGGAATAACTTATTTTTTCAAAAAGGAGATAACCTCGGCCCCGGTTGTGTTTGTTGTTCCGGCGGTGATGAAACCACGTACCGTTCCAAATTCAAATACAAGGGGAAAATGTCGGGCGACCAATCAGGGCGCAGCTCGACAAAGGACTGACGCCGCGGACGGCCAATCAGGGCGCAGCGTGACAAAGGACTGACGCGACGGCCGACCAATCCGCTCACTCGTCGCCATCGTTTAAATGCTAGCTGCTGCGGTCGTGATGGAGATCCCAGGACTCGGCTAGCGATTCTTCCCGTCAGAATACTCGAGAAAGTGGCGAACGTCCGCTCTGGTAACTCTCTCACTCCATTTCCAGTAGTAGTCGGGGTTCCCGTTGATGTAATCTCGTCCAGTGCCCGGTGAACCGTGTGTGTGTATGTATTCTAATCCGAGTGGCAAACACGTTACAGCTGGCTTGTAATCTATTTCGCCAACGTCTCTTCATTTTCAATCGTCCACGATTTATGGCAAGTCTGGTGCTAGAAATCACCTCGGACTTATAGCTTCAAACAATTAATTTTCCAAATCGCGTGATCGAACCGGGCCAACGTTTCAATCATCCTGTGACGTTAACAGAGATCTAATTAAGTAATGTCTAATTATTGTAGTTCATTTTCAGTGTCGCGAGGTTATTTTTTAATATTTTTACCGCGCGTGTCTTTGCCGCAGATTGTTACACTTGTACTTAATTACGTAACAAAATTGCGTTTTGAACGAATTTATTGATATACTGCAGTTGACTTACGCTCTTGTGGCAGTTACAATTAATAATAATGGAACTCTTTGATTGGTGCACAACTAGACGTGTCACACCGAAGGGAAAATCCTGGATGTATAATACGTCAGCCATAATAATAACAATATAAACAAACTTAGTAAATTACATCTTAAAGATAAAAATTGAAGTAGCCATTGTTCGGATGTTATTTTGTCACTTGCTCTTCCTGATTCTTCCCTGAAAAACTTGGGGGTTTCAGAAACTTTTGCAGGTAAACTGTTCCAATTCCCCCTACGGTCTGCGTTTATAAACGAATATTTCCCCCCCGACATCAGTTTTAAAGCCGCTCTGCCCAATTATGATCTCCCCTCTACCGCTGCAATAATTTGCTTCTAAAAAAAAACCTTTGACACAATGTTCCTCCTCCCAGGGGGTTGTTGGCCTGCGTACGCTGCTTATGTCGATTTTCTGACATATGTCAACCTGATTAGTGAACCGTCTCATTTCCGTGGCCGGGGGCACCGCTTGACAAATTTTGGTCCCCCCCTCCCCAATCCCCTCTGTACCCTTTCTGGTGCCTCGACCTGAATGTGAAGCTAATGGTTATAAATTCCCTAAGTTACTCCATTGTCTAAATGAACAGGCTAAATTAATTTGTCATTTTAAAAATAAGGTAGTGGCACGGGTAATAAGCGGACAAAATTCCTTTTCATTTCAACGGAATGTGCAGTGTTTCAATATAGGCGTGTTTTGTTAGTCACATTTGAAATGTTGACTGCGAAGGCTGCCGCATCCTCGTAGCTTTTGAAAATAATTGGACAGCTTCTCGGATGTAAAGTTTGCAATGTACGGTCTAAATGTAATTTGCCGTTCCCCAGTTCTGAAAATGTGGAAGTAAATGCCGATGAGGCTATTAACATGTACAATTGTTTTATAAGTATAACGAAATCTCTTAAAAGACTCTATTGGAAATGTCTTGTGTTGGTGGAATACTTTGAAACGAACCTTGAAGGCCCTTCTATTTAAATCCTTTGAAGTTTCGAACGCGGTTTGCTTAAGAGAATCTCAAAATTTTCTGTATTTTATATTGCTCCCGCTTTCTTCATCCATGCAGTAGCAAATATTCTGTAGATCTGACGTATATGAAATGTTTTGAAATTTAAATGTTGGCAACTGGAATTCACATGTGCACTATTACTTTAGGATGGCAGCCCACAGAGTGTCGAATGACCAGCTTTTGTTGGAAAAGAGCTTCACACGTGTACATAAGGGCATTTGTCAACGTTACAAATGGTTCTTTGACTCTAGTTTTCCGGTGGATATAATGTTAAACAAGTAATAGGATGGGTGAAGAGTTCTCGGGATTCCAGTCGGGTGACGTCGTTTGTAATCCACAACGTTTCTATGGCTGACACTGCCATCATCTTCAGGTGAACATAGAAACGTTGTGGATTACAAACGACGTCACCCAACTGGAATCCCGAGAACTCTTCACCCAGCATCTTCGTCGGGAAAATCTACGTTCTCAAGTAATAGGATATTATAATGAGTCACCTATTTTAGCCTTCATTACAACTCATTCACGTTAAACTGACAGTTTAACAGCTAAAGACTAGTTGAGAAAAGCCACCGACGTCGAACTCTCAAAGCCACGCAGGTTGGATGCAATCTAGAGAATAATTGTTTCTTTTCATCTAAATTGAATACATCCCTTTATTATTTGTATTTATTTATTTAATTGTTCAGATATTTATCATTCACAATAGGATTTTCCCATCGTTAAATGAAAAAGTCTCGCAACAAGAACACGTGTTTATAATTATGTGGACTTTTGTCCTTCTTTGTATGCATGGCAGTACATTTAATACTTTACCACTTTGATGCCGTCATGTTCCCCTGCTCCCATCAGTCTCCTCCGCAAGCTCCACCCTGCTGTATTGTATGTCTTTCTACCGTTCGTGACGAAAAAAATATCATTAAGATAAATAAAAAGATTGCCAAAAAGTCTGCATATAAATTTGTCGCCGTTTATTCAAAAGCGACATTTCATCTCCATTTTGAGACTTCCTCGGGCATAAAATTTAGCAATTCATCTATTTACTCCTCGACTCCCCCTCATCCGAAAAGATTGTTGAATTTACATTTAGTGTTGCGCATCTCCAGCCCCTGACTGCTATGGCTGAAATGAATAAATAGTGATAAATTTATATGCTGACTTATTGGCCGTCTTTTTATTGATTGTAAATTTTAAAGTCGGAAAAATATCTTGTAATCGTCATTGAGGATTCAACACTTTCTCAGTCAAATGTTTGTAATTTAGTAACTGATTCCTGTGAAAAATTCTAATTAAGTAATAGCTTTTTTCCATCATTCAGCTTGATAACCTATTTAAAGACCATCATTGAAACGATTTTCAGAACTTGATCACGGTGGTTCTGGTGTAACGTCAGATAGGTTAGATAGATCTTGTAAAACTGTGCGGCAAGGAGGGGGGAAGTGGGAGGAGAGGAAGCGGCGGGTATCAAACACGGAGACTAGGCGACGGCATCAAACTAGTCCTGTTCCATTGAATAATACAGGAACACTGGATGAGGCGATTCAAGAAAGAAATGTACAGGGGCAGGCAGGAAAGCGATAGCCGTGCTAAATAACACTTTATGGGACAAAAGTATTACAAAACAGAACAAACAAATAATATATCATACAATTGTAAAAAATATAATAAACATATGGCGCTGAAGCCTGGCCACTGAAAGAACAAATGGCCAAAAAGTTAACAACGACCGAAATGGATTTCTGGAGGAGGAAAGGGGGGGGATGGGGGCGTGTAGGCGGGTCAAACATGGACAGGATACCACCAAACACAAAAATTAGAGAAATTATGGAGATGTCAAACACAACATAATTGATGACATAAGAGAGACAAACAACTGATCTGGTTTGGACGCGTACAAAGGATGCCAGAAACAAGACTACCGAAACAAATTCTACAATGGAAGCCGGAAGGAAGAAGGAAACAAGGCAGGCCCAGAAAGAGCTGGATTAGTGGCATATATTAGGAAATCTGAGAAAGAGGAATAGAAGAAAATTTATGGAAAGACAGAGAGGACTGGCGTCTGGGAATCGGAAGATGTTATAAAATTATATATATATACACACACAGGAATAATACAGAAATTATTTCTTATTATTTTAAAATTGAAATTGTAGTCGCGTCAACAGTGGACGTTCTTGGCAGCTACAAAAAAAAACTTACAAAAGAATCAATAAAATAATATAGAAATTTTGTTAATAATAATGTAAGGAGTGAGGAAAAAAAACTGGACTCTTTTAGCACAGGGAAAAAACTATCACGGCGGCACATATAGACACACACAATCCAATTTCTACAATAAAACTAAGACTGTGAACAGCCACTGGAGAGGTACGTAGTCCCCGCCAGGGAATAGTTGGCAATCGTGGTCCTCCAGAATTACTCGTACGGTACAAATTGGTACATTATTTGTGAATGTCCCTGTAAGAAATTTTTTACCGCAAATTGTCACCATTGGGTCGTTTGCGGTACAAAGCACGGGTGGCAGGCAGGGAAGAATGAGGATGTGAATTGTTGAGTTCCCTTCTTCAGGCAGCGTGCGTGTGTAAGAAGAGTGGCGAGTTTTGTCTAGCTACTCGGGGGGGCACACGGTCCGAAGAAGGTAGCCGAGGCGTCGCTCTTACTTCCCTGCCAGTCGACGCTTGCTCCAAACTTCTTCCTGTCTCTTTCCGGTGCAATTTCTGAATGTGAGAGAATTAATGTGAATATTTCAAAAGGGCATTGCAGATTTAATATCCAGACTGTTTGTTTGTGAAGACGGTTCAGTTGTTATTCAATGCTAAATTATGTTCCAGATCCAAGCCTCAGCGAAATTTCTCGAGTCGTCAGAGCTACGATGTCCGAGATAAAGGAGAACCTGCAGAAATTGCACCTACACGCTGCCACCACGAGCGTCGCCGCTGTCAGCTCTTCGCAGGCTGTTACCGCTCGGCAGCCGGTTGTTTTGAAGCCCAAAGTGTGAGTGCGGCCTTGGGGGGGGGAACCTTTCATCAATCGAGGATTGTAATTTCACTGTCCCGTAGCAGTTTTGCTGCGACTTCCAATTAAATTTGCTATGTGTTCACAGTAAGTCGTCTTCCTCGTATTCAGTCCTAAGACTTGCGCAAGCCCTTTCATTTCCTTATAACTAGAACATCCTCCCTAATCATCTTAACGTATTCCAGCCTGGTCCGCCCTCTTCTGTTCAATTCTCTCTAATGCTAATTTTACAACACCATCTTGTCTTATAACGTGACCTATTAACCTATCCCTTCAAAGTCCTCCGTATTCTTAGCTCTGCCCCCATTCTGTTTAGAACTTCCTCGTTGTTGATTCTGTCCACCCGCCACATTTCTGAGGCTTCTACTATTTTCCTGTCAGCGACTCCCATAGTCCACGTTTTGCAACCATATAACGCTAAGCTCCATGCCACGCCAACTTTTTTAGCAATGGTATCGTAATATTCACATACCATAAGTAAATTAGTCTTTTTTTGTGAAAACCTTGCTTGCCTGTTGCAATCCTACTCTAGTTATCCCAAGTAGTAGAATTACTTTAAACTTCCTCCTAAATATCCCTTGCCTCTGCTAATCGACTGTTTCCCATACTACACTCAATCACCTTGGTTTTTCCTCTATTAATCCTCATATTGAATGAACTCTTTCTCCATTTCTCATGCCATTTATTATGGTTTCAAAGTCTTCTTCCGATTCCCCTGATACTATAATATCGTCGGCAAAATGAGGGGTCTTTATTTCGTGTCCTTGCGGTGCGATTCCTTTTCCATTTTCCGTTTCAACTTTCTTCGTCGCCTGCTCTGTATATAAGTTAAGCTATAAGTTACGTCACTTAGATAGTTCAGCGCGGTGGGTTTGCATCATACGGGTCTGAATAGCGTGTCTCACATTCTCGTGTTCAACTTGCAGACTGCAGCCTTGTGAGAATAAGATTGCTCACATGGAGAAAGTGGCCAAGAAACCCAACGCCGTGAGCGGGAACAACGAGGCCTCGACTGCTCCTCGTCCTCCTAAGGCGGTTGCGAACCAACACGACGGGAAAGTGACGGAATGCGACTCGACTACGGCGACAGCCAGGGGCAAGGGCAAGACGTCGGGGCCTGCGGTGAAAGTAGCGGAGAAGGGTGCAGGCGGCAGCAAGGAGACGGCGGTGAAGGAGGCTACTGGAAGCAAGGGGTGAGTTTTTTCAAATGAAAATTGTTGCATTTCTTAGCTTGTTTGTATTGAATGTTCGCAAAATGTAGTCACGATACAAATGTTCAGGTATTTTGATTGTAAGATTTGCAGATTAAGTTGTAACGTCGCCTGCTCGACTTGAGTTCGGACTTGTAGTAATGTAATACCACCAAAAAATGCACGGCAAATATTTTTTGATTTAAACTCGTGTGTAGGTGGAATGAGCTTTTTCAGCCAAATGCACAGGGCGATTGTGGGTGGAATCAGCTGTTTCGGCGTAATACACGGGGCGATTGTGGGTATAATGAGCTGTTTTGCAATAATACGTGGGGCGATTGTGGGTGGAATCAGCTGTTTTGCAATAATATGTGGGGTGATTGTGGGTGGAATCAGCAATTGTGGGTGGATTGAGCTTTTTCGAATTAATTCATGGGACAGTTGTGTGAAGTCACGGAACAGTGGAGAGAGGCAGACAATGGTGCGGAGCAGAAGAGAGACTGGGGGGCGAGTGACAGTACCAAAGTGGTTGTTAGCCAAATGTTCACAGTTCTAAATATAGGTATACCACTCTGTGCTGTTGCACGTCTGTCACTTCTCCTCGAAGTTACAGAGAACACTTATTGCTCTGTTAAATACATCAATTTTAGGAAATTTAAAATTAGAAATATTTCAGAAGGGAGAAATTCTAACAGGGGAACTGAAATACTCCTGTCTTATTCTCCCTCCTCACATCGGCGCTCTTTTTCTCTTTCATACGCTCCTTGATATATTGTTACTCTGATTTGCACCTAATTTTATTAAAGTCGTAAAATTTGTTCCACGTAGGAGTTGGACGCTCTGTGATTTCGAGGTGGGGCGCGCCCTCGGCAAGGGCAAGTTTGGCAACGTGTACCTCGCCCGCGAGAAGACGTCGAAGTTTGTCGTCGCTTTGAAGGTCCTCTTCAAGTCTCAGATACACAGCGCGAATGTCGAGCACCAGTTGCGGCGAGAGATCGAGATCCAGTCTCACCTGAGGTGACTTTTCCAACCCCCGCTCTTACGCGGGTGAACTTAAAATTTTTCGTAAACGGGGCACCTTGGTTGACCGTCCGTGTTGTTTTGCTTGGCAGGCACCCGAACATCCTGAAGCTCTACGGCTACTTCCACGACGACTCCAGGGTCTACCTCATCCTGGAGTACGCTCCCAACGGGGAGTTGTTCAAGAGGATGAAGTCCATGCCAGAGAAGAGGCTGAGCGAGCCCTCGTAAGTGACGGGCTACTTCAGCTGAGGACGGTTAGACTTGCTTATGGTTACGGCAAAACTTGTCCGGGGGGCTAAAAGTTTCTTTTTTTTTGAACTTTCAGGGCGGCCAAGTACATTAAGCAGCTGGCGGACGCCCTGATTTATTGCCACGCCAGGAACGTCATCCACAGAGACATTAAGCCTGAAAACATCCTGCTGGGCAGTCGGGGAGAACTCAAGATCGGTGACTTTGGCTGGTCCGTACACACGCCAGCCTCCAGGTAATTAAAGTTCATAGTCTGTTTGACGAAAGAGCAGTTTCAGTAATCACGGCTTTAATTGCCCGAGCTAGCTTTAGATGTGGTGTCACCAAACTAGCCTTTTTCATGACTAGTTTTATTACTACAATAATTGAGCACATAATAATAACGTATCCTTTAGTCAGTGAATTTTATATATTTAATTAATAAGGAAAGGAAAGAGAGATGGAAAGTAGGTGACTTAATTGAGAATCACAGATTGCAGGAACAAGGTAAGGTTTGCAGTTCTTTAAATTTACGGAAGCACCGCCCCCTTCGTCAGAAAGTCTGGAAGACATTTCCAGTGATAAGTGTCGGCAATCACTGGCAATGTCTTCCTAACATTCTGATGAAGTGGGTCGTGCCTGCCATATGTGAACTTTGGGTAAATCACCAACTTCCTCTCTCTTCCTTTCCTGACCTTGTTATGAATTCTATCAATTTATCCTCGATGGACGGTCCATACGTTTCTACCGCACTTCTCGATCCATCTCATCTGAATGTGATAAAAGGCTGACCACATTCAGCAAGGGTCGTGATCGTCGCCAAAGGGACACACCGTGGGTCTCGTGTGAACCGACTGTTGCGTTCCAGGAGAACGACGCTCTGCGGCACGTTGGACTACCTCCCTCCGGAGATGGTGAACGGGGAGTCGCACGACGAGAAAGTGGACCTGTGGAGCATGGGCGTCCTGTGCTACGAGTGCGTCGTGGGGCACCCGCCTTTCGAGACTCCCTTGTACGAAGACACGTACCGCAGGATCAGCAGGGCAGAGTTCACCTTCCCGCGATTTGTCTCGGAGGGAGCCAGGGACCTCATTTCTAAGGTACTTTAACTTGTCAAATATATTTAGCAAATTCCGAGACTGTCCTGGCTGCTGTTCTTATTCTGCACGCACATTTACAATTTAAAGTTATCAATAATTTGTAGATTTTACTTATCAATGGGTAATTTTTTTTATTCTTATCCCAATATAAACATACCGAGGTGCGGCGTCTGGCCCGCTGACGTAATGCGTTCTTGCGAAAAATGGCTTGTTATTGGTTTACACGTGAATTCAGGGAAATCTCGCATGTAACAATTGTGAATAAAAGGCTGCCAATAAATAAGTCAGCGTATAAATTTGTCGCTATTCATTCAAAAGGGGCATTTCTCCCCCATTTTGAGACTTCCTCGGCTGTAAAATTCAGCAGTTCGTCGTCATATTTACTCCTCGACCGAAAAGATTTTTGGGCGCACATGTGAAGAGTTTAGCGTCGTCGACCATCTCCTCCGGGGCCCCCTCGACACTTACGGTCTGACGAAGTCTCGAAAAGGGAGGCGGTACTTCGTGTTTGGAATAAATAGTGATGAATTTATATGCAGACTAAATGGCTGTCTTTTTATTGTTGTAAATTATCAAGTTGGACAACTATGTCGCGATACGTTTCGATGGCTTTCTCTGCCATCGTCTTCAGACTGAAGCGTCAAATTCGGTACGTGTGAGCATTTATATAGTCCGAGGCATCTCCGAGTCACTGGCCACTCTTACCGAATTTGACACTTCAGTCCGAAGATGACGGCAGAGCGAGCCCATCGAAACTTCACTTTTAAAATATTTGACCCGGTTGGAAACCCAAGAAGAGTTTATAAACGCCATTCACCGGGAAAGACCTCGTACTTTAACTATGTTGTGGTGATAATTATGTTTTCGTTGTGTGTTGTAGCGCTGAATGCTTACGGTGAGGAAAAAAGCTCTCGTTTCACGGTTTGTCTGTCATAAAGGGTTGAGCCCTTCGTCGGTTCGGAGCCTCTCGTACAAATTCTTGTTTCCTCTGACACGCCGTCGTCTCTTGTGTCGCAGCTCCTGGTCGTGACGCCTCACCGCAGGCTGCCCCTGGACCGGGTGATGACCCACCCGTGGATCGTGACCAACACCACGCTGCCCATCGTCAACAACAACAACTGAACGACGACTCTCGCCAGCTGAAACTTGCACTGCCAAGCGAAAAGTCTGTGAATGTACTACGCCGCCGTCTCACTGCCCGTGAACCTGGTTACAGCAGGGGGTTGCAGAGTGTTTGTGGTAAAACCTCTTCTCGGTTTAGGCTAGACACAAGTGTGTGCGCCTTTTGTAATTTAATTGTTTTTTTTTTAAGTTAAGCATCTATTTTTATATAAAGGAGTCACTTTTTTTTTCACTCTCTCTTTCTCTAGTGGACTACAGCAGTGACTAATGCTGCCAGTCGTTTCCATGCATTCTCTAGATATGTTACATATTTTACTGTTTGTATTTTAGGTGGTAATAAAATTATGCTAATTTTTTTTTAAAAAAAAAGAAATGAAAAAACTGGCCGTTTCAGATGGTGAAATACCTGTTTAACCAATTCCAGATTGAAATGTTTTAAGGGAAAGCGTCTCCTTTCGAGGACTTGACGTGGGACGGTCGTGGAAACCCACCGTGACGGTGCGCTGCTTGCCAAAATGACCAGACTGACAGGAACACATGGCGGACTATTACGTGGAGAGTCTACGGTTGTCAGGCTTCCGAACTTTGCCCTCAACTCACGAGAGAGAGAAACTGATTGCATTGAATATATTCTCTCGTTGCCTACACAAACCTTTGCTTCCCGTTGAGGACGGAGACGCGCGCATGCGTGTGTCATGTCATGTCAGCCTACCAACCCGACCCAAAATTGTGGGAATGCCCACGACGCCGGTGCAGTTTTGCTATGGGAGGTCAAGCGGTTTTCCCTTCCTTCAAATCGGCAAGAGAGGAAAGCGAGCTAGAGACACGCCATTCAGGTGTATCATGGAAGAGGACAAAGTAGAGAGAGAGAGAAACAACGGTGCAAGACGAAGTGTTCCGAGGCTGACGAAAGGGGAAAAGGTGTAGAAGACTGTCTTCGGGTCACCCATCCACCCGCCTCAACCACCAAATGTTTTGCCACGTACCTGATTGAACACAAGCTTTCATTTCCTCTTTGATTTTTAATAGAATTATTTAGGGTCCCATTAGTTGTGCTACAGGTGTCTTTATTTTTTGGCTAATGGGCTACTTGATGGTGATCCAGCCGACTCCCTTTTAAGGGAGGGATGTTGAAGGTTGACTCCCCCAGGCTATAGTTGGAGGATCTCTCTCACAGCGGTGTTTCACCTGAAAGAGATGCATGTAAACCCCCCTGCGTCTGGGTATCCGGTGGTGGGGGGAGGAGGAGAGATAGAGTTCGCTGTGGGGGTGTCGCAGCATTCCCTTCACAACGTCCGCACCAGTTTCAGGAAGCGCGGCGGTTACGCTATTTTTTTTTAAAAAAAATCATATAAGAAAGTAGAAGTTGGCCCAGTCTGTTTCGACAACAAACTAGACTGAAAGTGGACGCCGTGTTAGCTGACGCATTTTTTTTTTGGATATTGATAACCTTCGACATAATTAACGGGCACTTGAAGTAGTCCTCCTCCTCCTACCACCGTGTCGAGGGGCTGAGCTTTCGTCGCCATTACGAAATAACGCCGGAAATTTTTATGGTGATTTTTTTCTGTACAAGGTTATCAATAATATTGTTTCAATAAATTTGGTAGGTTCATTTTTCTCGTTCGCCCGCAGTTTCAGATTCTTGACCGCTTTCCCAGAAGACAATCTTTTTTTGCTTTCTTCAGCCGCCTCGACCTTTTTCTTTTTTTTATCTCGTCTCTCCGCTTGCCTCGTTCCCTACGTGAACAACTCGCAGCACGGCAGCTATCGATAAATTTCAAACCTAGCTTCCAACGAAGTGAGGTATGAATTTTAGAAGAAAGACGAGGATAGAAAAACGTCAACCGGACCGTGGACTCTAACCCAGGACCTCCCGATATAACCAGCCGGGGGAGAGAGAGGGAAGGAGAGAGCCCTGTACCAACGGAGCTTATCCGAGTCTACGTCCGAGGACCGAGGCAAAATCTCTCCTGCTTTCCTATAATTAGGGTGCGATTAGTGAATCTGTAGGCGAGCCCTGGCTCAGGTTTACAGGGAATGGAGAGGTTTTGAGGAGTCGTTCCCCTGGATGTCGACTCGGTTTAGCTCAGCTGGTAGGGTACCTGCTCAGCTGCATATCGGGAGGTCCTCGGTCCGGTTGACCTTTTATTTTTTTGCTATTCTTGTTTTCCTTCTAAAATTTCCTACATGCTTTACTGAGCTTCAATTTAAGTATTTACACTTCCTTAGGCTAGGAAAATATTTAAGTTGGCCCACGTCTTACCTTGTCGACGTTGCCAAAATCGGGCATCAGCCCACGCAAAGCATTTCATTCCCGCACGTGTTGGTTTAAGATTCAAACTCGAGAAGTTAAGAAATTAGAGCACATTGAACATGTAACAATAAGATCTTTATTTCAACATTAACACCACCCCCGCAGTATGGATCACAGGGAGGCTCTGTGCTTTGTTCCCCTTCTCAGCTTCTCCCGGGAAGGCTGCAGTCCTCCTCCTCCTCCATCAAGCAAAACCTTCACAAGCGGATCTCCCTCGCAGCAAGGAGGACGAAGAGCAACGTCAGATCCTTCACTCTAAGAGTTATACAACTGTATCGGAGACCTTCAAATCCTCCTCTGAACATCTTTGGCTCCTACGACTTGGAGCGGGTGGGTGCGTGCACCTCCTGCCCCCCCTCGGAGGGAGGGAGTGAGGAGGTGGAGAGGGTGAGGAGTTACTCGATGTTGGTGGTCGACGTGTCCTGCATCTCCACCTCGAAGCTCATGTTGCTGGGCGACATGTCGAGGAGCAGGATCCGGGGCACGATGTTGGTCGCCAGCTCCTGCTGCTGCTGGGACTGCGGGTCTTGCTGCTGCTGCTCCGCGCTGGTGGTCGCCTGGGTGGGGGCCGCCACGTTCTGGCCGGCGGCGCCGCCCCCCACTCCTCCTCCTCCGCTGTTCTTGTCCAGGTTGAGCTCCGTGTGCGAGGGGAGGGACATGGGCGGCAGGTCCACGCCGTCCCCCTCACCTGCTGCGGGGAGAGACACACGTGAGCGTGACCTGCCAAATATCCCCGCTGCTTTCATCGCCCCAGCGTGAAGCGCAATCTGGGCCAAGAAACGAGAGCACCCGACGTTCACGTACCGGCTCCGTTGGAGAAGGGCTGCGTGTCGTCCATGAGCTGCTGCATGAGAGAGCCCAGCATGGTGGTGCTGAAGGTGTCGTCCCTGCGGATGGCCAGCGCCTTGTGGAACATCTCCACAGCCTCGAGCACGTCCCCCGTGAGGGCGTGGACGTAGCCCATGGCGGCGTGCGTCGACGCGTTCAGCGGGGACAGAACCAGCGCCTGAAGAAGAACAAGGACATCGGTCAATAGTATCCGCAGCCACGGCCACATTAACAAAGAGGATTCTGCCGATACTTTTGCTTGTTTCAGGATCACCCCCACAAAAAAATAATTAATTTGTTCCTCAAATTTAATGATTATTATTATTATTCCTTACTTGGCTGCTATTTGCCCTGAGGCTGTGGCTGCAGCAGCTATACACAAAGATAGTACAAATAAAACACAAATACAATTACGAAAAGTTTACACAGTGAGGAAGAATTTTGAAGTTTAGTTTTTTTGATCTGAAAAAACAAAGGAGCCAAAGAGAAATCACTTCACTCATCGTAAAATAAAATTAAACTACTCACTTAAGTTTCCTTAGCCTATTCCTAAACTGCTTTACGCTGCCCCGGGGGGAAAGCTGTCAGTATTTCTGCAGGAGGCCTGTTACTGACCTATTTACAAATGAAAATTATCCTACGTCTGTATGTCGTTGTTACCCCTTTTTTCTGAATAAGTTAATTTATTGTTGTGATATATTACCGGTATAAATCAATATTGACGTAGATCGCTGCCGTTGATGTTGTTCTTTTCAGAAAGTACACGGATACTTACTTGTATACTCGCCCTGAAAAAATTATTCGAGTCAACCTGTACAACTCTTCTGAAACGCCGACCACATATAATTCCTGTTATTAAACCGTGTTCCGACTCGCTCACCTGCTGGTGCATCCGCAGGGCCTGGTCGTACTTCCCCAGCTTGCGGTACGTGTGGCCCAGGTTGTTGAAGAGCGGCTCCCAGCGGCCGGGGAACAGTTCCCCGTTGATGCTGCGGATCCTCTGCAGCGCCTCCTGGAAGTGCTGCTCGGCTATCACGTAGCTGCGGGGGGAAACGTCAAGACCACGCTCAAATACAAAGAGGTTTAACGTGGTGATGGGAACCCGCAAGGGGATACGACGGCGGGAAAGGTTGAACTTGCAATAAGAATTGTCAAGAAAATTAGGTTCGAGCAAAAGAGAAGAAAAAAGCAATGCTGCTACATGAAAGCAATAATTATTTCTTAAAAATTTTGAACAGGATGTTCTGTTGGTCTAAACCCACATTTGTTACTGTCTGTGAAAGTCACGCCATCGGTATCGTGTTTATATTCTGTTTAACGGTGTGAACTCTTGTTATCGACTTTTCATGTATTGTCAACAATTTATCTAGTTTTAATATAGTCGTTTATTTGTACAATTTGTAATGTGTGCAACTGTGTTATTAGCAAAAAAAAAAGTTTCCAGTGAACAAAAATCGATCTTGCCTTTTTTCCGTGTCGCACTTTACGCCAGGCGACTGCGTAAAAAAGATTTTCTTTTCTTTTACCGAGTAGTTTTAACCCGGTTCTTTGTGCTTGGTTACTACTGCACCAACCTCTCGGGCCCGTCTTTCCCTGCGTGTGTGACGGATCGCAACTGCGCTTGTGGTGATCTTGGCGGTCGTGACAGACCCACGCTCTACGTGTTCAGGGATTTGACTGATCCATATCGGTCCAGTAAAAAACTGTGGTCGGATGAGCCACACTCTTCTACATTCGAAGAAGGTGGTTGATCCCAATCTCGCTCTTTCTCATCATTATTAACCTCGTCCCAAAGCGGTTGTAGATGACGTTCTCTTTCGTGAGACATTATGCAACAAGTACACGGGAACAAACTACGCAAAACCACAGTTTAATCATAACGTGCAATAAGATACAAACGTGATTAAGATCAGCCGATGCACAATTTCAGGCTATGTGATACGTATCGCGTTAAGATTTCACCTAACATGTCAACGCCCCCCGGGTAAGGAAAACTGACGTGGGGTCGCTTCAATATACAACACATATCCTTTTAGCAGGGCATCCAAAAATTTTATCCAACGACGATACCGATCGTGGATAAAAAGAGGAAAATTCAGGGCTAGAGACTGTAACGCCCAGAGGGTCAGTAGGTTCGAGGACACACACGGAGAACCACGACCGCCTATCACTCGCGGAACCGGTGAATTTACTACTTTAATTTGCTACGTGAAATGTAAATGTGTTTGCTCTTTTCCTTCCACCGAATCGCTTACCTGTAAAACCACATAACTTCGCTACTGTCTACCTTTACCCGTTGCTATAACTGAAATGTGTACGGGATTCAGCATTATGGAAATAATCCGGATCATAACGGAGCCTCATATTTTGAAGCATCGGGTCGCATATCGAAAAGCAAGATGTATAATTGCAAGAAAGGCCTTACGGCCACTCACTCCTGGTTCTGGAAGGCGACGGTGCCCATCTCGTGCAGGACGAAGGGATCCGCCGGCGCGATCTCGTACGCCTGTTTCAGGAACTTGTCTGCCAGCCGTATGTTGTTGGTGAGGCCGTTTTCCAGGCCGATGTACAGCAGCGGCAGGTGGCAACTGCGGGGCACAAAAACGTACAAGCGTTCAACGTCGCACTCGTTAAATACAAAAAATTGATTTCTTGATTTGAAGTTTTTTTGGGGGGAAAACACCGTAAATAAAAGAAAGAAATTAAAATATCTTTAAAAGATGAACAGAAAACTTTGCTGAAAGCCAAAAATGCCATGGCAATTGGATGAATGCCCGGTTGTTATCGAGCCCAGGGAAGAGGGAAACCCCAGGGGGGTACGAGGAAGTTCGTAAAGGCTGATTTCCTCCCCCTCCCACCCACCACCCTGTGGCTCCAGGCCAAGGATTTAAAACTAAGTCTCTCACTAGCTGAGACGACCTGGAGCAGTTTGAGGAGCGCACGCATCGGGGTCCTAGCCTTTGGGACCAACCGGCCAGCTGCCTTCCACGACTGATCTGAGCGTGAAGTTCGGTTGGTCGTGTCTCCACAACAATCCAGTTTCTTGTCTTCAGAAGGCCATGGAGACGGTACTGGAACAAGATGGGGGATCCGTGAATGTGTCGGATGGACGCCATCCCCTCCAACGTTCTGTTTGCCGGTCCACGAGTGGCGCCAAAAAACCACAATAGCCGCCGCACAACAATCCACTAAGCAGATTCTCCTTGCAAGATTCGCACTTTTCTTTGTGAACAATATTGCTTGTGTCGTCTGGGCCAGGATGCAGTTCCACCCCCCCCCCCCATTATTATTATTAAAACACACACACATCACTAAGCTAATAAACGTGCTCAAATCATCATCATCATCCATCTTCTGCGTGGGACGCCATCTCCGTCTCGCCACCCAACAACTGACATTTCAAGGTTGTACCCTTATCGCTTGCTTGTTTCCGCTACCCGAAAAGGCGCATCTGCCCAGCCCGGAGTCATAGAGCAGAACATCACATTCCTCAGCACCCACAACGGTTATGACCCCCAGCGCCAAGTATATTTTGATCAGTACGTCAGCAAGCGCTTAAGAAACCGCAGCATAATCCAAAAAGAAAAAAACGCTGCAGAATATTCCGTTTACACAGTCACCAACTTCCCCCGCAACGTAATTTAGGCGTCTCACCCCTTCATGAGCTGCGAAGCCTTGAAGTACGCCGCCATGGCCTGGTCGTGTTCGTTCTCCGCAGCGAAGGAGTGACCGTAAGCCAGCCAGGCGGGGCCAAACAGCCGGTCCAGCGTGGTCGCCTTGGCCAGGTACCTCCGCGCCGGGTCGCTCTTTCCTGCCAAAAGAGAGAAGGGGGATCGCTGCGTCAGCAATGTTTCCGTTAAGCGATGACGTGTACAAATGCATTTCTTTCATTCTTGCACAGACTCGAATCACAGTTCCTGTGGCTGTTGTGTGTCCCCCTCCCCCCTGCCGAGAGGTTAGGAAACCGGGAACGGTTCATCTTACCTATAAGGTAATAGTAGCAGCCTACGGCAAACCAGGAGATGGCGTTGTCAGGGTAAAGGTCCACCAGCCTGTGGGCCAGGTAGAAGAGTTCTGCAACAAGAGCAAGGATAGTCACGATGAGGCCTGCACTTGCCGCTACCCACAAGAATAATAATAACGTCTATGTACGTCTAGATTAAAATATTAAGTGCCAACGGAACACAAGTCCCACAGTCTACCATAAGACAAAATACTCGATAATATGCACTAATACCTTTTGCAGGCAAATCATTATAATAACAGGTTATTCTACTGACGCGCAAGGATTTGCCACTTTACTTCAGCATATATCGTATTCTCTTTTGGTCCTTGCATAAGGCCTTGTGTAAAGAGAGAGATACACAAGGTCAACCGGGAAAGGGATCGTGAATTACCAACTACTACAACACTTTCAGGATGAAATCTTCGCGGTTAACAAACCGGGTCAGGCTTTTAAAAACACACGCACTTGTTAACTATATACTTTCTACTGATTGTTTTCGTGGCCATATTAATATCAGGATCATATATGGCGGCGATCTTTGGGCCTTGTTGTTGTTTGGCGTTCTTGCCGACGTTTCGCTCAGAGGCACCGAGCATTTTCAAGGCTAGGCCGAGACTGTTGTGGCTTATATGTATATATATATCGTTGGGATGTTGTAGTTCACTCAATGTTTTCCGTTACCTTCCTGGAATCTGTTTGTTTCCTCAGGCATGTTTGCCGCCAGTCGGTACCCTAAACCAAAACCGATACAAAAACAACGCCATTCACGGAGCCCTGAAATGGGGTTGCAGAATTCCACGAGAGGAACCGGCAATTAAAGCCTGCCTGCCTGCCTTCCATACGTTGGAGGAGGGAGGAACCGTGGCACATCCCCCATTTACAAGAGCGAACACGTTTCCTCAACTAAAGACTGCAAAGAAGAGTTCCTCACCAGAGGAATATACAAACTCCCATGTGAATGCGGCAAGGCATATATTGGAGGGACGGGCAGGTCCGTAGACTGAAAGGAGCACGAGGGATGTATGCCATTACGCCATTTCAATCTGTCTGCGGTTGCGGAACATGCCGTGGTCACGAACCACAAAATTGACCTACACAATACCGAAATACTAACTAATCGTACTTGGCCTGGAAAGTCCGAAAGGCATTGAAATATTTAAGTGCCCCAACAATTTCAATAAGGGAAACGGTTACCGACTAGCACGCAGCTGGCAAACGTGCCTGAGGAAACAAACAGATTCCAGGAAGGTAGCGGAAAACATTGAGTGAACTACAACATCCCAACGATATACATATAAGCCACAACAGTCTCGGCCTAGCCTTGAAAATGCTCGGTGCCTCTGAGCGAAACGTCGGCAAGAAAGCCAAACAACAACAACGTGGCCCAACAGCCCAAAAATCGCCATATATAATCCTGATACATACTTTCTATTGCCCCCCAGAGAACGGAGCTAAAAGATTTACAAATTTGTTCGGCAGGCGGATCGTTGCCAATTTGGTCCAAAAGTAACGCGAGGCAGTTTAAACCAACCAACTGCGCACGTTCCCTTGTGGTTACGCCACACAAACATAGATCCGACGTGGAGGGGCGCTCGGCCAGCGAAACTCACTGTTGGACTTCTTGAGGTCGACGAGGCAGGCGATGTGCACGGGAAAGCAGGCGCTGTGGTACGGGTCCTTCTTCAGGATCCTGAGTAACAAAGAAATGGGAACTAGTATCTACTTATTTTCATCAAACAGTTAAATTCAAAGTGAAAAAGCTGGAGTGACGGAGAAGGTGGCTTACCATTAGAGACAACAATACACAAAAAAATTTATAACACAAGGTAATTTCAGAGGGAAAAATTTTGAATGTAGCGATTGCTGACAAAATAGGAATAAAACAGCGTGACAGGTTCAACGGAAACTTTTGCATTCCTGAAACACACTGGTAAACATAAGCCACAGCTGTTCATAATGCGGAACTACCTCGACTCGACAAACTTGAGAAACAATATTTTCCCCCCGCCGTTACGAGAAGCTCCTCCGAGCAATATTTCCAACGGCTAAAAACGTTGACCACTCACTCTTCGGTGATCCTGAGACACTCTCGGTAGTCGCAGTTGTAGTATCGCCTCTCGGCTTCGCACACGGCCAGGTCCATGTTCCCCGACAGCGCCTCCGGCATCGACTCCCAGCCGGGCGACTCCTGCGGGGAGTGGTACTTCTTGAGACGGGTGGCGTACAGCTGCTGCACCAGCTTCTCCTCCTTGGGCTGCGAGCACTGCTCCGCGAAGGGCATCGAGGTCAGGACCTGTTCCTCTGTGACGTGCGCAAGACAAAACGTTTTCAAAGATTGCGGCTTCTTTGACTGACATCTCTTTTTATTTTGTAAATGGTAAACTACAGATAAAAAAATGATAGGAGCAGACTAACAGAAATATGATGTTTCTACCGCTCCTACCCTTCTTTGAATTTCTTTTTCTTAATATAATTTATCTGAATCTTCTCTCACAAATATTAGCTATTAACAACCCGTTTGCAGCACTATCCAACTTCTTCCCCAGTTTTGACTATGGCGAGTTAATATCGTTACTGAGTTTTTTCAGGTATTCTATTGTCTGAGAAGAGGAAAGGATAGGCGAGAAGAAAATCAGATAGAAGTATATCAGAGAAACCAAACAAACAGGTTAGGTTTGCCCCTGCGAAATAGACACGTAACGCGTAGCAGGAAAGAAAGGAATCGGAGTAAGAAAAGAAATTAGAAAGTTACTCCAAGAAAGCGGAGCATGAGAGAATCTAGAGAAATAACTCCCAAGTTTAGAGCGGTAAATAAACTGTGTTTGTCATCGTGGAGAGGGGATCAGATGCGTAATCACCAAGACGTAGGCTTCCACAAATTGGTGTAGTCTTAGAAGGATGGCTATCCACACATATAGCACCCGATATATATGTTGGGAGTAATTTCTCTAAAATTCTCTCTTATTCAGCTTCCTTGGAGTAATTTTCTAATTTCTTCCCTTTCCTGCTCGACGTATCTCTGCGTATCTTTCACAGGGAATGACCTAACCTGCTTGTTTGGTTTCCCCGACATCCTCCTTCCATCCTTTTCTCTTTCTTTACTCAGTCAACGGAATACCCCCCCAAAAAAACATCCCTCAATAATGAAACTTGTTCCTTTTCACTACTTGCGCGCCTTCTATCTACAGTGCTCTAAAATTTGCCCAAAGCAAGACGGGAAGACTTGACCGTTTTTTTTTTAAACTGACCAAGTACAATGTTCTTAACGGACCTCAGTTTATAAAACGCCCCCTAAAAAAATCTCAAACAGGTCTCACCTTCCCAGGAAGGAAGCATCTGGTGCTGCGTCAGCGCTTCAAAGGCCTCGAAACAGTGTACGTCCTTGACCAAAGCCTCCTTGTAGCAGGACACGGCCAGCGCCCGGTTGTCCATCTCCTCGTACACTCGGCCCTTCAGCAGCAGAATGGCGCTCTGCAACTGGAAAGATACGGCGGAGGGATTAGAACTAGGGGCACGCATGAGCGGAGGCCCGGGTGTACTGCGACAATCGGTTTCTTTTATGTTGGGGTCTCTTGCGAGATACTGCCAACTAAACTTCGTTCATGTAGTTAAACTAGTTCAGCAGCACACTCTCTCCAGACCACATTAAAGGGTCTCGTAAACGAGCGACAAAAATTTCACCCTGCCGGCAAGATTTCTGAAAATTATGGCCCGGCAATATTGTGTTGCCCTAGCTTTGGACGGGCAATGTGTATCCCGGCAATATTGCATTTCCCGCCTACACGTAGCACAGCAGCAGCCATATTGCCGAAAATAAAGTTGTTATTATCGCAAATGAGAACCTGGTTTAGACCTTTTTTGAATGAACAATTCACAATCTAAGCAATTAACCGATTCTTGATTATCTATTCAAAAACGTCGCCTTCTACATGAAAGGGAGACTTTGAATATTTCCTTCAAAAATAGAGGTCATTGTAGGGGAAAAAGAAAGGACACGGTGATTAGGGGAATATACAACACAAACAATCTACACGAGATTGGCAATCATCCAAAAATTATTTAGCCGTGCCTGCCCTGTACATCTATGACGTATTTATCCAGCGTCCGACTCAAGTACGCGTAGTTTTAAAGGAAGGATTAATTGAATTTATTATTCAATTACAGGCTGGATTTCATTTTATTTGCTGAAAAATTATTTTAAAAATTAGAAATTACATTGTAATTATTTGTTTTTGTTACTTTTCAATTAATGACCAAAATATATAGGTTTCACAAGTTGTAAAATTTGTTGGCTATTGTTTGCCCAAACATCTATTTTTTTTTTACTTGGTATAGTCTTAATGACCCACACACGTGTGAACTGCGTCGATAGATGCAATAACTTTTTGCTTTTGGCGAATCCACGACTGGAATAATGAATAATATTTATAGTGAAACACGACGCTAACCACATCTTATATTAATTATTAACTCAGCTGATTGGCCCACACAGAGGCCTCTAGTATAGCCGGGAGGGGGGGGCGCAATGTTGCATATTTTCGATACCAGCCCCAAACTCTCTGGCAAGTGGTTGCTCGAAAATACTGACACATTGCCGGGAAATATGTTTATATTGCCGGAAATGTTGCTGCTTGATTTTGGGGCAATATTGCTGGGCCACGATGATTGCCGACCACATATCGCAGTAAAAATTTTTCCTCGTTTACAAGCCCCCTTTAGGTTACGTTTCACCTGAATAAACTCCTGTGCAAAAATATCTACGTCTCACCTCCTTCTGCGTCTCGGCGAGGAAGGCTGATTGCGAGTTGTTGTGAAGGCTGTCGATCCCATTAAGCACCTGCAGCGCCTCCTGCAGCTCGTTAGCCTCCAGCAGGCAACGCGCGGCCAGGTAGTAACACATCGTGTTTCTCTGAAACGTGGAAAGGACACGTTACGACCGCAAGTCAACCGGCACAAACTCGGCTTCGTTATGCGAATTCTCGCAGCAAATCGATTTAAGGATGGTCTGGTGACAAACGTAACAACACCACCCGGTTGGAAACCCCCTCAACAATTCCAGAAAGTTATTCACTCGGAAAAACGAACAGAAGTTAAGTATTGACATGGTGATTACGTATGTTAATTATTATACATTAAATATTCAAAATTAGAGTATTTTGGTACCGCCGCCTTGTCCCCTTTTGTCGCACCTCCCACTTCCCCCCTCCTAACCCCACCCGACTCGTGCACAGACTTGTAATATCACCCCCAAAAAAGAAAATGCTGGGCAAATAATATTTTTCAACTTAATTGAGGAGGAGGTGGAATGAGCTCTTTTACATGGGGCGATTGTGGGTTGGTGGAATCAGCTTTTTCAGCCAAATACACAGGGGTGATTGTGCGCGGAATCAGCTTTCTTGGCCTAATACGTGGGGCGTTTGCGGGCGAAGTGAACTTTTTCGAATAAACAACGACGAGGTAATTGTGTGACCTCACGGAACAGTATAGAGAGACGGAAGATGGGGTGGACCCTGCGGAGGGAGTTCGCGGTACGACGGCACCAAAGCTGTCGTTAGCCCAAAATTATAACCGCAACCAGTATCTGCCTCAAGTATGTCCCCGTAAATGTTGCGTCCAAAAGTACCTTTCACTACCTTAACGTGCTCAGTCGCAAGAGCTGCCTGTGCCATCGACGAAGCCCGTACTCACTTTGTCGAGACCTCTGCTCCTGATGAGTTCCGCCGCCCTGTGGTACTGCTTCAGAAGGTACATGCACTGGGCCAACCAGTAAACGTCCTGAGGGTCTTCGTTACTCAGGGAAACGACTTTATCCGCCCAGAACATCGCTGTCGAGTAGGAATGCTGTGAAAGGAAAGTTGTTATTTTTTAAGTCTGTCAAACTGTAATTGCCACGGTCGTCGTAAAAACGTGATTCAATACACCGCAACTTCCGTAGTGTCACGTTGATGAATGTGTCATAGGATTGCAGAATCGATTCGTTTTCGTTCTTATGAAACAATCTTTCAACGATAATTTTTTAAATACTTCCAAAATAGTTCTGCACTATCATTTAACAGGGGAAATTTGCGATTTAACAGCTGTATTCCAAGTTAGATCAACATACAACATGAGAAGAGACAAGCAGGACACGCACACGTTTATGTTCCATCTGCAAATGAAGGAAACATCTTTTTCAACAAACTGCATGGTGAGTAAAAAGTCCTCGGGCTTCCACCCGGGTCAGTTTTGTATTTTGTCACGACGTTTCGATGGTAAAGATCATGCACTTGACCAAGATGGAAGAGATCTTTACCATCGAAACGTCGTGGCAAAATTCAAAACTGACCCGGGCGGAAGCCCGAGGACCATTTACTCAGAAGATTCACAGGGAAAACCTACGACATTCTAAACTGCACGGTGGAATTCGGATCACGGCCTACTCGCCAGCTGCTCGTCACAGCAGCCTTACCCCTAATACTAATACATCATAATCAACTTCCACTATCTTTACTTTAAAAAATGCGGATAAAATAAACGAAAATAATGTCATGTGACTCGTAACTGAAAAGTATGGCTTAAATGAAGGGAAAATCCTTAGATATAGATATAAAATTATATGTCATGTGACTCGTAACTGAAAAGTGTGGCTTAAATGAGGGGAAATCCTTAGATATAGATATAAAATTATATGTCATGTGACTCGTAACTGAAAAGTGTGGCTTAAATGAAGGGAAATCCTTAGATATAGATATAAAATTATATGTCAAGTGACTCGTAACTGAAAAGTGTGGTTTCAATGAAGGGAAAATCCTTAGATATAGATATAAAATTATATGTCATGTGACTCGTAACTGAAAAGTGTGGCTTAAATGAAGGGAAATCCTTAGATATAGATATAAAATTATATGTCTAGTGACTCGTAACTGAAAAGTGTGGCTTAAATGAAGGGGAAATCCTTAGATATAGATATAAAATTATATGTCAAGTGACTCGTAACTGAAAATTGTGGGGCACTCGTGGAATTTCTAATATAACATCACTTACGTAAATGGGAGGAAAAAATCTTTTTTTTTTGTCATACAAAACACTTTAATTGTTAGTGTCCCCCTTAAAATTTCTTAACTGTATGTCTCAGAAATCTAACAGAATCATAACCACCGCATTAAAATCGCAATAGAACACTCTGCGTGTCTCTCTCCTTAAGACGAGCTGTAGATGAATACAGATACTTATACAGAATAGACAGTAAATTATTTCAATGAACCGTAGTGTATGGGTTGTTTTTTCTAGATGAATCATTCCTGGGATATCCCGACCGAGGTAGGAGTCTGAAGGACTACGTCACAACGTTACCAACAGTTACCATCATCATCTGATTACTCATCAAAATGTCGCAGAGCAAGAAGAACTCTTACCAAAGTTTTACAAACACGAAATTGTCTCTTTAGTGATAGAAAACCCATAACTATTCACGGTTTATTTCTTTCTTCAGATATTATTCAAACACTAAGCTCACAGAAGATATTAGACAACTTTTTTTTTCTCTTTACGGAGTACTTATTTAATTTTATTCGTGATAAAGAGCATTGACAATTTATCCAGGATGGATCGACTTAACCTCTTAAATTTAACAAACAGTTATTTAGATACGGTCTTTTTGGTTAAGACCGCAAAGGAAGTGTAACATTTTTACCAGATCTATGTACGTCCTGACACGTCGCCTGTAAAACTCCAAGTTCACGACACATCCCGCTTTATTTACTTTTTCCGTCATTCCAGCAACTTTCATTCGAATCCTCAATTTTTCAAATGTATACCAACTACTTTGAGCGCCTTGACCTCGAAGATATACCACTCAGTAATACAAATATACGTTTTTTGTAAAAAAAAATTCTATCTAATATATTAATCGTGAATCGATAATAAGATCTTTCAATATTCAAAGCTGATTTTAAATTGTTTATTTTGAATTTTTATCTCTTTTAAGGCTAGGTTTACAAGCAGGCGGGGGCAGTGATGACTGCTACAAAACGATGGGCAGGGATGTCAGTGGCGTGTCAACACACGTCAGTGCTGCACTGACAACTGCCAATCCGTAGCTGACACGACTGCAGTAGCACTGCCTCACTTTTCGTGGAGCGTGTGAACAGTGTGTCAGTCATGACTGACCAGTTAGTGGCAGTTACGGTTGTCAATTATCGATTGTGTCAGGGGCTGACTATCGATATTGCGCCATGGTAAACATTTTATATTTTGCATTTTCAATACGCGTGCAGTTTGGTTTAGTGTGCGATTGGAGTAAGTGGATCTTTGTTGTGAACAGCGGCGAGTAGTTTGGTTCAGAAAGTATTTAGGATAGAGTTCGTTTGTTGCACCTGTGTATGAGCCTATAAATTTTTAGATTAACTTTCCAAAAAAATAAGTATTATCCAGCCTCCAACGGCACAAACTTTAACTGGGAAAAAAATACGCAAAAGAATGATGTATAGCTATAAACATACTACTTACTATCACACGTCATGGAAAATAATTAATTTCGTTTTGTTGAGTAATTGACACCTTAAAGGGGAATAAAACAACAAGTAATAGAAACCCGAGGCAATTAAACACTGGAAACCAGCTTCAAAGGAACAGGCGCTGGCTCTTGTTGTTATTATAATAATATAAAGCAATATTAACTAAACAACTGTATCTATAGCACAGTAACGTGATACTGAGTTACCTTTTTCAGGAACCTTTCCTCCTCGTTACGCGTTTTCTATCACAAATACAAAGTGGTTAGTTCCTGTTTATGGACATTATGCGTCGTGCACAAAGGGGGGAAAATATTCAACTTGATATAAACAGTATATAGACACTATGCAACAGCAACATTACAACCTGTCGTAGTTGCCAAGAAATAGCAGAGACGTGTAAACATTCCTCAGAGTTCTCTGTCCCCCGTTCTTTTGTGAGTTGTCAGTGAGGAAGTGGGGACAGTGTTATCTGCCCAAGATGTAAACGGTAGGCAGTGCAATGACAACCCCAACTTCGACGTGCGTGTAAACCTAGCTTAATAAATGAAATGTGAATTGATATATATATATAATATAAAATAATTATTATTGTCCTCACCTTTGTTCTTAAAAATAAGATCTTTCAGTATTCAAAGCTGATTTTAAATTATATCTTTTAATATTTTAAATTTTTATCTCTTTGACGTTTTATCTTGAGGACAATACTTTGCTTAAAGAATGTCTCTGGATGTATCATCTTTGCCAATACACAACGTAGCAGAACACACAAGGAATTGGTTTGCTGACAGTTGAGAGACGTTCGGTATGATGATATAATATTGAAGCATTCGGATGAGATCCAAGTGAATCGTGCGTCTGCAATGTCTGCCGCCGGCAAGGAAGCCCAGAACGCGGACAAAACGTCCGGCAACCTCCTGTCCAAGAGGCTGAACAAAATTCTCGACACCAGACTCGAGAACGACAAGGACACGCTCGAAGCTCTAAAGGAGCTGTCGACGTTCTTCTCGGAGAACACGCTCAAGTCTCGCCGGAACCTCAGGAGCAAGATAGAGAAACGCAGCTTGGCCATCAACGAGGTGGGTTACCAGAATTTTTTTTTTGTTTTCCTTTATCAAATCCATGTCAAACTGGCGGAGTTGCAGCCCCCACGCATACATACGCCCCCAACAACTAGACACAGAACAGTCTGAGTAAATAGTTCTTGGGGCTTCCTTCCACCTGGGCCAGGTTTGTATTTTGCCACAACGTTTTGATCGCCATCACTTGACAAAGATGGAAGAGATCTTTACCATATTTATTTCACAAAGATGGAAGAGATCTTTACCGTATTCACTTGACAAAGATGGAAGAGATCTTTACCATCGAAACCTCTTGGCAAAATACAAACCTGACCCGGGATGGAAGGAAGCCCCCAAAAACTATTTACTCAGAAGATTCACCGTGAAAACCTGCAACATTCTGTTAGCATGTACACCCTAAAGGGAAAAAATCCCTGTTGTACGCGTTTAAGGAATCATATTCCCCTTTACACAATCCCGTTAACCAAGTAATTTATTAACTCCGTGCGCCGTAAAATATGTAGCGGCCATTGCCACGGGCACGTACGTACCTCTGGTTAAAAAAACACACTCTGCGTGCAGCGAACATTATGGCGGATATGCAAGGGGGGGGGGGGGGAGAGAGAGAGAGGGTGGGAATCGCTACAGATGGGAAGAGAAACAGACAGGCTACACATTTTCTACAGAGCCTTTGCAGGTCAAAAACCACCTTGGCTTGGGGGAATCCGAGATAGAATGAAAGAAGAATCGTCGACTAGGAACGGTAGGAGGAGGAAAGGAGGAGGAGAGATCACCTGTTTAAATTACAAGCAAGGAACCAAAAAACAGGCGTTGGAAAATACTCATTCCTAAAATAGGACAACTAATTAATGACTGTAACAATCTGCCTGCAGGAGTGTTTTTTGGGGGAGGAACTTCCTACAACAGAAAGAAAATTTAGACTCAATCTAAGTTTAGTGCAGTGCAGTGACGTCATCAGTGCTGCCAAATAATACACTACAGTGAAATATATTTCCAGTTTTTTGTTTTGTTTCCTTTTTTTCATGCAAAAACAGTACTATTCTCTTTTTTTAAAAAAATTCATCTTCTAATAATATGATTCCACACTTATTTATTTACATTGAATCTAATTATACATTCAACTGTAGGGTTAAATATGGTTCCTGATGACCAGTTTATTAATTATTGTTTAAGTTCTACGTATCTGCCACCAGGGGGCATCTGCACCCATCTGTAGATTTAATAAATACAATACAATATAACGTCCTTTCTTTGTTTTCAGGACTTTTTGTCATCCTTTAAGGACGTAAAGGAGGCTCTGGATTTGATCCACGATGACGTCATGTCGATGAACGACTGCATCCTCAACATGACCAACCGCCTGAAGGCCACTAAGACCCAGACACAGCAGCTGATAGACCAGACGACAAAGCTTCAGTCGGACAGGTTGGTGCTCGATCGAGTTGATCGTGAAAAGCGTATATGTAGTCGGAAAGAGATTGAGTCAAGGGAACGTGTCTAGAAGTAAGTCCCTCGTCACGACGTGCTTCTGTTCCTCTTTCATATTCTCCCTCGTAACGCTGATCGGTTCTACGTCTGCTTCCTACACTCTCGATTCTCTTTCCCGGTGTCTTTTGCCTACCTGGTTCTACGTGAAACGAGTTACTCTGAGCACATAATAGCTATTATAAGTGTAATGGTGCTGAAAACAGTATTTGCTATCTTCTTCAAACTGAGGGTTGAAACCACTTTGATGCCGTCACGCCCCCCCCCCCCCACTCCCACCAAGCCCCTCCGCTCCGCTGTATCGTCCGTTTCTCTCTCTCTATTGTTTGTGATGGAAACTATCATCAAGGATTCAATTCATTCTCGGTCAAATGTTTGTAATTTAGTAACAGATTTCCCTTCGTTTTACAGGTTTGAAATGATTTTTCAAGGCTTAATCTGTGAAAATTTGTAATTTAGTTACGGATTTCCCTTCATTTTTATACAGCTTTGAAATTACTTCTGAACTTAATAATGGTTGTTGTTGTTGTAATGACAGGTAGATCGTATAAACTGTGCGGGTGTTATAACTTCCACGTTCGTGATTCTATCCACACATCTCGTTCTCCTGTAGCGCCAGATTCCAAAGTAGTCTATTATTTTCCTTTTCCTGCAACTCCTACTGTACACCTTTCGCACCCATTTAACGCCACCCTCCATACAAACATTTAAAGCAATGATTTCCTAATATTCACACTGATAAAGCTACTGATTGTTTTCGTGGCCACATTAATATCAGGATTATATGGCGGCGATTTTCGGGGCTGTTGGGCCACGGTGTTGTCTGGCGTTCTCGCCGAGTTTCAAATGCTTCCATATATAGATTTGCTACAACCGGAGATAGAGGACTGCCTGTTGCCACGCCGTCTTTCTGTTCACGGAATGTACCGTTGTATACGAAATAGGTACTGGTGTGACAGCGCCTGAATAGTTACGTCACCTCGGGACAGAATTCCTTTTCTATAAGATGTAATGACTTAATCTACCGGTACCTTTGAGAATGGAGATTTCACATCGAAACTGACTAATAAATCAGTTTCCGGAGCGAAATGTCGGCAAGAACGCCAAACATCAACGTGGCCCAAAAATCGCCATATGATTCTGATATTCACACTAATATTACCTGTAAGTAAATTCCTCCCTTGCCTGTGCTATCCTACTCTAGTTGCTACATTTCGGAAGTAGCAGAGTTCCTTAGTCTGCTTCAAAATATTCCTTCCCAATCTGTCAGCCTTAATTATTCCACTATTTCCCATGCTACACTCCATTACTGTGGTTTCCCCTCTTTTAATCCTCGTGCCGTACTTTTCCTCCAGGCCATGTTCATGCCATTTGTAAGGTTTTCCAAGTCTTCTTCTCACTCCCCTATGTGTGCACTGTGTAAAATTAAAAATATTTTTTTCCTCTTCAGCCTGAAGCTGTCGCTCCAGCAAGAAGTCGCCGGGGCCTTCCAGCACAGCTTCCAGCTGTCTCCGGCGGAACAGAAGGTCCTGCGTGAGGCGTCGGTCAACGCCGATTTCTTCGCCGTGCTGGACCGGGTTCACGAGATCCACAGCAACTGCAGGGTGCTGATGCAGGCCGGCCACCAGACGGCGGCGCTTGAGGTCATGGAGCAGATGGCACTGTACCAGGTCATTGCACCCTACTTAATATAGACTATGTGATTCAAAATTTTGGTCCGTAATACCCCTGGTATATATGAAATACCGTGCGACTGTGGCAGTAAATACACAGGGCAAACACAGGCCATTATATAGCTTTCGACAAGACTCGTATTCTTGACAGAGCTAATCGCTATCGGGATAGCATTATTTTGGAGGCAATCAACATCAGGTCCAGTGAGAATTTACTGAATAGAGATTCTGGAATCCAATTGAGCCTGGCTGCTTGGAAGCCATTGTTTCACCCGTTGAACGACGTGGTTGGCTGAGTCACGGGGGACCCGAAATGCAACGGAGACTAGAGCATGAATAAGCAAGTGGACCGATGGGAGACACCCTCGCTCCCGCGTCAACATCTAGCCAATCCCAGGCAGTCCGTGCTTGCACAGACCTGCCTCGGACTATATAAATGCTTACGCTTACCGAATTTGACACTTCAGTCTGAAGGTGATGGCAAGAGCAAGGCCATCGAAACGTCACCGTTAAAATCTTTGACCCGGTTAGCAAACCCCCGATAAGAATTTATACATGTAATTATTCCATTTGAGAATATAATAAAGCCTGAGACTGAATTTTCCTCCGTGATTAGATCTCTGTGTTTCAAAATTGTCACGCGCAATCTTCCGTTTGCTCGTGTCCTTGAGATTGTGCCACCGACTCCTTCATCACAGCCTGAAACCTCTGATAAAAAAAAACAACATTTCAATGTTTCCAGGAAGCGGCTTTGGAGAGACTGTACCGGTGGACGCAGAACCACTGCCGCGGCATAGAGTCGGCCGACACCAGCCTGCTGCTGACGCAAGCCATGAGCTACCTTCAGGACCGACCCGTACTGTTCAAGTGAGTGAGTGAGTGCTTGGAACCCATTCTCGTCCGTCCCCCGCCGGAGTAAGATGTTTGTTGAACGGCATTTAGATGGCTCGTTGCATCAGTTGGGTGAAGTAGACCTGGGGGGTGGGACTTTGTTGGGTGAATTATGCTGAGACCGTTTGTTACTGTTATAAATTTGATCATTATTGAGTGTGTCGTAACATTTTTAAACTTACTTCGCCTCAAATGTTGCGTTCTTTGTAGAACTTTTTTGCTCTTTTTGCAGATGCAAATTTGATGTTTACTTTTGTTCAGATAATTCAACATCCATGCTAATTGTTTTCCAAACTTTATCGTCGATGGCAATCGTTGGGTAGAGATCTTAAGAATGTCACGGGTTCATGTTGTTCGCGTAGCCTACCTAGAATGATAGAAAACTGTATCATTAAGACAACAGGTAAAACAAAATGAATGATTCCAGGTTAGATATGGTGAATAAGTGACAAACGTTGCCGTCATTTCATAAATGCAGAGGTTAGTGTTACATCCATCAAAGACCAGCAGTTCCTTGATAAGAGTTGGGCTTCAACTTTGCGAACTGATTTGTAAACTATGAACACACATTTGCGGAGAATATAGGCAAAAAAATTGGTCGCTCTCGCCATCATAATCGGAGTGAAAATGACTGCGGTCGCGTGACTTGTGTTAATGCAGATTTTTTTGCACCGGCGGCCCTTGACCGCACAGGGAATCTATGATTTAGATTTACTGTAGTTTCCATTAGTCCTCGATTGAGGAAGTAGGATACGTCATGCATTAAAAATGAACAAAATAAGGTACATAATTAAAGACAAATAATCTTAAAATAAATTTATATGTATATAGACAAAAGTCAATATAAACACAACACCAGGGACACACGATGTCTCACAAGAGACGATGTCGCAGGAGAGAGGGGGCCTGCATATGAGTACGGGTGTCAGGGCTGCGGTGCCACGGTCTACCTGACGACGTTGGCGGAGCTTGCGGTCAAAACGACTGAGCAAACAAACTTTGACCCGGGTTGAAACCTGAGAATTGTGATTGAATCAAATTCACCGAGGAAGCCTTCACTCTTTAATAAATTTGCATGCGGCAGTGTACAAAATTAAAGAAAAGGGGGTACCGTACAGTTTGATAGGGTTACCAAGACTGTTTAATTTATTTATATAATTTGTATGTTTAGGTATTTAGAAATTAAAAACCCCAAGGTTCTCCCTTATTAAAATTAACACAGTACGACATTTCCTGAATTTAGTCTGGCACCATAGTTGACATTGCCACTGGTTTCTGTCGAAACGTTGTGTTAACAAACTTTGACCCGGGTTGAAACCGCCCCAGGATTTATATTTGAATGCAAATTTACGTGGCTTCTCAATGAAATTTCTACTATATCTTTTTGATTCTTTCATATTACGAAAACAAGATATAATTTGAAACGCAAGTTTAGTTATTTCTCAATCCGTTTATTTATTTTTTCCAGTTTCCTGTCTAATTGTGTGAGGCTTCAGACGTGATCTAACGGTGGCCAACGTTTCCCTTACAGATAGCGGCACTGGGAAACACAAACAAGCACACAAATACACACACACACACTGGGAAACACAAACAAGCGCACACTGAGAAACACGCGATGGAGTTTTGGACTACTTGGACCAGGAAACTGTCCTTCCATCATAGCTCCAGGCTCAGATATGTTAAAATTATGTGCACTTTCACAGGTACGTCACGGACGAGTACTGCACAGTTCGCCGAGCGCTGCTGGTTCACTCCTTCCTGCTCGCTCTTACCCAAGGAGGTCCCAGCGGAACCCCCAAGCCGATTGAGATGCACGCCCACGACCCCAAGCGCTACGTGGGCGACATGCTGGCCTGGCTCCACCAGTCCGTCCCCGGCGAGAGGGATAACCTGCTCACGCTTCTCAAGGGCTGCGACAACATAGGCAAGGAAACCTGTCTTTTCACGTATTCGGTACCCGACGGGTAAATATTTTTGACCGTTTTTATTGCCGCGACACCGCACGCAAATCGTGACACAACGGTGACCTGTTTTTTTGGTTTCGGTCAGACCACAAATCGACCGCCCGCTTATTTGTAAGCTCTGTCTCTGCTTTGTGGTTGCACACAGACGTGATGGAAAAGGTGCAGGAGGCGCTCGCCACCATTACGGAAGGAGTCTGCCACCCGTTGAAGGTTAGGGTGGAACAGATCCTGGGCTCGGGCGTGCAGCCCATCGTCCTCTACGCCATCGCCAACCTCCTACACTTCTACAGGGACGTCATTAAGCAGGTCAGCAACATTTTCCAATGTATAAATAACTTTTCCAAATTCTCGTTCCGTCGTTATTTTTTTTTAAATTATTATTTTAAAAACTTTAATCGTACACATTATCAGTTAGGAGGTTGATTCCTTTTACGAGTCGCATGAAAATGACTAGGAAATTGTCAACTCCGTGGGTCGAACCCGTTGTAAGGGGGAGGGGGGGCAGGTAACCAAGCTGCATCATGACCTTTAATATACAGTTTAAGGAAAAATTTGGTCCCGCAAGTGTGGGTACCGGGATAGTGTAAATAAATATCCGGGCAACGCCTGGTCTCCAGCTAGTACCAAAGTAAAGATAAAATTCAAGCATATGTCGGTAGGTTTTTTTTTGTCTTATGTTATGTAACTTACAAAGGTACATTTATTTCAGTTAACGTAGGGGAAGTTATGATAACCAAAATAGTAACCACCAGGACATTGCACATTTAAAAAGCACAATGTGGCAATATAATCTTCCCTTGCGATAATGGGGGTAGGTAAACAGAGCTACTGCATTTATAAATAAATATTACATATCTTTTACAACGCACATTGAAACTTTTCCTAACTGAACACCTCCACTTGTCGAAAATATGCTATTATTTCTACCAACGACGAAATGAAAATTTTTCGAGTCCGTTTGTGGCTCTTGCATTTTATTCTAAACGGCTGACGGAATCGAAGGGGCTAGCAGAAATGTTCAGCGGTATTTATTTGTTTACTCCTTTTTGGGCTGTTTCTTTTTCGGCTTTGTATGCAGATCTCGCTTAACCTATTTACATTCATCACCTGCAGGCGCTCGTGTGGGAGGGAGCGAGGGATTTGGAAAGAGTCGTGCGTCGTAACCTGTAATGTTGATATCGTGAGGGCTTCTTAAATTTGCAGGTCGTGTCCGAGTGCCTGCTGGAGTCGACCCTGAAGGAGCTACAGGAGCAGGCCCGACAGGCTTTCCTCGCCACCCTGCAAAACCAGGTGAAGGTGGAGCTGGTCGACGGCGTGGAGACTCCGCCTCCGGATCTGGTTCCTGCACCGGGCGTGACGCGTCTCCTCCTCCTGCTGAGGGAGGTTCTCTCGGTGGCCAGCATGGCTGAAACCCGCCAGAGGGACCTCACGGAGGTATAGAAAACCTGCTTCCGCCGTGACCGTTGTCGTTTGTTCAACAACGTGCCTCGCTCGTGTTTGAACCTAAGATTGGTGGAGCCTTTTTGCAAAAGTAATTTTGACATCACCGCACGTTTCCAAATGTCGACACCGATTCTGAAACTGCAGAAGTCAAGTAGTCCACTAGTTAAGCAGCCTGCATGTTGTCAGACACGGTCATCAGAAAGGATTTAGAAGATAATCTTTCAATCAATGAGCAAAGCTTGGGATCCTCTACTTAAAACCATTAAACCCCCTCCAAAAAAAATGGACCTGACGACAAACACAATCCAGGAGAAATGAGGAAGTGGAACCGATGAGAACCTAGCGCAGCAGCTCCCAGGAGAGGGGGCGTGCGTGTGAGTACGGGTGTCAGGGCCACTTGCAGTCAAACCAACACTGGGTGAACAAACTTTGGCCCCGGTCGAAACCCGAGAATTGTAATTGAATCAAATTTATCCGAGATAGCCTTCGCTCTGTAATAAATTTACATGTGGCAATGTAAAAAAATTAAAGAAAAGGGTGTTCTGGCCCCTGAAATATTTAGGTTCTATATAGGGTTAGCAGGACCGTTTAATTTATTTATATAATTTGTATGTTTAGGTATTTAGAAATTAAACACGCAAGGTTCTCCCTTATTAAAATTAACAAACGATGGCATTTCCTTAATTTAGTCTGGCACCACAGTCTACCCAGTTGACATTGACCTCGGTTTCTGTCGAAACACTGTGTTAACAAACTTTAACCCGGGTTGAAACCGCCCCAGGATTTATATTTCAATGCAAATTTACGTGGCTTCTCAATGAAATTTCTACTATACCTTTTTGATTCTTTCATATATATTTTTTTCTTTCTCCGTGGCTCTACAGCCCATTGAGGGCCCGGGCCTACTGAGTCGACTGCGGACTGTCATCTTGCATGACTCATTCAGAATTTGGAGTGACACGCAGTCAGCGTATCGATCCTCCAACAGTCTTGATCCCGGTCTTCTCGACCATTCATATTATGTTGACAAGATATAATTTGAAACATAAGTTTAGTTAATTCTCAATCTGTTTGACTATTTTTTCCAGTTTCCTGTCTAATTGTGTGAGTCTTCAGACGTGACCTAACGGTGTCCGACGTTTCCCTTGCAGATAGCGGCATGTATTTTGGACCCGCTGCTGCGGGCGGTCAACGAAAGCGCCGCACGCCTTCCCACTTGCGACATGGCCGTGTACTTGCTCAACTGCCTGTACCAGATGCAGTCCACCCTGTCGCTGTACGAGTTCATGGACGAGAGGCTGGAGCGGCTGCAGGTGACGGCTGCTTTGTCTCTCCTCTTTGAATACGTTCGCCGCCGCCATGACATGACATCACATAAAATACCTGCGAGCGCCGTCTTACTTTTTTGGCAAAACGATGAAATGTTATTTCAGTGTCCGTATACAAGGCCGAATAATACGAACTGTAACAGTTGTCTTAAGCTTCACCATTTCACGCTTTCGAGCGTCGTCGGCACTGGTGAGGGTATTTCTGCACCGTGGGAAAGCGATGATCAGAAGATGCTTAAAATGCCATCTCGGCAGTGAACGTGTTAAAGCTGCAAGTTCAGATTTTCATGCGTGCCACCGACTCTATGGAGCGGATCCGTTCCCTGCTGTCCTTCTTCGGTGAAAATTTTGTTCTCCGGTGCCGACGGTGTTTGAAAGTGTCAGACAATCATTATGGTTACTATTATTTGGCCTTGCAGACTTGTTACAGACACCGAAATAACAGTTTAATATCACGTCATTGGCAGTGAACGTGTTAAGGTAAATTTGCACTGGCGCTGATGCCGCCGAAAGCGTTACATTTAATGTACTGTACTGTGACCATAACGGGGATGCGGGATTTTTGTTTGGTGACGGTTGTCTTGTCATCTTGGAGTGGTAGACTGTGATCTCCTGACAGAGGGACATGGTTCGGTTGGTAGTATGATGTTACCTTACGTTGTTGTGCTCAGTTGCCGAAGGAATGACGCCTACCAAAATGTTTTTGTGAACCAGAATCGTTTACGGCTAAGACGTTACGATCATATTGAGTGCGTAGGGAGTGTAGGGTAGGCAGAAAATATGTCCAAAGAGCAGACGAGTGGGAAGGTCTTCCGTGTTGACCGATTCGTTGCTGAAAAGATTCGACGTTTGTGAACCGCCTTTTGACAGTCGGTGATGTGATTCTGACGTTTCCACGCGCCTCTCTTACACGAGATGCTAATAGAAATGTCGGGATTTTTGCAAACTGTGTGCATGAGTGGCACGAGAAAAATGGTGTCAGCGGCCCTTGCGAGTTTCCCGTATTCCTCCGACTTGGTGCCTTCCACTCCACATTTTTCACCTCCAAAGAAGGTCCACCTAGTTTTGAAGTTTGTTGACAATTACAAGTTAACATCTTTTTTGAGGGGGAGGATTGGGGGATTCTAATTCTATTGACTGAGAGCACCAGTGCTACATGCGTGGACATCTGTCTCTTTAGAACTAGGCCAAATTGAGGAAGTCTACATCCTGACGGACGGTTGTACGGACTCTTGTATTACACATCTCCCCCCCGATAACGCGACAGAGTTTCCTTGCCATTTGAAATAGTTCCTCTACTTTTTTTCCTCCTACACTGCTTTCTCGGAGTAATTTTTCCAATTTCCTTCATACTCGCCTTTTCCCCCAGCTGACATATCTTTACGTTACTTTCACTGGGACAAACCTAACCTGTTTGTTTGGTTTCCTCCGCGATAATCTCCTTCTCTCTCATTTGTTTCTCGACAAGAATAAAAAAATTAAAAAAACGTTGTTTTGGTTTTCTCCTTCTCCGATTCACTTCTCAACTATCTTTTTTTCCGTTAAAGAATGAAGGCCTTTTCCAGGTGAAGAATATGTCGAAACGTTTCTCGGGTTTCCAAATGGGTAATCTTTGCACACAGCTGTTGGAAACCCGACAAACGTTTCTACATCTCTTTCCGTTATTTTCTTTTTATTTAACCAATGGAATACTTGGGGGGAAAAAAACCTCGATAATGGTATAATGAAGCTTGTGCCGCGGCTCACCGTATGCATTGAACAGGAAGGCAATTTACGTAGACAAACAAGATCTCGTAATAATTTCCTATTTCAAATACTCTTCCTCGACGTCCCTCGGAGATAGGCAGTGCGATACATTTAGACACTTTCCGTCACGCGACGTGCACCGCGAACTGCCTTCGCCCGCCCATTAGTTTTGGTGATCGGATTGCGTTTCTGTCACGTTGCCGTTGCCAAACTACCTTTTTTCTTCCTCTTTTTGCAGGCCCAGTCGGACGCGCAGCTGGACACTCTGGCCTCGGAGCAGGCGAGTTCTCTGGTGGCCAACCTGAACCTGGGGCCCATGTACACCATCCTCCAGGAGCACTCCAAAGGCGGCCTCGTTTCTGTGCCGGGCATGGAGCCCGCCAACCTCAACAACTTCATGGTACGCACGGCTTCGCCGGTCAAAGCTGGATGTGGGGGGTAAATCAATTTAATCTAATTATAGTGACACAATACCGATGGGGAATATTAAAAAGAGGAAATAAAAGTTTAAGTTTAATTCTATGTTTTAATCTTAATGAAACATCATAGTTATTTTTATTTTGGGTAACAGGCTACATGAGGGTGATCCTGTAACAGGCAACTCCCCTTTAATAGCATAGGAAGGGAATTGAAAAGGGGGGATGCGGAAGGTAGAGCAAGGTAGCCTAGTAAGGGTTAACTAGGGCCCCCGGGCTATGGTTTAAGGATCCTACCCTCGCGGTGTTTCACCTAAAGAGATGCAGGGGGGGAAACCCTAGAAAACCTGCATCAGGTAGGTCGGGGGGCATTGGGCTGCTACTATTCTCACGCCCTTCCGAATGACGGGAGACGAGTCTGCTGTGGGGACGCAGCATTCCCTTCTCCGTGTCTCCACCAGTTTCAGGAGGCAGTTGGCCGACTGATCCAATGGGATCAGCGGACAACTCTTGCCATATGCCCAAGGTCTTTGACCCCAGTACATATACCTCCTAAAATAGGTGAAGGTGTCTCGGCATATGAGAACTTTGATAAAAAAATACCCAGAGAGAGTGCGAGGCATCCCCGACATCATAGTTATTTAAAATTTATGGATATATATATATATATAAAACAGCGGGAGGACCAATCGAGAGAGAGAGAGGAGCGACAAATCAGGATGCCCCGCATTTCCACCATAGGGGAGCGAGGACACGGTCTCGGCATCAGTTCATATTGACTTTTGTCTGTATAAATTTTCTTTTATTAATTTATTTTAAGATTATTTGTGTACTTTATTTTGTTCATTTTTAATGCGCGACGTATCCCATTTCCTCAATCGAGGATTAACGGAAACAACAATAAACCTGAAGACGATGGCGGAGACGGCCTTCTAAACATCGTCCGATCTTGCGAGTGACGTGGACCCGGGTGAAATCCTGAGAACTTCTCATTCAGTCCTCCATATCGATCGTTCTCTCTTCCCCTATTCTGTTTAGAACCTCCTGGTTAGTCACCCTATCCGCACCTCATCTCATTCTCTGATAGAGCACTACAAAGGCTGCTGTTCTTTCCCATTCCCCAACTCCCGTCGTCCGCGTTCCGCACTCCCCAATATATAACACCACGCCACACGCTCCCAAAACCGACATGTTTCCAGCAACAATTTCCTAATATTCACACTTGTATTAGCCGTAAGTGAATTCCCTATTCCTCACCTTGCTCTAGTTCTTATGCTGCCCAAGTAGGAGAAACCCTTAAGCCCCCCCCCCCCCGGTCGCAATATCCCTTCCCCCAATCCAACCAACAGCCTCTGTTACCACCCCACCCCCCCAACCATTTTCCCATACTACGCTCCATCATCTCGGTTTCCCAATCGCCTTCATATTGAACTCTCCCTCCAGGGACCACGTTTCCTCCAAGTCTCCTTCTTCTTCTTCAGAAGGGCGCGAGGATGGTACCCAATAGCCCACGACCTACCTACCTGATGCAGGGTTTTCATAGGGGGTTTTTCCCCTGCATCTCTTTTTCAGGTAAAACACCGCAGCCTTCCACATCCCGCATCCCCCCTTTCCTTTTTCAATTTCCTTCCTATGCTATTAAAGGGGGGGGGGAGCGAGCTGCTGCCTGTTTAGGATCACCTCCCCCCCCCACAGTATGTATGTATGTCTTGATTCTCTCGATTCAGCCAATGGATTTCTTACAGTATGGATTCCAAAGTACACTCTCACATTCTAAGACAGGACGGACGGTGCCACGATTTGAGCGTTTTTCACTTCTGTAGGAGCCTTGTTACTAATTTATTTTGCGCGGATGTCGTAATTTGTATTACATTTCGAGGCATTACTCGTAATCCACCGATGACGACGTCGTGGCTTCCGTATCTCTTGCTTTTCTTACAAAGGGCATCACTTTCATTACACAATGATGAACGCTGTGTCGCTTGTTATGAGCGACCTAATGGAAGGTGCTTATTTTTAAAATTACATAGAAAAATGCGGGTTATATTTAAGCGTTTGCTGACCTCTCGAAGCCCTCGCGGTTTGGCCCCTGGTTGTGGTCCGGTCACTTTGGACAGTCCAATTCAACAGCAAATCTTTACCCGCTGGAACCGGGTCTTTAAAGCTGCCCTACAAAAAAAAGTCCTTCATCCGTCGTAAACCCACCTGCATGCCGAGGGAGGTCACGTCTTCTTAAGACTGCACACACTTTGACCGTCTCGACTTCTTAATGGCCATCTGTCAGGACGGAATCAATCACACGTGTACACCAACCGCAAAGGACGGGGAAGTTGCATCGGCGGGACTAATCTGAATTTGTGTGTGTGGTTTTTTTTGGCAGGTGAAACTGGACGGTTTCCTGGCCTTGCCGGACGTGCTGCTCCTGCCGCAGGTGAACATGCTGCTCAGCGGGACGCACAGGGCCACGACCCAGCGCAGGGCCTTCGAGGTCATCTCCGCCATATACCGCAAGCTGTACGACGCCGTGTTCGACCCTTCCAACCGGTACCACGACCCCGAGTCCTTGCTGCCGCGTACGCCCGACCAGGTCCACAAGGTGCTGGTGGGCTGAAGTACCACCCACTTCCCGTCACAGGAGGGGAACCGGTTGTGTACCAGTATCTACGCTCAATAAAAGCAAGTTGTAACCGACCAGTTGTTTTTCACTGTGACCTACTTCTTGTCACCATTACAGTTTAACTGCAGTAGTCTGTTGAAGCTAATGGAATAGAGGAATTGGCTAACAACCGCTTTGGTGCAGTCCCGCCGTATCGTTTCTCTGTCTCTACGGTTCATGACGAAAATTACCAACACGTTCTAATTCAGTCGACTGTTTGTAATTTAATAGCGGATTCCCCATCATTTTATACAGATTTGAAGTGATTTTCAGAAATTAATCGCAGCGGTTCCGTAATGTCGGACAGGTCGTACGTATAAACTGTGCCCGTGTGGCGAGCGGGGGAAAGCGGGAGGAGCGACACAGGGTACGAGTCAACGGCATCAAACTGGCCCAGTTCCGAGAAATCGATAAACACCTCGTATAAATTCTTTCTCGGGTTCCCTACCGGGTCAAAGATTTCTTAAGACTAGATAAATCTTAGACCTCGGTTGGGAAACCCCGAGAAGAATTTACACGAGGTGTCAATCGATTTCTCGGTACTGGACTAGTTTGACGCCGTTGACTCGTTGCCCAGTCGCTCGCTACTCCCGCTTTCAGTCTGAAGATGACGGCAGAGCAAGGCCATCGAAACGTCGCCGTTAAAATCTTAGACCCCGGTTGGAAACCGTGGAAGAATTTATACATACAGGACATCCACCGGGAAAGACCTCATACTTTGATCAACACCTTCAGCGCAGACGACGCCTTAAAAAGCGGCAAATAAAGCCTTGCACGCTCGTGCCGCTGACACTTTTGTACGTTTTCCCCGATCATTGCTGTTCTATGCAGGAGGAAAAACAATTCCTTTGCCGGTGCTAACGACACTTGAAGGTGTCAGTCATGCGGCGAAACTTCAAACAATTTCTATGGTTGGTATTATTTTTGCCTTGTAGACTTGTATACGGACACTGAAATAACATTACATCATATATGGAGAAGGTATATAAGATGACTGCAGGTGCCATATACAATTAGGCCCACTCGCTTCAGCCCAGAGTGACTGCGGGGCTCACCTGATCATGCATGTCGGGGATGCCTCCTGCAATCTCTCTGGGTACTTTTTATCAAAGTTCTCACATGACGAAACACCTTCACCTATTTCGGGAGGTATATGTACTGGGGTCAAAGACCTTGGGCATATGACAAGAGCTGTTGTCCGCTGATCCCATTGGATCAGTCGGGGGCCAACTGCCTCCTGAAACTGGTGGAGACACGGAGAAGGGAATGCTGCGTCCCCCACAGCAAACTCGTCTCCCCCCGTCATTCACAGGGAAGGGCGTGAGGGAGAAAAGTAACCAATGCCCCGACCTACCTGATGCAGGTTTTCTAGGGTTTTCCCTGCATCTCTTTAGGTGAAACACCACAAGGATAGGATCCTTAAACCATAGCCCGGGGGCCCTAGTCAACCCTTGGCTACCTTGCTCTACCTTCCGCATCCGCTCTTTTCAATTCCCTTCCTATGCTATTAAAGGGGAGTTGCCTGTTTCAGGATCATGTAGCCTGTTAACCAAATATATATATACTTTTAGAGGGGCGTAGGTTGAAAGGGAAAATGCCGTTAGATCACAGCCGGATGAATATAGATGTTACATCACGCGACAGCGAAGGCGTTAACGAATTGTAATTTGAAGTTGGACCAACGTGGGAAACTTCACGATACGCAATTCTTGACTGTGCGAAGTGTCGGCGTTGACAAATTGTCATCTCATAACTAGGCGGGTTTCGCACACTAACTAGTTGCACATATACTGTTCATCACACAGTTTCAAAATGTTAAATATATTCTCTACATTTAATCCCTTAAAATTTTTTTTTAAAAAAAACAAACTAAAAAATTGCTTAAAATTCAACTATTTTGGACAACAGGTATTTTTCAGAAGCAATTTCCTAAAACACTGACAGCATTAACTTACATTTAAAACCACTTTTAATATAATAATAAAAGTATAATAACCGAAATACAATCAATAGTTATTTACATGGTCGAGGGTGAACCTTGCTTCCACATACACGTATTTTACACACACGAGCAACGTTATAAGCGTGCAGGGTTTTTTTTTTTTGTCGCTAAGCTTACGGTGAACTTGTTACGTTTATGACCGTCTTGCAATTCCAGGTCGCCGTGACTAGACGGGGACCGATTATGTCCTCCGGCTGGGAAGAAGACGGGCGAGCCATCGCCTCGCAGCTGAGACTCGGGACGCACCCACTCTATCGACAAGACGCCAAAGGTTATTGCTCGACACTGACGTGTAAACTGCTACAAGACGGGCGAGCCATCGCCTCGCAGCTGATGTGTAAATTGCTACAGTAAGGGCACTTGAGTGATATATAGAGAGAGCCTTCAACACCGTCCCAACACTCTAGATAGCGTCGCAATGGCTCGACCCGGTCCACACGATTGAAGAAAAAGGAAAGAAAATTGTAAACGGTCACCGGTAATATTTTATCGTACGTGCCTCGACTTTCATTTCAATCACAGTTTATCCCCGGCGGCGCCTATCTGTTTTTGACGTCATCCGTATCCTTGCGGGTCTCCCACTCGATTCCATCCTGCGGTAAGTCGGAGGCGATGAAGGGGGAGATCCACGCCACCCGCCACCTGTCCCCGAAGACCTCCCTGACGTTCCTCTCGGGGCCGTAGTCGTAGTCTCTCACCTTGCGGTTGTGCTCGTAGGTGACCGTCCCCTTGAGGACCAGCCTCCCGTGGAACGCCAGCAGGGCCAGGGTGAAGGCGGCCCCGGCCACGTTGATGAGGAATATGAGGACGGACACCTGCTTGACGGGGGAGTCCGCCCCGAACACCAGCATGGCCAGGGGGAAGAGGAGCCTGGCGACGGCCAGGAGGGACGCCAGCTCGAAGTTGTTCCACATGTAGAAGCAGTTGAAGTAGGTGGCGTACAAGGTGCCCAGGAAGGTGAAGAGCAGGAAGGCGAGGAAGTAGCGGTGGTTGCGGTGGCCGACGCAGCAGCCCGTGAAGACGCAGTGGTGGTCGCGCTTCAGGATGCAGGTGCCGCAGGCGTCGCAGTGCCACGAGCGGGGGGGCGCGACGGACTCGCACGCGGCGCAGAAGCGCCAGGAGGGCGCCGCGCGCACGGGCAGCATCTCCCCGCGGATGCTCGTGTCCACCAGGACGGCGGCCACCAGGTTCGTCGCGACGCTCAGCGCCACGAACGTCCCGACGGCCGCGTGCACCACGTACCACGGGGACCACGCCTCGTAGAAGGAGGGCAGCACCGTGAACACCTCGAAGCAGTACGTCACGGGGATCATCAGGACCACGAACGAAAACGCGCCCGCGTCCCCCCAGGACCGGGGCAAGATGTTCTTCCTCAGCTTCAACTTCATCGCTGATCCTCCGCGTTATCCGTCGACGATAAAAGCTGACGCCTGCGTTACGTTGTTTACATCTCCGGCGACGTTGTGCGATCTTTGGTATGAGACGCTTACGAGTCGCAGCGACCAATCGATTCGCAGAACGACTCGATTATAACACAAAAGTGTTAAACAATTAATGGAATCTAATTTAGCTCGTAAAATTTACATCACGGAAATTACAAAATCAATGAAATACATTTGTCGAAACATATATTTGCGAACTGACCAGCTGTATTCGAATTATATACAAGAACCGGCCAGTAAATGACTTAAATTCGCAATTCAACCAATATAAAGCTAGGTTTACACGGGCAGTGATGTTCGTCCAAGTTGGGTTGCCTGTGCACTGCCTAAGGTTTACAACTTGGCCAGATAAGTGCCTCACTTCTTCACCGACAACTCGCTACAGACCGGGCAGATAAGTGTAAACACGCTCGAGAATTCTCTGTGTTGTCGGTGGAGAAGTGGGGTGGCAGTGTTATCTGCCCACGAGGTGTAAACGGCAGGCAGTGCACAGACGACCCCAACTTCGACGAACATAACTGCCCTGTGTAAACCTAGCTTTTGTCGGTAAATTATTATTATTTTCTGTAGGTGGCAGTTTAGGGATTTACATATTTGGTGTGGTAAAAAAGCGGAGACCAAAAAATGAGTTAAATTCATGATGTAATTAATTTTCTTTTATTATTTATAGATCCCTGCAACTTGGGGAGCGGAAGTGCGCGGATCTTCAGTCTCGATGGCAAGGTCTTTGTCCAAAGACCCTATGCGTGGAAATTGTCAAGCAATTGCAAGAGACGTTTCCTGTTCGTTTTGTGTGTGCGATGTGTTCTTGATGGTTAGTTAATTCGGCCCTCTCTATATTTACCAGTGTAAGAGAGAAAAAAATATATATACATATACTCGTCGTGGGTGCAGATGTGTTTGGTTCGCGTCCGCCGAGAGAAATGGTCGTTGCTGGAATAACGGAGAACCAGGCTGGAGGTTTCCATTTGTGCCGTGTAATCGCCTTCATGCGTCCCGCAGCAGTGCGTGTAAATTAATTTTTTTTAAAGTACCAGTTTCGTTTCTCGATATGTTTTTATACACACACACACACATACATGTTCCATCTTTTTGACGTCAATTTGTAACAGTCGAGTACGCTGTAATGTTAGGAAGGATCGTGTGTTGTTGTTAATCGCGTTTCCCCTTCCACAATCGATTTTTATTTGATTCAAATCCCTTTGTCGGACGTTCCAGCAAGTCTTTCTACAGTCTCCCTGAACCACCTGCAGTGTGTACACCAAACGGTTTGTTTCTTTTACCTGTGTGTATGGGGTTAAGTGTTGCTCCGTCACGAATCCTTGGCATTTATCTAAATGTGGTGGTGGTGCAGAAATCACATGCACGCTTAGAAATATTTCCACTCCTTTCTGGCATTCGGTGTTACCGGTTCCTGTAAATCAGCCGTTCCACCAACTCTTTTATCGAAGTGCTAATAATTGGCTAATTGATGCAGTATCTGGATACTCTCAAATTCAAGATGCTTTGTTCACCCTCGGTATCTCCCGGTTGTCTGCAGTTTCAGCATTTTTCTCCAAATCAAGTTATCTTCCTCTTAAGCGTACCTGACTCGGACCTTTTTAGGAAATGTTGTTGTTATAATAGCTGAAGTTGAATGTACATAAATTTTTACGTATTATATCCGTGGACAATAAATTAAACTTTAAGGATCATGTTAATATCCTCCTACGAAAACTAAGGCTCGGCAACCTTTGCTCTTGGAGAATTATGTCAACTTGTGGTGATCGTAAATTATAATAAAAATTAGTTTATTTTGCATATTTCCACTCTATAATGACATACGGTGGTATAATATTCTGGGGGCGACGCATCAGGGGGATGGAAAGATAAAATATTTCAACTTAAAAAAAAAGGGATTGTCAGAATATTATGTCAGGTCTTGCCGAAGGTGACTTTTCAAGAAAAACTTGCCAGCATATTCAGTCATGTAACCTCTTCACACTAAACTCTGATATATTACACATGACTTTGATACCAGAAGTAAAAAACAATTTACACGAGGAACAAAGGAAGGAAGGGAAGTCTCTAACCATAATAGAAAAGGGTGTACATTAGCTTATTTAATAAACTTCCCACCTCCATTAAAACAATTAAAAATAAATCCAAACAAGTTCAAATATGAACTAAACTAACTAACTTCTTACTAAAGCCACTCCTTCTACTCTGTGTTGAAGAATTTATGGAGCTGAATGTACCACAGGGGTAGATATTTATAATTATGAAAGAACATTATTAGAACACTAATTTTTTTGAGGGTAGGATGTAAAAATATTTATCAATTATATATATATATAAGGTACAAATTGTATGTCTTCTGTACAGAACTTAAGAAAATCTTATTATTACAAGTTAAAAATTAATGAATAGTTACAGTATATTTTAATATTAATAAAGCAACCTCCTAACTATGTGTATTAAAATCTCTGGACTCGTTCCACATCATCCTTGAAGCTTGTGCTTCTCTATAGGATCTATGGAATATGATTTTATACTTCTTATACTCACTTATATCCTATAATTCTAGATTACCAACTGTTGTGGATTTATGTAGAGGCTGATTAACTTTGATTCGGCCTTAGAAGAAGAATGTGGCCAGCTAAGGGGCCGGAAGCTCCAGTCTGTATACTGACTGATTAACTTAAATAAAATTGTCTAAAAAAATAGAAATAAAAAGGAGGACCGTTAATTAGGTTTTAATTTGATTTGTTCTAGATTATTATCAATTTAGTGTGAAACTAAGTAAATGCACTTGTGAAATGTACCAATAAGGGTATATGTGTTAGAAATTCGTAAGCGTAACAAGTTGTGTAGTCTGAAGAGGCTAAACAGAGGTAACGGGTACTACCCTAACTTGTTATTTGTGTGTGCTCTATTTATTTTTTTGATTATATTCTTTGTTCTGGTGTTCCGTCCCAAAGACTGGTCTGATGCGACTCCTACCCCGCCCCCTCAAATATCCTACGTAAGCCTTTTCATTTCCTCATACCTGCCCTGCATCCCATATCCTCCCAATTTTTACCCAGCATATTCCATCCTTGGCCTTCCTCTTCTGTTCTTACCCCCCACGCACACACACACACGCACACTTCCCTCTAATGTTAATTTTACGAGACCCTCGTGTCTCAAAAATGCGGCCTGTTAATCTATCCCCCTTCAAAGTCCTCCGTATTGTTTGCTCTTCCCCCTATTCTGTTAAGAACTTCCTTATTAGTGGTTTTGTGCGCCCATCATCTCGTACGCCTCCGCCACCACGTTTCAAAGGATTCCGTTCTTTTCCTTTCCGTAACTCCCTATCGTGTCCAGGTTTCTCGCCCATGTAACTCCACCCTCCGTGCAACGATTTCCTAATATTCACGCTTGTATTAGCCGTAAGTAAATTCCTCTTCCTCGCCCGTTGCTATTCTACTCTCTATACGTCTGCTATACTTCTACCGTCCCTAGTTGTTGCGCCTCCCAAGGAGCAGAATTCCTTAACTTCCGTCAAAATATCCCTTCCCAATCGTAACGCCGTTTGTTATTCCGTTTTTCCCCATGCTGCACTCCATCACCTCGGTTTTCCCTCTATTCACGTTCACATTGAACTCTTCCTCCAGGACTCCGGTCGTCTCATTTATTATTAATATTCATTAATTATATAATCAATATTGTTAATAATATAATTATTATGGCTACATTTATTTTATGTCAACATTCAGACTTTGGTCTCTTTTTTTTCCCGCCACCTCCAGCTTATTTGATTCACATAGTTTGCTACTGACGACATTCACCAGAAGTTCCCACCACGTGACTTACGTCTGCGAGCCTTTACATCAGCTGAGGAGACTTGTATCATGACGTTTTCTTGGGAAAATGAATGAAAGATGCAGGTGAGTTCTTGTTGTAAGCTTAGCGTCTGGTTTGCTGGTTGTTCAAATTCTCGCCGCCTGGCGTACCCTTTCCAGGTCTCGGGAAGCCTTGCAAAGTGATTCCGAAGCTACAATTTCTTCCTCTTTCCTGCAGAGTAAAAGCGTTTCGGAGATCCTGGTGAAACTCCTGGAGCACCGCCCATCTAGACTGACGAAGGAGCTCGTGGAGAACCTCTTGCTGCACAGCAACCGTGTTATAACGCCCGAGGACTGCTCCAAGATAATCGCCATTGCTGTCAAGTGAGTGACGACGCGTTTTGAGACTTATTATTTGGCGCCGAACGTTTTACTCGACGAATTGTCCATCTCCCCCCTCCCCCCCCCCCTTGCACTTTGAGCCGGCGAGAGGGTTCCGATGTAGGAAAAATGTAACGGATGTCGTTATTGTATTTGGCACAAAGTTTAAATTCCCGTAAATTTTATTGGCGTAAAGCGAGGAACAGTGGAAGCGAATGCGTTGAGTTCGCCTGAGAGAATGCTCGTCTCCGTGTGGAAGGCGAGCATCGTGCGCACTGTTGCGAATGGGGCTGCTACCGCACAAGCTTCGAAACAACTGTCGTTTAGAGAAATTCATCAATTATGATCCTGGAGAAGTGAAAGGGGTTGTGGGTGCGCCGTATAGAAAAATCAATAGCTGCCGAAGTTTGGGATTACAACCTTGAGTCTTATCGTGCGTGAGTAGAGCTTTTGGAACTGGACTAGTTTGATGCCGTCGCCTCGACCCCGTTCTCGTCTCCTGTCTCTCCACCCACTTCCCCTCCTTGCCGCACAATCTATACTATTTATCTAATCCATCCGACATTATGGAACCACCGTGATTAAGTTTTGAAAATCATATCAAACCTGTATGAAATGAAGGGAAATCCGCTAATAATTTATAAAGTTTTCAATGACATTCTTTAAATTGGGTATTAACCTGTATAGAATGATGAGTAATAGTGTATTAAAATACAATTTTTCACATATTAAGTCCTGAAAAATCATTTCGTTGTTACTAATTTGCAAATATTTGACTGAGAATGTATTGAATTCCTTGATGATAATTTTTGTCATGAACGGTAGACAGAGCCAAACGGTACGACGGGCAGAACTTGCGAAAGGGGGTTACGGCAACCAAGTGGTTGTCAGCTGAACTTTAGAATAAAACGAACATTTTTTTTTTGCATCCAGTGGCCTTGATTTTATGTGAAACTCGCAATGCCGAAGTAACTTATTCTTTATTATTGTAGTTTTATTGTGTGTGGTGTTACAGCAGCTCCCGACAATAACAACACTGTCTCCGAACTTGACACTTCGTTTTGATTCGAGATGAACGATTTGCGCAGCGCCTTAAAAGTTTTGTGCCTGCAGACTCGAAATTTGCCTTACTGTCCCTTTTGCCTTTATGATGATGTGTCTCACATGCGATTCGATTTGCTTACAGCGAGATAGAGGTCGGGGAGAGGGAGTCGGAAGTGGAGGTCGCCTGGTCCATACTGAGGTGCCTGAGCCAAACTGGCGTGGATCTTGAACCCATCATCAACGTGGCCCACGTTCGGGCGCTGGCCAAACATGCCGAGACTGCACGCGACGGCAAGCAGATAGTGCAGCTTTTCATCTGGTTCGCTCAACATGGCTCTCCCGCAGGTACGTTCCCTGGCTCCCGGCTTCCTTCGCTCTCCGGTGACTTGTCAGGCGGCTTGCTTGTCGACGGTCCGATATTGAATTTGACCAGGCTGATGTTTGTGGTTGTGTTCACAAGTCGTGAAGGTCAGGTTGTAGGACCAGCGCAAGGGAGCTTACAGCTGACTAAAAGTTGGGGAGTTTTTCTTCTAATTTATTAAACATATATTCTATACTACCGAAACTGAAGACTAAATGACGTTTCATATCCCGTTATAAGGAACGATTTGTGTTGTCCCGCCGTACCTGATGAAATTTGTAAGCGCTAATACATTTTCATTCATACAAATGTAAAAAAACGTGGTTAAGCTTAACTTTTGATTAAATATTTAAGTGTATATGAAATATATATATGTATATATAAATGAAATTGTCTACTGTGATAAAATAGTTTTTTAATGTCTGTAAGTTTAAATAAGGCCAAAAAGGACAAGAACATTAGTGAAACATGTAGTCATATTTTTAAATTATAGTTTTTTTTAGGGGGGCGGGGGTGTCTGTTTTTGCCCTCTTTTAAATTTATGTGTGTACTATGATAATATTAAGATTTGCCGATTACAAGCAACATCTATAGTATACATCGTGTTTCAGTTGTATATTTGTTGTATTCATATCGTAGGGAATTGTTGCGTTGTGACTTTTCCATGAAAATATGCGGACGTTTTAATACCCCCACACTTTGTTTCCTCGAGTCTAGGTTTCTGTCGTCAGGACGATGATTGCCGCCGTTTACAGGGAAACGTTCTTATTGTCTTGATTTTATGATGCTGGAATGCTGAAAAAAATCTTGACTGCCATTTGGTTTGGGCCGGTCATTACACAATATATATATGTATGCACTTCCACCGTGTATTCTAGCAGCTATTTTGGTTATAGTGGTAAGCCGTTTTTCTCCATTTTTTTTCCCCTGAGGTTGGCGACAAGTTAAATAATTATTTTACTTCCCCAATCGACTCTGATTCAAATACAGGTACTTTTGTTACTCGCACTTCCTAATTCTTCCCTGAAACACTTTGCTATTTGTGGTAAATTGTTCCAATCCCTTATGAGTCCGGTCCGCTTTAAAAATGAATACTTCCAAACACCAGTTTTGAAGTCGCCCTGCCCAATTACGATCCCCTCTACTGTCATAATTTACTTCCGAAAACTTTGATGCAGCGTTCCTCCTCCCCTGGTCCTTGGCCTGCGACCGCTTTTAAAAAAGGAGTCCTGAGACGTGAATTTTGTTTTCGCTTTCCCTGACGTATCGCAACCTGGTCGACGAATCTTCCCATCTCCGTGACCAGGACATTGTCGGCCGCCCTCTGTACCCCCTTTCCAGTGCCTCGGCACCGTTATTTTCGGAACGGATCCCAAGAAACGCAGACCCGCTTCTAGTACTGGACGCAAGTTCCTGTGTCTTGCTATTTCCCCTTTTTTTTAAAAAAAAAACTGTGTAACGAAATGTAGTGACTTCCACCCACGTTTACTTTCTGTTCATTGCCGCTGAGCTTACAATTGAGCACTATTTTTTCAAGGTGATGCCTACAATAGCTTATTATTGGCCCCCCTCTTGTTACAATTTATTTTCATTTTGTTAACAAGTGCCCAATCTCTTATTGTATCTTTCATAACAAGGCATAAATTCAAATGAACTAATGAAGGAAAATAGTCCCTCTCCCAATGTCGCAAGGAATCAAGCAAGCCAACACAGGTTTCCTCTGTTAGATGTCTTAAAAGTTAAATGAATATCTACATACACAATGCGTGACGACCACATCAACGGATTTAAATGGCCAGTTTCCGGAAAGGGTACGATTCGCCAGTCATACGAGTTGAATGGGTTAATAAGAAATCAACTTGAAATAGAAAAAAATATATTCTGAATGAAGCCTTCTACGAATCATGTACGGACCAAAAATGTGTCAAGTTTGGGAGGATATAACTTAAAGCGGGGAAAGTAATGTCATAACATGGCACAAGGCCAACAAAATATAGTGCGTGATCTGCCGTGCGGTGTTTTCATTACACGCGTCGTCCTCTCCTCCCGCAGAGCTGAAGAAGGTCGTGGGGCCGTACCTGAAGGTGTTCGTGCAGTGCGCCGCCGGAGACGTGGAGATGCTGTCGGCCATAGTGGACCTGCTGACGCAGACGCCTCAGCTGCTGCCCACGGGCCAGGACCTTTTGGCGTTCTGCGAGGCTCTGGTGGCCGGCCTCGCCAAGGTGCCCGACGTCAAGCCCGACCCCAAGCTCATAGAGCCGTTCCGTTCCAAACTCAACGCCATCCGGGCCTTCTTCGAAGGTCTTCTGCGCCGGTCGGATGGCAGGGACGAGATCTTGCTGACGTGCCTTGGCGTGGTCTACAACGCAATCTCCAAGAGCGGCGAGTCCTTTTTTTTTCTTTCTATTTTGTACCAGACCTTTGCGATAGTGTATTTATAGGCCTGCTTTTTGTGTCTTCCTGTCGTTCCTGACTTCTCACTTCCAGAGATTATTGTAGTCAGTTTATTAAAATTTGTTGAAAGACTGATTTTTATTTAGTATGATGATAATTTTTCCCTATGTTAATCAGGCACGTAAATAACGAAAACTATTATTTAATTTTGATTTCAAATTTATTTAGCAGGAGCTTTTGGCAGCATCGTGCAATTTAGTGTGTGTATATATATATAATTCTACGTGACTGTGCTGGTCTACACGGAGCATTTATCGACCTTCTGAGTTCCAGAAGTTCATGTGAACCTAACACACTCGGGAACATAAAACCACGAATTGTTGGAAATTTACATTGAAATTATTTTTTTCCTTGTAAATTTAACCACGTCTTGGCTCCCGCTAAATAAATTTGAAATCAGAATTAAAGTATAGCTTTGGTTATTAACGCGACTGATTTGACTTAGGGAAAAATTATCATTATCTAGTCAAGTTTTATTTTTTCAAGTTTTTGCACGTCCTTTACCCTCCGTTTTTTGTGCCGACAGCTGTGTCGGAAGAATGCCAGGCTCTGATCATAATCTTGCACCTGGTCGACACCGAGATGATCCCGCGCGCCGTCAGGACCATCTTCGAGAAGAACCCCGACGGCCTGGTGCTGAAGAAAGCCCTGGAGCTGTTCTGCAAGTGGATGGTGGTGTTCCCGGACGCTGGCTGCCTGAAGATGTGGATCTTGGCGCTCCTCGACTTGCTGGAGGCCGAACGCAAGTACGAAGTGTTGAACGACGTCACGGAGTCCGTGATAGGCAGGTTCTTCTCCTTCCTGCAGTTGCCCTTCTACAGGAACAGCGTGGCGCCGGTGTTGTGGAGGATGCTTTTCGCCACCCGCCACAACCACAGCATATTTCGCAAGGTACCCGCCGGGCGCGTTTTATTTCATTGGCTGCTTCGGTCTGTTGGCGGTATTAAAAAAATATATATTATTTCTTGCTTATGAAGTTCAACATCCAGACATGTTCCATAATTTGGAAAAATTCTGTCTTATAAACAAGCAACCGAGAAAGATAGAGCTCCAAATTTTAACTTAAAATCAGATTTAAAAATATTGCATTAGATTTTCACATAATTCTCCTTTTAATTTGACTGATGTCACATCTGTCGTACTTTGAGGGAGATTTATATTTCAAAGTTGGTTTGTCTCCTTATTCAGCCTTAAAAAGTCCTTTTATTGGTCTTTCCCAATTGGTAATTAGTACTCGTCGGTAATCATCGCTCTGTCGGGTCCTGTAGAGAGATCGTTGGCGTCTAGTTGCGCGAGCAGAGGAGGAAGCCAATAACTGATTGCGGGCTAACGGACGTCGATGTCCGTCTCTTCAGTTTGGTAACCAAGCAATTAGTTTGAGATGAATTCATGGCGGCCTCTTGTCTGAAAACCCTATGAAATTATAGCCGTAATCAGAGTTGAATTAGAATATTTGAAGAAGTCTTGTAAAAAATTTATCGTTGCCACAATTTAAAATTTCTTCAGGTATGGAGTGCACAAAAATAATAATAATAAAGCCCAAAATTAAAGTGATCAGAGAATTTTTGTAATATTTTATTGCCACAGGGCATCATCGGATCTTTAAATTTATTGTTTGATTAAGTCGGCCCTGATGCACCGGCGTCGTGTAATCTATCTCTCTTTTTTTTTCTGGTGTCACTTTTCGTCAGGTTGCGAAATTCATCCCCAACGTGTGGTGGAAGCTGAAGGGCGAGAGGAAGACCGGCAACGACCAGGTTCTGCTCTTCCTCCACACTTACTGCAGCTGCATGAAGAACGAGATCCCGATGTTTGACCGTGACTATTTTGAAATCTCGCGAATCCTGCAGGTGAGTTTGCTTTGTTTGTTTCACACAATCGGCAAGGGGGGTTGGGGTTATTTGGATGTAACACTCGGTTGGCATGCGTGAGTTATCAATATCGGTGACCTCCCGGTCCGTTCTTCAGTCAATGTGTTCCCCATTAATCCGCTATCCCTTTTTGGGATTTGCTTTCAAGCAACTGCCTTTTGTGCAGCGGATAATTTTCTGCTGCGTGCAACGCACGGTAACATGTAGCTACAATGGATTATAAAATATCTATCAAGTCCTTAGTAAATTTAAAAAGTCTCTCCACCCTCATTTAATTAAGGTTTACAAGGCAAAAGACGTGTTTAATGCAGACTGGACAGGAGTTACATAAACAGTTCTCTGTGGCTTGTGCTGCCATCTTCATCAGGTGTACTCGTCACTATATGGGCTTATATAATTGCTTCAGAGTTGTTGCCACGTAGCCGTTTATCTATGCCGATTCACCATTGTGTCCTAGGACACAGGCATCTTAAACGGGTCTGGAACTTACGGGTTCACTGCCAACAGTAATTGCGTCTCCCTTTTCCGTGCCTGCAGATTGGTAAAACATTGGGTCGGTCCCTGCACTTCGCTTTGTCGGAAACCGGTGTCCTTGTTCAGGGGGATCCTTATTTCTACAGATTCCAAGAGGACGCTACTGGACCGGCCTGTTGCCCGGTCAAGAATCTTGGTTTCTTTAAAAAATTTTATTCAGTCGTGGGCGCGTGCTCGTCTACTGCAGATTTGGTACGTTGCCTCAGCCGGATGCGCCTGTAATGTTCTGTGCGACGTTTTCTGACGCTACAAATCGTTTGTCCCGGTATAGGAACAAATTTTCCAGTCCCTAGAGATTTGTTAAAAGGGGGTTCTACTGCATATATTACAATAAGGACAGAAAACTGGTGGCTTACTGAATTGTACAGATGGCAGGCACCGTGTGTGTTGAATTTTCGGAGGCACCGCCGCCGCCGCCCCCCCCTCCTGCTGTCGACCGAGCAGGAAAAATTGTTGTCGAGCAATAGACCCACACCCCGGCCTCAAGCTTTCTCCATCAAGGTCGGGGAAGAGGCGATGGGGGGCCGGGGACAGATGCACACATACATCCACATGATAACTCACGTATAATCTCAACACGCGCGTACTAAAATGGGTAGAACTCTGGGCCGAGACCAAAACTGTAAACTTCGCACGGCGCTTGCATAGACACTCGCCGTTGAAGAACGAGCCAGGAAATTTGAACAAAGAGGAAGCACGACTCTGGGCTGGACCACTGCAAGCACTTGTTAACTTTTTTCCCCCCTGAAGGTAAACAGAACTTTTATTAATAATGTTGCTTTCTGTATCTCTTCTGTTACAATTTCCCCTTGTTTAGAAGACAATACTACAAAACATCTCCTTTAACAACTGACTTTCCTTTCCTAGTTCCGAGCCACATGCTGCTGGTAATAACGTGTGTGTGTGTTTGTTTGTAGGAATCGACGCCCAGGCAGCTCCAGAGTTGTTCGGTCCTGGAGAGCTTCGCCCTGTGGGACAAGGACACCTGCGACGAGGAGATGACGTTCTCCTTGGAATCCGACTCGTCGCACTCTCCGCTAGCTTCCCAGGTGGACTTTGAGTCCTTCACCGCCGACATCGCCACGGTTCCGAGGGGCCGGGCGGGGTTGATAAACCTCGGCAACACGTGTTACGCCAACAGCGTCCTGCAGGCGCTGCTGATGACCCACAAGTGAGTAACTATATATATGCCACGTCACCCCCTTCCCCCTCAACGGTCCTGACGGACATCGTCTGACCTCGGACGCCTCTCGACTGTCGCAGGTTCTGCTTTGGGTTGCTGGAGATGGTGACGGAGGACCGGCAGCCGCTTCTGTGTAAGCTGCAAACTCTCTTCACCCTGCTGCTGTTCTCAAAACGATCGGCTCACTCGCCCGTCGACGTCCTCGACGCCTGCCGTCCCGCCACCTTTTTGCCCGGCCACCAGCAGGACAGTTCAGAGTTCCTCATGTGAGTGCTTGCTTACTTATTAAACTTGCTCAAATGTCTCGCTTCACACCTTTTTTTTTTTTAGTTATATTTGAAGTACGGGGAAATTCCACGCGCTCTAGCAATGTAGGAAAATCAGATGAACAAAAGTCTCGCCAGTAATCGTTTTCTTTAATCCGACCGAAGAAACTACATCGCCAACTTTAGCCTCGTTTATATATTCCCTATCATTCGCATGCATAAGTAGCTTTTCTACCAATCCATTCGGTCTCATTTTTTCATATATCTTATATATATATATCGCTTATGTCAACTCCATCATTGATTCTTAAATGGCCATTTTTGACTAGGTTTGTCATAATATTTTACTCTCCAGTTGCAAAAATCCTGCTTGATGGATCTTGAGCTTAAAAACCTGCTTCATGTTGCCGGCTTAACATCACTCTGAACAAATCTTAATTTTTTGCTCCGCGGGAAAACTTCTGATCATTTCTTCGACTATACGTATTCTGGTCACTAGTTCTGTCTCACTGGATGTTCAAACCTGTAATCTTGTATTTTACCTCGAGAAAATGGAAATTTTTTGGTTCTTATCAAGAAAATGAAAGAGCGTTTCTCACCAAGCAAAAAAGGAGCTAGTCGACGGCTTTGAGAAAGAGAGAGAGAGACACCATATAATCAACGCCACCGGTCAATGTTTCTGTGATGAAACCGCTTATTAGTTCCGGCTCTCACGATCGAGAGAGAGTATTAGTTCCGTACGACGTGAGGTATGGCGGGATACAGGATTACGAAATAAGTCTCTTCCTAAAGCAAGTAGAGAACTTGATCAAATGCAACCACACAGTTAAGAATAAAACTGGGAAAAAAATACACGAAGGTTATGATTTACCGCAGGGCGTCTCGTTGTCTGTAAAAAAAATATCATTGCTGGTGATCTGGACAGAAAAATTGAGAATTTTTGGTTGGGCCTTTTTTTTTTTAATATATACATACCTTCCAAAGTTCTCCTACGCGAACGTGGTTCGACTTTGGTGGAGGAGTGTGAAGATGGTGTACTACAGTATAAATATTTTTAATGCTTACATCGGTCTTTGTCCACACGGTTAGCGCATTCACTCAAAAAAAATTTTTCTTTGCCTAATGCAGTGATTAGTGAGTAAATTTTTTTTTTCTAATATAATTCTCTGGCTCCACAACCTTAGACCAAACGTGCAATATTGAACTTTGTGGCGAATTCTGGCGTTGTCGGGAAAACTTCACAGCGGGAGGTTTCCACACACGGGTAACACGGCGATTAACACGCGACGTTTCGATGACTCGGTCGCCACAACGTCAAGTGTAAATAGCTGCGTTGCCCGCGTGGAAACCCCACACCTCCCCCTACACCCCCCGAGAACTGTTGCTTGAGCGACTGCACCGGGAAGGGCTGCGATCTTTGAAAACATCACAACACTTGCGGGGAGTTGACACCGGAGAATTATACGTACTAAAGTAATATTTGGATTGTACGAAAATAGGTTTCTTTAAATTATCTTAACATCCTTCTTGTCCGCAGTCACTTGCTGAATCTCGTGAGGGATCAGGAGAAGGAGCATTCTCCGCCCTCGCCAGCCAAACAGCCCACGTCGCCAAACTCGGTGTCCCAGGGCGGCGACGGAGGCGACATGGCGGGCGCAATGTCCCGGTGGACCACCGAGGAAGACCTGACCACGGGCTCCGTCCTCGAGAGGAAGGCGGTGTCCCTGGCCGACTGCAGCAAAGGTGAGGAGGAAGCGACGAAGGTCGATTTACTACGTTGGTGTGCCACGAACACGTACGTACGTGCTGCTGACTGAAGCACGGGCAGGAATCGCCTCCTCATGTTGTTGTGGTATTGGGCCGTAAGACTGGTCTGGTTCAACCCTCCGTCCTAAACCTATCTTGCACAAGCCTCTTCATTTCCTCATAACTACCGCATCCGCCGTAACCTGCATAGCACTTTCACCCTTGGCCTCCCTCTTCTCTTCTTACCCCACACAGTTCCCTCTAATGCTAATTTTACAAGACCCTCGTGTCTTAAAACATGGCTTATCAATCTTCGTATTCTCTTGGGCAACGTCCTGTGTGTCGTCCGCTCTTCCCCTATTCTGTTTAGAACTTCCTCGTCAGGGATTTTTGGAAGACACAGTTTATAGAGAAATAACTTTTATAAGTGTGGCAGAAGGATTTCGGGATTTCATTGCCATCATAAAAAGCGATTTGTTTGAATTGCTTTGAAAATGATTTCAATTCTGTGTAACCGAAATACACAGACTGATTACGATGTAAAATGGAATACGTTGCCATCTTTCTATCAATTTTTTTATTAAGTAGCGGCATCCTTTATTGGGTGTACTTATTTCAATTATTAATTCTTTTAATTTTTTGGTGTCGTTATTTCAATTATAAATTCTATTAATTTTTTTTGGTGGTGTTATTTAAGTTATAAATTCTATGAATGTTTGGTGGTGTTATTTCAATTATTAATTCTTTTAATTTTTAGTATATTTATTTCAATTACTAATTCTTTTAATTTTTTTGGTGTTGTTATTATTAATCAAATTGTTAGCTGTAACAGTTATCCCCTATGTCACATTTTGATTAGCTGGGGAAAGCCTACAATATTATTAATACAGGGGGTCCAAAAAAAAAATGTATGTACCCAGACTTGAACTGTCGCTACTGTCCTGCCTTTTTTTTTTTAATTGCAGGTGTATTTAATTATTTTATCACAGCACGGCAGCGTTAAGCGTTTATATCATGTGTAAACAGCTAACTCTGCCATCGTCTTCACGCGGTTAACGTTTTGACATGCTTACTCTGCACATAGTCTTCAGGTAGGAGTCAGCTGTCGAAACGTTAACCGCCTGAAGACGTCTGCGGAGTCAGCTGTCGAAACGTAGCGTTTTACAAAACTGTACAACCCCGGGTGAAATCCCGAGAGAGCTTTTCTCTCATCCGGTCCGTCCAACCACCGGGGAGGGCCTAAAAATTTATTAACGTACCCAGACTTGGAACTGTCGCTACCGTGCCGCTTTTTTTCTTTTCTTTTTAATTGCAGGTGTAATTAATTAATTAATTAATAAGAGCACGGCACGGCAGGAAATCGTTGAACATTTGTCAACATGAATTTTCAGAACAAACGATTCTTGGGTTTCCGCCCTTTCGATCGAGAACGATGGCAGGGCACGCCGTCGAAACGTCGTGGCTTAAACTCCATTTAAGGGCGGAAACCCAAGAGTTGTTCGTTAAGGGAGGTAACGTTTGACCTCTTTTTTTTTCTTCAGACAAATTTATTTATTTAAATTATTGTAGAAAAAAACGTTTACTCATTTTATTTTCGGGTCACATTCATTCTCCTCGCCACCTTCTTCAGGTTTACCTCGCAAATTACCGTTCGGTGTCCCCCGTGGCAGTAGAAACGCATAAACAAATATTGAATCAGTACGTAGAAGTTTATAAATATGTATTGTAGAAGATCCGGCGTTCCTCCGTATTCGAGGATTTAAATGCTTTTTTGGGCGCCAGGTGTTTTTTTAATATAACTACCAAAAAAGTGGATTTTAATAGCATTAATCTGACATTTCAGAACACGAGAAAAATTATCACTACATGGCAGGGCGTGGTCTTTCTCCTTCACATCCTTCTCCTTTCACTACCCCATGACGACTCACTTAAGTCTCGCCAGACAATTGCAACTCGCAAGCTGCTGGCCCGCATTGTTGCGTGTAACTTTTCATGTTACAATATACATACGGTTGAAGTCAATCGCAACGTGTCTTGCATGTGTTTATTACTGATGGTGACGTTGCAGAGTGCGAGAACCTGAGCGGGACGCTGTCGGGCTCCGAGGACAGCGGCATCCACTCCATCTGCGGCGGCGCCTCGTCGGACACGTCGTCGAGCGACGGCGGCGCCGCCGCGGCTGTGGCTGCTGCTTCTGCTGCCGCCGCCTCCGCCGCGGGGGCGGGCCTGGGCCTGGTGCAGCAGACGTTCGGGGGCCGCGCGCTGACCTGCTACCGCTGCCTGGCGTGCAACACCGAGTCGATGCACAGCGACGCCTTCACGGAGCTGCAGCTGGCCTTCCCTCCCGAGGAGGAGCGCGAGGAGCTGGACGTGCAGACGCTGCTGGACTACTACGTGACGACGGAGCGCCTCAGCGGCGACAACAGCTACCGCTGCGACAGGTGCGGCGACCTGACGACGGGGACGCGCTCCGTGGCCGTGCTGCGCCCGCCCCCCTACCTCGTGCTCGTCATCAAGCACTTCCGCTACGACGGCGCCTCGGGACGCCACCGCAAGCTGCTGCGGCGCATGCGCTACCGCGAGGAGCTGCGCCTCCCCGTCCTCGGCTCTGGGGGCGGCACCGCCACGAGGTGGCAGCCCTACTCGCTGTACGCCGCCGTGGTGCACTCGGGGAGGGCCGTGGACCAGGGCCACTACTACACGGTGGCGCGCGAGCGCTCGGGACGCTGGTTCTACTTCAACGACGAGAGCGTCGGCGACTGGAGCCCCGGGGCGCTGGCCGACGCCCGCTCCCCCGACACCCCCTACGTGCTGTTCTACGCGCGCCCCGGGGAGGCGCTGCAGCCCCCGGCGGCGGAGCTGGCGCTCGAGGACCTGCAGCCGCGCCTCCGGGAGGCGGTGCTGCGCGACGACCGCCAGCTGTGGCTGCAGAGGGACCGCAAGAGGAAGGTGCTGGCCTCCTCCTACCCCTACCACCGGCGCCACCACCACCACCGCGGCGGCGACGACGACGACGCCGCGCCCCCCGGCGGCTGCGGGGGCCTCGACGACGCCCCCAACTTTATATACTGACGCGCCCATGTATTTGTACCGGACCCCGACATGTTCCCTTTTGCTTAATTAAACCGTTATGGAGGTATAAAATGATGCCGTCGCTCTTTACTGTCGAGACTTCTTCCCCGGCCGGTTGGTTTCGTGTCTGGCTCATTCTGCCGTCCAAAGGAGAAAAATGCCTCGGGCCGTTCCCTCTCGAGTCGATTTTGAGTTAAAATAACTTCTCCTGCGCACGCCACAAAACTTTTGCTTGGCCAAGCGGTTAGTCCAGCCGGTTGCTTGGTTTTGTGTGAAGTGTGTGTGCGCGTGCTGTCAGACTGAACCGGCTTATTCTGTCATCCGAAGGAGAAAAATGCGTCGGGCCGTTCCCTCTCGTGTCAATTTTTAATAAAATAAACTCTCCTGCACACGGCCAATCATTTACTCCGGCCAGTTGGTCGGTTCTGTGTGTGTGCGCGCACGCTCCGTCAGACTGAACCGGCTTAACCCTGCCGTCCAAAGGAGAACAATGCCTCGGGCCGTTCCCTCTGGAGTCGATTTTGAGTTAAAATAACTTCTCCTGCGCACGCCACAAAACTTTAGATCGGCCAAGCGTTTACTCCGGCCAGCCAGCCAGTTGGTTGGTTGGTTTTGTGTTTGTGGTGTGCGCGCACACTCCGTCAGACTGAACCGGCTTATTCTGTCTTCCAAAGAAGGAATGCAGGTTTTTTTTTCTTTTGTCTTACAATAATACATTACTGTCATTTCTACGTGGTATATAATATTTATTCAGAGAATAAATAATTTACATGATGTAATGAAATGATACTGAGGATTTTCTTTCGCTTCGTTTCGATTTTATTTGAATTGGAGTCGGCAGTCGATTCCCAAATACCGGGGATTAGGGGAGACGTAAGCGAGTCTGTTGGTGTTGATGGAAATTGGTGCGTTTTCTGTCGAGGAGTGTGTGACCAAGCAAATGGAGGCATCGCGAGCTTCGACCTTCGCACGAACCCCTCGTCTCTTTGAAAATGGTTTTGTGTGTACCAGGATGTACGAATGTCTTATAAATTAATTGTAATACATTTATACGAGGATTATTTTCAAAAGTCGTAAATTTTTTACTTGCTGCAGTTTCTACGCCTTTGGCCAGCAGCGTTGCTCGCAATCCTAGCCGGGTCGCAGATACAAAGAGCGCTTCATTGCTAGGGATCGTTCCTTCTAGTTAGAAACATATATAACTAATAATTTCTGATTTTATATTCCTCGACCAGATATCGACGAGCACTAGATACAAATTTGACTCTGCAATTTTTTTTTCCTAACGGGGTAACATTTCGTTTGGGTAGATGGCAAAGATTTCGTTAACTTGACAAACGTGTTTCGTTTTTTATTCGCGTCGAGATGCAGTTTGCCGCAACTTCCTTCCTTCTTTGGGTTGAACCTCGTGCTGCCGGTAGGTAATGGGATGAACTTGTACCGCCGGTATTGAGGAAAACTCTGCCTTTCCTCCTCCTCCTTCCCTCTAGTCTTTCCTTGTTCTCAACAGATTGCCACCGATGAGCAACAACTCGCCTTCGATTCTTGTAGCAAAATCTGTTGGACGCTCCGACTTTCTCTTCCCCTTCTTTGACATCCTGGTCGATTCTCCGTCTCTACCTCCCAGCCGTCTATTGCCACGCTGCTCCTCGACGTCTTCCACCGTACTGATCAGGCTCTACGCCTTCCTAGCTCACCTCCGTATAACCCTCCCTCCTGCAAGGGAAACCGTTTTTCCTGCCAATCCTCGTGAGTTCACCGTCCGGCACACGTGGGGAATGGCGGCGTCGTCCTCCTTTGAAAATTTTGAAGCAAAAGACAAACTCGCTGTTATGAGTACGCAGACAGACACCGCCTACCAGCTCCTGGACAAACCCTTCGTACCTGGCTGTCGCCAGTTGGAATGTTCTCGCTAAAATTCTGCATTCTTTAAAAATTCCATAAATTAAAAAATTTGGGGAGAGTCTCGCTGTAATGCATGTACCCCAAGAGACTTTTTTTTTAGCGTGGGCAAGTGAAAATCTTGTAAAGACACTATCTTAGGGTTCGTACTGGATAGTGGTGTGGGATTCTACCTTCCCTCCCGCCTTTCCAACGATGACTGTGTGTTCCTTCCTGTGGGACCGGCCTTGGACATTACTTCACAGGAAGCAGCACTCGTAGCGTCAAGCTCTCTGTCTCCTTTAAACATTATTATTTCTCTCTTTTTAGTAATTTCTTAATCTTTGAATAACTGTAGAGGCGCATGCGCTTACTTTATTCCAGTTATTAGGTGAAAGGAGCAGCAGCAAGCAAGCATCGTATTGGGTACCAAATTTTATCTGGCGTTATTGAAGTTCCAATATCGCTTTCTGATGCTCGTCACCCACATGTGAAAGTCTAACCAACCAGGTAGGTAGTGGGGGGTTGAAACCTGTGAACTTGAAGGTCATTTATAGTAATGTTAACCGAGGTACCTGTTTTTTTTTTTTAAAAAAAATACGGAGTATATATATTTATATAATTTTTTAGTAAATTCTGTAATGGTTTCAAAAGACTTCTCACACCAGAAACGATATGTATAGATTTTTTAGCACGTGTTTTGAGTTTATTGCAATGGGTTGGGAGAGAGAGAAAGGAAGGTCTACTTTTTTTTTTTTGGTAATGGTAACAAGCTACACGAGGTTGATCCCTGAAGCAGGCAACTCCCCTTGAATAGCATAGGAAGGGAATATAAAAGGAGAGAGGGGGGGAGGAGGAAGGATGCGGAAGGTCAAATAAAAGTGCTTTATATAGAGGTTGGCAAGGCTCCGTTTCCTGAAGAAGACAAAAGAATAAAAAATATTTTCAAGCGTACCAACCAGAGGTCACTAAAATCCCCTGTAACGGTTACATACATATATATTTTGCGTTCTCATACGCGCACGCGAGTGGTCCTCGATTTGATACCTGATCTCTCGAAAACAAAAATATATTTTTTTTCCCCCGTGTGAATGGATTCAAAATATATCTTTCTCAGTAACTGAATTACAAGCGCATACGCACTGGACTTTCCGTCTGTCATGTTGGCGACGCGCTTTTTTCCCCACCAGACGCCAGTTAGGTTAGGTTAAGTTGGTGTCGTGACCGAGAAGCAAACGTTTCGGGGGAGGGAATGTCTAGGTCCAGGTCCTGATGATCTTCATCTTGGTGAGCGGATTTCCTGCTGCGGCTTGCCGTCGGTAACAAGAGGTAAAAATAAAAAAAAATTATCGTCTGAAAACTTTGTAAAGAGAGAGAAAACCAAACAATTTATTCCCAAATTAAAGTTGATGAAGTAAATTTAAGCACGCTTCAAATAAGCAAATATTAACTGAAAAAGGTTAATAAACATTGAGTTTACAAGGAAATTAACAAAATACTGTTGGTGTTTTGTGTGTGTATATATATATATACACACACACACACATATTCTCATTTATTTCCGTAGAATACATAAACACCGCTTACCGTTAAAACATTGAGCGGTTTGGTACAAAACAAAGGAATTAAAAATTAATTCCATTGATTTCGGTAGAATATATAGAGTTTATTAACATTTGTACTGAACAAATTTGTTTATATTTTAAATTTCGATACTTACAAGAGAGTTATGCATTAATTGACATTATTTTTCACGGTTAGTTTTTTGCAAGATTTCACAAATATACGTAAAGAAAAAATTTATCCCCAATTTAAAGTTGATATGAAATAAATTTAAGCACACTTCAAATAAGCAAATATTAACTGAAAAAGGTTAATAAACATTGAGTTTACATGGAAATTGACAAAATACTGTTGGTGTTTTGTGTATATATATGTTAGGTTTTATTCAATGATAAATAAGGATAACCTAAATAGTTACAAACTATCTGCCACAGTGCACATGATGATGAGTAGTTCAAATTCAGCCTAAATAAAACAACTAATCCCAATCTTAAGATAATATTAGACTTTAACAGCTGCGTAACAGGGTACGTAAACTTCTTCCCCCTCTGTTACTGTTTTAGAGTTCATCTCGGCAAGGGAACGTTGTGCCAAGGAACGATGAGCGACTCCTCGGAACCCGCTGGGAACCACGGGACGGGCCCAAGGGCGTACAGGTGCGTCGAGTGCGACAAAACTTTCAAGCGGAACAGCCACCTGTCGAGGCACATGAGGATCCACACGGGTGAGAAACCGTTCCGGTGCCCCCTGTGCGGCAAAGCGTTCTCGGCCTCCGGTAACATGAGGACGCACGTGAGGGTCCACACCCGCGACAAGCCCTACAGGTGCGTCGAGTGCGGCAAAACGTTTGCGGTTTCCACGAATCTGAAAGAGCACCTGAAGATTCACACGGGTGAGAAGCCGTACGCTTGCGCCGTGTGCGGGACAAGCTTCGTGCAGTACAACCAGTTGAAGACGCACCTCAGGATCCACACGGGCGAGAGACCGTACAAGTGCGGGGAGTGCCGCAAGGCGTTCAGGGATTCGGGTAGCTTGACGAGGCACGCGAAGGTTCACACGGGCGAGAAGCTTTACAGGTGCGCCGAGTGCGGCAAAAATTTTTCCACCTCGTCCAACTTGACGAAGCACATGTGGATCCACACCGGGACGAAGCCCTACAAGTGCGTGGAGTGCGAGGCGAGTTTCACCCAGTGCAGCAACCTGAGGACGCACATGAGGATTCACACGGGTGAGAAGCCATTCAAGTGCGCCCGGTGCGACAAAGCGTTCACGGTGTCGAGTAATTTGAAAGAGCACGCGAGGACCCACACGGGGGAGAAGCCGTTCGAGTGTGCCGAGTGCGGCAGGACGTTCTCGTCTGCTGGCAGCCTGAGGAAACACTCGGTGACCCACGGCGCCGGTGTGACGGCGGTGATGCGAGAGGCGTGGGACACTTGAGCGGGATGTAACTCCTTGCTGCTTGCGTTACGGATGCTTACTGTAGATAAATAACTGAAAAATCCAGCCACAATTTGTCAGCGGACAATGTCGACATTAATATTATACGTCTACGACGTTTCATCCATATGTGTGTGTGTGTGTACTTTGTGAGGTAATTTTAAAGCAGACAAACCTATATACACATGCAGTTAATTTTGCTTCATTTACAGTCTATAAATAATATCATCAAAATGCATGTCTTGCGTGTAAGATGAGTAGGAATAAGAATGCAAGAAGCTTTTTATTCAATATCGATATTTTGATCGATGAGAAAAAAAAAAAATTGGCCTGGAATTTTCATTTATAACCCAAGATAATTCTGCATTGTTGATTCATTGAGTCCGGTGAAAATAGTTTTACTGTGAACTGTTGAGACGATTAAACAAAAGTATAGATCTATATAGATTATAATATCGATAATTAAACGAACGAGTTAAATCAGTCTCCGTTGTTTCTTTTAATGTAAATATTAAAATGTTTAACTTTAACGTCCGCCGTGTGTAATTAAACGAGTTGATGACCGTTGTTGTACAGGCTTTATCGTATTATCTTTACTCGTAACGACGTTTCGGCATCTGTTTTCTTTTTCTGTGCCCCCTTCGGGTTTTTTCCCCTCCCCGTAGAAGGACGACGCTTCCCGTTACTCCGATGCCAACATTCAGCCTGGCGATGATAACTGCTTGTGCGAAAAGGGAGTTGAAGTGTCACTCTCTAGCATACCGTCGGACTTGTGGTGTAATTGTTTTGGTTACGTTTTGACATTGTTGTGGTAAGATTTTCTTTACATATTATTTATTTGTTTTAAAAAAAGAAGATGTCTCAATTTCACCGCCCCAGGGTTAATTTACTGTGCAATTTTTCTCTACAGGGGGAGGAAAAACCTTGAAGAAGGCATAAAAAAAACAGCCGAAACATTGTTACAAGTAAATTTATATAGTGAAGCCCGTACAAGGTCGTCAATTGGTTTAATCTAATATTAAGCGTCACTTTTTGCCTCACATTTTCAGCCGAAGCAGTCTTGGTGGAGTGAGTTGTTTGTGGAACTGGCGGAGAGTTTCCTCCACATCCTCCGTGCCGTGAAATAAAGGGAAAACTGCTAATTAATTACTAAATTTTAATTGATGGGTTTTAAAATTCTATATAAAGGGAAGGGAAAACAGTGCTACTTGACACTAAATTTTAATTGATGTGTTTTAAAAATCCATATAGAAGGAAGGGAAAACTGCTAAGAGTTAAAAAAATTTAATTAAACTGCTACTTAATTACTAAATTTTAATTTAAGGGTTTTAATAATCTATATAAAAGGATGGGGGAAACTTTCACTTTATTACAAAAGTGTCGATGATAAAGGCTATAAATTAATTACAAATAGTCGGGAGGAGGCTTAATCGTGACGTCTTAAGATTGGGGGATAACTTTCCTACTTAAGCCATAAATTTTTACCTGAAGACGTCTCAAATGAAAGATAAAACTGTGTAATGTTAAGCATTTATTTAAAAAAACAAACTGAGGAATTAACTGATTTAACTCTACACTGATATTCCCATATAAAAAACGTCAATTTTCCCGTTGGAAGTCCGCAAAAGACGGAGGGAAACGACATGTTCTTCTCCTTCTTCCATTTACTTTGTCCAAACAAATTAAATAATTTGTCACTTGGATTCTTAAAGTGTGTGTCAATTTAGGTTTAATGTACACGCGTATATTTTTTTAGTGCACAATGCCGATATTTTTCTAATGAATTAAAAAGTTATTAACATTTTTGTAAGCGCGGCCCCCTTTTTATATGTATTTAATAAAATTTAGCGTATTTGTAAAAGTAAACGAATGTGATTATTGTGATGAGACTGGTTGACCAAAGTTGTCCCGCGTAATTTGTTTACTTGGGTGTTTGAGATCCACGGTTTCAGTCCAACCACACATATATATATATAAACTTCTACGTACTGATTCAATGTGTGTTACGTGTTTCTACTGGCCAGGGACACCAATCAGTAATTTGCGAGGTAAACCTGAAGAAGGTGGCGAGTATGTGCCCGAAAAAAAGAAAGGTTTTTCTACAATAATTTAAATAAATAAATAAATTTGTCTGAAAAATGTCAAACGTTACCTTTCTTATTTTCCCCCCGAAACAGACGCAAATGAGAACGTTTTGTAAAACTTCCTTCGTTGTTGGCCCAACTGCACTTCACAATTGACGAGAATTGCTCCCGCATACCCTGCACATTACAACATTAAATTAATCATCCACATACCATTTGCACCTGTAAATAAATGGGGGGTGGGGGGAATCTTAATTAATGAATTTAATAATTGGGTTTAAATAATATATACATTTATTAATTGTAAACACAATTATTTTAATATGGGTAGTGCGTGTATATATTATGTCCAAAAATAATTAATTAAAATGGGATTGTATTAGAGATCTCAGGGTATTAATGGTTTGGGTGTTGTTGACCCACGTGTAGCAGATTTCCTGTTCGCTGACGAAACTGAGATGTATTCGTGTGCGTCTCGCTGTAATTTCAGTGTTGTGGAACTTGAAGCAGCCGGTCGACAATAGCTGCTGCCTAATTGAGGAAACTCCACTTTTTTCCTCTTTCTTCCCTGCTTCCTGGACTGATCAAAGCGTGGTCCACCTCACCAATCTCCTCTTGCCATCACCAGAAATCTTTTTCTCCGCCACTCTCCTTCAATCTCCTCTCGTCGCCATCACCTGCAAAAATCTGTCCCAAATTGTCTCCGCCAGCCTCTTTAAAACCTTGTCCCCACTTATCCGCCACCTATCACTAGGGTGGCAGGGATGGATATCCTCCAATCATATCCCTTGTTTCATTTGGGGAACACACACACACGACACCCGGTCACCAAATTCCCAGGCAGATTAGGACATTCATTCCGAAACCTGCGAAGAGGAGTTGTCCGAGCTTTATGCTCCAAGCCGCAGTCCCTTTGTTATTATTCCGAGCCGCCAAGACGGCGCAAGGAAAAACCAACCCCCTTCTTCCTTCCTGGCAAGTGACTTGCTCATGCCGGAATATTTGTTATTTAAGTTCCCGTGTTCTACTGCGCTACAGTTTAATGCAATGGAAGTTTTTCATATCTTCTAAAGACACTATCTGAGGGTCCGCACTCGATTCTACCCTCCCTCCCTTCCTTTCCAACGATGACTGTTGTGTGTTCCTTCCTGTGGGACCGGCCTTGGACATTACTTCACAGGAAGCAGCAGTCGTAGCGTCAAGCTCTGTCTCCTTTAAACATTATTATTTCTCTCTTTTTCGTAATTTCTTAATCTTTGAATTACTGTAGAGGCGCATGCGCTTACTTTATTCCAGGTATTAGGTGAGAGCAGCAGCACCAAATTATCTGGCGTTATTGAAGTTCCAATATCGCTTTCTGATGCTCGTCAGCCACATATGAAAATCTCGAGCAACTGAAGCACACGTGGTTCTGGTGTCTCACATTCAGAGGGCGCGTGCAGGTGAATTATCTACGGCAAACCTGTACAAGTCTGCAGCCGTGACCGGTCAAGAGTTGAGGATGATGATAATTCACTTCTCCGTGTTGCCGATCAATCCAGTCTTTAATTGATCTTATTAACAACCTATGGGTCCATCAGCCCTTTATTGGACCAACCTTATCATCCCCCAACGGCGTTGCCATTCTTCATATGTTTTGAGCCTCTCTCGTCAACTCTCTTCGCCTTCCAGACCTCTGTTTGTTTGTAGTCTGCAGCATCCCCATCGGCCAGAATGTCTAGAGGAGGAGGCATTGCTGCCACCACACAGACAGCATCGTCCTGTAGTGCACAGAGCCTGTTTTCATATCGTGATTGTGTGTGTTTGCATCGATTAGATTTGATTAATTAATTTGGCTTTTCCACAACAGGAAAAATGGAATGTTTTTTAACAAAGAGTTATCTGCGTGAAGGTGACGGTTCTCGTGATTTTTCTACATCGTTGGAAACAAAACCGAAGCCGATGACTATCTACTGAACCACAGAAGCAACCAGACCACGGGAAGCCACGATCAGCGACCAATGTCCCAGTCAGTCATAGTTACTCCGCGGTTTACACGGACAGTCAGTACTCGGCCCAGTCACGACCAAGCGAGTGACTCGGGAAAGACGGACAACGGAAGAACTTTCTATACACCTGCCGGACAGTTTTTACCTGCTTCCAAACCGGTTCCTTTTCAAACCGGGCACTCTACTGGATCTTCCACTCAGTCTAGGAGACTTTGGTGTGCCAGAAGTGAAAAATAAAACTGAAGAACTCGGTGCACAAAGGTATTAACTCAAAAGTTTGAGTTGTATATAGTGAAAACAAGTCACCTGTTGAGTCTTCTATGACTTACACTTCCATGACGTCATTCCGGAATGATGTTAGGGGACCTACAGGTAACAATTAAAGGTTGTAGTCACAAGTATTAACCTTGATCGGACCGTCATGCACTCGCAGAAGAGTTCAATATGAGGATTAATAAAGGGAAGTCCAACGTGTTGGAGTTTACTACTATGGGAAACACAAAGGCCTGCCTGTCAGTTACGACTGAGTGAGTGATTCGGGAAACGCAGACAGACAACAGAACAGAAGAACTTTCTATACGCTCGGCAGAGTGAACTCTTCCTCCCTCCCTCCCGGCTGCCGGACAGTTTTTTTTACCTGCTTCCAAACCGGTTCCCTTTAGTCTAGGAGACTTTTGGTGTGCCAGAAGTGAAAAATAAAATTTAAGAACTCTGTGCATGAAGGTATTGACTCAAAACTTTTTGTGTTGTATATAGTGTTGTTGTATTTGTTGCTGTTTTAGTGGCACATTTCAAAGGTGGCCAAAGATTTTCTCAAAAGAGAAAAAACCTGAGCGAGTCATGTAGGAGGACTTGTGTACATATGTTATGATAAACAGAACAAAACATTTCCCCCCTCAAGGCCGTCCTGGGGTGCGGCTGTCACCTTGACGTGTCGATAACAAAGTAAAATGACGAGATTAGTTTTTCCTGTAAAAAAAAAATGGCGGCGCAGGAAGTGACAACTGGGACGAGCATATTTGCCTGAAACTGTAAGACCAGAAATATTTGGCCGACCGCAAAAGAGAGCGGCCATTGAGAATATCTTTAGACTCCAGAGCCCTGCGATACTTGAAGGTCCCCGGGCAAACGTAAGTGTTTAACCAACCTCGTGGCAGCGGTTGCAGGACGCACGGGTAAGGATGTGATCGCGATCCTTTCCTCGACACCTGTTTTCTCTCTATCTGATTTCATTACTACAAATTTTTACAGCTGTGTAAATAAATATAATCCAATTGAAAACGAGAAGAAAAATACATATTTGCTTTACATGACACATCAGACCGTTCGAATCGCAAGTGGACGTGAAAACCTCACGGCAACATTATTAACTTCACCGGAATTGACGACCCGTAAAAGATATGTTGAAGTACGGAAAAGATGAAAGAAAGAACACGTTCGTCTGTACACGAAAACTACTGTTGTCACGCACCAATGACATATCAATTTGGCATGAACATGGTTCTGGAGGAAAGAGTTCAAAATATCAGGATTAACAGAGGGAAAACCAAGGTCCATGGAGTGTAGTATGGGGAAACAGCGGGATAACAATTAGGAAATCCTTGCTCAAAATGTTCGTGTGGAGCGTGGACGATACGAGTTGCAAAAGGAATGTTGTGCTATAGGAAAATTAGATGAGTTGGGTGGATGGAGTGAGTGAGTAATCAGGAAGTTACAGACAGAATGGGGTAAAAGCAAACAATATGGAGGATAGAGAATGTAGATTTTGCCGACAAAGATGGAGGAATCACAAACGAGGAAATTCTAAGCAGTATGGGGGGAAAACTAATAATATGGAGGACGTTGACTAAGAAGAAGGGATAGATTAACAGGCCACGTTTTAAGACAAGAGCGTCTTGTCAAAATTAGCATTAGAGGGAAGTGTGTGTGTGTGGTGTGAGAACAGAAGACGGAGGCCGAGGATGAGCAGATTAGGGAGCATGTTGGGCCGTGCTAGTTATGAGGAGATGAAAAGGCTTGCTGAAGATAGGTTAACATGGATCAGACCAGTCTCAGGACTGAACACAACAACATTTAACATAATTATTTATTTAACATTAAACATTCACAATTTCATCAGCTGAACATTTTCCAACAAAACATAACTCTTTCAGTTCGTTAAATTAGGATTTGTTCAGAAACGCACGCACACCACATATCAGGGCTTTCCACTCGAGTGAAGTTTCACGTGATATCTTAGGGAATTGGAATATGTGAATGTTTTATCACATTCAACACACTTGAATGGCTTCTCACCCGTGTGAGTTCTCATGTGTCTTTTCAGAGTACTCGAATCTTTGTACGTTATGAAGCATTCGACGCACTCGTACGGTCTTTCCCCCGTGTGGACTCTCGTGTGCCTGATCAGGTCGGAAGATATCGAGAACGATTCGTCGCACTCGACGCAAGCGTACGGCTTCTCGCCGTTGTGAAACATCGTGTGCTTTTTCAGGGAACCTAAATCTCTGAACGTTTTACCGCACTCGCTGCATTCGTACGGTTTTTCACCGGTGTGAATCCTCATGTGGTTCCTCAAGTTGCCGTTCTGCGAGAATGTTTTGGAACAGACGGCACATTTGTAGGGTTTTTCGCCGGTGTGAATCTGCATGTGAGTCGTGAGGTAACAGGACCGCGAAAAAGTTTTCGAACACTCGGCGCATTGGTAAGGTTTTTCCCCAGAATGTGTCTTCGCGTGTCTCGCCAGGCTACCCGAGTGGGTAAATGTCTTACCGCATTCGACGCATTTGAATTGCTTTTCAAGAGAGTGATCCATCATATCCAATTTTTTTTGTACTTATCTGTAACACTGGGAAATCTAAATACCTTTTGGCACCTATATTTTAATATACTTTTGAGTACTTGAATTGTTCATGTGTTTAGCAACTGAAACATTGAAATTCTAATATCAGTTTTATTTCACCTTTGTTGATCCAATACGGTAAAACGCCTCAAATTAATTTTATTACAATGCGACATTCTTGTACTTCTTATACGGGATCCTAGACGAGAACCTCCAAAAACTGATGTCACAGTTGTTTCAACGAATCACCTGAAACCAAATAAAAAAAATGCGGTAAGAGGAGTTTTGTTTTATTTTTTTTCTCACAAATAGTAAATCAAAATTAAAACATCTGATATTATAATCATAAAATGAACTACAGATAATTTTGATTTTTTAAAAAAAATTCATTATATACCAATTGTTTATTCTTAACTTCCCACTTTTGCATAGTCCTTTTGCTCCGTATTGTTTTATCACATTTTGGTCGAAGCTGCCCTTTGTGACGGTCAAGTTGTGGGAATTTTAACACGTTTCACATATTTTCATCGAAAATCAAAATTACCGAGTTTTATATTAATTGTTACCAAATACACTGATATTTTAATAATTTTTACTTCAAAACATTTCGGCCTTTATTTTCGAACAATTTCCGAAGAGGAAAAAAAACACGACGTTCAGTACCTATTTGTACCTTCTTCAGGTTATTATCCTAATAATCAACACGCCAATTGTCATATGTATAATTACAAAAGGAACGTTAAAATACAACCTTACATTTTTGTATAATTTTTGCAGCAACACCTGAAGAAGTCCCAAATGTGGCGATAAAAGGCCGTTCAATCTAATTAGAAGCTGTCTGTAAAACTGGTTGTTAGTTTATATCATTTCTTTAACAAACTTTTATATCTAAGGCACACGGTTAGGAACAGACTGGTGTTGGAAAATAATTTTACCAGGCGTTTGGATACTCAATTACCGTTCGGCTTCTTATCGCATATATTTTCTATAGTATCGTTATTAACTTTTCTTTTTTTATGTATTCCATTGTCCGAGTAAGAAAAAGAGAAAAACATAGATTAGAAGAGAATCAGAGAAAAAAAACCAAACAAGATAGGTTCCCCCCCGCCCCCAAGAGAGTGATACCAGAGGGAACCTAAAACTCTGAATGTTTTACCACACTCACCGCATTCATATGGTTTTTCACCAGCGCGAAACATCGTGTGGTTTCTAAAGTCGCCATTTTGTGAGAGTGTTTCAGAACGGGTGACACATTTGTATGGATTTCTGCCAGTGTGTGGCGGAGAAACAAACGGGAGAAAAGAATAGCAGAGGCGCTAAACAAGCAAGTTATGTTTATCCCATGTGAAAGCGACATAGAGAAACCGTCTGGGCAGGAAAAGGGCTGCGAGAAAGAAATTAGAGTTAAGGGAGCGGAAATCAGAGAAGCTACTCCAACCAAAGAGGAATCCCTTTCCCAAGTTGATGGCACCTCAATATTAGAGAAGCCTTCGCCAAGTGTTGTTCCTCCCCCTTTAGGGCCGCAGCTGAAATTTTGGTGTAACATAAACTTCAATTTAATCAAAGTTTATTTCTAATGATAATGTAAACTGTAACAAACTATTATGAATTATGGAGATGACAGGAATAAAATAGACGGAAAGAAGAGTTACACATAACCTCTCAGGAAGGCAGTCGGCAGGAATTAGAATTGAACGGGTAAGAAAAGAGCCGTAATCAAGAAAGGAGTAAGACGCAAGGATGTCTATGCTGTTTAACTTATATATATATAGTACTGGAGAAGAACAAGAAAAGTAAAAAAAGAATGCGGGAAGGGAATCAAAATTGCAAGGAGGAGAAATAAAAAACACCCAACGCTTTTGCTGACGATATCGTAGCATTAGGGGGAAGCCGGGAAAAGAAGACTCGGAAACCATGATGAATGGCATGAACGTGGTCCTGGAGGAAACGTACAATAGGAGGATTAATGGAGGGGAGGGAAAAAGGTAATGGAGTGCAGCATGGGAGGGAAACAGTGGAAGAGATATTTTGACGGAAGTTAAGGTGGAAAAATAATTAGGTTTCTGACTCACGGCCGCTCATTTATCTATATTACATGGAATATGTCTTCTCTAAGGGTTTTGAAGACGACAGGAATAAAATATCAGGAAAGAAGGCTAATTCATAACCTCTACAGAGGACAGGCAGCAGTAATTAGAAATGAATACCCAGATAGGAGTAAAACAAGGATGTCCGTGCTCTTTAACTTATATATATAGTACAGGAGAAGAAGAAAAGTAAAAAAAAGAATGCGGGAAGGGAATCAAAATTGCAAGGAGGAGAAATAAAAACACCCAACGCTTTTGCCGACGATATTGCAGTATTAGGGGGAGTCAGGAGAAGGAGACTTGGAAACCCGTAATAAATGGCACGAACGCGGTTCCCTGGAGGAAAGAACGCAACACTAAGATTAATGGAGGGGAAAACCGAGGTGACGGAGCGTAACGGGCAATAAAGCTAAATTACATATTCTCAATTCTGTTATTCCTACACAGTACGAAACTTACACAAACGAACTCAATCTTCACCATTTTAATCAGCCGGTTCTTTTTAAACTCTAGCGTTGAAAAATATATATTTATTTAAAAAAAATACATTTATAATTTCTGTAGCCTTAACGGCAGCTACCTGTGTACCTCATTGTTGTATAAATACCAAACCTTTATTAGAAATCTCCCCCCCAAAAAAAGAAATTTTTTTTCTTGTTGTTCTTAAAAATTTGAGTGTCCCATGTAAAAAAAAAAAATTTCACCCTCTTAAACTGTACATCCTGTTCGGCTAAAGTTGGTTAATCAAACGGATTAACCTAACCCTCACGCATGTAACCGTGTAAATTATATACAATATTTTATTTTTATGTTGTTGTTTTTTTTGTTTTGTTTTTTTCATATTGTATCAAAATTGGCACAACTGAAAATCTGTAAAGATAATAGTTTTTATACATTAATAAAAATAAAATTTAAAAAAAACTGTACACAATTTGGTCCTTAACAATTCTGAATTTATTCATCATCATTAATCCTACAATACTGAACCCTTAATCCTTCCTCCCTGCCACGTCACTACAAATTTTTCAATAGTACTTCCACTCAATTATTTATTCATATATTTTATTATTATTTATTTTTTTGCTATTGCATTTATTTAATGCAATTACCAATGCAATACGAGGATAGGAAGAGTCAAGATTAAATGATACGACACATGATTAGACCATATTATGAATTAAATTTTTTTTAAATAAAAATTTAAACTTAAAAAAAGCAGGCCCACAGGCTGATGTTAAAGGGAATGGAGGGTTGACATTATGGGATGCTATGGAATAGGAACACTGTATTTTTTTTTGGAGTATTTTCTTCACAACAAAAATTAGAAGTCGCCAATGTCCCAAAAAAAAAATAATTAATTAGGCTTGTCTTCAAGGGAAGGGGAACTAACTTTTTTTTTCTTCAAAATTTTTTCACCCCCACACACACATTACAAGTTTCCCTCACTTCCTGGAGCCGAACCAATAATTATATGTGAGAGTATTACGCGTTAAGCTAAAACGGATGATGAAACGAAGGAATTCCAAAGGACTTACCTTACCTTTCAACCGAAATTTTTTTTTGTGACGGATTTCGCATCTTTCCACAAACTTAACCTTTTCCACAAGGACGACGGGAATTTTTTACTCACCAGGATAATGATAAATACTGTTATCGTTTATGGCGGTGATGATGATGATAATAATAATAATAAATGCAGCGGAGGTGAAAAAAAAATAGTCCCATCCGCGTTTTCCTCTCTTTTGCGACAGTAAAATTTGTAACTTTTCCACACAGACAGACAGACACAGTCACTAGCGGCGGCTGCTCAGGGAGGAGCAAATGGATGCGCGTTGCCAACCCGCCAGACGGAAAATATACTGTTTCAACAGCAGCTGACAAACTTTCTCAATTCTTCAGCTACCGAGAATTTATTTATAATAATTAATAAAAATGCTCGTGTAACCGCGTGGAGGTTCATTCCGGGTGAGTCATGAGGATTGAAAAAAAATATATATCTGCGACTCGGGGCTTTTCTGCGGTTCAAGTTGGCGACAGTTACGGTCGGGGGAACAAGTGACTGCCTCTCTTTGTGTTTATTCTTTTCAACCTCAAATATTATAAATACGTATATATATATATATATATATATATATAACATTTCCTTGAATTTTTTGTTTACATCCCGCAAGAGCAATTAATATATAATAATATATATATTCTTTGCTCTTGGGGGATGTAAACAAAAAATTCAAGGAAATGTTATAATTTTCTTTATATATGTATTTCTCGTGGTATTCATTCCTAAGACAAGGTCTGATCCACGGCAACCTACCTTGCGCAAGCCTCATCGTTTCCTTACAACTAGCACAACCACACACATACACTTCCCTCTTTTCACTTCCGGCACACCAAAAGTCTACTGGACTAAAGGGAACCGGTTTGGAAGCAGGTAAAAAAAACTGTTCGGCATCCGGGAGGGAGTGAGAGTTCACTCTGCCAAGCGTATAGAAAAGTTCTTCTGTTCTGTTGTCTGTCTGCGTTTCCCGAATCACTCACCGAGTCGTGACTGGGCTGAGTACTGACAGTCCCTCGCAGCCCTTTTTTACGGAGGAATATTTGGCCCACGTCCGCCGTTATTTGGTCCCTTTCCTTTTTATTTCATAGTTACGGTCGTTTTTAGGAGGAAAAAATTAAAGCTAGGTTTACACAGGGCAGGGGCAGTGATGTTGGGTTGCCTGTGCACTGCCTACCGTTTACACCATCTTGGGCAGATAACACTGTCCCCCCACACTTCTTCAGTGACAACTCACTACAGAGAACTCTGACGCATATTTACATTTCTCTACTGCTATTTTTTTGCAACTGTGACAGGTTGTAATGTTGTTGCTGTTGCATAGAGTCGATGTATTGTTTATATCAAGTTGAATATTTTTCCCCTCCTTTGTGCCCGACGCATAATGTCCATAAACAGGAACTAATCACTTTGTATTTGTGACGTAACGAGGAGGAAAGTCACGCTACTGTGCTATAGATACAGTTGTTTAGTTAATATTGCTTTATATTATTATAATAATAACAACAAGAGCCAGCGCCTGTTCTCTGAAGCTGGTTTCCAGTGTTTAATTGCCTCGGGTTTCTATTACTTGTTGTTTTATTCCACTTAAAGTTGTTAATTACTCATCAGAACGAAATTAATTATTTTCCATGACGTGTGATAGTAAGTAGTGTGTTTATAGCTACACATCATCATTCTTTTGCGTAATTTTTTTCCCTCCAGTTAAAGTTTGTGCCGTTGGAGGCTGGACAATAATAATTATTTTTGGAGAGGTTAACCTAAAAATTTAAAATAGTCTCATACACAGGTGCAACAAAAAACGAACTCTATCCTAAATGCTTTCTGAACCAAACTACTCGCCACTGCTGTTCACAACAAAGACATCCACTTACTCCAATCGCACACTAAACCAAACACTGCACACGTATTGAAAAAATGCAAAATAACTAACTGTTTTACAATGGCGCAATATCGATAGACAGCCCCTGACACTCTATTGTTGTTCACAGTCGATAATTGACAACCGTAACTGCCACTAACTGGCCTCCCATGAGGGCAGAGTAGTCTAGGTCAGTCATCACTGACACACTGTCCACACGCTCCAAGTAAAGTGAGGCAGTGATTGCTCCTGCAGGTGTGTCAGCGATGGATTGGACAGTTGTCAGCGCAGCAGTGACGTCGTATGTTGACACGTCACTGACATCACTGCCCCTGTGTGCGTGTAAACCTAGCCTTAGGTACACTTAGCTGCTCCCTAATTTATGATGACCATCATAGAGTAGTTCCCAATTAGTTTTGGCCGCCCCCCTCCCCCAGCCCGTTTCTGAATTTTATCCAGGGCATTGATGTGCTCCACTCTGTAAGGATCCCAACTCGCTGCCACCGTGTCCCCTACCATAGGTGTAACTAGAGAAGTGTAAGCAGCAGCTGCCTTGTACCTTTTCCTTCAATATCCTGTTTATGAAGTGTGAACGACCTCCGCGTCATCTCTTTACGTGTCCGTCCGTCCCCCACAGTTTACTTTCTCATTAAAAGTTACACCTAGATATATTCACACGTTTCAACTAGCGGCACGTTTTCGATTCCTATTTTATATCCCCTATGGATGATCATTTTCGTTTTGGTAAAAGTAATTGTTTTACTCTTAGATGGATTATATATTTATTTATTTATGTCCATTGATGAATCTTATCTAAATCTTATTGTAGAGTGGTTTCATCGTCTATATTAATCTTAGAATCTATTCCCGTCGACATTCACAAAAGCCGAGAACATTATTGGCCCGATTACACTTCCCTGCCAGCGGTACACCACATATGATTTCTATAACATCTGATAGGTCTATATCTATATAAAAATAAATATATAATCAAATCGAGTAAGAGACTAAACATACATATGTACTTTATATGGCGCAAGACTGATAAGACTTCATTCCGCTCATATCCCAAGTGCACTTAGAGCCTCATGGCAACTTAAACTTCACTGGATTTGGATCGACTAATTCATGGTGGATGCATTCCAATTAAAGAAGAGATGAAAGGAAGGACTCATTTATAAACTACTCTATTGTTACACACCGGTGACATAAGATTAATATTGTATTTAACTCAAATCTTAGCATTTAACAATATATTTATTTAAAATTAAACATTCATAATTTCATCAGTTGAATGGTTTTCAAAAAAAAAACCTTTCAGTATTCCAATTTTTTGGCTAAACATAACGCACATTATCAGAAGCTTTAAGGAACTCACGGTCTGATATTACAAAACAGTTAAATGAGAATTATTCAAATCACACACATCACGTTTCAAAGCTTTCCACTTGAGTGAAGTTTCATGTGATTTCTTAGGGAACTTGAATATGTGAACATTTTATCACACCTAACACATTTGAAGGGTTTTTCACCCGTGTGAGTTCTCATGTGCCTTTTCAGAGTACTCGAATCTTTGTACGTTATGAAGCATTCGACGCACTCGTACGGCCTTTCGCCCGTGTGAACTCTCGAGTGTCTTACCAGGTCGGAAGTTATCGAGAACGACTTATCGCACTCCAGGCACGCGTACGGCTTCTCGCCGCTGTGAAACATCATGTGTTTTTTTAGGGAACCTAACTCTCTGAACGTTTTGTCACACTTGACGCATCCGTACGGTTTTTCGCCGGTGTGAATCCTCGCGTGCTTTTTTAGGGAACCCAACTCCGAGAAAGATTTATCGCACCCGACGCATCCGTACGGTTTTTCGCAGCTGTGAATCCTCATGTGGCTCGTCAAGTTCCCGCTCTGTGAGAACGCTTTAGAACAGACGACGCACCTGTACGGTTTGTCGCCGGTGTGTACCTGCATGTGCGTCGTGAGGTAACAGGACCGCGAAAAAGTTTTCAAACACTCGGCGCATTGGTAAGGTTTCTCCCCGGAATGAACCGTCATGTGCCTCGCCAGGCCGCCTGACTGGGCGAATGTCTTATCGCACTCGACACATTTAAATCGTCTCTGAACGGAGCAATTCATCACATCCAATTTGCATTAAGTGCGGGTGAAAACTTTCAACTCATATGTGCGCGGTCAACACTGGTGTGAATCCTCGTGCAGCCCGATTCCGAGAACGTTTTGGCAGTTTAAGAACGCATTTGTTATATACCACCATCGCTTCCGAATTACACTTACAGCCTCTTGTTACACTACCTGAAACTTGGAACAACCTGAAGAACATTTGGCCGTCAATATTTTGATATAATATTGGAAACACTTGTATTGCTTATGTTCTTAGTAACTTATCTGGAAATGAAAACTTAAAAAAATTCTAATCACAGCCTTATTCACCTTTGTTGATCCAATATATATATTTTTTTATATATATATATCAAGATGGTAAAATGCCTCTAAGTAACTGAATTACAGTGAAACATTCTCGCACTTCTTGTGGATGTGGAACCCAAAAAAAACAAGGGCCACCAATAACTGAGACTGAGACAGTTGTTTCATCGATTCACCTGAAACCAAATAAATTGTGTGTTAAAGAGTAATTTATTTATTTATTTTTCTCATTATGTTTTTTTGATTTTCCCTCACAGTTAGTTAGTAAAGCAATTAATTACTGAAAATGAAATAAATAAGTGGCCAGTTTATACAGCGACAGGTTTAATTTCCTTCAACTACGTTTCTTCACCTCATTATAAGTATATTTATCTATCCTTTATATAATAAAATAATGTAATAAATGTGTACATACACAGCCTGACTCATTCATCCCACACACGTCCTTGAAGCTCAGCTTCTTTACAAGGATCTAAAGGAATATGATTATTATTATTATTAGGTTCTTCTTTATTGATAAGTGAAAATAATTTCACTTTATTCATGTGTGTGTGTGTTTTGTGTTGTGGTTATTCAGGTAACCATCCATGCTCACCTATCTTGCGCAAGCCTTTTCACTTCATCATGACAACAACCATAAAATGCATAGCGTATTCCCTCCTTTGCCCTCCATATTCTTCTTCTCTCTTCCCCTTCGACTTGTTGTTTAATGAAGGTTAAGGTGTTTAACCACAGCCATTACTTTTTCCCATTTCGCCGCATGCGGAACCTGGAAATTCAGTTTCGCCAACGTGAACCACAGAAAAACCCCAAATCAGATTTATAGTTTTGACCCCCGCCTTCATTAAAAAAGAAAAAAAAACAAGCGTGTTTTTTTTTCACACATGTTTATGAAACATGACGCCGTTTCGTTTCGTTCAGTGGACGACCTGAGAACTTGGGAAGTGCGGTAAACGTTTTCCTTTCTAGTAGGAAAGTGGTTATTTTCGTTTGGTGTGTTGGCAACCTTTCCGTGTGTCTGCCGTAAAAACCAAACTACGGAACTGTCTTTATTAATAATATCTACTGTAGTGAGTAGATTTTTTTTTCCAGATTACCGTATATTTTTTTAAACTGTGTTTTTTGTCTGCTTTACAATACTTGGAAAGTATTGACAAAAATCTATTTTACTGCCCAGATTCAAATCACTGGACATTTCAGTATTTATTACTATTACAAGATAACAAACAGGACGATGCATTTTAAAATAGTTTTAAGACGAACTTGTTGATAATTATTTACATTACATTGATAGGGAAAGGACAGAGAGATAGAAATTTGGTGACAGATATATATATATAAATAAACTTGTATAGATTTTATTTTTTAAATTTAATTAATAACAATGTTTCGGCTTGGCAAATCTGTTCACCTATCAATCATCTCTCCAACCAATCTGTATCTGCACACCTACCAAAATGTCCTTTTTTTGGGGGTTAAGGGGCAACATGAGGGTGAGAGATCCTCAAGCAGGCAACTCCCCTTTAATAGCATAGGAAGGGACTTGAAAAGGGGGGATGCGGAAGGAAGGTAGAGCAAGGTAGTCCCCCAGGCTATAGTGTAAGGATCCTCCTACCCTCGCGGTGGTGTTTCACCTCAAGGTGATGCATGGAGGGGAAACCTGCATCAGGTAGGTCTGTGGGGTGCTAAGTGGTGGGGTACTACTACTACTACTACTGCGCCCTTCTGATGACGACGGGGAGACTGGATTGCCACTGTGTGGGAACAACGCAACAACAAACCCACCTCCATGCGTGCCAAGATCAATATTGAGAGGCAGCTGGCCGACTGGTCCGATGGGAGGATCAGCGGACAACAACTCTTACCCTGGTATGACGAAGGTCTTCAACCCCCCCACATACACCTTTCAAACTGCCCAAGGTCGTGTCTCAGCCTGCAGGAGTATTAAATTAGCTACCTTGGCCATGGACCAAGGGGGGGAGGAGGGAAAGAGGAAAACCTCCACTCATTTCCCAGCAGGATATCCTCGGCACCTATGCTCAATTTCAGGCCAAGCACCACTTGTTCGTGGCTTACTCGCTAGCTTTTTTAACCCCTCATGATGGCCGTTACCTTCTTGACTAACCCTCGCCATCAGCTGTCAATCATGTGTGTGGCGCCCGCCCCGCATCTGTCCTCCCAGCACCTCGAGCCACCGACTCCTATACAAGTTCCCTGCTGCCTTGCGTCAACACGATCGCGTGACCTCACCCATGCAAATTCACTGAATAATGTACAGCCTAGCATGACCGCATTCTACTTGCGTTGGCCGGCAACGTCACGCACACAACAATTTGCGTCTGCGGTGCCACACATAATATTGATCATCTGCTGGGGCTGTAACTTAACATGTTACTATATAGTTTTATTATATTTTGAGTTCAAATCACAGCAGAAAAGGAAGGTTCTGAATTTAAGGAACAAAATATCAAGCGTGAACTACTTTTAATATAAATTTATATTAAATTTTTTTTGTCGCTTACTGGATGTTTTACTTTTAATGTTGGCGGGTTCTTAAGTAACGTTCAAATGAACAAATCGTACCTCCAAAAAAGATTCGGAATTCGCAAAATATGTGTATGAGCAACTTATTCAATCAGCCTCTAAATATAGTAAAACATCAATAAATATGCTTAATTTAATTAAGTTACTAAAAAAAATACATAATTAGCAAAAATGTACTTCATTATTGCGTCAACAGTTTATAATTGAGGAATAACATTTCTCCTTACTGCCATTTTTTTGTCGGTTGACTGAAACAGAAATTCTCACATCTATCATTTTCAGCCTGTGCGACAAATATGATTAGAGGTTGGATTCATTCATGGAAGTGCATTTACAGACGATTTTTAAGACCAGACTTTGTGGGAACAATTTTTGTCCTTTTTAGTAAATACAACCATGGGCACACTTTGCTCAGCTGTGACCCAATATTTGAACACAAAGTACACGGCCAATTCACAAAATTTCAATATTCTTAAATATAATGTTGGACAACTTTTAAGAAAATAATGATTTCGAATCAAAAAAATAGTATAGAGCTTAGAGATAAGCAAATTAACAATATAAATATTTAAAAGTCAACAAGATAAACATTTATAATGTAAGCACTAAAGTGGTCCTTTTTTATTTGCTTCATCTGATTACATCCTCAATTGTGAGTTTTCAACTTGATGTGCATCATCATGTGTCTTGTCAAATTATTTGAACTCGTGAAACTGTTATCACACTCACGACACTTGAAAGGTTTATCGCCCGTGTGAACCCTCGTGTGGCTCACCAGGTGACGTAACTGTTTAAAAGTCATGTCGCACTCGTCGCATCTGTACGGTTTCGCACCCACGTGTCTGCTCATGTGTTTCTTGAGGTTGCTCGATTGCGAGAACAATCTGTCGCACACGACGCACCGAAAGGGTCTTTCGCCCGTGTGAATCCTTATGTGGTCTTTCAAGGTTCCCGATTCTGAAAACGTTTTGAGACATTCACCACATTTGTACGGCCTCTCACCCGTGTGCGTCCTCGTGTGACTGTTTAAGTAACTTTTCGAAGAGAAGGACAGTTCGCACACGACGCATTTGTACGGCTTTTCCCCCGTGTGAATCCTCGCGTGTTTCGTCAAGCTGCCCGATTCCGGGAACGCCTTGTCGCACTCGACGCATTTGTAAGGCTTCTCACCCGTGTGAATCCTCATGTGCCTGGTCAGGTGACCGGACTGGGTGAAAAATTTGTTACACTCGGCACATTTGTACGGCTTCTCGCCCGTGTGTATCTTCATGTGCCTCGTCAAGTTGTGCGTGTTGGAGAACGCCATGTCGCACTCGACGCATCTGTACTCCTTTGTGCTCGTTCGACGTTTCAAAGGCTCGTCCATTTTTGTCGTGCGACGATTCCTCCCGCTGTGTCTGAAACATTATACATAAATGTGTAATGTATTCTGTTAAATAGTTCTAAAAATGTAATTCTCAAACTATTTTTATAATTGCATTTTCACTGACACCGCTGCAATTTATTAGTAAAAAAAATTATGTTATTAATAAATTTTACCAAGGTAATTTAGATCAAAACTGAAGGCGGCATATTTTCTTATTTTCATAAAAATTCCTTGTCAGAACTGGACGAGTTTGGTACTGTCATTACCCTCCCCCTCCCCCCTCCTTGCCCTGGTCAAAACACAAAACTTGAGCACAGCAAATACGATCTATGTAACGTAGCTGACATCACAGAAACACTGTGACGTCATGGGCTCGGTGGTTGTTAATGTAAATAAATAATACAGCACCTATCGCACCCGAGCTTCCACCCTCCTTTTATCTTGCCAATCTTCATCTCCCATGCGAGTTTAGATCTTTCCTTTTTTGGGGGATCGCCAGTGGAATATTCTCAATGGCCTGGCATTCGTCTCAAATGTGCATACCAATTCAACCTCCTACCTTCCGTTCTATCAAAGATGTTTAATGATTTAACCCCCCTCAATTTCTTAACCCTTTCTGTTCTTGTCACGCCACAGCTGCGCCTCCATCGCTCTTAACTTTCCTTCATTTTCCTTTGTTATTTCCCAAACTTCATAACCGGATAGTGCAATACTTTTCACTATTGTCTTGTGGTCACCTTTATTGTTATATCTTTACTCCATATAATTGCTCTATTTGGGGAACAACACTGCCAATTCAAATTAAATTCAAACCAAGCAAAAGAGAATCCTTAAGGGGTCTCGTAAAGGAGCGACAAAAATTTCACACTGCCGGCAATATTTCTGAAAAAATTATGGCCCAGCAATATTATGGACGGGCAATGTGTTGCAATGTATATCCCGGCCGGCAATATTGCGGCCACATTGCAACCACAGGAACATTTCCCTGCTTACACACGTGGCACAGCAGCAGCAGCAGCAATATGGCCGAAAATGAAGTTGTTATTAATTAGCGCATCGTTAGTTAGTGGCTGGAAATGAGAACCTGGTTTAGACCTTTTTTAAATGAACAATTCACAATCTAAGCAACGAACTGGTTCTTGATGATTATCTATTCAAAAACGTCGCCTTCTACGTCACAGGGAGACTTTGAATATTTCCTTCAAAAAAAAATAGAGGTCATCGTAGGGGGGAAAAAGGAAAGGACACGGTGATGGGGGGAATATACAACACAAACAATCTACACGAGATTGGCAATTATCCAAAAATTAATTTGACAGGAACGCCCTGTACATCTATGACGTATTTATTCAGTGTACGATTGAAGGAGGAGTTGGCCGACCAAAAAAATGAGGATGATTCAGACTTAAATTTACCTCGGTTATCTTATCGGCTGACGACAACAACAACAAATGCGGCATCCATGTGTTGAAAGATGGAATAATGGACACCTTTCTTTCTCTCTGTGCATGTTAATCACATACACTATTTTCAATTTTGTAACTTCATTCTTTTAATATTGCAATACGCTAGGGTCAACTTATTATACCAAACTTGATGAAGGTCGTAGAGGTAAAAGTTTTCATATGAATTTGAAAAGAAAAATCAATGATTAATGTAAAAAAACAACTATCGTGAATAAAAACCACACAAGAGTTGTCTCAAAATATGTTGTTTATTTTCAGGACGTTCCGGGGCCAGAGCCATAATCAAACTGGGATTTTTTTTTTCCTTCTTAGCTTCTTCCTTCTTGAGACAACAATTCTGTGGTTTTTATTCTCAATATAGAGGAAAAAAAAATTCAATATTGTTTGCTGAAAAATTGGGCTGGATTTTTTTTTAAAAAAAAATATTTGAACTACTGAAATTAATTTTGAAAATAATTATATTTAAAATATATCGTGCATTTAATAACTGAATGTAAGAAAGAAAATTCTAGTGGAGTGTAAACAAGCAATAACATGATTTCAAATCTAACCTTGAGCTATTTACTTATTTGAACTCAACTCTGCATTGGTTTGAAGAAACTAACCTCTTTATGACAAAAAGATTCCAGTACGTGAACTCCGCCCTCTAAATTAGTAATTATTATTATTATTGTTGTTGCCCGAATTAAATAAACAACAGCGTTATCATCTTGTCACTTCCGATTAAACATAGGTAAGAAATTACATTGCCAACACAACAGAAACAAAATTTCGCACTACACTTCGACGACTGATCGATATCGCGGGGGTTTCTCTCCCCTATTTCACGAATATATATATGTATTTGAAATGATTCGTTGTTTATGCATAAATTCTCACTGATGTTTACAGGTTTGAACCAGTGTAAAAAAGAAAATGTTTTGATGAACTAGGGTTTTCCGTTATTAGACGTTGGGACCACTGAACAGCAAAACCAAAAAAAAACAAAAAACCCCTACAGCATTTTCTTCCTCCAGACTTTTAAAACGAATAAAAAGACTGCCAAAAAGTCAGCATATGTAAATAATTTATCGCTTTTTAAGAAATAGCGACGTTTCGTCTACATTCGGAGACTTCCTCAGGCGTACTGCAAACATATTATTACAAGAAATTAAATGTGGGTTCTATGTTACGATTTTTTAATTTTTATATAAGGATATATATATATATTATTATATATATATATATATATGAGATATATAAATAGTTTATATAAAAAAATAAATATAGTTTTTATATAAATATATATTGTATTGCCAACCATATATATAGTTTTATATATATATATGGTTTTTATGTATATATATGTTTATATATATATATATATATAAATTTATAGTTTATATATATATGGTTTTTAGTATATAAATATACTTTATATATATATATATATATATATTATATATATATATATATATATTATATATACGGTTTTTATGTATATATATATATATATATATAGTTCATATATATATATGGTTGGCAATACAACTTTATACATATATGTATATGTTTCGGTGCCATTTTCGTCAAGTCACTTCGACCTTTATATAAAAACTATATAATTTTGATCTGTACAATTGAATCGGAAATTTTAAATAATATACGTATAATCCTCATCTTAAATTTTTATTCCTTATTATTAATTAACAATACATTAGAAGTATCAAAGTATTTTTTTTTAAAATAGTAAATACAAATAATTATCTAAACAATTTCTCTCTCTTTGTGTGTGTGTGTGTGCATATAATATAGTACATACACGTTAAAGAAATAAAATATGCAAATGAGTGTATGATTTTCTTGTGACAAATCGAGTGATAATTAAATTCCAAAATCTATTTTGACATTGTTAAAAAAAAAAGGAAATTGCATTGCGACTTCACCAAAGACTATTGCGACACTTTAACGTGGAAAATAAATATTCAAGTTAAGAGATGAGAGAAAATCTTGGGAAAAGAATTTGTGGTAATGTAAGCAGCAGTGAAGGTTGAGCTCCAGCATCTCGTACTCGTTACGGCTGATCACGTCTCTCTGGGTTTTTCCCCATCCCATTTACGACTGCTTGCCGGTGTGAATCCTCATGTGTCTTGTCAAGTTACTCGAGATTGAGAACGTTTTATCACACTCGCAACATTCAAACGGCTTTTCACCTGTGTGAGTCCTCTCGTGGTTTATCAGGTGGCTGTGCTGTTTGAAAGAAGAACCACACTCGGCACACTTGTACGGTTTATCGCCCGTGTGCTTCCTCATGTGTCTGTTGAGGTTGCCCAACTGTGAGAACATTTCGTCACAACTGACGCACTGAAATGGCTTTTCACCGGTGTGAATTCTCATGTGATTTGTCAGGCTACCCGATTCCGAGAATCTCTTGTCACACCGCGGGCACACGAACGGCTTCTCGCCAGAGTGAATTCTCATATGCTTCGCTAGATGTGACGACACCGAGAACGTTTTCTCACATTCCGCACACTTGTACCTTTTGTCACCCGTGTGAATCTTGATGTGCCTCGCGAAATTGCTCAAGTCTGAGAACGGTTTGCGACACTCGGGGCACTCAAATGGCTTCGCGCCGGTGTGAATTCTCATGTGGCTCGTCAAACGATGTCGACGTACGAATCTCGTACCGCACTCGACGCACTTGTGTCGTTTCCCGCCCGTGTGAAGGGTCATGTGCATTTTTAAAGAATTCGTATACGAAAATTTTTTGTTACACTCGACACACTGATATGGTTTCTCGCCAGTGTGAACCATCGTGTGTTTTGTTAAGTCAGACGATATGTGAAAAGCTTTGTCACACTGGGAACACTTAAACCGTTTCTCGCCCGTGTGAATCCTCATGTGCCTCGTCAAATTACTCGAGGTAGAGAAGGTTGTGTCGCATTCGACACATTTTAAATGCTTACTGACGATTTGACGTTTGTCCACAAAATTCAAAGGTGTGTCCATCTCCTCAAACAATTTACCCCAGGGGCGGTACCTAAAAGACGACAAAAATAAATATTATATGAACTTTAAAGAAAACCATAAATACAGAACCTGTAATATTGACAAATTTGTTATGACAAATAAAAAAGAGCCAAAAATCTATTTTCTTTAAACTAGTTACAATGAACTACCTAAAGGCTTCAAGATACACAATTTAAAAAATTTGGTAAAAAATTTAAATAATTGTATCTGGCAAATTGAATTTATGTATGTCCTATTCATTGCAACTACATTATATAATTAATAAACCAATTTATAAACTTGTATAGACTTTATTTTTTAAATTTAATTAACGACAATGTTTCGGCATATTTCCATGCCTTTGCCATGTTTACGTCCCATAGAGGAAATATTTACAACAAATTTAAACTGAGAAAGAAAAATAAAATTAAATAAAGTCCAGCTTGACTTTACCTTTTCTTAAGGTTTAAATTTAGCGTCTGTTGTATGTAAATAAAACAAATTTATGACCTTGCAGCAGACTTTGTTATATAATAAATTTACTCGTAGCGACGTTTCAGCACGTTTTTACGCCTTCTTCAGTTGTTTTTTTTCCCTCCTCCCACAATAGTGTCAAAACATAACAAAAAGTTAAAAAAATGTTGTTAGGAGTAAATTTATTATATAATAAAGTCTGCTGCAAGGTCATCAATTTAAACCTTAACGAAGATAAGGTTAAACAGGACTTAATCATTTAGACGGGAAAAATTTGTACGGCTTCACGCCAGTGTGAGTCCTCATGTGGATTGTCAAGTACGAGGATCGTGAGAACGCATTATCACACACGACACAATGGTACGGCGTATGGGCCGGTGTGACTCATCATCGTATATGTCTTGTTAAGTGTGAGGATTTTGAGAATGTTTTACCGCAGTCATGGCAACTGTAAGGCTTTTCACCAGTGCGAGTCCTCATGTGCCTTCTGTCAAGTTGCGAGAATGTTTTATTGCAATCTACACCTTTCCATGGATTTTCGCCGGTGTACATCTACAGGGTTTGCTGTTAATCAACTAAAACTCATACCTTTATAATTATCTGCATTTGTGGAAATTTTTATTAATATTGAATTGATTAACTCCTGGTTAATACTGCATCTTCCGTTGTCGGCCTGATGTACCTGAAACCAAATGAAAGATATTCTTACAACCACAGGAAAATTTTGTATCGGTAAAACTAGTGAGTTATGAGCATAAATTCTTACATACTTCTTATACAGGGAAAGCGTGGAACAACACATACCTTGCACTTAGTCATGTGAGAACACTCGACAAGGGGAGGGAATGAGAAATCTAAAGAGTTGCCGTATTGGTCATTAGTACACGCACTTGCCCACTTATGGTGCAGCATGACCCCAGGATAGGGGCAAATAGAATCCTTAGAAAGGGTGGGGCAAAGAAGGGCCGCAAAATTCGTTCAAATAGGACCTGGGCATGTGGATGGGAACGAAAAGGTAAAGGGCGACTAGGGTGGGATAAATAAGAAGAGAAACAGACAGGCTACACATCTACTACAGAGCTTTTGCAGGTCAAAAACCACCTTGGCAGGGGGAATCAGAGATGGAATGAAAGAAGAATCGACTAGGAACGGGAGGAGGAGGAGAGGAGGAGGAGGAGGGAGAGGAGGAGGAGGAGAGATCACCTGTTTAAATTACAAGCAAGGAACCAAAAAACACAGACGTTGGAAAATACTCATTCCTAAAACAGGACAACTAATTAATGACTGTAACAATCTGCCTGCAGGAGTGTTTTAGGGGAACTTCCTACAACAGGAACGGAAAATTTAGACTCAATCTAAGTTAAGTGCAGTGCAGTGACGTCATCAGCGCTGCCAAATAATACACTACAGTGAAATATATTTCTAGCTTTTTTATCAGGGAAAACAATACTATTCTTTTTTTTAATAAAAATCATTCCTAATAATATGATTCCACTCTTATTTATCTATATTGAATATAATTATACATTTCAACTATAGGGTTAGATATGGTTGGTTCCTTACGACCAGAAGATTATTAATTATTATAGTGTATGTGTGTATGTGTCCTGTACACAGGGGAAGCGGCTACAGCATCTGGAGACTTAATAATACAACACAATAAAAATGTAAATATCTGCATTCCCAAATCCAGCATGAAAATTATTTCACTGATTCGTGTAATGACGTAACCTTCCCCTTTGATATGTAAAATGCGGATGTATAAAATAACAGGAACCTCCCACCTGAGAATTAATTATAAATTGTCATAACATATAAATGTATCTGTCCACATATCCGTTCCGTGTGATTATTCGTCAAGTCATAACAATATAATTAGTTCAAAGGTGAATCTACGAGGGTGGACGATTTTAGAGTTTCACAAAACACGGTGAAACGTCATCAGCGAAGAGGAGTAGTGGGGTGGGGAGGAGGGAGGGGGGGAAAGGCCCAAGTTACCTGACAGTCTACCTCCTGTAGATTGTGATCAGACATCAGCTCGAGCAATTGGCCATTGTTTATGTACAGAGAGCGTGTAAGGTCAAGCACCGGCTGTACCGATCATGCTTGTATATCTTGCGCAAGCCTTTTCATTTTCACATCCTCCCTAATCTGGTCAGCGTATTCAATCCTTGGCGTCTCTCTATCCCTTCTGTATCGTTACCCCAAAACACACACACACACTTCCCTCTGGTGCTAATTTTACAAGACCCTCAGGTCTCAAACGTTGCCTACTAATCTGTCCCTGGTCATCGTCCTCCCATATCGCTTGATTTTCCACCCATTCCGTTTAGAACTTCCTCCTTACCGATTCCATCTCATTCTCCTATAGCACCACATTTCAACGGCTTCTATTCTTTTCCTTTCTTCTTCAACTCCCTCCTTTTGTCCACGTTTCGCACACCCATATGACGCCACGCTCAGTACCAACTTTTTTTTTAGCAACGATTCCCTAATATATTCACAGATTGTCATGGGTTTATTGTCGAATGTACTGACCGTTTGGTTGCAAAGAATACAGATTATTCGTCTCCTGTAGAAAGTAACGTCAGGTTGAACATGTCTTTTTTTTTTCAGACCCACGTTTATTGGACTCTTTTTTATTTTTCCCTTTCTTCTTTACAACATAGTTTTCCGACTTTAAAAATTTACAACACATAAAAAGACGGCCCAACAAATTCAGAATGTATAATAAATTTATCACCGTTTATTCAAAAAAAGAATAACCGCAGCTGGACACCTAAATTTTTCACACGTAAATTCGATAATCTTTTCGGCTGAGGGAGTCAAGAGGTAAATATGACGTATTGCCTAAATTTTACGCCCTGAGGAAGTCTCAAAATGGTGACGAAACATCACTTTTGAATACATAATGATAAATTTATATGCTGAACTTTTGGCTGTCTTTTTATTTATTTGATGGTAAAACCGCCTCTCAAATTACTTGACACTTTTTTAAAACCCACACACATAAAGTCAAAATTTATTTTCTCAATCACATCTAAGATTAAAACATTCACCCAAGGAACCATAAAAAGAATTTAAAGAGAAAAATCATTTTACAAAACAAAACAAAAAAAACATTAAACATTTTTATTGCTATGATAACCCACAAAAATAAAAAAAATTACATTCTGCAAATTAAGGTAACAAATAATACAGTTTCCTTATTGCATATAATCAAAAGATTTCAGACTTTAAATTCTGCAACAGTTATGAAAGTTTACTGACAGATGACTAATATTCAAATCAAATGACAAATCTCAAGAAACTATATAACACAATTAGTATTTATAAATTCTTATCAGAGGTTTCCAACCGGGGTCAAAGATTTTAACGGCGACGTTTTGATGACTTTAGTCTGCCGTCATCTTCAGACTGAAGTCTCAAATTTGAGAAGTGTAAACATTTATACAGTCTGAGGCAAGTCTGTGTAAGCACAGCTTGGAACCCATTGTTTCACTGGAGGAACGATGCGGTTGGCTGAGTCATGGGGGAATAGAGCATGAAAAGCAAGTGGACCAATGGGAGACTCAAGTGTCAACATCTAGCCAATTACAAGCGGTCTTCTGCGCTTGGCACAGACTTGCCTCGGACTATATATAAATGCTTACACTTACCAAGTTTGACACACACTTCAGTCTGAAGATGTCGGCAGAGCGAGGCCATCAAAACGTCGCCGTTAAAATCTTTGACCCCGGTTGGAAACCCACCGAGAGGAATTTATACCTTGCCATTTCACCGGGAAAGACCTCGTGCTTTAACAATTAGTATTCTTTAGCGTTTAGTAAATCTTTGTATTATTTAACAAAATCAAAGAAATTTTATTTACATATTGAGGTAACTACAAGAAAACAAAAAATGTATATTTTCCCTAAAAAATAATATACTGTACATGTTTGTAGGTAGGGTTCTCCTCAAGACCAGTCCTTGTATGGTTTCTTTGCTTTCAAGAGTATCAGAAAGTTTCATCACATTCAAAGCAATTGACTGGTTTTTCTGTAGCGTGCCTCGCTGAGTTAAGAATTTTATTTATCACGCTTCCCACATTTGTATGGTTCCAAACCAGTATGAGTCACCATATGCCTCGTTAAGTGTGAGGACTGTGAAAATGTCTTATCGCACTCCAGACATTGGTACGGTTTCTCACCGGTGTGAGTCCGCATGTGCTTCCTCAACGTCGAGGATTCTGAAAACGATTTCTCGCACTCGAAACATTTGTACGGCTTCTCGCCGGAGTGAAGTCTCCTGTGGTTGGTCAAGTTTGAAGATTGGTGGAACGCTTTATCACACTCGAAACAACGGTACGGCTTCTCACCGGTGTGAATCCTCATGTGCTTTGTTAACGTCGGAGATTCTGAAAACGTTATCTCACACTCGACACACTTGAATGGTTTCTCACCTGTGTGAGTCCTCATGTGCCTAGTTAAATGTGACGACGTCAAGAATCTTTTGTCGCACGCAACACACCCGTACAGCTTCACCCCGACGTGAGTTCTCATGTGATCTCTCAAGTACGAGGATTTTGAAAATGCTTTCTCACACTCTACACACGTGAACGGTTTTTCTCCGGTGTGAATCCTCATGTGGCTTCTTAGGTTGCTGGAGTGCGTAAACTCCTTCCCGCACCCTGCGCACCGGAAAGGTTTCTCCCTCGTGTGAATTCTGATGTGCCTCGTCAGGTCCCACGGCTGAGCGAAGGATGTCTCACACTCGAGACATTGGTACGGTTTCTCACCGGTGTGAGTCCTCGCGTGCCTCGTTAAGTTGGAGGATCGTGAGAATGCTTTGTCGCACTCTGAACATTTGTGTGGTTTCTCACCAGGGTCCATCTCACTGCGAGCTCTTATTCTACTATAAAGCATAAATGTCTTTAACTTTTTTAATTCATCGGGTAACTAATGTAGCTCTTCGCTAGACTGATGCATCTGTAAACAAATAAATGATTTTCTGATGACACTTAATGATATAAAAGAGTTTCACTGATTTAGACATCATTTCGTCCATCATTCATATGAATTTATCATATACCAATTTTATGTGAAATATATGTGTGTGTAAGAACGCCTCGCAATTCAGCATTGATCAGATTAATCGACAGTTTCATTGCAACAAAGCCATTTGCGGGCATATGTTGCAACGTTAATCTAAGGAACGAGGAAATATGTCGGTTCTCTGAAGCAACCGAGCGAGTTGGCTCCTGACAAACACTAATTGATAACCGGTTGTAAAATATATTTTAGCAAACCCTGAATCACCGACAAAGCGACAAGCTAATGGCCCTGTAATAATCTGCTTTACAGCAAACCGAAGCTTCAAACGCAGGAAGCCTGTACAGAGTACGACAACCATAGGAACGACCAAGAGTCCGCTGCGCCTACCAGATGAAAGTACGGGATGGGGCAGAATTCAATTCCTGATTCAGCGAGTGGATTTGAGAAAGGTTTTTCTTCTTGAAAAATACATTTTATTCCAGTTTTCCTCTTTTTTTGAAGATGATATCACCCAAGTGGCACGCTTGGTGTGAGATTCAAGTCGTGTGGAATTTGGGAGTCCACAGTTGCCTCCTCCAGGTGTCGAAACTCTGTAAACTGCAGACTGACAAATCGAGCAACGAAGATTGAATCCTAAAATTGTCGATTTTCCAATCCGAAATATACGTCAGCGTTCTTCAACTACGTCCAGTGGCAAGGAAGTACAGGACTGCCTGGTTTCTGCGGGCGTCAGTCACACACTTCTCAAGTACGTACCCGCATGCAGAATTTGTGACCGTGGAAAATTAAAACAATTCAAAAGTATTCTTTAGAATCTTCTTTGAGAAGGGCTGCAGGAGTACTTCCTAGCTCATTCCTTTTCTTAATCCAATTTCTTTCCCTAAGTTTTTTCCCCCCTTTTGGCATATTATGAATTTCTTATTCTACTTCCCCTGAAATAACCGCGGCAGTAAGTTTTACTGGCTTATTTACTATGCTGCATTGCCTGTTGTTCATCTCACAAAGTACACCAGCTACCGATGTGTTGTACGTTTCAGTCGACTGTGGGTGTGAACGGTATTTAACGAGTTGCTGCCAACTCATTTACTAAACTTCTCGCCACTTGGCCAAAGTACTTATTTGGGGCGAACAAGGCTTCGGTTGCTTCCATGGTTCCTGGGCTTCTAAGCGGGCGCCAAGTGTTTGCCGGCGTCGAAACATCACCGTGGCCGATGCTCACTTTCTTTCACCCTGGTTAGAAGCCCAAAAACTATCATCGAAGCAGCAGATACACCGGGAAAATCTTTGCTCTTTAATTCAGGCTTTAGTCCTCACTGTCTGACTACTCGCAACCAAAGTCCAAAAGTGTTCAGAAAGGGAAAGATCGCTGCCGGTTTACCACAGATGCTTGCGTATCACTCTTAAATTTTAAAGTACTCCGTAATCTCCGAACCCATAAGCTCCCTCATTAAAAGTATCCTCAATCAACCAGACCTCATGATATATATATATATATATATATATGTCAGGAAATGACATTGTCATGTTAATTAAAACAATTAATGGGGAAATGACAGATAGAGATAGAAAGAAGGTGACTTACCTGAGGTTCACAGATGGTAGACACCTTGTGAGTGAGGTTTAGAGTACTTGAATTTTCGGAGGCACCTTCCCCCTCCTTCATCAGAAAGTTAGGAAGACATTTCCAGTGATTGTCTAGCCGACAATGACTGAGCAGCCAAAATTTGCTGCGCTCCTTAGCTTAGGTCATAAACAATTGACCCCACACCAGGGGGTCACCAACTTTCTCCCTCAATGAGGGTCTGGGAAGGAAGAGGCGAGGACCTGATGGGGAGAGGCACACTAACACACACTCACTCATTCAAACACATCCATCCTCAAAGGTGTCAATATTTAAATATTGACACACACTCTCATACATACAACCACCATTCAAACATACCCACCTACCACGACCTTCCATGACCCCACCAACAAAATTAGGGAAAACATAACCTGTCCGTCCTCTCACTCACACCATCAAACTGCACACTCTGCCCCACAGCCTTTTACATCGGTCAGACAAAGAGACCGAACGGATTGCCAACCACCGCAGCAGCACAGTAAAACTCCTCAAAACTCAATTCCCCATAGCCAACAACACCAACAACTTCAACCAGTGCTTACACACACACACACTGACCCCGACCTCCCGACTCTTCAGAAGCTCAACTCCATCTTCAGCATGTCCTACACAAAGCCCTGGACTCAACATCCTATAGCTCTTTATCTCCAACCTTCACCACCCCAAAGCACGAGTTCATTATCTGTGTCTGTCATATATATATATAATATATATATATATATTGTGAGGGCAGGTGCAAATCTTCTAAAGACAATATCTGAGGGTCCGCACTCAATAGTAGTGTGGGATTCTACCCTCCCTCCCGCCTTTCCAACGATGACTGTGTGTACCTTCCTGTGGGACTGGCCTTGGACATTACTTCACAGGAAGCAGTCGTAGCGTCAAGCTCTATCTCTCTGTGTCTCTCTCGCTGTCTGTGTCTCTGTCTCTCTCTGTGTCTCTCTCTCTCTGTGTCTCTCCTTTGAACATTATTATTTCTCTATTTTTCGTAATTTCTTAATCTTTGAATTACTGTAGAGGCGCATGCGCTTACTTTATTCCAGGTATTAGGTGCAAGCAGCAGCAGCAAGCATCGTATTGGGCGCCAAATTATCTGGCGTTATTGAGGTTCCAATATCGCTTTCTGATGCTCGTCTCCCCAACATATGAAAATCTCGAGCAACTGAAGCAGACGCACGTGGTTCCGGTGTGTCACATTCAGGGGGCGCGTGCAGGAGGTGAATTATCTACGGCAAACCTATAATTTAAAAACTGAAAATGTCAGTAAAAAGAAAAAAAGGCGTGCACCAGTTAAATAAATGTGAAGGAAATACACATTTAAAAGAAAGTGAAACGCGGCACTTACACAAATAAGAAACGGTAAACATTGTTCACTTGGTGAAAGCCGTCAAAATGGAGACAGCAGTTCCAATCCACAACTTTGTCAAATTATATTCTATTTCAACCCTGACCTGTCAGCTTTACATTTCTCTCCCGAGTTTATATAAATTACTTTTTGGAGGTTTTATTTTTAGTAATTTATTTAAGACACCATCGTTCTACGGTTTAAATAGTTTGGTATTTCCTCACCTTTCTCTCAGCCTTCAATCACTTCTGTTTCAGTTCAGTCAGATTCCTCTTCAAGTCGCTTGCCACTGGAACACAACAACAACTTTGTGAGCAAGAGTCAACAGCCTTGATTAAGTGTTGCAATATTCCTACAACAACAACACTGGTGATTACTCAACAACCTTTAGCTGCAAGAGTGACAATTAAGAATACGGACCGAGCCAATTGCGTTGCAGAGGAAAACAACCCAAACAACATGCAACATTATGAATGACATCACAGCAGCAACCAACACCTTTTATCTTCTTTTGTAAAACCATTTTTCGTAGAAGTCGTTCAAAACTAACCTGCGGTCGAGTTAATTTAGAAAATTGGGACAAACAAGAAGTTCTTTTTTCGTATTTATCAAATCCGTGGTCGTCAGTCGTCACAGATGCGGGGGCCAACGGTTAAGGGCAGCCAACGTAGCGGAATGAAAATCACTAATAAGAAAGAAATGTTGATACTGGGGGGGGAGATATAAAATAGGAAACGAAAAAGTGCCGCTTGTAGAAACGTGTAAATATCTAGGTGTAACTTTTAATTAGAAATTAAACTGAGGCGAAGACGTGAAGAGAGGGAGGAAGGGAGGGATGATGGAGGAGGAGGAGGTCGCTGTTACACCTCATTAAAGAAAAATACAGGACACTTGTCTAGTTAGACCTATGATAGAACAACACATCAATGCTATGGATAAAATTCAGAAACGGGCTGGGGGTGGGTTTTGTGTTTTAGGGGCGAAACTAAATCTCCAAATGCTGTAGCCGCTTCCCGTGTGTGCAGATAGATACACACACTCATACAACTTAAAACAGTAATTAATAAACTGGTCGTAAGGAACCATACTTAACCTATAGTTGGGAACCACTCGGTGATAGGAGGAGGAGGAAAAAAGGGGGACTGGACTTAGGGGGGGGGGGCTTGTACAAAGCCTGGTCAGAAATAAGGGGTAGGGGATGGGGGAAGGGAGGGAAGGGAAGCGGCGGCGGCTGACTATACCCAAATTTCTTCTTCTCTAAAAAATCACCATAGTTACAAAATAAAGGGAAAAGGGACCATAAAACGGATGTTAAGAGAGGAGAGAGAGAGAGAGAGAGATAAGGAAGGCTACTGGAGGCTTCCTCCTCCCTCCCCCCTCCTAACAATATAAATATTTTTGAAAAATAAGTTACAAACCGTGAAAAGTTAGGAACTTATTTTGTAAAAAAAGGGGGAAGGGAAATATTTTATAATTGTAATTTTTCTTTTTCTGTAATTTATCTTTGCACTTAATTTACTAAATATGTTGTAACTTTATTATTATTATTACACTGCCACCGGGGCAAAGTTCCACCTGTAGTAGTCATGTGTGAAATACAATAAACACTCCCTATGAAATGAGTGCGTTGTTCAACTCTCTTATATATTGCGTTGTTTTCTTTATAAACTCATTTTTCATTTAGACATTTATATGAACTAAAAAAAAATTAAATTCAGTTAGATAATAATTTTCTCCCCGTGTTAAGACAGGCAGCAGCAGTAATTAGGACCAACAAAGGAAAGACAAGGATGCAGTCTGTTTAACTTAAGCTAGGTTTACACAGGGCATGGTCGAATTTGGGTTGGCTGTGCACTGCCTACCATTTACACCTTGGGCAGATAACACTTCCCACACTCCTTCACTGACAACTCACTACAGAACGGGCAGAGAACTCTGACGCATGTTTACACTTCTCTGCTATTTTTTGGCAACTACGACCGGTTGGATTGTTGATGTTGCATAGTGAGTCGATATATTGTTTATATTAAGTTGAATATTTCCCCCCCTCCTTTGTGCACGACGCATAATGTCCATAAACAGGAACTAATCACTTTGTATTTGTGATAGAAAAGGAGTAACTAATGAGGAGGAGGAAAGTCACGCTACTGTGCTATAGATACAGTTGTTTAGTTAATATTGCTTTATATTATTATAATAATAACAACAAGAGCCAGCGCCTGTTCTCTGAAGCTGGTTTCCAGTGTTTAATTGCCTCGGGTTTCTATTACTTGTTGTTTTATTCCCCTTAAAGTTGTCAATTACTCAACAAAACGAAATGAATTATTTTTCCATGACGTGTGATAGTAAGTAGTGTGTTTATAGCTATACGTCATCATTCTGTTGCGTAATTTTTTTTCCCAGTTAAAGTTTGTGCCGTTGGAGGCTGGACAATAATTATTTTTGGAAAGTTAACCTAAAAATTTATAGGCTCATACACAGGTGCAACAAACGAACTCTATCCTAAATGCTTTCTGAACAAAACTTCTTGCCGCTGTTCACAACTTTGATCATTCTTATCGATTATCTTTTGGACCCTTATTAATATCATGGCCTTTATTTATTTCAGGTAAACAATAATTGCCTTTTAGACGAGTTAAAAAATTTGGAATATGGACTGTGTGGTGTTATATGGGCGCTAAACGTGGGCAGGAGAAGTTGCAGAAAGGAAAAGAATAGAAGCCTCAGAAATTTGGCACTGTAAGGGAATGAGATGGGTAGTGGATAGGGTAACTAACCAGGAAGTTCTAAACAGAACGGGGGAAGAGAGAACAATATGAAGGGATGGATTAATAAGCCACATTTTTAGACACGAGGGTCTTGTAAAAATTAGCATTGGAGGGAAGAGTGTGTGCTAGGGTGAGAACAGAAGAGGGAGGCTGAGGATGAAATTTGCTAAGCGGGTTAGGAAGGATGTGCTAGTTATGTGGAAAACAGGCTTGCGCAAGACAGGTCCTAGGACTGAATACCACAACAACAACAAGTTTATAACCCAACAAAGTTTCCATTGTCAGGTTGTATTCATTATCCAAAACATAATAATAAATGGGGTTGTACAAACAATTCATTGAGGAAAACTTCATTCTTAAATAAATAGCTTGTTTTGTTTTTTAAGCTGAAATAATTGTTTAGTTTAGTAAATTTGACTTTATTATTGTGACAAAAAAAATATGTTAATTGATTTATAATTTATAAAACTGTCTTCTTCCCAGTCAACTGAAAATTTTTGCATTTTTATACAAAATAATTTGCCAACTTGTTTCCCTAATAATGAACAATTAAGGAAAATTGATGCTATTCACAATTTAACACTTGATTCCTCACAACGGTAAAGTTTGGAATAAAATACCTATTTCTACATTGTTTTCCATAAAGAAAACAAATGACCGACGTTTTTTTATTTCACTGAAAAAAAAACACATTGAAAACCCAGTTAATAGTTTCAAGAAAAATATACGAATCAAACGTTAGAGAATAATTTTATATTTTAACAAGAGAAAACAGTAAGAAATTAAAATTTTTACAATATTTCAAATTTGTAAGTATATGACATTCTTTTTCTTATGCTTACTGTGATGATATATGCTTTTTGAAACATTTGGCCAGTGTCGTTCCTCGTGCGGGTCATCAGGTTACTGTTATGTGACGATGATTGGTTCTACTCAACAACTTGGTATTGTTCTATAACTGTTAAGGACTAATGTTTGGATATTGTTTGATTACACTCAACATGTGTTAAACTGTTCTCATTTGAGTCCCATTGTGACTTGTCAAGTTAGACGATTACCGCAGTCGACTCATTTGTACGGCTTTACACCACCGTGACTCCTCACGTGCCTTCTTAATGCCGAAGAATCTGAGAATTCTTTACCGCACTCGACACATTTGTACGGCTTCTCACCAGTGTGAGTCCTCATGTGCCTTCCTAACGCTGACGAATCTGAGAATTCTTTACCACACTCAACACATTTGTACGGCTTCTCACCAGTGTGACTCCTCATGTGCGTTGTTAATTTGTACGAACCCGAGAATTCTTTACCGCACTCGACACACTTGTATGGCCTTTCACCGGTGTGAGTCCTCGTGTGTGTCAATAAGTTTGACGATTTTGAGAACGCTTTACCACACTCCACACATTTGTACGGCTTTTCACCGGTGTGAGTCCTCGTGTGCTTCCTTAACGTCGAGGAATCTGAAAATTCTTTACCGCACTCTACGCACTCGTACGGCTTCGCACCAGTGTGAGTCCTCATGTGGCTGGTCAAGTGCGAGGATTGATAGAACGCTTTACCGCACTCGACACACTTGTATCGTTTCTCACCAGTGTGATGCAGCATGTGCGTTGATAAGCTTGAGGATTTTGTGAACGCCGTATCGCACTCGACGCATTTGTACGGTCTTTCCCCGGTGTGGGTCCTCATGTGAACCGTTAACTCTGCGAATTGCGAATATGTCTTATCACACTCAACACAATTGTGTGGTTTATCACCGGTGTGGATCCTCATGTGTTTTTTCAATGTGGAGGATTTTGAGAATACCACGTCACACTCTACACATTTGTACGGCTTTTCACCGCCGACGTGGGTCCTCGCGTGCGTTCTTAGGCTCGAGGAACGCGTGTACGCTTTGCCACACTCAAGACACTTGTACGGCCTTTCGCCAGTGTGCGTCCTCATATGATTTTTCAAGTCTGACAGCTTGGAGTACGTTTCATCGCACTCGACACAATGGTATGCGTGTTTGTATGCTTTTTCATCGCTGTACATTTTCATGCGTTATTATTATTTAAGTTTAAGGTGCACTCGGGCGGATTCAGGTTACTCCTCCATATGTCGTCGGCCTGATGTATCTAAAAACCAAATCAAAGATTCTCTGATAAGCAATTATGCCAACCAAACATCAACAAGTCTGAAGCAAAAATTAATGTAAAATAATGTAAAATTAATGTAAATACCAATCTTACAAATCCATAAAGCTAGTTACTTTATTCATTTCTATAATATACTAAGCATACATTAATATGTATTAGGGGCATCAGAAGACGACTTACAAACTACAATAAAGAGCGTGAATGTGGTTCTGGAGGAAGAGAACAACCTTGAGGATTATTGTTGTGGTATTCAGTCATTAATAGTAAAAAGTAACAAAGACACACTAGAAGAGGCAAGTAACAATAATTTAGATTAATCAGATTAATCAATTACTTAAGAAACTCAGCTCAGCTACATGTGCAACGTCCTTCCACCTTCAGTGATTTAAAAACTAGAAAATTAGTATACTTTGCATATTTTCATTTTGTTTTATCATATGGTATTATATTTTGGGGCATAGATAAGGTCTTTATTAGTCAAAAACGTGTTATTAGAGCAATATGTGAGGCAGGTTACTTCTTGCAGAACTCTGTTCAAAAAGTTAGGCATTTTCACTTTAACGTGCCAATACATTTATTCATTGATGTTATTTGTGATATTCATCCCTTCAATACAAGGAACAAAAATAATCTGTATAAAAAATGTTAAACATTGTCAATTGCACAGAAAGGTGTGCATCATCATCCATCTTCAACACAAACAGACTGCACACAGCACAGAATTAAACAGTTGTCCAATGATAATCAAGGTAAATTTAAGACTGAATTACGCTCATTTTTGCTTAGCCACTCCTTCTATTCAATAAAGGAATTTATAGAAGAATCGGAGAAGAGTAATTAATTAATTAGTTTATAATACAAAAATTTGTTGTAAGTATATTTATCTTTTATACAATAAAATAATGTAATAAATGTACACAGCCCTTGACCCGTTATTCCACATCCTTGAAACTTAGCTTCTTTACAGGATCTAAAGGAATATGATTATTATTATTAGTAGTATTAAGACTGGTCTGATCCATGCTAACATATCTTGCGCAAGCCTTTTCATTTCCTTATAACTAGCACAACCAACATCCACCCTAACCTGTTTAGCCTCCCTCTTCTCTTCTCACCCCGCACACGCACACACTTCCTCCTAATGCCAATTTTACAAGACCATCGTGTCTCAAAACGTGGTCCGTTAATCTAATCAACGTCCTGCACATTGTTTGCTTTCCCCCTCTATTCCACCTCGTCTCATTGTCCTACAGCACCACAACGTTTCAAAGGCTTCTGTTCTGTTAATTCCCCCCCGACTCCTATCGTCCCACTTTCGCACCCCCATACAACACCAATGCTCCTCCATCCATGCCAACATTTTTAGCAACGACTTCCTAATTAATATTCACACTTATATCACCCGCGAGTAAAGGAACTCCTGCTGCTAGGGCGGCATAATGACTGGAGTAGGCAAAGAAGGAATTTACTTATGGACGATATAAGTGTGAATATCAGAACGTAGTTGCTAAAAAAAAAAATGTTGTTAGGGAGTTGCTGCAGAAGGAGAAGAGAGGGGGAGGGGGGAAAATAGATGCTTTTGAAATCTGGTGCTGTAGGAGAATGAGATGAGGTGAAGGTAAACAACCGGGAAGTTATAAGGAGAACAGAGGGAAGAGTGGTGAACAACGATGATGAATTTTTGATGGAAAGGATTAACAGGCCACGTCTTGGCGGTAGAGGGAAGAGTGAGTGATGCGGTGGAAGAGAGAGGGAGGGAGGCCAAGGATGGATTTTCTAAGGATGCGGCAGTTGTGAGGCGATGGAAAGGCATAGGTTGGCATGGAGGGTTTGCGTCAGGCCGGTCTGAAGACTGAATACCATCACAACGACATCAACAACAACATCATTATAAACAGGGTTCATCAAACTCATTAATGAATCACTGGTGTGTGTAAAGAACCAGACGGTGATGTTTAATTCCTCTATAACAATTATTGGGAGTCACCGAGGAAATCGAGAAACGGGTTCCCTGCGTTACTTGGGTTTAACTAGTTTGGTATCCCTCGGCCTTCACTCAAATTCCTCTTCCAGTCAACACGACTTGTGATCAAGAGTCGACATTGGCTGTTACTTAATATCGATATTTCCCGTAGTTTGCTCTACATCCTGAGCTGCAACGACAAGAATTAAAATATATGGATGCAGTTGAACCAAGCCAGTTACTTGTGAAGTAAAGGGATTACCAAACAACCTGCACCATCGTGACGTCACAGCAACTCCTTTCCTCCTTCTGTACAAGAAGAAAAAAACAACAACTTTTTCCGTAACCTTTACAAAAACTAACCTGCGTTGTGATTTCCTGCCAAATGAGAGAAACGCAATACTTAAAAAAGAAGAGTATTTGTCAGTTGTTACAAATGTGTGAAACGGTGCCAACGTAGCGGAAAGAAAATCACCAAGTGGTCAATTTCTACTTTCTTGGAGTAATTTTCCTAATTGTAATTTATTTCCTCACTCTAATTTGTTTGTTGCTCCGCCTTTCCTGCTTGACCTAACCTGCTTGTTTGTTTGGTTTCCCCCCCTGATCCCTTCCCTTCACTTCACTTCAGTCTGAATCCGCTTCTTCGCCCATCTTTTCCCCTTCCTTTACTCAGACAACGGGATACCAGAGAAAGAACAAAAAAAAACGACCGCAATAATGATTGGATTAATGAGAAACTAATAGTTGTTAATGACTGTAAGTTTAATGTAATTGTAAAAAAGGGCCTAAATCAGACAAAAAAAATTAGGGAAATAATAGTTTAAATAAGTACAGAAACATGTAGTTGTTTTTTTTAAAATTATATTGTGCAATGTTTCTTTAATTTCTTTTTTTTTTGTTTTCTGTCTTTGGCCTTATTTTAACCTATAATGAGAAACTTAACTAGTGTAAAAGCTGTAAATATAACCTGAATTTCCCCTGCCACGGTCAGTTATCAATTATCAACATTTGGTAACTAACTACGTGTGAGTTGCGGGAGTTTAGTGTTTTAACGTTGGCGACACTTCAGAGAGTCGTGACCAAGAGGGAGAAGGTTATTTTCCTTGAAGGTAAAAGACGAGCAAATCAACTGAACCATCCGTTTTTGTTGCTGTGAAATTTGATTGTTTATATTCCTCATTGTTTTACCTTTCTTCTTCTTCTTCTTGTTTGTTTGTTTGTATTGTCATCGTCGTTTTCAGGCGATTGACGCAATTTGTTTATTATTTTTTTTAAAAAAAAGCACTGTTGAATAACGTGAACTGAATCCAACTTCTTGTATAAATGTCTCCATGTATATATATATTTATTTATTTGTTTATTTCGTTACCTTGAACCTGCTTAAGGCTCAGTTGTGGGAGAATTCCCTTTAATGTTTTGTACTGTATTTCAGGAATTTACAAGGGAATGGAAACTTGAGGTCAGCTGACTTAAGGTAAGGAACCATAACTTCAACCTGTCAGTCTCTCTCTCTCTCATGTATATATATGTTAATAATTCTTCATACAGAATGAACAGTTACTCTGATATCTATGGTATTTAATTACAAGTATTTTTCTTTCTACTATTTTTAATTCAATATGAGGAACTGGTGGAGTTACATTCCCCCAAGCACATACACGGCCCCCTAACTCGTGACTGGTGCGCACATGACCTAGAGACGTGTCACAGTCTGTTCAGATGTGTATGCAACGAAGGGTAAAAAAGAGACAGGAGGATGTCAGAGAAGGGGAAAACCTCAAACAAACGACAAGAAGTCAGGTTTACCCCATAGAGAGAGAGAGAGAGTGATGAAGGACGGCAGAGAAAGAAACAAGAGGGAAGGAAATCGGAGAGGGAACCAAACGAGCAACTTAGGTTCATTCCTGTGAAAGTGACGCAGCGAAACGTCTAGAAGGAACGCTATACGTGTCGACACTTATCTTTCTAGGACTAGGCTTAATTTAGTTAGTCTACGTTCTCATTATTGCACAGATTCCCATATGGCATATCTGATACTTCTTCCCGATGGTCTGTGCTAATCTTATCATCCACATTTTGCACCCGTGTAATGCCACACTGCGTACCAGCATTTTCTAATATTCATTTGTATATTATCTGTACCTAAATTCCTTCCTTGCCTTGTTCTATCCTACTCAAGTTATTACACTGCCCAATTCCCAAGTAGCAAAATTCCTTAACTTTTCTCAAAATACCCCTTTGCAATCTAACAGCCTTTGTTATTCCGCTGTTTCCCCCATCCTACACTCCACTACCTCGATTTTGCCTCTATTAATCCTCATGTTGTACTCTTCCTCCAGGGCCACGTTCATGCCATTTATTATGGTTTCCAAGTCTCCTTCTGACTACCCTAACACTACAATATCATCGGCTAAGCATAGGTTTTTTATTTCTTCTCCTTGCGAGTCTGATTCATTTTCCACAACTTTCATCATTGGGCCTGTTCTATATATAAGTTAACAGCATCGGCAACAACTGCATCCTTGATATCTGATTTCTTCTCTTGCCCTTCTACTCTAATCACTGCCGACTGCCTTCTAAAGAGGCTGTGGATGACATTCATCATAACGCTGCAAAAACTACCCAATGCTGAATTCTGCATAAAATAGTGTCATCTTAAGTCTTGATAATCCGTAAAATTAAATTTGTTTAAAGTATGTCAGATTTGCATTACAACATTAACAACTATGCATTATTGCATACGGAATTATAAATATAATGACTTGTTGAAATAAGTGTTGTTTTAGGTTTCAGGTACATCAGCTACGTTAGTTACTGACATCACTCAGTGATATATAAAATATTGCAGCCACTGGGCAAACGCTAAAAGGGATTTATATATATATATCTATGGTAGATTAAGAGAACACATTGAGATGTACGCTGGTGAAAAACAATACAAATGTGTTCAGTGTGATAAAACATTCTCAAAATCGTCAAATTTCACGGACCACATGAGAATTCACACTGGTGAAAAGCCATACAAATGTGTCGAGTGTGATAAGACATTTTCAAAATCCTCAATTTTGACAAGCCACATGAGGATTCACACTGGTGAAAAGCCGTACAAATGTGCCGAGTGTTACAAAGCGTTCACACAATCGGGAAGCTTGAAAAGCCACATGCTCGCCCACGCCGGCGTAAAGCCTTACCGTTGTAACGACTGCGACAAGACGTTCACAAAATCCTCACACTTGACAAGACACATGACGAGTCACACCGGCGACACGCCACACCGTTGCGTCGAGTGTGATAAAGCGTTCTCACAATCCGCAGACTTGACAATTCACATGCGGACTCACACCGGCGAAAAACCGTTCAAATGCGCCGAGTGTGACAAAGCGTTCTCACGATCTTCGTACTTGACAATCCACATGAGGACTCACACCGGTGTAAAGCCATACAAATGCGGGGAGTGTGACAGATCGTTTTCACAAAGCGCAAGCTTAAGCAGCCACATGAGGACGCACACTGGCGTAATGCCTTACAATTGTGAGCACTGCAGTAAAACGTTCTACAAGTCCACGCGTTTAACAAGACACATGACGAGATACCATATAAACGTTTAGGCTGTAGTAAAACATTTTTCAAAATCCTCAGGCTTCAGAATAACCATGAAGACTCACTCACTCTGGTAAAGTATACCATCACGCTTAGTGTCCTCACACACACTTGATATACTATGCCTGGTAACTTTGCATTAAATATTTACTCAAGAAATAGGCAAAGTGTAATAAAGTTAAATTATTGCTGTTAATAACTTGTGTTAAAATAAAGTTGTTATTTGTGTTGTGTGAGAAAATTAAAAAGATGTCTTAGAAATATTGATTTGTAATTTTAACCCCCCGAAAAAAAAATTAACATCACTTCCAATGTTTTCATTAATATGAAAATGTATGTTTTGTAATGTCAACGTACAAATTACCATTTTAATTCTCATATTTATGTTAGTAGATTTACTTTTGTAAAGAATCATAAAACACCACGATTCTTTTCCATAAGATTTGTTCAAATCAACAAGATTCTATGTCGTTAACAATTTCCTAGCAAAAGTTTTATATTGGTTCTTTAAAAAAATAAATACTTTTGCTATATTCTGCATGTTTATTCTTAAAACAACACAAAGTTATACTTTACCAAAAAAAAATTTTAATTTTCAAAATATGTGCATGATTCCAAATGGTAAATTCTTATGTTCCACTGGTATTATTTTGAAACAGATAATTTTTTTTCTTATTGATGCATTTTGTCACATTTTATTTAATACTAAGGAATTTAATACATTTATTATTATTATTACAAATATTTTTTTTGGGGGTGTGTTATTTAAAATAAACTAAGAAGCCCTTTGGAACCCAATATTTATTATAAGTTCATATCACAAAGGATGATACATCAGTTTGTTTACTTATATATATTGATATTAATAACTTCCTACATATGTAATAACATAACATATTTTTATTAAATTGCTGAAATACTCCAGCTTACCTTGGAACTATTGTAACAAATGTAAGACGAGTAACAAAGACTAGCGAGTGGAGAATCCAACAATAAATAAAGAATAAAACAAAAATTTAGTTAGCAAAAACTTCATTATTTCCCTCTCCGACGTCCATCTTCCTATATCACAGGGCAATTCCCCAAATATTCTGTCAACATATTGTAAAATCAAAATAAATAATTCTGTCTAATTTATTTGTTTTCAGGTGATCCATGGGAAAAAATATATATGTTACCAGTGAGACATTAAAAGAATTGTAAAAACCAAAAGGATTACCAGAAACTATTACTTTTTGAAACAAGACTATTATAAAAAAATTTGGTTCATACACAATGTCTGATTTAGACACATTTAATTGTAGTGAGTGTGACAAGACATTTGCGACATTCAGTGATTTCAACAGACATGTGAGGATCCACACAGGTGAAAAGCCATTTAAATGTGTCGAGTGTTTTAGATCATTCACGCAGTTGGGTCATTTAAAAGGTCATATGAGGATTCATACAGGCGAAAAGCCATATAAATGCGTCGAGTGTTGTAAATCATTCACACACTTGATTAGTTTGAAAGATCACATGCATTTTCACACGGGTGAAAAGCCATTTCAGTGTGTTGAATGTCTTAAACCGTTCATAAAATCAAGTGATTTGAAAATACATATGAGGTATCATATGGGTGAAAAACCATTTAAATGTGTCGAGTGTTTTAGACCATTCACGCAGTCGGGTCATTTAAAAGTACATATGAGGATTCATACAGGCGAAAAGCCATTTAAATGTGGCGAGTGTTTCAAATCATTCACACACTCGAGCAGTTTAAAAGTACATATGAGGATTCATACAGGTGAAAAGCCATTCAAATGTGGCGAGTGTGATAAATCATTTACATATTCGAGTAGACTTAAAGATCATATGCAAATTCACACTGGTGAAAAGCCATTTAAATGCGCCGAGTGTTGTAAATCATTCACGGCAGCAAACCAGTTAAAAAGACACGTGGTGATTCATACACGTGAAAGTGTTTAGTGCAATAAGACATTCATGTAATTTATAAAACATATACGGAGCCACAGAGGTTGAAAAAGAACAGCAATATGTTAAACAAATCATGACATTTAGATTAATGTACCTTATTTTCTTCAATTTTGGGAAATAATATCAGATTCAGGTTCTTGCGTTTAATGTTATTTTATGTTAAATTTGTAGTTTGTACAGATGAAAATTTTAAAAACATATCTTTATAACCTGACTTTAGCTCTATGCAAACTGTTATGTCTTAAAGTAATATGAAATGTTGATTATAATAAAAGTCATTGTATAATTATTATTTTAATCTTAACAGTTGTTTATTCTTGTAAAGATTGAAAATGGAATATTTAGTCTCGTCCACTATTTAAAACACATGTACCGTCTGTCGAACCTCATAAACAACTCCTTCGAACAACACAGATTTCTCATCACCGCCTTCATTGACATCGAGAAAGCTTTTGATAAAATCCGGCACCTTTCACTCCCTACCATCCGAAATCAAAGACTCCCTGAATGAGACCCACTACTATTTGGCAGCAGCGCTGATGACGTCACTGCACTGCACTAAACTTAGGATTGAGTCTAAATTTTCCGTTTCTGTTAGAGGAAGTTCCCCTAAAACACTCCTGCAGGCAGATTGTTACAGTCATTAATTAGTTCCAGTCCTATTTTAGGGATGAGTATTTTCCCAACGTCTGCGTTTTTTTGGTTCCTTGCTTGTAATTTAAACAGGTGATCTCTCCTCCTCCTTCTCTCCTCCTCTTCCCGTTCCGAGTCGATTCTTTCATTCTAACAGAACCTTGCCTGCCTCCCAACCGCGCTCAATTGCGGCTGGCGTCCCGCAAGGAAGCGTCTTCGCCCCCTTCCTGTAGAACATCTCCCACAACACTAGCAGCAGACGACACAGCAACATCCTCTGCAACCGCTCTGATCAGCGCTCGACAACCGAGAGTGATTGGCGTCAACCCGACAACATCATTCACCTGAACAACTCATTAATCCCTACAAAAACGGGAACAACCCGTCCTGGAATCACGTTTGATTTGAAACTCTTGTGTGGAAACCTCGTATTAATCTTTTCCTCTCCAAAATCAACCCCTGTTGCGATCAGCACGAACCGCCTCCTAATCTTCTCCATGATAAGTAAAACCCACCAGGTCCTATTCCTCTTCCGTATGGGAAACAACAGCCACAATCCATTAATCCTATGCGCCATGGCAAACTCTCCCTGGTAACATCCAACGTAACGTCAAACTTCCCAAAGTAAACTCCGCAGTCTCCAAACCCATAACCTCCCCTAATTAAAATCTCCCTCGACCGACCAAACCCCCACGATTCATGACCATTTCCTCCTCCACCTCTACGATTCCCTGGGCTCACTTGACCTCATCCTTCCACCCCCCTGAACATTCACCCCTTACAGTCGTGCCAACAATCAGTCCAACCCTCACCTGCCACACACACAACAACCTAACCCACATGCCAAAGTAGGTTAATCAATCATGTCTACATGCTACTTATATACACTATTTTTTAATTTTGTAAATTCATTATTTTAATATTACATGTACTAGAATCCATCATTATACCAACTCATAATCCTAAAGATAAAGAGTTTTTATATGATTTTTTTTTTAAAAAAAATAACAAAGCAGACAAAAGATAAATGATACATAATGGCTGACTCTCAGGTACACACACACACACACACTCAAAAAAACTCTAACCCGTCTTCTACAGGAGGTTAATTAAATGAAGTAACCTGCCTCCATGTCTACACGCCTTCACTCTACTAATTTATAAAACAAATTATGTAATTATTTTCCTTAATAAAGTAACTTCCAAGTAAGCGGAAATGAAAAGCAACGTAGCACAGCGAAATACAAATGAAATATAATATAATGTTCATCCATGAATGTATCAAATTTAGTTTACATACAAGTAAATCAATTGTTGTACGATGTGAACGGTTTTCATGTACGTATAAATTACTCTCGGGTTTTGCAACCGGGTCAAAGACTTTAACAGTGACGTTTCGATGGACTACTTTCCTCCGTAATGTTTGTGTAAGGTTAGTTTTACACGCACACGGGGGGCAGTGACTGATGACTGCCAGAAAACGAGGGGCAGTGATGACGTCAGTGGCGTGTCAACATACGTCAGTGCTGCACTGGCAACTGTCCAATAACATCGCTGACACGACTGCGGGAGCACTGCCTCACTTTTCTTGGACCGTGTGGACAGTGTGTCAGTCATGACTGGCCAGTTAGTGGCAGTTACGATTGTCAATTATCGATTGTGTCACAGGGGCTGACTATCGATATTGCGCGATGGTAAACAGTTCGTATTTTGCATTTTCAAATACACGTGCAGTGTTTGGTTTAGTGTGCGATTGGAGTAAGTGGATCTTTGTTGTTGTGAACAGCGGCGAGTAGTTTGGTTCAGAAAGCATTTAGGATAGAGTTCGTTGTTTGTTGCACCTGTGTATGAGACTAAGAATTTTTAGGTTAACTTTCCAAAAATAATTATTGTCCAGCCTCCAACGGCACAAACTTTAACTAGAGAAAAAAAAACTACGCAAAAGAATGATGACGTATAGCTATAAACACACTACTTACTATCACACGTCATGGAAAAATAATTCATTTCGTTTTGTTGAGTAATTGACACCTTTAAGGGGAATAAAACAACAAGTAATAGAAACCCGAGGCAATTAAACACTGGAAACCAGCTTCAGAGAACAGGCGCTGGCTCTTGTTGTTATTATTATTATAATAATATAAAGCAATATTAACTAAACAACTGTATCTATAGCACAGTAGCGTGACTTTCCTCCTCGTTACGTCACAAATACAAAGTGAGGTGATTAGTTCCTGTTTATGGACATTATGCCTCGGGCACAAAGGAGGGGAAAAATATTCAACTTGATATAAACGATATATATAGACACTATGTAACGTCATCAACATTACAACCTGTAGTAGTAGTTGCCAAGAAATAGCAGGAGGGAAGTGTAAACATGCGTCAGAGTTCTCTGTCCGTCCTGTAGCGAGTTGGCAGCACTTGGCAGTTATCTGCCCAAGATGTAAACGATAGGCAGTGCACAGCCAACCCAACTTCGACGAACATCACTGCCCGTGTAAACATAGCTTAACGCTAATCATTAAACTGCTTTCATGTCTGGAAACTAGGAGTGAAGAAGAAGAAAAACAGGTCAAATACTTCAGGTGTATATATTACAAGGTTCTAAAAAGCTTCAAGTGCCGAAATATAAGTACAATCTTATTTGCTAAATAATATCAAAAATTATCCTGTTGATTTTGGTGTTTGAACGTTGGTCAACCTGTCAACAGGGACAGAGCTGCTGGAGGTTATGGCTGACCGTTGTGCAACCAATTCACTCAAGGTAATTGACTAATTAATGTAATCTACCTTCTTACTGTATACATTAATTCATTCCCGCCATTTCCTCAGGTTATTTTCTCAACTTTCCCTTACAGTTGTTTCACAAATCCTCTTGAATAACCCAAGCAGCAGTAGTTTTAGTGTTTGGTGACAGTGATTTTTCTGTTCTCATTGTTAATGTCGCCAACTTGAACACTCACATTATCTATAAAATGTTGAACATTTGTTGTAATGAACATAATTTTTATACATTTAATTGTAAATTATTTGCCACTGCTGTAACTTTGCCCTTGCACGTTCCAAGGTATTGTTTAATTTACCAGGTAAACATGTTTTGTTCATTAAAATTACTATTAAATACAGATTTTAGTTCAATCAAAATACAAGTATTCAGTTGTTTTCTCACTGCTATACAATTTTTTAAATGTCGTAAACCCAAACGTTTCTATTACGTAATGGTAATGTTCAGGTGCAGACGATTAACAAACACTGCAAAGTTCAGATTTATTTATGCAGTTGTTGTTGTTGTATTCAGTCTCTTAAGACTCGTCTGATTGCAACTCCACATAAATACCACAACCTCCCTAACCTGCTTCACTAGTTCCATCCTTGGCCTCCCTCTCCTGTTCTGACTCCCACACACACACTTCCTTCTGAAGCTAAGTCTAGCCTTTCAATCCGTCCCTTATCATGGTCAACATTCTCCATATTGTTCTCTCTTCCCCTATTCCGTTTAGAACTTCCTGGTTAGTTTCCCTATCCACCCTGTCCATCTCATCCTCCTACAGCACCACATTTCAAAGGCTTCTATTCTTTTCCTTTCCGCAACTCTTATCCATGTTCGCAGCCACGATCCATGGGAACATTTTTAGCAATATTTTCCTAATATTCACGTCATGTTACTGTCATTTGTTAAGGTTTGCAAGTCTTCTTATGGTTCCCCTAATACTGATGTACCAAGGGCAAACTGAAGGTTTTATATTCCTCCTCGTTGCATTACGTTTCCTTTTCCGTATCCCGTTTTAACTTTCTTCTTCGCCTGTTCTACACGTAACATGCTGTCCTTGAATGAACATCCGCCAAGGTTAATTCCTTAAATAGTTGCGGTTTAAGGAAACATTCATTGTACCTCGGCCCTTTACTGTATAATATGATATCAAAATTACCGACTGGCGCATTATATTTAAAGCCTTTTCTTCTTTCACTCAGCTCATTAAATTCATACAGTGTAAAGCGGTTGAAATCAGTTAATGTAATTATGTTTTATCTCTGATACTTGTAATATATTCTTTGTAAATTAGTAGAGAGATTGTGTCGGTTCACGTGAATGAAAAATTTAGAAGAAAAAAAATCTTCTGATTATCCAAAACAAACTTTATATAGCAAACAAAATAATGAAATGGCAAAAACTACATACGGAATGATAATTATATTTTAGAAATCAATGGGCAGGTATTTATATCCATAAAACTGTTCTACACATTCACTTATGCTTATCGGAAATGTATTCAGTCAACATATTGTAAAACACAAGAGAAATAATTGTGTATCATTTACCTGATTTCAGTTGATCTGCGGAAACAAATATTACCAGTGAGACGTTAAGGGAACCGTAAAGGACAGGAAGATCATCAAATATTTCAATCCAGACTTAATAAAAATGATTGAATCGGATACAACAATGTCTGATTCAGACGCATTTACAACATTAAATGTTTTCAAAAGACATATGAGGATTCACACAGGAGAAAAGCCGTTTAAATGTGGCGAGTGTTTTAAATCATTCACATACTTACGTGGTTTAAAAGGACACATGAGGATTCACACAGGAGAAAAGCCATTCGAATGTGTTGAGTGTTTCAAATCATTCACACACTCGATCAGTTTAAAAGTACATATGAGGAGTCATACAGGTGAAAAGCCATTTAAATGTGGCGAGTGTGATAAATCATTCATGCAGTCAGGAGGTTTAAAAATACATATGAGGACTCATACAGGTGAAAAGCCATTTAAATGTGTCGAGTGTTTTAAATCATTCATTCAGTCAGGTACTTTAAAAGTACATATGAGGACTCATACAGGTGAAAAGCCATTTAAATGTGCTGAGTGTTTTAAATCATTCATGGATTCGGGTAGTTTAAAAGTGCATATGAGGATTCATACAGGTGAGAAACCATTTAAATGTGCTGAGTGTTTTAAATCATTCACAGTATCAAGTAGTTTAAAAGCGCACACAAAAGTTCACACTGGAGGAAAGCCATTTCAGTGTGTTGAATGTCTTAAATCATTCATAAAATCAAGTGGTTTGAAAATACATATGAGGACTCATACAGGTGAAAAGCCATTTAAATGTGTCGAGTGTTTCAAATCATTCACGCATTTGGGTGGTTTAAAAGATCATATGAGGATTCATACAGGCGAAAAGCCATTCAAATGCGGCGAGTGTTTCAAATCATTCACACACTCGAGCAATTTAAAAGTACATATGATGAGTCATACAGGTGAAAAGCCATTCAAATGCGTCGAGTGTTGTAAATCATTCACAAACTTAATTAGTTTGAAAGATCACATGCATTTTCACACGGGTGAAAAGCCATTTCAGTGTGTTGAATGTCTTAAATCGTTCATAAAATCAAGTGATTTGAAAATACATATGAGGATTCATACAGGCGAAAAGCCATTTAAATGTGGCGAGTGTTTCAAATCATTCACACACTCGAGCAGTTTAAAAGTACATATGAGGAGTCATACAGGTGAAAAGCCATTCAAATGTCTCGAGTGTGATAAATCGTTTACATATTTGAGTAGACTTAAGGATCACATGCATTTTCACACTGGTGAAAAGCCATTCAAATGCGTCGAGTGTTGTAAATCATTCACGGCACCAAGCCAGTTAAAAAGACACGTGGTGATTCATACACGTGAAAGTGTTTAGACAATCATGTAATTTATAAAACATTTACGGAGCCACAGAAGTTAAAAGGAATAGCCATATGTCAAACAAATGATGTTATTTAACTTATCCTATATGTTTTCATATATTATGGGAAATTTTATAGCATTCATTATTCTTGCATTTACTCTTGTTTTATATTAAATTATAATTTGTGTGATTAGTGAAAATTAAAAAAAACATTTCTTTATTTTCTTTCAAAACCTGTGTCAAGATCTATGCAAACTCTAATCCTTAAACTAATATGAAATGTTCATTCACGTGACTTACAAAACTCATTGTAACATTATTATTTTATTGTAAGTTGTTGTTTACTCTTGTAAAGACGCCGAATGAATATTTAGTCCCTTCCACTATTTGATTTATTTTGGTAAATATTTACTGCTTGTAGTTTATAAAGTTGATTATCACGAGGAGTCGAGGTCAGTGTAACAATGCCTGTTATGGAGCCGCCATCTTGTGCCCACATATCACATATTTTTTGGTTAGCATCGGTTTATCGTGTGTTATAAGATTGTAAGGACTCGGGACACTATTTTAGAAAGTTTAACCAAGAACTGAAACACGACAAGTAACTCTTCAACGGTGACTTGTAAACCCACGTGTTGGCAGCGCTGTAATCGCCCAAGTAAATTTATTTAACCTGCCTGTGTTGCCTCATAATGTGTGAATATATCAACATTCGATTACAAAGATGGAAACTGTACGTCGGTGGAAAACATTTCCAATAAGGCTTCACATTCCTTAACTTTGTGATAATTACAAAGTCTACTGAAGATGAATGAAATTATAATATAAATATGTCCAATATTCTTGTTTTGAGACGACAGTAAGCATTTTTATTATTGCTCTCGGCGGTTAAATATGTTTTTTTAAAAAGAAATTGGCTAATAATACTTGCCAAAAAATCCTCTTAATTTTGTTGTGGGTAAAAAAAATCAAGATGTATTTGTTTGTCATTGTAAGATAAAGGCATGTTTAAATGTATAAAAAAGTTACAATAAGGCCAAAAACAAGTAGAGAATTAAAAGTTTAAGTAAGGCCAAAAACAGACAAAGCAAATAGAGAATTAAAAGTTTAAGTAAGGCCAAAAACAGACAAAACAAATAGAGAATTAAAAGTTTAAGTAAGGCCAAAAACAGACAAAACAAATAGAGAATTAAAAGTTTAAGTAAGGCCAAAAACAGAAAAAACAAATAGAGAATTAAAAGTTTAAGTAAGGCCAAAAACAGACAAAACAAATAGAGAATTAAAAGTTTAAATAAGGCCAAAAACAGACAAAGCAAATAGAGAATTAAAAGTTTAAATAAGGCCAAAAACAGACAAAACAAATAGAGAATTAAAAGTTTAAGTAAGGCCAAAAACAGACAAAACAAATAGAGAATTAAAAGTTTAAATAAGGCCAAAAACAGACAAAGCAAATAGAGAATTAAAAGTTTAAGTAAGGCCAAAAACAGACAAAACAAATAGAGAATTAAAAGTTTAAATAAGGCCAAAAACAGACAAAACAAATAGAGAATTAAAAGTTTAAGTAAGGCCAAAAACAGACAAAACAAATAGAGAATTAAAAGTTTAAATAAGGCCAAAAACAGACAAAACAAATAGAGAATTAAAAGTTTAAATAAGGCCAAAAACAGACAAAGCAAATAGAGAATTAAAAGTTAAAGTAAGGCCAAAAACAGATAAAACAAATAGTGAATTAAAAGTTTAAATAAGGCCAAAAACAGATAAAACAAATAGTGAATTAAAAGTTTAAATAAGGCCAAAAACAGACAAAACAAATAGTGAATTAAAAGTTTAAATAAGGCCAAAAACAGACAAAACAAATAGAGAATTAAAAGTTTAAGTAAGGCCAAAAACAGACAAAACAAATGGTGAATTAAAAGTTTAAATAAGCCAAAAATTTGGTGAATCATAACAAACTATAATTTAAAAATCAACTACACGTTTCAGTCCTTATGTGGAGATCTTCAGGTCGAGTTCTGCTTTTGGCCTTATTTAAACTTTAATTTTAGAGTTCAACCTGAAGAGGCTCAACATAAGGACTGAAACGTGTAGATAAGTTTTAAATTAAAGTCTGTTTTGTTTCACTAATTTTTTTTTCTGTTTTTGGCCCTATTTAAACAGAGAAAAAAAACTCACAGGCATTAATAAGTATTACATATAAAAGTTATTATTTTATAACAAGTAGACCATTTTTTTTGGTAAATTCTTGCTGGCATCGGCAAGGGCGCTGCGGGAGTTTTCTCCAGAGTGACTGCGGGGCTTACCTGATCATGTCGGGGATGCCTCCTGCACTCTCTCTCTCTCTGTGTACTTTTTATCAAAGTTCTCATATGCCGAGACACCTTCACCTATTTTAGGAGGTATATGTACTGGGGTCAAAGACCTTGGGTGTGCATATGGCAAGAGTTGTTGTCCTAGGCTAATCCCATTGGATCAGTCGTGGGCCAACTGCCTCGTGAAACTGGTGGAGACACGGAGAAGGGAATGCTGCGTCCCCACAGCAGACTCGTCATTAAGAAGGGCGTGAGAATAGTAGCAGCCAATGCCCGACCTACCTGGTGCAGGTTTTCTAGGGTTTTCCCTGCACCTCTTTAGGTGAAACACTGCGATCCTTAAACCATAGCCCGTTGGCCCTAGTCAACCCTTGCTCTACCTTCCGCATCCCCCCTTTTCAATTCCCTTCCTATGCTATTAAAGGGGAGTTTTCAGGATCACCCTCATGTAGCCTGTTAACCAAAAAAAAGGATAAATTCCCTTGCTGCACTCGAAGAGATATTGTTGATAATAATATATAGCACACATGTCTATTAAAATGAGTTTTGTGCAGAGTTGTCAGGAATACAAGTGAGGTTGGGTTAAATATTTATTACGTCACAATCCGCACACAGTTCATCCCTGAAGAACCCCATTAGCCACCATCATGGCATGTGTGACGAGGTGGGTACTAATCGATTTTATTCCTTTATATATATATTAATGAGGGTTCCATTATTTTAAAATTAATAATTCTTTTTTTTCAAAGAAACTAATGAAAGACTATTTACAAGTTATTAACAAAATTGACATTTTTACAACAACTTGCTCATTCTAGCAAAATCTGAAGATTGCCCTAACTTTTAATTATGTTCTGTCACCTCCCCTTTTCTGTTCCAGGTGACAGACCATCCCTACTTTCCCCGCCACAGGCCTAAATGCTGTAGCGAAGAGTAATCAGGATATTGCCCAAGCTAATCTCTCCGGTAAACTTAAAGTGGTGAAAAATAAAATAATAACAAATCAACATCCAAACCAAATTCTTACTCTAGCAATTTCCTACGTTCAGATAGTTGACGCTGCTGATATGGCGCCAGAGCTTCTTGGAGCGGAATTAGATACACGCGTATAATAAATAAAAATATACTGATACTAAAGGAACGCGAAGGGAATGAAACGAAAGAAATTACACAAATTTACAAAGAGAAACACAAATGTTATTAATTTTTTTTTGGCAACACAACAAATATATCGGCGGCCGACAAAGTTTTTTTTCTTACAATGCCAGATGGAGATGATATTTCTTTTTCATTTCATTGGCCAACCATCCGATGGACGAGGATTCTCCGCACTTGTGGACCGTTCCAACGTATTGGACCAGTTGTTTGTAATATGCCTCAAATACTGAATCGATATTTGATCCTCAAGTTTACACGGGCAGTGATGTCAGTGGCGTGTCAACATACGTCAGTGCTGCACTGACAACTGCCAATCCATCGCCGAGCACTGCCTCACTTTTCTTGGAGCGTGTGGACAGTGTGTCAGTCATCACTGCCCAGTTAGTGGCACTTACGATGGCTGTCAATTATCGACTGTGAACAACAACAGGGGCTGACTATCGATATTGCGCCATGGTAAACAGTTTGTTATTTTGCGTTTTCAATACGCGTGCAGTGTTTGGTTTAGTGTGCGATTGGAGTAAGTGGATCTTTGTTGTTGTGAACAGCGGCGAGTAGTTTGGTTCAGAAAGCATTTAGGACAGAGTTCGTTTTTTGTTGCACCTGTGTATGAGCCTAAGAAGTTTTAGGTTAACTTTCCAAAAAAAATAATCATTGTCCAGCCTCCAACGGCACAAACTTTAACTGGAAAAACAACTACGCAACAGAATGATGACGTATAGCTATAAACACACTACTTACTATCACACGTGATGGAAAAAATAATTCATTTAGTTTTGTTGAGTAATTGACACCTTTAAGGGGAATAAAACAACAAGTAATAGAAACCCGAGGCAATTAAACACTGGAAACCAGCTTCAGAGAACAGGCGCTGGCTCTTGTTGTTATTATTATTATAATAATATAAAGCAATATTAACTAAACAACTGTATCTATAGCACAGTAGCGTGACTTTCCTCCTACTCATTAGTTACGCCTTTTCTATCACAAATACAAAGAGTGGTTATTAGTTCCTGTTTATGAACAATATATAGACTCTATGCAACAGCAACAACAAAAACATTCCAACCTGTCGTAGTTGCCCAAAAAATAGCAGTAGAGAAGTGTAAACATGCGTCAGAGTTCTCTGTAGTGAGTTGTCAGTGAAGAAGTGCGGCAGTGTTATCTGCCCAATATGTAAACGGTAGGCAGTGCACAGGCAACCCAACTTTGACAGAAGATCACTGCCCCTGCGTGTAAACCTATCTTGACGCTATTGGGATATTGTTTTGCCTTCTTTATTACTTCATATTTCATCTTTAATTTTGGTAAGGTGACAACTTAATTAAATTTCTTCCCCTAATGTAAAATTTGACCCGGTTGATATTCACAGACTGTATCTTCGACACGTTTTCGACCGAATTCCCTGGCATATAAAAAATCCTCCAACTTGATCCCTCCTGGGGTTCACTTCGTCGGGCCTCGGAATAGTTTTCGGTACACTTTTTATAAATAAACGTTAATTAACGTACGACGGCATTAAGTGGACATGCAGTAATTAATTAGCACAAAACTTGACGGAAGAATAGTCATTAAATTCCAATTTATTATAAATTATGTACATCATTAAGAGTCTGTTATTTATTTTTCAGTCAAGTGCCAAACATTCCTTTAATTTATTTTATTATAAAAAAAACATTCGTTTCAAAAATGGGTCATGCTCAGTTCTTTTTTTAAAGTTGGTATGGACTCTAAAATAGTCTGCACTTCCCCATAGGGATTGGTTAAGTCCCCGTCCACACTTGCGAGCAGCAAGATGGCTGAAACTTGCTCGTGGCTCGTCTCGTCCTTGTAGTGAGCAGCGAACACGAGCAACGAGCAGCGAGCAACGAGCAGCGATCATCGTCTTATTACACTCCAAGCAGCAGCGAGCAAGAGATTTGATTCTAAGGAAAGATTTATTAAACACGCAACACACACACATACAGGGAATCGAGGGTAATTTATTTTATTTATATTGCCATGTAATGTAATAGAAAACAACAACTTATAATTTTTTTTTAAATGAAAACATAATTATAGTAATTTCTTTTTACAATTTCGAAATTCATTTCGTTTAATAATAATACTGATGTTCATAAAACCACACACACACACACACCTAAAGTTTGGTGTTCCTACAATTATTAGTCACGTGCTGCTGCTGCTGTGTTTCTATACGGAAGGATAATTTCACATCTTTCACTGTTAATTTATTTAAGGGGGGGGGATGATAATTGCGCCTCCTGCCCTTGATGATACGAAAAAATTCTTCTTATGCGTTTCTTTTAACTGTTGTTACATTTACAAAATTAATGTGATGGTCGAGTAGCAGCGGCGGCGGTTGGAAATACAATTAGAGTAATCCATATATTTTCAAGCTTTCATCGTTTTTTTTAGATAATTGTATAAACTTAAACACACGTGTAATACATATTTTTAAATGTTTTTACTTGTATATGAAAGAAATTTAGGATTAATATCCAATGGTGAATGTTGATAACTGTTAATTGTGTAACACTTGATGCCATGAGAATTAAAGGAAAAAGGAAAAATTGCCTCATTATGTGAAGTATTTCAAATTAAAATTTGACTGTGCATTTTGTGTGAGAGAGAGAGAGAGAGAGAGAGAGAGAGAGAGAGAGAGGTGCGGAGTTTGTTTCAGTTTTATTCTATCCATATATAGCTGTGTGGCTCCTAACAGCAGAGTCCGCTCCGATGACGTCATCACCATCATCATCTTGAAGGTATATCGCAAATGATGGAGAGAATCACAGAACACGAGCCAAGGTGCTAAGATCTCTGGTACAAGGCAAGGAGCTATGATCTCTGATACACACAAGCCAAGGTGCTAAGATCTCTGGTCTGTCGTCCTCCACACTACGAGGCACGCGAACCGAGCATTATTCCTCCTCTGATGTTTCGTCTAGCGCATGCGCACAGCCAGCCTCGTGTTGCTCGCAAGTGTGGACGGGGCTTTACAGTTTGTCCTAGGAGTTTTATTTTTTTCGATTTCTGTACCAACATAACAGTTTTGAAAATGTATAGAGAATAGATAGTATTTTATTTGTCCAAAATATTGGTTTACATGAATCGGTTGTTTTCATACCAAATGTAAATATAGTACCTTGTTTTCCTTGTGAGATTAGAAGCCTGTCCATTTCTATTCCATAACTAATATGGGAGTATACATTGCCATAGTAAGCGTTCGATAAGTATTCATTTTGGGAGGACAGAGACAGTCAGTTGTTTTAATGAATATGCATTTCTGTTTTTTTATGTCACATTAATGTGTGACCTGAACTAATGTGGTATATATATATATATATGAGTCAGGAAATGCCATTGTCATGTTAATTAAAACGATTAATGGGGAAAGGACAGAGAGATAGAAAGAAGGTGACTTACCTGAGGTTCATAGATGGTAGGTTTAGAGTACTTGAATTTTCGGAGGCGCCTTCCCCCTCCTTCATCTGAAAGTTAGGAAGACATTTCCGGTGATCGGCTAGCCATCGACTTATATATATATTGCACAATATATATATGTTGCACAACAGAACACAGGTTACAACAGCAACTGGACATGACCTTGACCTCCTTTTAGAATCATAGGTGATTAATATTATGTTTCTAATGAACTCAAAGGTTGTTCTGTCCAACGACATAGATAGGCTTATATATATAGTACAATAAATAAAAGCAGCCAAAAAAGTCAGCATTAAAATATGTAACTATTTATTAGCAGAAGCGACGTTTCACCTCCGTTTTGAGACTTCTTCAGGGTTAAATAAAATTTAGCAAAACACTCTATTTACTCCTCGGTTCCCTCAGTCGTGAAGATTATTGAATTTATGTGGAAAATTTGGAGCCGTGCCTGGACCTTCCTCCAGCGACGGTTATGGAAAACTATGATATATATACTTGAAGTTATTTATACTAGATTGCGTTACCTTTTGTAATATTTGGGGATCATTATGCCACTATAATCATCAGCATCGGTAACCAACATACCAGCGTGACAATTGGCACATCATTTATATATATACGATGAACAATAAAGATCCTAAAACTGAACCTTGTGGTACGCCCTTGGTGATTATTCCTGGCAGTGACTTTACTTTATCTTTGATATTATCAACCTGAAATGGGATTTCAAGTATGAAGTGAATAGACACCACACACACACACACCATATCCATGGGAACTTTTGTTTCGACATGTTTTACAATCCAGACTCAATATCCTATAGACAGTAACCTTCACCTTCACACCTCCTACCAAACTTACAACTGATATTTGACACCGTTAAAAAAAATTCTTGAAACAAGAGCAATTTCAATTTTTTCAAAAATATTGTTTTTCTTTCTTCTTTGAAATTCTGGCTAAATTAAAGGGAAATTGTGATATTTGACACTGGGAAATGGTTCCTGGGATCAAAAAAAATTTTTTTGTTCAGGTATAAAAAATCATTTAAATGTACAAAACATATGGCAAGGAACTGCCTCCAAGATGTGATCACGTTCAGTCGAGAGAGAAAGAATTTTCATAAAGTGTGCCAATTGTTAATCTAAATTGATAACAAATCTCCCGTTTCCTTGTTTGTTTAGGAATTTCTGTTTGATACGGAGGACTACAACAAATTTATGAATAATCTTATGCATTTATTCAATACAGAGTAATCTTGAGCTCTAAGAATAGGATGAGTCAAGAGCTGCGATGATTCGTCAGTAACTATATGCAAGTGTAATGAAAATTACAACTGAAACAAATTACGTATAGGAGGGTTTGAAGGAAAACGAGGGCAAGTAATATGATAAAAATAAATTTAAAGAGAATATGTACATTGTTTAATTAAGTAAATATCATACAAATGACACATCCATTTTGGTTCTTCACAACAGTAAAACATATACATTAGGCACTTTTGAGAATTTAAATAATAATACAGACTTCATTTTAGGAAACATGCGAGTTAAATACTTGTACGGCTGCTGAAATAGTAGTAGATACATTTCAAACACAATAGTTAATTTGCAAAAGTTAAGATACTTATTATTATCATTTTTTTAAACAAAGACAAATCCACTTACAAGGGAAATGCAAGAAACTAAAATATGCTCTTTTCCCCAACTTATAAACAACACACTGTAATTTTTTATTTGTGACAATACACTTCAAACACACGTACTCATGTGCTTGCTTAACGCATTTGTATGGATCCTCATGTGCCGTGTTAAGTGTGAAGATTGTAAGAACTTCTTATCACACTCCTTACATTTGTATGGCTTTTCACCAGTGTGAATCCTCATGTGGTTCGTCAAGTGTGAGGAATGTGAGAACGTTTTGTAACACTCGATGCATTGGTAAGGCTTTTCACCTGTATGAGTCCTCATATGATTTGTCAAGTCTCCAGTTATTGAGAATGCTTTATCACACTCTACACATTGGTACGGCTTTGCGCCGGTGTGATACTTCATGTGCCGCGTTAATTGCGAGGACTGTGGGAATGCTTTATCGCACTCGTCACATTTGTACGGTTTTTCCCCAGTGTGAGTCCTCATGTGGGTTTTTAATAGCGAAAATCGTGAGAACGTTTTATCACATTCAACACATTTGTATGGGTTTTCCCCAGTGTGTTTTCTTATATGATCTTTTAGACTTATTAAGTGGGCAAATTTTTTATCACATGAAAAACATTTGTATGGTTTTTCACCCGTGTGAATTTTTGTGTGGTCTGCTAAATGTGAGGATCGTGAGAATGTTTTATCGCAGCCAGCACATTGGTATGGCTTTTCACCAGTGTGAGTCCTCATGTGGTATGCTAGGTGGGACGATTCCGTAAATGATTTTTCACACTCGACACATTTGTACGGTTTCTCACCAGTGTGAGTCCTCATGTGGGTTTTCAAGTATGAGGATTGTGAAAAAGCCTTATCACACTCAATACATTTGTACGCTTTCTCACCTGTGTGTATTCTCATGTGATTCTTTAAGCTTGTTACATGAGAAAATGGTACATCACATTCAACACATTTGTATGGTTTTTCACCAGAGTGAGTCCGCATGTGATATGTTAAGATAGAGGACAGTGAGAATCTCTTGTCACACTCGACACATTTGTACGGTTTTTCGCCAGTGTGAATCCTCATATGGTTAGTTAAGTGTGTGGATTGATAGAACGCTTTTTCACACTCAACACAATGATACTGTTTATCACCCGTGTGAATCCTTACATGGTACGTTAAGCTCGAGGCGTGTGAGAATGACATATCGCACTCTAAACATTTATATGGCTTTAAACCAGTGTGAATTCTCATGTGTACGGTTAAGTTGGAGGATTGAGAGAACGTTTTGTCACACTCGACACATTTGTATGGCTTTTCCCGAGTGTGAGTCCTCATGTGTGTCGTTAAATTGGTAGATTGCGAGAACGTTTTCTCACACTGAACACATTTGTATGGTTTTTCAGAAGCGTGACTCTTGGCGTGGACTGCCAGGTTCGAGGAAGTAGAGAACGTCTTCTCACACTCGACGCATTTGTATGGCTTCTCACCAGTGTGAGTCCTCACGTGTCTCGCTAAGTTGGATGACTGAGAGAATGCTTTATGACACTGAACGCACTTGTATGGCTTTTCTTCTGTGTGGCTCCTCATGTGGTTTGTCAAGTGGGAGGATTTTGAGAACGGTCTATCACACTCTGCACATTGGTACGGCTTTTCACCAGCGTGAACCTTCATGTGTGTTGTTAAGTTTGAGGCCTGTGAGAACGTTCTGTTACACACTACACATTTGTGTGATTTTTGGACAGTGTCCATCTTAATACTAAACTGCTGTAAACTTTTTATCGTGGTTGTCCTCGAGCTATGTTATTCCATATATTTTTATATGTTCAATGTAGCCAAGGGTCAGGCAATTACTGTGGCCGTTGCTGGACCTGAAACCAATTTAATGATGACCAAAGAAAATTTTGTCACCCAACATTAGTAAGTCACGAGCATAAATTATTACATATTTATCATTTAAGGGTTGATACCGAATATACGTGATAGAATTTGCAGAAGTTTAACTAACACTACTGTGCTAAGGAGGATTAAAGCACTACGGTAAGTCACGTCCCATTTATGGGTGGTTAAAAAACTCGCGTTTTAATGAATAAACCAGTAAAACTTTAATTTAGAAGACAAGAATGGAAAAATGTTGACTGGATCAGGGCTTCGAACCCCCATTAATCTATCCCTTCTGTAGGTCAACATCCTCCATGTTGTTCTCTCTTCCCCTATTCTGTTTAGAACTTCCTGGTTAGTTACCCTATCCACCCATCTTATTTGCCTATGGCACCAAGTTTATTTTCCTTTCCTTTCGGCTACTCCTACCATCGCCGTTTCACACCCCAATGTAACGCTACACACTCCACACAAATGATTTCCTAATATTCACAGTTATATTAGCCGTACTTAAACTCCTCTTCCTTGCCTCTGCTACCCTACTCTAGTTATTACGCTTCCCAAGTAGCCAAAATCCTCAACTTCCTTCAAAATATCCCTTTTACAATCTAACAGCCCTTGCTATTCCACTTTTTCCCGTACTAGACTCCATCACCTCGGTTCACCCTCTATAAATCCTCACGTCATTATTCTCCAGGACAACGTTCACGCCGTTTATTGTCGTTTCGAATCCTTCCGCTGACTTCTCTAATACTACAATATCGTCGGCTAAGAGTGGGGGATTTTCATTTCTTTTTCTTGCCACATAAAACAAGTAGTTAAAACCCCAGTGCAGATTTATTCAAGATAATACATCCTCGGCAGGAAGGAATCTGTACAACATCGTATCCAGGCATTATCCTTAGTCCTCACTCCTCGCAACTAAAGTTCAAAAGTATTCAGAAGGGAAAGGATCAGTGTACATTTACCGCAGCTACTGAGATATATAGAAGCCAAGGAGGGAGGGAGGGAGAGGGAGGGAGGGAGAGGGAGGGGGAGGGAGGGGGAGGGAGAGATGGAGGAGAGAGAGGGGTAGGGAGAGAGGGAGAGGGAGGGGGGAGGGGAAGGGAGGGAGAAAGAGGGGGGAGGGGGAGAGAGACAACTGCGTATCACGGTTACGCCCACTTGAGTTGACTCTCGTGCAATGTAAGTCACTTACTCTCTGTGCTACTTTATTTGTAGAAATTGAAAGAATTTAATGTATCTCGTTCACCGCCGTTTGATTTATCGATTATTTTACTTTCCCTATTGCAACTCGCATGTAGGTGACTTGACTACTCATTAAAGGCGTAGATGTCTCTCGTGTTCCTTTTTACTATTTTTGACGGTGTGGATTATTTAAACTGTATGACGTACCCCACTGAAAATGTCTTCAAATCCTCTCACAGCGACAATACTGCAGCAAGAAATTGTACTTTTTCCATCAATATCAGGCTTGTACTTTTGTCGTCACTTTTCTCCTCCTTATATGCGCGAGGGCCGACAGAGAACTTGAATACTCCAAATTCAACTTCTGTATGAGAAACTCTGCTGTAAAGCCCACCTTTTATACACACTGTAGGTGAAGGTCGTCTGTGTTGACTTTCGATGATTTAGTATTTTTAAAGTATTTTATTAGCGCGATATGTTGAATCTTACCGGAATAGTATATATGGGCGCCACATACGTTTCACGCAGGACAATTTCACTTTGGTAACACACTCGGGTTCAATACCGAGAGCAGGAATCAGGGGAGGAGTGACGTCACTTGTTGCTGAATCATACAGATTATCGAAATGAATAAAACAAATTCAAGTGAATGTAAGTAAGTGTAACCGCGGCAGCTTCACTTCATCAGTCTTGGAAAACAAAATGTGTTATCTATATCTAAACTTGAAACCATTTACATGCCGGCTTATCCTTGAAGAGGATCTTCTCTAACATTAGTGTGGAATATATTTCACCTTCCCTCTTTGCTTTGAAACTTGTTTACTCTGGAACGTTTTACTCAGTTCAAAGTTTGTCCTAGTTTCAGTTTTCCTTTACTTTCGCAGTCGGAATAAACTTTATTTTGTTCAATGCGCCGAGGATTCGTAAATTTAATCCTAAAACAGCGTCAAAAATAAAGTCTTATTGGAAAATGAAACTGTCCCAGCCGCTGAGGAATCTGCAAGTTTTACAAGAGAAAAGTATCATCCGAAGAGGAATATGATTTGAACAATAATATGGAATCGTTTGTCACTTTGCATTTGGTGTTCGTGACGTTTCAATGACGGAGCGCGGGAAAGAGGCCAAGTTTTCGAGGAATCGAACATAATTCGAGGGTGTGAATTGCTTTAAGGCTTTACGTGCCGTAGACATGCAACGTGTAATCAATGCTTTGAAACCTTTAAAGAAGTCAGGCAGAATTCATCACAGAAAGCAGAAAAAGAGAAGAAATGATGAAGAAAATAAAAGCTATAGTGCAGGAGAATTCTAAGCAGCGAAAAATTTACTTGAAAACTTTAAACAGCATTTACCAAAAACTTTGCTTTTCCCCCAAGTTTAGGTACATGTTTCTTTAAAAGTTCTCAAGATATTACCTTAACACTTATTACTAAGAAACAAGGTAATACTGAAACTCAAGTTTTTTTTTAAAATTTGACTTCCTAATAAAAAAATTACAATACATCATGTTCAACCTTTTTCATACTTTTTTTTTGAAACTTTAAATTCAGACTATTATTGCACGAGAACTAATTAACTATATAAAAAAAATTGAGTTTCAGACATGTCTATATTTTTTTCTATATATGTAGCTTTAATAGGTCCAAAGAAACATATGCCTGATGAAATGTGTGTGTGTCACAAAATAATTATATTTAAGTAGCAGAGCTTAAACACGTTATGTAAACATATTAACACTTATATGTGACGATTGTTCTTTGGGATCCTGTAAACGTTGGTGATCTTTTATGGTAAAACTCATAACAGTGTAATAAAAAGGATAGAAAATGTAAGACATTTTAAAATGCAAACCATTTTCACCGTATTACGGGAAGCCTTCACGTGCAATTCCCCTTAGACAACAACGAAGCTTCCTTATCGCTTACATTTCTGTTGTCTGCGGAATAACGACAAAGGTCTCGATGCAGGTTTGGTGTTCCTCGCCTTTCCTTCTCTCTCTCGGCCTCTGCTCACTTCTGTTCCGCTTCATCCCAAATTCCTCTTCAAACCACTTGCCACTGAAACACGATACAACTTTGTGAGCAAGAGTGTCAACAGCTGGGTACAGTCCCTCTGCACCTAGAGGCGAGAAAGAGAGGTGATCAATTTTGGCTGAAAAGGAACAATCAAGGAAAAATAAAGGATATATATTAGTGCAGAGAAGCTAGACGCAAGAGAGAAACTGCTGAAATTATCCCAACCAGATGTTAGAGAAACAGTAGCCACGTGTCACCTCCAACCAATAAAAGGGTTGATGCACTTCCTCTCAGGCCGTGGACCACATGGGGCTGGATGTGCCTTAGCAGGATAAAAAGGAAACAAGGACACTCTGTGCAAGTGCGAAGAGCGTTTGGTTGCCCTGGACATGACATAAATCAAGAAGAACGGAATGCCGTAAAGGACACGGATGATCTAAAAGTGGTTAATCAGGGATCCGTATTTAATAACAGTGCTCGAAAATAAAACAAACCAGAGATCCCAAGGAACATATAATTGCAAACTATCTCTGGTAGGAGAATCTCACACAGCCATAGATGAAAGCCTCCATGGACATGAAACATCTCTGAAAAGCGGGGAGAGAGGAAGACATTGGTTGGTTGTAACTGCTTCAAACAACTCGACACTTGTTTGGGGTCCCTCAAAGATGTCGTGACTGACAACAACGCCATCACTCACTCTCCTGGACCGGAGAGAAAAACAGATATGAACAGACAAGAATAAACACTCCCGACATTTTCCTATCAATTTGGCGGTAGAAATGAGAAAAAAAAATACACTTGACGAAGCCAGCTTAAAACAACCCTCACTCACTCATATCCTGGACGCCGGAAAATTAGGGAAACCGGAATTCTGGAGCTGGAAGAACAACCTGTGCTAGACTAGAGAAGTGGAGACTCAGGAATAAGGGAGGAGGAGGAAGCAGAAAACATTGAAAGACTGTCTGTCTTGTCCTGCCTCCAAAAAGGAAGCCCAGGAAGACAAGAATAGAGCAATGGCTGACCTGCAGGCATCTTTACTGCTCTACAGACCCCTGCAAAAAATATACTTGATGTATATATATATAAAAAGTATTATAAAAAAAGTGTCTCAGTCTGTAAATTTTATTCAATGTAAAAGAAGGATGGAAGCAAGGTTTGACTTGACAAGTTTTCCTCTCCCTTCCATATTCCTCCAGCAGCTGTTGTGATCTCCCTTCAATCCTCCTTCTCCCATTCACCCTTCAGTTTTAGTTTATTAGTTTTATTATTGTTTTAAAAAATAAATATTTATTTAAAAAAATTAGAAGAAATCTGTAACACAAATCTTGTAAGAAATGAAAATAAGGCCTGTTATAGATATTCAAGAAAACAGACTATTAGTGTAATAAATAATTAATAATAATAAAAATAAAAACAATGTCAACAGCCTTAATTAAAGATGAAATATTCCTACAGCAGCAACAACAACAACAACATTACTTAATCCAAGTTTACTTTAGATCCTGAGCTGCAAGAATTACAGCAGACTTGTCTTAACTTGAATCAGGCTCTGAGGATAAAGGAATTACCAAACAACCTGCAACATCATATTATGCCATTTTCTACTGTCCGAACAGATTTCCGTAGTTGTCCAAGTAACCCTAACCCTATTTATTTTTCATTTGAGATGAATACAAGGTTATATTGTGACGTCACTTCTGTAAAACATTGTCAGTGGTCGTTGAAACTAACCTGCGTTCGATCAGACGAATCCAGTCTTTCTCCTGTTCCTTCCCCACATTTCTTAAGGCGTTACAAGGTGACCGCAGAGCAAGGACTGCCAACGTAGCGGAACGAAACCCACTAGTTGAAGTTTTGGGCAATTCTTTTTTCTTTTTCTTCATATGAAAACTGTGAATGATTCCGAAATAGTTGTTAAAATTGTTGACGTGGAGCCGCGGCGTTACATGGGAGGGAAAGGGAAAGAATAGAAGCCTCTGAGATGTGGTTCTGTAGGAGAATGAGAATAGAGGGTGGAGAGAATCACTAACGAGGGACAAGAGAAACAAAATAGGGGAAGGGCAAACAAAATGGAGGACTCGAGTCAAGAGCATTAGAGTCATCGATCATTAGTATTAGAGGGAGGACAAGGATGGAATACACTTAGGGAGGATGCGGGAGTTTTGAGGAAATGAAAAGTCTTGCGCAAGATAAATTAGCATGGAGGGTTCCATCACAACGACGCTAGCTAATGGGATATTATTTTGTTTATTTTACAAACCTCATATTTAATAATTTTTATAAATTGACCAATTAATTTTCTCCCTCCTCTACCATTTAACCATGTTCAGGTTCATAGATGATGATATCTTCAGGTTATGGGCCATTATTATTCCTTACATATATATAAATGATGTTCCTAATGCCATAGATTCAACCTGTAAAGCCATCCTTTTTGCTGATTATCCTAGTGTAATAGTAAAAAGTAACAAAGACACACTAGAAGAGGCAAGGAACAACCACAACAATAATGTATCTAAACTGCTGATGTGGTTTAATGAAAGTTGCTTTCAGGCTTTTTTCCTCTCTGTGCTTCTTGTGCATCCCTCTTACTTATTTTTACCTTTCACAGATTTTATAAACTGATCATAATTTTTATCTTTTCCCAATTTCAGCAATTCATTTAAAACCCTATCAACTCTCTTTGTTTTTTCCCTCTTCCAGATAAATATGTTTCAATGACCTGCAAAAACTGTCAAATATGCGTATCAGTATCAATTTTCGCCACCTTCCATGAAACAGTAGCCCCAAAATCTCAGGTCTGTAAAAATAATGTTTAAAAAAAAAGAAATAATCCTGAAACCTTTTAGTATTCTCATCATCCTTAGGCATTTACTGCTAAAAATTTGACAACAATTCTTTAAATTTCACCTCATCAATGTCTTTAAAGTTTGATTACAGATCCATCCTCATTTAAGTTTATTTTCCCAAGCATTTGTCACAAGGACCAAAGACATTTGCAAACTCTGCAGCATCATCATCACTCATGAAAATGATTGGTCTCGAGGACGGTGAAACATGACTTAATACCATTTAAAAAAAAGTAAGAAAGAATATCTGCATCCATCTGCAGTTGACGCGACACAAAGAGCAGCAGGTGTGTTCCTTCTTCAAATTCATCCATAGTAAAAAGTAACAAAGACACATTACAAGAGGCAAGTAACAACAACAATAATGTAACTAACCTTCTGACGTGGTTTAACATGGTGAACGGACTAACAAATAACTGTGACAAGAAACACATTTCATGCAACTTTCACACAACACAACTTTACAATCTACAACACTTTAATACAACAACAACAAAAAAATGTAAATGAAACTTCCTCTGTTAAATTCTCAGGTCTCTTGGTAAATAATAAACACTAAATTGGACTGATGAGGATGACTTGAGGAACTCAGCTACAGCTACATGTGATGCTGTAAGAGCAATGTCTGATCTAAAAACAAGGAAATTACTATACTTTGCATGTTTCCATCACATGGTGTTATATTTTGGGGGCGTGGATGAGAGCAATATGTGAGGGATGCATCAACTACTTCTATTCATAATCACAAATTGGAGGCACTTATTTTGGAATAATTCTGATATTCATCCCTTCAATACAAGGAACAGAAAGGAAGGTGAGCATCATCCATCTTCAACAGATAACCAAGGTAAATTTGGGTCTGAATTATCCTCCTTCTATTCAGTAAAGGAAGAAAGGGAGTTGAGTAATTAGTTTATAATGTTGGCAACGCCTTTCTATCTATTTGGTTACAAAAAATTTGTTATAAGTATATTCATCTATCTTTTATAAAATAAAATAATATCCCTTTGTACAGCCTGACTCATTCCACACATCCTTGAAGCTCAGCTTCTTTACAGGGAAAATGATGATGATTATTGGAGACTTTGGTGTTTGCACGTTGGTCAACCTGTATCAGGGAAAGAGTTGCCTGAGGTTACGGCAGTCTTTTGTGCAATCAATACAGTCAAGGTGAGAGACTAATAAATATGATCTGGCTACTATATATATATATATATTAATACAGTTGACTCGCCATTTCCTTAGGTTACTTTCTTAGCTTTCCTGAAAGTTTTTTCACAAATTTCCTCAAATAACTCAAGCAGTAGTTTTATTATTGGGGTGCAGTAAATTTTCCATTCCCATTGTATACATATGTCTGCCTATATTTAATTGAAAATTCCACCACTGTAAATTTCTTTCATATCCTTCTGTGGAAGATCTGATGTTGTGTGCAATGAAAATTATCTTGTAATATATATATGTTATGCTGCATGAAACATGTATCCTATCGACATATTGCAGAAACAAAAGAAATAATTCTGACCAAATTTACTTGATTTCAGGTGATCTGCGGAAAATAATATTACCACGGGTGAGACATTAAGAGGATTGAAAAAACCAAAAGGATTATAAAATAGTTCATTATTAATTATAAAACATTTGAGTCGGATACAACAAAATGTCATATTCAGACGCATTTAATTGTGGCGAATGTGACAAGACATTTACAACGTCAAGTGTTTTCAAAAGACATATGAACATTCACGCAGGAGAAAAGCCATTCGAATGTGTTGAGTGTTTCAAATCATTCACACACTTACGTAGTTTAAAATGACACATGAGGATTCACACAGGACAAAAGCCGTTTACATGTGGCGAGTGTGATAAATCATTCATGCAGTCAGATACTTTAAAAGTACATATGAGGACTCATACAGGCGAAAAGCCATTTAAATGTGTCGAGTGTTTTAAATCATTCATTCAGTCAGGTACTTTAAAACAACATATGAGGATTCATACAGGTGAGAAACCATTTAAATGTGCTGAGTGTTTTAAATCATTCACAGTATCAAGTAGTTTAAAAGCGCACACACAAATTCACACGGGTGAAAAGCCATTTCAGTGTGTTGAATGTCTTACATCGTTCACAAAAGCAAGTAATTTGAAAATACATATAAGGACTCATTCAGGTGAAAAGCCATTTCAGTGTGTTGAATGTCTTAAATCGTTAATAAAAGTAAGTGATTTGAAAATACACATGAGGACTCATACAGGTGAAAAGCCATTTAAATGTGACGAGTGTTGTAAATCATTCACAAACTCAAGTTATTTAAAAAGTCACATGAGGATCCATTCAGGTGAAAGGCTGTTTAAATGTGGCGTGTGCATTCAATCATTCACACGGTCGTATGGGTTAAGAAGACATATAAAAATTCACACTGGAGAAAAGCAATTTGAGTGTGTCGAGTGTTTTAAATCATTCGCATTGTCAGCTAGTTTAAAAACTCATATGAGGATTCATACGGATGAAGAGCCATTCAAATGTGTCGAGTGTTTTAAATCATTCAGACACTCGTGTTGTTTATCACAACACATGAAAATTCACACCGGAGAAAAGCGATTTCAGTGTGGCGAGTGTTTTAAATTATTCAGCGAATCGGGAAATTTAAGAGTACATATGAGACTTCACACAGGTGAAAAGCCATTTAAATGTGGCGAGTGTTTTAAATTATTCAGAGACTCGGGAAATTTAAGACTACATATGAGACTTCACACAGGTGAAAAGCCATTTAAATGTGACGAGTGTTGTAAATCATTCACAAACTCAAGTATTTTAAAAAGTCACATGAGGATCCATACAGGTGAAAGGCCGTTTAAATGTGGCATGTGCATTCAATCATTCACACAGTCGTATGGGTTAAGAAGACATATAAAAATTCACACTGGAGAAAAGCAATTTGTGTGTGTCGAGTGTTTTAAATTATTCAGAGACTCGGGAAATTTAAGAGTACATATGAGACTTCACACAGGTGAAAAGCCATTTAAATGTGTCGAGTGTTTTAAATCATTCATGGATTCGAGTACTTTAAAAGTACATATGAGGATTCATACAGGTGAGAAACCATTTAAATGTGCTGAGTGTTTTAAATCATTCACAGTATCAAGTAGTTTAAAAGCGCACACACAAATTCACACGGGTGAAAAGCCATTTCAGTGTGTTGAATGTCTTAAATCATTCATAAAAGCAAGTCATTTGAAAATACATATAAGGACTCATTCAGGTGAAAAGCCATTTCAGTGTGTTGAATGTCTTAAATCGTTCATAAAAGTAAGTGATTTGAAAATACACATGCATATTCATACAGGTGAAAAGCCATTTAAATGTGACGAGTGTTGTAAATCATTCACAAACTCAAGTATTTTAAAAAGTCACATGAGGATCCATACAGGTGAAAGGCCGTTTAAATGTGGCATGTGCATTCAATCATTCACACGGTCGTATGGGTTAAGAAGACATATAAAAATTCACACTGGAGAAAAGCAATTTGAGTGTGGCGAGTGTTTTAAATTATTCAGCGACTCGGGAAATTTAAGAGTACATATGAGACTTCACACAGGTGAAAAGCCACATAAATGTGGCGAGTGTGGTAAATCATTCATGCAGTCAGGAGGTTTAAAACAACATATGAGGATTCACACGGATGAAGAGCCATTCAAATGTGTCGAGTGCGACAAGTCGTTTAGATATTCGAGGAGACTCGAAGATCATATGCGTTTTCACACCCGTGTTTAGTGCGATTAGACGATCCGATCTTTGTGTTACTTTTAAACCAAAGTGGTTTATGAAAGAATATCAACATGTTGAACTAATCATGACTTTTTAATATCATCCCACTTTCCTAAATTCTGGTCAATATCGTAACATTCATGTACTATTGTAGTAATTAAATGGCAGTTTCTGTGATTTGTGAAAATTTAAAAATATTTGTTCCTTTGTTTTCTTCCAAAACCTGTATTAATCTTTTTGCAAACTTGAACTAATATGGAATGTTCATTCACATGTCCTCCGAAAGTCATTGTAAAATTATTGTTTACTCTTGTGAAGATTGAAAGGAAATATTTATTCTCTTCCACTATTAATTTTTTTTTTGTTTGTAAATATTTACTGCCTGCAGTTACGGCCTTATAAAGTCTTATTATTTAGTCTTTAAACAACCCGATTTATTTATCAGTCCAATTTACATTTACTTCTCAGCAGCTTTCGACTATATTGTCATCTTCAACTAAAAACAGATACATATTAGCTTAAATTTACATTAAACAAACAGTAAATTAACACAAGACTTGCCCGTTATTTAATTTAAAACAGAATTATAATTCTATTTACAACATTATAGCTATGTCATGCACTCCACATATATACTAAGAGGGTCTCATTCTATTAAATGGCTCGTCTTTCGACTGACCTATATTGGACATACTGCAAAGATCTTAATGGTTTGTCTTTCGACCAACATGTTGGCAAATTATCTAATTTGTTTATAATTACATTTTATAATCCAATTTGTATATATAAGATAGTCATTAATCAACGGGACCAAAACCTGTTTACACTGTTAACCTTGTCATACATGACACTAATTGTGCCCGCCTCACTCACTCCTCTATCCAATATATATATATATATATATTATATGTGTGCCTTCCAAGATTCGTCTCCTTTCTCTATGTAGAATCTTAATACATAATAAAAGATGATCAATTTTAAATCCCATCAATCACCCGTGGCATCCCGCCTGTTGAATGCTCGCTTACAATGGGGAAAGTGAGGAAGCTGGTCACTGGTTGGTTGCGATGAGGATATTGTAGCAAGGAAGGACACTGATGAGGGACAGAAAAGAGACGTGGATTTTAGGGAGAGACTCGTGAATCCATAATTTTTAATTCTGGAAATAAGGGAGGGTCTGGAATTAATATATTTTGCAGATGAGTTTGGAGGTTCCACATAAATACATTTAATATGTTACGGCTGCTAATTGCAGACAGCTTTGAGTTTCAATTTTTAGCGAGTGAATCAATAGATATATTATTTTCACGTCATTTGGAGACTTCCTCCCCCGAGGACTACCGTCTTGACGCTCTTGGTAAGGTCAGAGGGTTGGGTGTTGGGGGGAGGGAAACATATTGTCAGGGAACTTCAAACACTGGAACCCAAATTGTGACGAAAGCCAACCTGGACCTGCGAGGAAGGCGAAAGTCTTCAGAATAGAGAAGTACGCATCTGTATTGGTAGATTAATGAAACTGAAACAGAACTTATGACAGCGGCAAGGAGGGAAACAACAAGTATTGTAAAATTATTTTTTTAATTTGGGTAAGGAATGACATTGAATCTGAAATAGCAGACGCCAATGGAGCCTACTACGGCCTACTTCCTCCGCTTAAAAGTAAAATTGTCTCCCACGAAAGCAAAAATATGGATGCTTACTCAGACTGAAGATATATGAAAGAAGAATACTAGGAAGGACATACAGAAGTATTAACAAAGGTTGAATAAGGTACGATGATCAACTGAAAGACGTGTCCATAGGACAATGAAGGTAGCATTTGGACAAGTGGATGTAGCGAGGACGGAAGGAAGAATCCTTGGATTGAGGATGCTGTTGGAGATGGCGCCAGGTTTCTCAACTCTCAAAAATTAAATTTTATTGTATACACAAATGCATATATACATTCTAAATTTGATGCATTTTGTACAACATTCACTTATTATTTTAATTGTTTGTTCTCCTTCTTCGCTTTGTTCCTTTGGACCCGAGGAGCGTCGGTCTATTTCATGTTCAGCATAGAGACAGATAAAACAAAAATTTAATTTATTGGAAGCAACTTTATAAAGCTAGGTTTACACAGGGCAGTGATGTTCGTCGAAGTTGGGTTGGCTGTGCACTGCCTACCGTTTACACTACCTTGGGCAGAGAACTGCCCACTTCTTCACTGACAATTCTGTGCAAGTGAACGGGCAGAGAACTCTGATGCATGTTTACACTTCTCTGCTATTTTTTGGCAACTACGACCGGTTGGAAAAATGTTGATGATGTTGCATAGAGTCGATGTATTGTTTATATCAAGTTGAATATCTTTCCTCCCTCTCCTTTGTGCCCGAGGCATAATGTCCATAAACAGGAACTAACGACTTTGTATTTGTGACGTAACGAGGGAGGAAAGTCACGCTACTGTGCTATAGATACAGTTGTTTAGTTAATATTGCTTTATATTATTATAATAATAACAACAAGAGCCAGCGCCTGTTCCTCTGAAGCTGGTTTCCAGTGTTTAATTGCCTCGGGTTTCTATTACTTGTTGTTTTATTCCCCTTAAAGGTGTCAATTACTCAACAAAATAAATTTAATTATTTTCCATGACGTGTGATAGTAAGTAGTGTGTTTATAGCTATACGTCATCATTCTTTTGCGTAGTTGTTTTTCTAGTTAAAGTTTGTGCCGTTGGAGGCTGGACAATAATTATTTTTGGAAAATTAACCTAAAAATTTATAGGCTCATACACAGGTGCAACAAACGACGAACTCTATCCTAAATGCTTCTGAACCAAACTACTCGCCGCTTTTCACGACAACAAAGATCCACTTACTCCAATCGCACACTAAACCAAACAC